>CM052703.1:126091994-126111951 GCA_028551405.1 Uromys caudimaculatus | reverse complement strand
TCTGTTTAGCTCTGTTCCCCATTTTTTGATGGGGTTATTTGGTTTTCTGGAGATAGCATTTTCAACAAATGGTGCTGGTTCAACTGGCGGTCTACATGTAGAAGAATGCAAATTGATCCATTCCTATCTCCCTGTACAAAACTCAAGTCCAAGTGGATCAAGGACCTCCACATAAAACCAGATACACTGAATCTAATAGAAGAGAAAGTGGGGGAAAATCTCGAACACCTGGGTACAGGGGAAAAGTTCCTGAACAGAACACCAATGGCTTATGCTCTAAGATCAAGAATTGACAAATGGGACCTCATGAAATTGCAAAGCTTCTGTAAGGCAAAGGACACTGTCAATAGGACAAAACGGCAACCAACAGATTGGGAAAAGATCTTAACCAATCCTACATCCGATAGAGGGCTAATATCCAATATATACAAAGAACTCAAGAAGTTAGACTCCAGAAAACCAAATAACCCTATCATTTAATTTTTTAAAGGCTGAGTAATACTGCATCACGTAAATATACCACATTTTCTCTCTCTCTTTTTTTTGGTTTTTTGAGACAGGGTTTCTCTGTGTAGCCCTGGCTGTCCTGAAACTCCTTCTGTAGACCAGGCTGGCCTCGAACTCAGAAATCCACCTGCCTCTGCCTCCCAAGTGCTGGGATTAAAGGCGTGCGCCACCACCGCCCGACTATACCACATTTTCTTTATCTATTTACTTGTTGACAGACATCTAGGATGTTTCTAATTGCTAGCTATTATAATGGAGCAGAAATGAAGATAGTTAAGCAAGTGTCTTTGTAGCAAGATGAAGTGTTCTTTGGGTATCTACCCAAGAGTGGATTCTGATGTAGATAGACTCCCATCTTCCTAAGGAACTTTGACACTGATTCCCATAGTGGTTATACCAGCAATGGATGTACGTTCTCCTTACTCCACATCCTCACAAACATGAGCTGTAATTTGTCTTGACCATTCTGACTGGTGTACGAGGACATCTCAAAGTAGTTTTGATTGGCTGGATTTTCAAAAATTTCCATTTCTTCCTGAATATCTCAGCCATGTTGGCAACTTCCTATTATATGCTTTTCATCCTAAATTGATTGAATTTATGTTCCTAGCTCTGCTGGACACAATTAGCTTTGCATTCTGTGGGGTGAGCTTGCAGCTTTCCCACAGCACCTTGGCATGGCTAATGTCCAAGCCAGAACATGTCTCCCAAGCATATACAAATGGAGGGAGCAAGCACAGCTCTGGGATCCGAACAGTTTAAGAGCACTAGCCTCCTTGCTTTGACAACCTGCTCAGCATCAAACACCATGTAAGAAGCTTGCAAAGTCAAATTACTCCTCTGGAGCTTCAGAGTTCTCAGAGATTCCAGGATGGGCTACTGGCTGATCCCACACCATCATCCTCCTCAAGTCACATCAGAGAGTAGGGCTACCAACCCTGTCCTCGTCACTGTTTCAGCCAGGCCTCCTGCCGCCTGAACTCAGTGTGTCTGTGACCAGCCCTCTCCGTAAATGCCTCCTACAGTTGTCAGTCACATGGGGCTGTGGCAGATTGATCCCAGGCTCAATGGCTTGTGGTTGTCCCTTCTTATCTGGACCCCGAGAATAGCTTAGCCCTAAATAATAGTTTTCTTCTCAAACTGGTAAAAGGCCACAGCCCTCCAAGACTTGGAGGATGACAGACTAGACTTCCATGACTGCTGCCACAACACACGGCAGTCTCTGTGTTGGTTACATGAGAGGAAAGCCTCCTTTGGGCTCATAGTATCAGCCATCATGGCAGTGGCAACATGGTGGAATTCGTGGGACTGGGGTCATGTGGTGGAGGGGCCTCGTACCTTTGCAGGTCAGGAAGCAGAGTTCTTGGGCCTCAGTCAGAACTGACACTGCCCCCAGAGACAGATTTCTGATGTCTGGGCCACACATTAAAAAATTTCCACAGCCTCTCAAAACTGTACGACTAACTGGGGACAGGTTATTCAAAACATAGCCTGAGGGGAGCTTTCCACATTCAAGCCACAACTCCCCCTGGGTCGAAGACTTTCAAGAACTATGGCTTGTTCTGGTGGAGAGCTACCGTCTTTCTCCAGGGTTCCTGCCTGACCTTTCCAGGAAGTGACTGGAGCGGAAGCCTTATGAAAATTGCTCCTTTTCTCTACATCTTTAGTTTCTCTGTACCTTTCAGCCAAATGCTCTTTCGATTTTCCTTCTTTGGAACAGAATCTGTTCTTTATTATTCTGACCCTCCTCTCCTTCACAACATCCAACTGAGGCAGCTTCTAATCTGCCATCTTACTCTAGGACTCTCCAAGTCCCTGGTCCTTATTAAAGCATCTGTAGGGGTTTTGTTTGGAGAGGGAGGGAGGGGGAGAGAGAGAGAGAGAGAGAGAGAGAGAGAGAGAGAGAGAGAGAGAGAGAGAGAGTGTTTATGGTTTGTGTCGCTGGTGTACACTAGTGTACAGGTCTGAGTCCATGCAAGCACACGTAGAATCAGAGCAGACAGTGCGCCTCCTATCACTGTCTTGATATGAGGTCTTTCCCTGACCCTGAAACCTGACATTGTGGCTAGCCAGCAAGACCCCAGGACCTGCCTCTTTCTGCCCCTCGTGCTGGGGTTCTAGGAGTGCACAGCCACGCATAGCTTTTTTCTCATAGATGCTGGGCGTTCAGACTCAGGTTCCCAAGGTTGCAGAGTAAATGCACCTAAGTAGATGGGACCATCGTTCACCCTGAGCTTGCTGGGATGAGCTGTGTCTCCTGCTAGCATGTACAAGTTATTGACTATCTATGGGCCTCAGTTTCCTTCTCTGTAAAATAGGAAGAGACAGAGAGGATAGAGAGACACACTAACCCATCCTGCTCCCTGCTATATTAGAAAGGATGAGAGGGGAAAGCTGTGGGTTTGGACAAACCATAGGGCTCTTCCTCTATATGCAGACCACTTGCCTCATTAGCATAACACCTGTTCTACTTTGCTTTCTATTGCTGTGCAAAACACCATGACCACAACAACTTGGAGAGGAAAGGGTTTATTTGGCCTGTACATCCTGATCACAGACCACCCACTCAGGGCAAGGACTCAAATAGCAGCAGCAGGACCTTCAAAGGAAGGCTGCCCACTGATTTGTTCCCCGTGCCATGCTCAGCCTATTTTCCTATAAGCTCCAGGCCCAACTGCCCAGCAGCGGCATCACCCACAGTGGGCTGGGTTCTCTCCATAGATCGCTAATCAAGAAAATCCCCCACAGAGTTGCCTCCAGGCCAGTCTGCTGGAGGCGGTTCCTCAGCTGAAGGTCCCTCTCCTCAAGTGACTAGAACATGTGTCAAGTTGACAAAACCTAACCAGCCACTCCCTTCCCTGTTCTCCTCTGCTGCTCATGAACTGCTGCTGGCATCCGTGCACTGTAGATGCTATTTAAGACATGGGCTGGGACGCCTACGTTCAGATTAAATGTGTCAGTTATTATGCCTTTTTACAATGAATCTTACCATTCTTTTTTAATTTTTAGTAACATAGTTTTAATATCTCCCAGCCTGGAACTTTATAAAGAGACTTTTAAAAGTCAAGTGAGACAGATTGCTATTACACAGCCTAGAGACAAAAAGTTACTAAGTGATTGAATATTTTTCCCGCTTATGTCTCCAACAGGCCGTCTATGGATACTGTTTAATTAAGGCCCCTAATTGTGTTTCTCATTCAGCTTCAATAAAATGATTTGCAGGTGGTAAGAATGTGCCCATTGTTAGCATCAGCATCAGCGTCTTCATAGCCATTTCATTTTGTAGTGTGCATTTTATTACATGTAATGCCTATTTCATTTAGAGTTGAGGGCATAGTTAGTTTGTGCCAATAAAATACATCATTAAAACAGAATTACTGAATATTAACCAGGCAGCATGGGAGCAGATCAGAGACCAGTTTAAACAAGAGTGCTGACAAGCTTATCATATTAAACTTTGTTAGCATGCTGGCTCTAGACTGAATATGCTTTTGAGAACCTTAATTTACAACTGAGCTACAGTCTTTACCTTCATATCTCAGTGTTTTTATTTTGAAAGCATTAACACTTTTTGTTAAAATCAGTTGCATTTCTTTATCGAGACATGAAATGAAGACAAATGCATCAATGACCTGCAGCTGTCCAATGCTTGCTAGAATTAGTCTCTTTTTCTGGTTGCAGTCTTTTGGGTTTTTTCCCATTTTTGAGGCATAGACTCACTTTGTTACCCCAGGCTGATGTGGAACTCTCACTGTGTAACCCTGACTGGTCTCAAACTCAAGACAGTACTCAGGACTCGCTCTCAAGTTCTGGGATTACAGATGTGAGCCACCACACATGGCTTATTTCCTTAAAAACTGTCATCTGAGATGGTTCTTACAATTCCTTGGACTATCTATATTAAATGTTCTTATTCTAGTGAAGTTCACAAACAGCTGAAAGCCCAGAGGGGTGACTAAGTACTGTACTTTATCTCCTGAGTAAAATGCAATTAATATATAATGATGCAGATAAGTAGTTTTATATAACATTAGAAACTTGAGATATAAACATAATTCAAATTCATATGCATACATACAAACATACATAAACATGAAAAGGTTTATAGATACATGAACATATGTCAGCTTGGTTCATAAACTTGAACAACTTTAATATCCAAGAAGCAGCTTATAAATGACGTTTGTGTCACTTACATGGCACAACATACCATTGTCAGATGATCTAGGAACACATTCTCTTGAAAAGCTGTCAAGTGAAAATGCACTCTATCCAGATGGAACGGTCACCCATGGCAACATCTTGGTGACAGTGCCTGTCTCACTCCTGTGTAGCTCACCTCATCTCACTGCTTTCCTTTTGCACCCTCATTTGGATGAAGTTGTCTAGGAGCTTTCCAAGAAAGAGTGAATGGAGATATCTTGACCCAGATCCTTGTGCAAAGACAGGCTGAGGTCACAGCTAGTGCTGATCATCGAAGATGCTATCCCAGACCTATCAGCCAACGGTCTGTGGAGAAGTCCTTTTTTTGTTTTGTTTTGTTTTGTTTTGTTTTTTGTTGTTTTTTTTTGTTTTGTTTTTTGAGACAGGGTTTCTCTGTGTAGCCCTGGCTGTCCCAGAACTCACTCTGTAGACCAGGCTGGCCTTGAACTCAAAAATCTGCCTGCCTCTGCCTCCCAAGTGCTGGGATTAAAGGCATGCGCCACCACTGCCCGGCTTGTGGAGAAGTCTTGCTGCCCCCAGACCTATCAGCAAACGGTCTGTGGAGAAGTCATGCTGACCCCAGACCTATCAGCAAACGGTCTGTGGAGAAGTCTTGCTGCTCCCAGACCTATCAGCAAATGGTCTGTGGAGAAGTCTTGCTGCTCCCAGACCTATCAGCAAATGGTCTGTGGAGAAGTCTTGCTGCTGGGGCTATTCTGTACAACTCCTATTTTCATTTTTCTTGAGTAAAGACAAGGATGAATTGCTGAATTATATGGCTGCTATGGTTTCAGTGTGTCCTCTAAGAGTTGACATGTTGGAAGCCTAGGGTTTTGAGGTAGCAGGTGAACCTTTAAGGCATAATGTCTAAGAAGATGTGGTTTTTTCATTTGGGGTACTACTCTCAAAAGGGATTAATGTAGTGACTATGGGTCCCTGGCTATTTCCCATGATAATAAATTGTTATAAAAGAATGAGCCTGACCCCTGAATTCTCCTGGATTCCTGTCTCAATATGTTCCTATCGTGATATCATCCAGCCAGGAAGCCTTCAAATACATCTATCTGGTCCTGAACTTGCAGCCTCAAAACTTTGTGTCCTGCAAGATTTGGATGCCAACATTTTATCATGGGTTAGGGAGAGACTCCTGAGGCCTCACCCCTCTTTGAGGAGCAGTTGACAGTTAAAGGTGTCTGAGGCAATGTGATGTCATTTTGTTCAGTGGTATAGCCACTGGTAAGTTACCCAAGTACCAGTAAATAACTCTTTGCCCATGCTCATGCAAGCAACACTACACACATATATGCACACATACACACACTCACATGTACACACATGCTCACATGCACACGCACACACACACACACATTCATACACAAGCACACAAAAGTTAAAGAGGAACTTGTTGGGAAGGAGGAGGGTCTCAGTAGGAGACAGAGGAGAATGAGAGAGGGAGATGGGAATAAAAATGGCCAAAATTTATATTATATATAGAATATATGTATAATATGTAATGTGTATATAATGAATATATGTGTGTGTTTGTGTATGAAATTGTCAAGAATAAAAATATGCATGCTAAATAAAGCCCTTTGGTTTGTTTTCAGCTTCAGGTGATCTGTTATAGTCACAGAAAATAGACTAATATAAATTCACTGGCGGCATTACCCCAAAATCATCATCAAGTGTTGATTATTTCAGAAGCAACACCTCGGATATGTTAGCAGCTGGCTCTCCTGAGAAGTAAGGCTGCTCTGGGTGATTCTGGGCATGCCTTCCATTTTCATTTCTCTCGGGTAAATACCCAAGAATAGAATTTTTGAATCGTGTGGCATACATATGCTTAGGTTTGTTAGTGACTGCCAGAAGGTTTTCCAGCATCACGGTGCCATTTCTACTTTGGGCTGTGACGTACATGGGGTCTAGTTGCCACGTGTCTCCACTTTTGCTGTGGCAGACTGGTCTGCAGGTGTGAAGCAGTGGCTTTCTGCAACTTCAGTCTGTGGGATTGGATGGCTATCAATATTGAGGACCTTTTTGTGTCCTCTTTGACCATCTGCAATTCCTCAATGATTAGATTCTTGTAAGGTCGTGTGCCCATTGTTATTAGATTGTTTGCTTTGTCCATCTTAAGCTCCCTCTCAGATGCATGTCCCCTCACTTGGCAGTGGTATCTCTGAGTGGGCATTTTATTTCAATAAAGTCAAGCATACTGTTTTGTTCTTTGGCAGTAATAATTCTGTTCCATTTTTTCTGGGACATATTGCAATTTTGGCTTTTTATTTGGGACTCCAAATCTTTATAAGTTTTAGTTTGATGGTTATGGTTATGATTTAGTTCACAGTAACTTGTGCTTATGGTGCAAAAACAACATTGAAGGTCTCTTCCCATGCATCCATTAATCCTCACCACTTCTGTTAATCTAATCTCATTCCTCCACTGAGAGTCCACGTAGCTTTGTAGAAAATTGCTTAGACCGTAATCATGGGTCTGTTTGGTCTTCACATTTTATTCCATTGATTTGTCTTACACCAAGTCTACATTATGATAAATACTGTTTCTTCATAATAAATTACATAGCCAGGGGTATAAGTATTCATATTTCCTTTTTCTTTCAGATTTTATTGATTACTCACTTTTCTAAAATAGTTTTTGATTTAAAATCGCACAGTTCATGAACATATACAATGTGTTTTGCTCAAGCCCACCCCCACTTCCTGCTCTGCAACACCTCCCTCCCGCCATTTCTCCCTCCCGAGTATATTTACTTTTTTTAAACTCACTGGATCTAGTTAGTGTAGACAGTATGCACCGGGCTATGCAGCCATCCGCATAGCATGGGGAGCCTATCAAGGGACACATTCCTAAAGGAAACTGGCTCTCCTTCCCCCAGCAGCCAACAGTTGCCAAAGCTCCTCAGCTAGAGGTGGCCTGTGAACACCCCTGTCCATGCGGGCATTGTAACTGGCCTGATCTTGTGCAAGCGTCCTACATGCATCGAAGCTGCTGTGAATTCTTATGCACAACGGGCCTTGTCAGGATAACAGTTTCTCAGCAGTTCTCCACAACTTCTGACTCTTTGATAATCTTTCTTCTCCCTTCCATGATGACCCCTGAGTTTGGAGGTATGATACAGATTCCTATTTAGGACTGAGAACACCACAAGATCTTATTCTCTGCCCTTGGGCGAGTTGCTAGTCTCTATACTAAGACCCATCTGTTGAAAAACAGAGGCTTCTCTGATGAGAGTTAAGATCTGCGCCAGTCTTTGAGTATAAAGGTAAGTGTTTAGAGAGCAGTTTGATACTATGTCTACTTAGCAGAATAATGGTGAGTTCTACTTTAAGATCTAAGTCCAGTTAAAAATACCAGCTATGTGTTCTATCTCGTGGAGTAGGCCTTACATGCAATCAGAATGTGGCTGGCCACTCCCACAACACTCGTGCCAGGACTGCATCCACATGACTTGGCAGGTGTCCTGTGGTAGCCTGTAGTGTTCAAAGTCAGCAAGGCTGATAATTTTCTTTTCTGCACAAGCAGTCTGGCATTATGAAAGTTAGCCAGTATGGATGAAGCCGGATCAGTACCGGCTTTATTTCTCCATTGTCCAATAACCCAAGTATGCACCGCCTTCAGCAATGGTGTCTTGCTATCCAGGTCTTGTGGCTAACCAAGAGCAATGGCAGTAGCCTATATTGTTCTGGGAATCTGTAGGACTTTCCCAACAGATCTGTACTTAAATGTTTATGTTTTTAAGTTCATTGTTGGCATTGTTTTGTTCATTTTTTGTAGCCTGTGGTTTGATAAACTTGAATGTGTTTATTAGGTCAAGAAGTTTTTATAGATTCCTAGGTATTTTCTATATAAAACAATTTCTTCTGGTGATGAACTCGGCCTCACTCTTAGATTTCCCGTACTTTTACCTCTCCCAGGACTGGCCTGGCCCAAGCCTTAGTTGGTTTCCTGTCTCAGTAGGAAGAGCCCAGGCGGCTCCTCTCTGTGGTGTTAGCATTGCCGTTTCCTAGGGGACATCTGTCCTACCAAGAGGCTTCCTTGTTCCCTTTCGCTGTTCAGTGCAGACCCTGGTCTGGGGCTGTTTTATACTCAGTGTTTCCGAGGCTCTGGCCTTGTCTCATTATCACCCTTTTAATGCTTTCTTCTGCTTTTAAGATCTTTGTCTTTAATTCTCGGCAGCTTTACTGTGTGCTTTGTCATGGTTTACTTTGTATTAATATTTCTTGTGTTTACAACCTTCTAAAATTTATATCTCTAATGTGGAAACCTTTTAAATGTTGTATTTGTTCTAATATGTTATTTGATCTATTTCTTCTACCTTTTTTTTTTAACTCTATCCAAGTTACTTCAAAGTCTGTGTCAGCTAATTCAAAATCTAGATGACTTATGTGGCTTTTTCCTTAACCTGATTTTAAGCCTGGAAGGTTAATTGTTTATGTGGCTAGTGATCTTTTTACTGGCATCTACATATCATGCAGATAAAGTTGGAGCTGTGAATGGTGTTGCATTTCTCTAGAGAGGCCCACGCCTCCTTCTGCAAGCTTACCCCATAACTCCATCAGGGAGCACTGGATTGAAACTGGCTTGCAGTCCCAGAAGGCTCCATCCACTTCAAGTTCATGCCAGGCCTGCCAGTATTTTCTGCTCATCCTATTATATTTTCTCAGCTTTTCTTCCCCAATGGGTATTGAATTCAGTATCTCATGACATATCTGAAAAAGTCTGCTTTGTGTCAAGAACATCAGTGTCTGAAAGTTCACTCTGCCTGCACCTGATAACGACATCTGCCTGGTTTCATGCATACTGACAGAAGACCTGAGAATCCTGGTCAGAGAAGAGCTCGTGTGTGTGTGTGTGTGTGTGTGTGTGTGTGTGTGTGTGTGTGTGTGTATGTGTGCGCGCGTGTGCGTGTGTGTGTGTGTGTGTGTGTAAAACTGATGGCAGTGGCTATCCAAGAATTATTCAAGACACAGAAAGACAAAGACTGCATTGCAGGAAAACAGGTGAAACAGAGGTACTCAGCTGAGAGGGGATGGAAATATTTTATAGAAGCTGGGGGAGGGGGTTGCTTGGGTTTATCCCATGGGCCAGGCACATCTGGATTTAGTGATAGACATCTCATTATCTTGTTAAGTAGTAAATTTTATACCAGATGTTGCTTTTCTTGAGTCTGGCCATTTGTCCGGCTGCTGTGGGTCACTGGGACTGGGGTGCCAGGTGTCTGCATAAGGCACTTACTGTAGAGGTCAGACGCCAGACGCCGGTGCCTGCCTGCTGAAGTGTGAACAGTCAGCTGTGTCTGGCCTTCTACTGGCATATTTCCTTTCTGACACCTCAGCAATATGAAATCAGTAACAATGGTTAGACATCTGATCTTTGGGCCTGCTTCAGAGCTGAGTAGGGCTCTGCAGAGGCCCTGGTCCATATTTCTGCCCATCTGCCATGGGGGTCACATAAATATAAGACACAGAGGACTACAGAGGCATTTAGGAGGGGAGGAAATGGCTATTGGAAAAGTTTGAAAGCCAGACGGTGACATCATGTGGCGATCTAGAGGTCTTTGGAGGTGGCATATAGGTGATGTGACCTGCCATCTGAGAACTGTCCCCGCCTGGTGTCTTGAAATATCAAGAAATGAGAAGAGCTGAGCAGCAGGCTTGAAGGGGATTTGCCTGCTAGGGAAGAGTGCAGGCAGGCACTATTAGGAGACCCCCGTGAAACAGGAAGAGAATCCGGGCTGGAGATGCACTGTTAGTGAGCATCACTGCCCAGTGAGACCTGGGAGTCACCATGAGGAGCTATGGCTAGCTAAGACTGGAGTAACGTTCAGGCAGGCCCAGCTTGAGTGTAAATGTGCAGACTAGCTGTGAGGAGCTTCCTCCAGCAGTAGTAGAGGAGACGTGAGACGCAGAGTAGCGTTTTCACTCACTTGGAGCCTGCACATTAGTTTTGACAGAACATATTGAAGATTTGTACAGCAGTCAAGAAAGGATTTTCTTAGTGGGACCTGGGTACGGGTGGACACCACATTGTCAGGACACCCCCCAAAGTATCGACCTTCCTTTTGCCACTTCATTTCTGCTAGCTTAGGACTACACACTCTGGCTTTCGAGCACCTCGAAGGACAGGTTTGCCAGTCTTAAACAGGAAGTTATGAGGTTTAGTTTTCACTTAGGTATGACATTTAGGCAAAAGTACCATATGAGTTTTCATCTAGCTTATTGACCAATGACTGTGCTGTGGTGCTGTACAACATGGGTTAGTAATAAAGGGCATGATAGTGGGGGCAGAGTTGGTTGGCTGGGCCATAACTGCAGCTCTGTTTCCTGAAAATGTCAGCATCGGGGAGGGAGTGCCAAGAGCCCTGGTCTAGATCTTCCAGAAGAAGGAGATCCTAGTTCTGCATCCCCCTCTGCCATGACAGTGGTCAGATGTGCATGGCACACAGTGGCCACCTCTCCATAAGAACTGTCTTAGAGTCCTCTAGTCTCTGTCCCCCAAGATGGTGGGAATGTTGCCATGTGCACCTGTTGAGGGTGCAGGTAACCATGGTGGCATCAGAGAGGTATAGGCACTGCAGGCCACTCAACACCAGTGGATCTCCTCAGAACAAACGTCGAGCACGCACTTCAGTGTGAGTGGCCCAGACATTAGGTTAGCAGCCGAGATCTGCCATAAAGTTTAACTTACCAAAGCAGCTTCATCAAGGAAATGTTAGCCAGATCTATAGGAACATCCTTGAGTCCTACTCAGAGACTGGATGGCTAGGCCCATTTTGGGTTCTGTGGAGTTAATAGCAGAGCAGAAGAGCTCCCAAAGTCCAGTGGATACCACCAGGTTTCAGCTCAGCAGAGGCATCGGTGAGCCAAGCCCAGCACTTTGGAGATTGTGTTGAGAGACTCACACAGTAGACAGTTCTACACTGGGCAGCAGCATGGGAAATAAAGTCTCCACTCTTCATAGACTCCCAAGTTGCCTCTGGAAGTTAGTTAGCAGTATTCTTGGATGTTCCATTTCCACTTGACAAGTGGTAGACCCAGAGGTGTCACTCATGAATAGTCATGACTTAATTATATACAAAATGTTTAACAAGTGAGCCCATCTATATGTTTTAACAAGGTCAGATTTATTCCAGTGATACAAGTTGGGTAACTACCAAAAATAATGCACTGGCAGTCTCCCGCTCCCAAAACTCAATGGAAGGGCTAATGGTGGGTCTGTCTGCCTCTCCCAGTAAAAAAAGAGACAGTCAGAATCTTACTTCTACACGCTGCCAACCTGTTGAGATGCTGAGATTTAGACAAAGAATGTTCCCACAGGCAGATCTCTAAGAGGCAAGTCCATCTGCACCACCTGATCCCTGGAAGCATCCGCAAAATCTACAGGGGGAGAAGTTTAGCAAGACTTTGGGTCGCTTAGGCATGAATTTACATTTACCTGTAAAGGGCTCTTCACTAAATACTTGGCTGTGCACGGGGTGAGAGGCTGACAGCCTGCCCAGAAAGATGTAGGAAGTGGAGTGGGAACAGGGTTTAGAACCATGTCGGGAGAGCTGCTAGCAAAGCAAGCCCTTATAAAGAGGGATGTTGTCTGCTCTATGGAAAGGGAAGCTTTGCTCACCATTCACCAGAGGAAATGAAATCTGTCTTCTCCCCTCTCCTTCACTTCTCCCTCTCTCCCCTCTCCCTCTCTCCCCTCTCCCTCTCCCCCCTCTCCCCTCTCCTCTCTCCCCTCTCCCTTTCCCCCTCCCCTCTCCCTTCTCTCTCCCCTCTCCACTCCTTCTTTCCCCTGTTTCTTTCTCTTTTTCTTGGTGTATCTCTGTCTCTCTGTGTATCTCTCTGTGTATATCTCTGTATGTTTCTGTCTCTCTCAGCAGAAGTTTTAGCAGCTCATTATAAATGCAAAAGGCCTTAGGTTTTCTAACTTCAGGTCTCTCCGCAGTAACACAGACCACTGAGAGAAGTGTCCATCTATGCCTGCCTTCCCACCATCCCTGTGAGACTGGGGGGAGGGGGACAAGAAGATCCAGCACTGAGGATCTTCTGCCCCTGCCGTTTGCTCTGCTGTGATCTAGGCACCTTTATCCTGTGCCCAAGCTGGCTGTGTATATTTACAGTGTCCAAGGTGATGTTTCATGTAGATATATATTGTGAACTGACTAACGTAGTTCTGGTCCTTAGAATGCCCACCACCTCAGTGGCCATTTGTGGTGAGAGTGAGCATATTTAAGATCTCTCTCTTAGCGGATTATGAGTGTACAATATAGTTTCATTAGCTATGGGAGCCAGGCTGTGCAGTATATCTCCAGAACTTACTCATCCTGAATCACTATTAGGGTGCTCAGTTCATTCACATTTAAGTGCCAACATACATTTGGTTTTAATATATTGCTGTTTAAATCTAAATCTGTCATCTTGCTTTTTGTTGTATTAGCACACACCCCCTTCTTTGGAGTTCCTTAAGGGTGTGGGTTTTTATTATTCTGTCTTCCCTTCCACTACGTTGATAGTTTGGGATGATGTTACAGGTCAGAAAATGTGCCTTTGAGTTACTGCAATTCGCCTATAAGTTAGTATTTTTACCATCTGCTGTCCAATAGAAGGCCTTAGACTTCGCCTCACATATACAGAGTGCTAAAATCAATGCTGTAGCTGACATTTACATTTGTTGTAGCTTCACATATAATTAAGTCCCCAAGAGCTGTTGCTAATTATACATTAATCGCTATTCACTTACATTTACCAACGTATTTGTCTTTCAAGTTTCCTTATTCCATTTACATACTCTGCTTCTACTCAGGGTCATTATCCTGCCGTAATTAATACTTGTGCTGCTGGTCTAATGATAATGAATTATCTCTTCCAGTTTATCTGAGGTACAGAATTCCATGTCATTGATCATTTCCTTTCTGTAAGCAGCCACACTGTGAGAATGCTTTCAGCGTGTCAGTCTGGAGGGGATCCACATGCTCAGTATGTGAACAGCTTCCTGTGGTCCCTGTGGTCCCTCCCTGAGTGTTGAGAGCTTTAACCCCCCCGTCAGCAGCCTACCAGAGTGTGAACAGGGGCACTAGATCTATGCCTATGTCATTTCTGTGCGGTTATGAATGCTGTTGCATTTTTATTATGATTCCCGTGTATTATTGCTTGTATGTAGAAATACAATTGATTTGTGAATATTGATCTTATATCCTAAGACCTTTACAAAATGATTATAGTATTCTGCAATTTCCTTTGGATTTTCTACATATGCTATCATGTCATCTGAAAATAAGGCTGTTACCTCTTTCTAATCTGTGGCTGCAAAATGGTATTCTTAGCTTCTTTCACTGGGAAGATGTATGATTCAAAGGTCCACACAATGGTAAGAGTGGGGATCCTGGGGTTTCTATAATTTAAGGACTCAAGGAAAAGGATTCATGCTGTCACCATTCAGAATGCTCCATGGGCTTTACAGGTGCTCCTCGTCAAGTGCAGGTAGTCCTCCCCATTCCTAGTCTCAATCACAGCTGTGAGTATTGACTGTCGATGGGAGTCCTCCCCATTCCTAGTCTCAATCACAGCTATGAGTATTGACTGTCGATGGGAGTCCTCCCCATTCCTAGTCTCAATCACAGCTATGAGTATTGACTATCGATGGGAGTCCTCCCCATTCCTAGTCTCAGTCAATCACAACTGTGAGTATTGACTATCGATGGGAGTCCTCCCCATTCCTAGTCTCAATCACAGCTGTGAGTATTGACTATCGATGGGAGTCCTCCCCATTCCTAGTCTCAATCACAGCTGTGAGTATTGACTGTCGATGGGAGTCCTCCCCATTCCTAGTCTCAATCAATCACAGCTGTGAGTATTGACTGTCGATGGGAGTCCTCCCCATTCCTAGTCTCAACCACAGCTGTGAGTATTGACTGTCGATGGGAGTCCTCCCCATTACTAGTCTCAATCAATCACAGATGTATTGACTTTTATTAGATTTTTTTCTCCATTCGTGCTATGATTATTTTAACTGCTTCTTCTGTAGTTTATTATGGTGGATTATATTAATTAATCAATGTTTAGGTATTAAGCCAATTTCTCATCCTTAGCATCAACTTCACATGGTCCTGCTGTGTCATTCTTGGTGTCTATTTCTGAGGACTATTTGTTTACATATTGAAAATTTTGCTGCATATTCATGAGTGATTTCTACCTATACATTCTCCATCTGGTTTAGTGTCAAGGAGTATATTGTATAGTATTAGTAGGTAAATTGTTGGTTGGTCTGTCCTTGAAATGAGATATCACTGGGCAACTTAGACTGACCCCAGATATGCAGTCCTCCTGCCTCGACCTCAGCACTGATTACAAGCATGTGCCAACCATGCCCAACTAGGATTCAGTTCATTGTCCCTGAAGCTTGTTCTGAGTGTTACTACGTTGGCAAAGCTCACCAATTGAGATTTAACTAATTTTTAAGTAGGCATGCACATCTTACATGCTTCTGGGCTCCTTATTCTCCACCATCCATCTGACTGTCTTAAATACTCTACAGACACTAAGACAAGCAATGTAACTTTTGGTCTCAGGAAAAGAAAAGCTTACTTTTCCCCAACCCCAAACCATTTTTCTCCTTATGGTTTGAGAAAAGGAAATCTTTTACACACACGCACGCACACATACACATACCTTTTCTTTACCTAAAAAGCGTCTGTTCTAAAATGAACTTCCTTTCCAGGTCGCCTGAACTGGTGGTCTGCTGTGTGCACGAGCTGTAAAAGGCTTCTTCCTTTGGCCACGACGGGGGATGGGAACTGCCTCTTACATGCCGCCTCGCTAGGTAAGCACCCCGGCACCAACAGAGGCCAGCGGGACTCTGGACCAGTCTGACACACAGTTAGGAGTAGTCTCCTATTCTGCTGTCATCTGGAAGGATGCCTGTGACAATCTGGCCATTCTGATCTGGCTGCGTTGATGATGAGACAGAACAGTGTAGAGTAAATACCAGTCTGGCAAGGAGGCCCGAGCAGGAGCGTCTAGGACAGCAGGTAGAGAGGGTAGCCTGGAGCAGTCTAAGAGGTCTTTCTGGATAATGCTGTATCTTTACTGAAATGTCAAAGAATAAGTAGAAGACACTGTAGGCAGGAGACAGCATAGACAAAGTACAAAGGCAGAAATCACGGGGTCTTCAAAGGCAGAACTATGCAGGGTAAGGCCCCAGCAGGAAGACCTGGGCAGTGTGTGCAGCAGGATAGCTCGGAGCTGCCTGTAGACAGCAATCTCTGATGATGAGGTGTCAGGTATAGGTATACTCAGGTAATCACAGTCAGATACACAGCATATGATTCGCTGCCTTCCCAGGAGCTACATCAGCAGGTACACAGGTGTGTTTGGCAACACTAGGTAACTCACAGTCAGGCTGGACCAACTAGACTCTCTGTCCGCCCCTCTGGGACCAGTCTTCCATGCACAGGATTGACTTCATGTGACAGGCAAATCTAGATTTGTACCAGGGGTCTAGACATCAGGTCCATGGCTCCTCATCAATCCTGGAGGATGGTCTCAGTCAAGGGAACAGAACCCCTGGATAAGAAAGAATATGGCCCTTGTTAGCCCAGATATCTTTCCAGCTAAATGTGACCTGAGCAAGGGCCAGGCCCACACCTTATTTAGACCACAGTGGGGCCTGCTAGTACAAGACAGGTTGAAAGGACTGAAAAGAGTTCTGAGCATCACAAATTGCCTCAGCATGTGGCCCAGAGAGACCCAGAAGCCTCAAGACCTAGAATAAGTCCATAGGTTTAATGGCAACAACGGGAAAGACAAAGGTATTCAGTTCCACTTCCTCCCCACAACTGGGCTGGCACATTCTGTCACTGCCATTAGCCCAGGTGTGGGGGTGCATACTTTTAATCCCAGCACTAGGGAGCAGATAGCTGTGAGTTCAAGCCCAGCCTGTTGTACACAGTGAGTTCCAGAACAGCCAGGGCTACACAGAAACCTGCCCTCATAAACAATGACAAAAGTGGGCTGCCAAGAAATGGACTCAGCCTTCCCCAGGAATGTGCGCCCCAGTAGATGACCTGATCCCAAAGTGTCGGCCCTAAGCATATAGACACATGAGCAGCACGGAGTGAGTGCATCAGGTGACATCTATACATATCTCTGTGTATATGTATCAATAAAAAAGGTAAGAGGCCATGAATATGAGGAGTGGGGGGAGAGAGACATGGGAAGAGTTGGAGGGAGGAGAGCAGGGGGGAAACGATGTAAATACAGTACTCGTATGAAATTCTCAAGAAATACCAAAAATCTCAAAATTTAAAAACATTATTTAATTAAAATCATTACTCAAAGGTTCCATAGCTTCTCAAAACTGACATGTGGGGACTGGGCATTCAACCACTAGAACTCATGGGGAAAATTCACACACAGACTCTGACAGGAATCCCTAGTCTGCCTGTCAAGCCACATACAAGCTTCCACTGTAGTCAAGTACACTGAAACTTGCATTTTCCATACGGAAATTGACAGGGTCATGACTTTTGGAACACTTGAAATGCAGATGCTACCGATGGCAGCGCCATGTAATTCTGCAGTGCACCTAAACTTCAAAGGTATCATGTAGAAAACAAAACATAAAGTATCTTACTTATTCTTAATGATTATAAACTGAAAATAATGTTTTGTTATGTTGAACTACATAAAATTTGTTATTAAAAAACATTGTTTTAAAAAAATTAATCACGTTATTATAATGATCTCACAAATAAAAACATTTTTTAAAAGATCACACAGCTAGATTAAGGTAGCTACTCAACTATTATGGGAGGTCTTACACTTTCACTATCAGCTACATGTTTATGGAGTTATCTACCACAGAAAGAAAAAGAAACCATGACAAAGTTGAAAGAAGAAAGAAAGGAGGGAGGGAGGGAGGGAGGGAGGGAGAGAGGGAGGGAAGGTTGAGGGGAGGGAAAAAGAAAGAATTCATTCTACGGCTGGCATTGCTCAGGAGGAAACTAACCTCACAGCAGCCCTCTCCACCCCACCCCCAGTGCAGGCCGCTATCAACACTGCTCAAATTATCTCCCTGTCTTTTGTCAGTTCTTCAAATGAAATTATAGCCCTATCGTGTTCACGTCCAAATCCAACATTTCCTACTTAATTTTTTCAACATGCCTTTTTAATTTTAATTGACAGATAATAATTGTATATATTTATGGAGGATAGCCATCTTAAAATTCCACTAAGAGTTTCCTGTGCCTTTCTTCTCCGAGAATGTGATTTGGTTGTTGGACCTTATTTGTTAGAACACTCAGTACTAACTGTTTTCCTAGTACTTTTCATTTTATTCATATAAAACCTGGAGAACAGATCTTGGAGGTCCCCTCTTCTAAAAGCTTCTGTGCAGTCCTGGAGCCCACAGGCCCTTTGTTCCAGGCTGGGTACCCCTAATCTGAAAATCTAAAATCTGAAACGTTTGGAGCATCAACATGACACCATAAGTGGAAAATTCTACAACATAAATTTTTGTTTTGTGTACAAAATCACTTTAAAATGTAACCGAAATTATCGTTAGGTCTGTGAACAAAGTACACAGGCAACACCAATGAACCTTATAATTTAAACTTGCATTCTATCCCCAAGGTTCCTGTGTATGTCAGTATCTCAAAATCAGAAGCTCTCCTGACCCCGGGCATCTTTGGAAAGTGGTATTCAACCTGTACTGACTGGCATTTTGGACTGACACAGCAAAGTGCCATATATCCAGGACTTCCCAAAGCATCCATGATAGGACGGGTACTGTGGGGGCACCTGCTGGCCAGGCCTGACACCGAACAGGCTAATTGGGCACACATAGTAACAACAGTCAGCAGGGCTATAGAGATAGCTTAGTCAAGAACCAAGACCAGAGTTTCGTTTGAGAACCTATGTTGGGAGGCTCACAACCACATATAACTCCAGCTCCAGGGAATCTGGCACCTTCTTCTGGCCTCTGAGACAACTGCACATGAGTGCATGCATGCCTGTGTGTGTGCATGTGTGCACATACACAAATAAAAATAATTTTTAAAAAAAAAGTTGACATTTGTCCTGGAACCAGGTAGGCAAATATGTTTGAGACAAGAAATCCCTGTGTGGGAAAGACCTTGAGAGAGGCATGGGAAGAGCCTGTCCAAGGAATGCCAGAAGGTGGGGAAATGTGACTGAAGATGAGAATGGGACAGTGGCCGGGCAGTGGTGGCGCACGCCTTTAATCCCAGCACTTGGGAGGCAGAGGCAGGCGGATTTCTGAGTTCAAGGCCAGCCTGGTCTACAGAGTGAGTTCCAGGACAGCCAGGGCTACACAGAGAAATCCTGTCTTGAGAAAAACCAAAAAGAGAGAGAGAGAGAGAGAGAGAGAGAGAGAGAGAGAGAGAGAGAGAGAGAGAATGGGACAGTGGTGGTCACTCTTCTCCATCTGTGCTGCAGGGAAGACAAAGGCCTGGAATGTTACAGTGCCCACGGCAGTCTGGATTATTGCCTATCAAGGGTCCCAGCCTGCAGTAGTTCCAGTTACACCCTAGAGCAGTGGCTCTCACCTTCCTAAGGCCGCCACCCTCTGATACAGTTCCTCAGGTGGCAGTGACCCCCAGCCATAGCATTATTTTCCTTGCTACCTTCTAACTGTAATTTCGCTACTGTTGCGAATCCTAATGTAGATATCTGTGTTTTCTGGTGATTTAAGTGTCCCCACGTGGAAGGATCATTTGAGCCCTGAACGGTGCGTGACCCACAGGTTGAGAAGCAGTGCTCTAGCGGCTTCCGGCTCATTTGCGAGCCAGCCTGTTCCTCCTCTGCCCCTCCCCTCCACCCTGGCCTCCACCTTTAGCTCTGGCCTTCTTTCAGACGTGCCAATGCCTCGGAGGCACCTTCTGCTTGGCTTGCCAGCTCAGCTCCCTACGTCACCCCTCTGAAGCTCTTGTTGACATCTCCATCCACTCACACCTTAGCAAATGCTCCTGTCACTCTCCTCTCCCCACTTTGTCTCTCCTCGTGGTATGAACATTGTACATAGCTCATTTAATAGCTACCTCATGTGTAAGTTGCCTACAGTATATGCTCTCAGACTGTAGGAAGTTTGCTGTGCCATAAATACTCTTAGCACCTATAATGAGTGGATGGGTGGGTGGATGTATGGATGGGTGGGTGGATGGGTGGGTGGATAGATGGGTGGGTGGATGGGTAGGTGGGTGGATAGGTGGGTGGATGGG
>CM052703.1:126076009-126091494 GCA_028551405.1 Uromys caudimaculatus | reverse complement strand
CACATAGGTACAGGGGAAAAGTTCCTGGACAGAACACCAATGGCTTATGCTCTAAGATCAAGAATCAACAAATGGGACCTCATGAAATTGTAAAGCTTCTGTAAGGCAAAGAACACTGTCAATAGGACAAAAGGGCAACCAACAGATTGGGAAAAGACCTTTACTAATCCTACATCTGATAGAGGGCTAATGTCCAATATATACAAAGAACTCAAGAAGTTAGACTCCAGAGAACCAAATAACCCTATTAAAAAAATGGGGAACAGAGCTAAGCAGAGAATTCTCAACTGAGGAAATTCGCAGGGCTGAGAAGCACCTAAAGATTTGTTCAATATCCTTATTCATCAGGGAAATGCAAATCAAAACAAGTCTGAGATTCCACCTCACACCAGTCAGAATGTCTAAGATCAAAAACTCAGGTGACAGCAGATGCTGGCCAGGATGTGGAGAAAGAGGAACACTCCTCCATTGCTGGTGGGATTGCAAGCTGGTGCAACCACCCTGGAAATCAGTTTGGCGAATCCTCAGAAAAATTGGACATAATACTACCTGAGGACACAGCTATTCCACTCCTGGGCATATACCCAGAAGATGCTCCAACATGTAATATAGACATATGCTCTACTATGTTCATAGCAGCCATTTTTATAATAGTTAGGAGCTGTAAACAACCCAGATGTCCCTCAACAGAGGAATGGATACAGAAATTGTGGTACATTTACACAATGGAATACTACTCACCTATTAAAAACAATGACTTCATGAAATTCACAGGCAAATGGCTGGAACTTGAAAATATCATCCTGAGCGAGGTAACTCAGTCACAAAAGAATGAACATGGAAAGTACTCACTGATAAGTGGTTATTAGCCCAAAAATTTGGAATACCCAAGATTTACTTCACAGAAGCCGTTGGGCTGAGCATTAGATCCCAGATGGAGGAGTTGGAGAAGGGACTGAAGGATCTGAGGGAGTTTGCAGCCCCATGGAGCGAGCAACAGTGTCAACTAGCTTGACCTCCCTATGCTCCCGGAGACTGGATCACCAAGCAAGAACACACATGGAGGGACCCATGGGTGCTGGCCACATATGTGGCAGAGGAGGGTCTTGTTAGCCATCAGGGGAGGAGAGGCACTTAGGGCTGAGGGTGTTAGATGCCCCAGTATAGGGGAATGCCAAGGAGGGAAGACAAGAGTGGTGGGTGGGAGGGTGGGTGGGGGAATGCCCTCATAGAGGTGGGGGGAGGGAGGAGATGATAGAGGGTTCCAAAGGGGAGACCTGGAAAGGGGGAAACATTTGAAATGTAAATAAAGTATCAAAATAATAAAAAAATAGTTTAACAGTACAACAACAACAACAACAAAAACACCCACATACACACGCACCGCAGATCAGGGACGCCATGAGCACATCACCAGGGACAATTACAGCAGCAATGTGAGTGTGGTCTCACTGTTGATTTTTGGAATTTTCCATTTAATATTTTCAGACTATAGCTGAATGCGGGTAATGGGACCAACAGATCGTGAATTGGGGATGGAGGAGTGTTCTACCATGCTAACAACCATAATGGAGAAAGGGCAAACATGTTTTTGCTGGACACTTGGCCACCCTTGTCTTAGTAGCTGACAGAACATCTGCCAGTCCATTGGTGTGTGCCTTACCCTAAGTTCCACTGGCCCAGAAACACAACATAAACCTGGAGAGATGCCAGAAGCTGTCAACTATGTGGAGTGAACTGGCTGTGGGCTTAGAAAGCTAGGCTAATAGGAGTGTGCCCAGGTGCCAGCCTCTCTTTCAAGCCCTGCCCATCCTCTCCTGAGCTACAGAGCAAGTGCAGACACCCAGATGCCTCACCAGGCTTCCTGAGAGGTCTGTGCTGCTCTCTGAAGACCCTGGTTGCTATGTCCAGGTATCTGGTGCATAGAACATTTGGTCAGCATCATTCAACTGAGACATGCACCGAGGACACCTATGCAGGTACAAGTGGCACCACCTGCTTTTAGGAGCCAGGAGCTCAGGACTGTCTTAGGGCTGCCCACTCCCTTCACCTGAGGGCATTCTTAGCAGCACAGACCCTTTCATTTCTATATGGTTTCCAGTGCCACTAGCTTGAGCTGTTGTGGCAAAACACCATAGGCTAGGTGGCAACTGAATTTCTTTTCTTCTCAGCCCTGGAGGCTAGAAATCCAAGGTACAAGCAGATTCAGTGTCTCTTAAGGATTTGTCCAGGTTATGTAACCTGGTGTAGAGCCTTTTAGCCATTAAGTTCATCCAGAGGTCCTGGCTTCCTTTCAATCTTTTGTGAAGTTTGTGGGCCAAGAGTCAAGTGTGCCAAAACATGACAGCCTTGGCTATAAACTAAAAGCCCCGGTACCCTCACCCTGGCTCCTCTTTCTCCATCAGGTGGTGGTGGAGTGTGGGGGAGGTGAGGAAGCCCTGAGGAAATGTATAAAGATCAGACGAAGTTCTTAATGAGTGGACACAACCAGGTCAAGGACCAATGCCTCAGATCTATGGAAAATTAGCAAAATCACATCGAGCCAGGCACGGAATGGCAACGCCTTCCTCTGGTTCAAGTACGGCTCTTTACAAATGATTGGTCAGTATGTGCACTGTTGAATGCTCTGGAAGTTAAAGCATTTGATCAGGGATGGAGCCGTGGCTCAGTGGAAGAACACTGGGCCCTGGGGTTGGGTGCCAGCATTGAAAAAAGAAGTCCTAACTCACTGGCCTGGGGATACTAAAACATAGATTAATGTTTGCTTTGACTCTGGGTTGCACATCAAATGTAGCTGACGGGGCTGGTGAAGTGGCTCAGTGGTTATGAACACTGCTCTTCCAGAGGACCTGAATGCAACATGGTGGCTCATAACCATCTATAAAGGGATCTGATGCCCTCTTCTGTAAGGTCTGAAGATAGCTACAGTGTACTCATATAAATAAAATCAATAAATCTTAAAAAAAATGTAGCTGACAAGCTGCTTATGCAAAGACTATTAATATTAAGGCTCCCCCAGATCTCTGGGTATCTCATTTTTTTAAATGTGTGCTGTGTCTAAGAAACAAGGTTGCCAGCTGCTCTTGGTGAAGTTCTTCTTTGACTGCTGCAATAAACAAATCGTAAACCTAACCATCTGCAGGCCTCCTGACTATTGGCAGGCCTCCTCCTGGAGTCTGAAGCTGCCTGATGCTAACCTTATCTCCTTTCCCAGTGTCTGACGTGATGCCCCAGGGAAGGCCATCAGAACCCTCCAGGATTTCTTGCTTTGGTGTAGTCCAGCTGTTTGTATTCAGGAGGGATATCTCAGCAGTCACCTCACACACTCCTCCACCTTTGTGAGGTGATGCAGCCCTTGCTCCCCTTCTCTAACACTGAAGACTTCTGCATCACCAGGTCAGAATGCTGTGTGGATCCATGTACGTGCTGACCTGAGACTCTACTTCCTAAGGCCCCTCTCTAGTGCTTAACACTGCCCAATCACTGGGCAACTGCTGTTGGAAGCCAAGTGTCCCCCTTTAGAAGGCATGGCATCCCCTCTACTCATCGGCCACGCCAATGGCCACTTCACTGTGGCAATTCCTTGGAGATGGGCTCTCCTTCCTCAAGCTCCTCCTCTGTAAAGTGGAGATGGAAGATGGTGAAGGCTAAGAAGTCACCTCGGGTAAGAACTTAGAACCTCACCTGTGCATGGAAAGTACATGGCATGAGATCACCAGAGCCTGTGGACCCAGCCCTGCTGTTCTAGCTCAGTGCCAACATGCGGGGACAGAGAATGCCTGCACCCTCTGCACCCAGTGCAGTGAGAGAAGGTAAGCTGCACTTGTCTCTGTGGGTACTCTGCCTGGAACTGGTTGGTATTCTGGAAAATCTTGCCATCAACGGCAGACTGTTAAGTATTTGAGAGCATCGCTCAGGACAATCTATAATGGACACACACTGACATGTGGGTGCCACATAGGGTCTGAACACCCACAGACTGCAATGCACATTGGCCTATCACACATCAATGCTGACGGATAAGTGGCCTGTGTTGGTTGGCTTTTCGTCAACTTGTCAGGAGCTAGGGTCATCTGGGAAGAGACTTCTCAGTTGAGAAAATGCCCCATCAGATTGGCCTGTAGACAAGCCTGTGGGACATCACCTTGGTAATTGCTGTGGGAGGGCTGGAGGACCCAGGGCACAGACTATGCTACTACCCCTGGCAGGTGTTCCTGGGTGGTATAAGAAAGCAGGTTGAGCAAGCCATGGGGAGCAAGCCAGGAAGCAGCACTCCTCTGTGATCTCTGTTTCAGTTTCTGCCTCCAGGCTCCTGCTTTGAGTTCTGCTGTGACTTCTATCAATGATGGACTGTCACCATGGTGTGTAGGTCAAAACAAAACAAGCAATCAATCAATCAAGCAACACACACACACACACACACACACACACACACACACACACACACACAAACACACACACACACACACACACACACACACACACACACACACACACACACACACACCAAACATAAAACAAAAACCCAACCAATCAAACGACAGTAAAACAAAACAAACCCCCAAACAAACAAAACATCCCTGTCCTCTGCCATTTGGTTTTGGTAACTTCACGGCAATAGAAAGCAAAGGAGGAGAGGAATTGGTACCAGGATCTTGGGTACTGCAGTGGCACACACAACGTTTGGGAAAGATTATGGAGATGTTTGGAACTTTGGATTGGACAAGCTATTGACTTCTCAGGGTTTAATGGGTGGTTCTATGGCAAATTGGAAAATAAGAGCGTTGAGAAAGAAACGCAGACAATGGAGGCCTGGCTTGTGAAGTTTCAGTGGGAAGCAAAGACTATTAATATTAAGGCCATTCATGTGATATATTTGAATTAAGAACCTGTAGTTTCTGGTCAGCTGTGGAGGAAGAATCAGTTATGATTAACAAGAGAACAGAGCCACTGGAATGAAACCTTTGCTTTACTGGGATTGACACTGTTTAGTTGGGGCTGAGAAATTAGCTGTGATTAGTAAGATACCAGTATCACAGAGATAAAATCTGGAAGTGTTTTGTCAGGGTCATCACACAGAAGCTGTGGTCCAGAGTGGGCCAAGGCTGCATCTCAAGTTGGAAGCTGCACTTGGTGATGTGTAAGAGTCTCCTATGATACTGATTTCCATGACATGAAAGCTGCAGGATTGAAGGGGTCGAGGCTTGGCATCATGTGGCAGGGTCAGAGTCCCTGAAAAGAGGCCAGTAGAGGCTACTGGTGAATATACAGATCAACTGCAGTGGAGACACCAGAGTATTAGAGATGCCAGGACTGTGGTGTGACCACCAAAGACAGCAGCAGATGTGGAATGGAGCTAGCCTGAGCCTATGCGACAAGCTGTGCGCACTGCATGGCAGTGGTGGAGAAGTGGAGCTGTCCACGCATTTTGGAGCCCAGACAATCATTAGTGAATCCAGATTTTGGATACTGAGTTTTACACATTGTTGGAATTTGTTTTTTGCTTTGATTGTGACTGTGCCCTAGTTCTTCCCTCTTGGAATAAGGAAGTATGTAATTTATTTTTTTATTTTATAGGAGCCACAGTTGAGAGACTTTGGATACTGTAAAAGAAAACTTGGACTTTTTAATATGTTTAATATTTTAAGGACTGTAGGACCTTTAAGGTTACATTATGTTCTATATTAATAGTAACACAATTTTGGAGACAAATAGGAAAAGAGAGGTTATGGATTAATAGTGATTTTTTTTTGTTTTTGTTTTTTTTCTTTTTTGCGTCAAGTTCAGAAAGGATACATTTTTGCTGGTTGGCCTTTTTTATGTTGTTGTTCAGCTTGACACAGGCTAGGGTTATTGTGAAGAGGGAGCCTCAGTTGAGAAAATGCCCCTATCAGATTTGAATGTAAGCAAGCCTATGGGATATTGTCTTGATTGTGGTTTATGTTTAAGGGCCCAAGTCCATAGGTGGTGGTACTACCCCTGGCAGGTGTTTCTGGATGGTATAAGAAAGCAAGCTGAGAAGGCTATGGAGAGCAAGCCAGCAAGCAAGCACTCCTTCATGGCATTTGCTTCCGTTCCTGCCTCCTGGGTCCTGTCCTGAGTTTCTGTCCTAACTTCCTTCTGTAATGGAGAGGTGTAAGGTGAATGACAGGTTAACCCCTCCCCCCAGTTGCTTGCTTTGGCCATGGTATTTATCACTGTAATAGAAAACTAGACTAGGACATGGCCCTTGGGGTGTTGAAGGTTTGAACTACCGGGTGGTGCTTTTGGGGGAAGGTGGATTTTGAGGGAGAGGGTGGCGCTTGAGGGAGGTGGGCCTATTTGGATCAAACCTCAAAATCCCAAGTATGGTTTCTTCAGAATGTGTCTCTTCACAGTTGTAGTTGAAAAGTCTGAGTTGAACATTGTGAGTTGGGCCTGTTGGCAATGATTTGACCTAGCTTTGATCCCTGGGTATTTGCCCCTGAAGGAGATTGTAGAACCATGGCAGTACTTTTAAAAGGAGAAACTTCTGGGCCCTAGCTATCCAGAAGTTTTTGACTTGATTCACCACAGTGACTTCAGTGTATGCTGCATCTGATGGTCTGTCACATACTTGATACACCTGTTTCCTGGTGCCCCAGTCACTACCTGCTCCTGACATCTGTTACAGCCAAAGGTAACTTTTAAAAGTGATACTTTGTAGGTTCTCAAAGACCCAAGCCCCCAAGTTACTCTATGACAGAAGCCACTACGTGTAGTAATAATAGCTCCCTTGCATCTGAAGGATGCTCCATGAATTTCAAATGGCTCTTACCTTCCAGAGCATGCCCTCCCCACCCCACTTCATCTTTAACTTTCCAGAACCATGCCCACAAGACTCACAGGACCTCTCCTACAAAGACTTGGCCAGCAGGCCACATCTGTACCTACAAAGCTGCTGGGCTCCCCCAGGAGGGCTGGGTTATGTACTACTACGGCGGTTTGAATAAATGGCTCTCGTAGGTCATAAGGAGGAGCACCATTGGGAGGTGCGGGCTTGTCGGAGGAAGTGCATCACCAGAGGGTGGGCTTGAGGTCTCGGAAGCTTAGACCAGGCCTAGTGGCCCACAGTTCCTTTCCTGCTGCCTAGATATGGAACTCTCAGCCACCTCTTCAGCACCATGTCTGCCCGCCATGATGATAATGAACTAAACCTCTGAACTGTAATCCATCCCCAATCAAATGGGTTTCTTTATAAGCGTTTCCATAGCTATGGTGTCTCTTCACAGCAAAAACCCTTAACTAAGACAACTGCCTCACCCACCAACGCACAGGGTCCTCTTGATGTTAAGAATGGTTCTAGTCCAACCACACACACTTTTTGGGCAGGTGGCATATGACTTCAAGTCTTTTATTCTTAGGGTTTGCTGGGTGGTCATTGCTTATCTAGAGGTGTTGAGTGTCGGTCTACTCTGACCACTGCACTGGAACAATAAAGAAACTTCTCATACAGTAAAATACAGTATAAAACATGCTCACTGCATAGGTAAGGAGTTCCTGTCAGGAAGGGAAGATGAGCTGCAGCAATCCTACAACACCTCTGCCTCTGACTGGGATGGCATATGCTGGGTCTCCCTGAGGTGTACTCAGGATCCCACCTGCCTCAAGTCTTTGTTCCCAGTTGGGTGAGCACGGTGAGAGACATGAGGGTGGCAGAGAGTCCCAAGCACGTCTTTCCCCTTGGCCTTTTCCTGAGGCCTGAGAGCCACCATGGTGCCATGGCCCCAGGAAGTTGAGTGCTCTCCCCATTTCTTCTGTGAAGGCTCTCAAGGTGTGTATCACATTTATCAAGTCCAATTGCAAATAGATGTTGAAGAAGCCATAAGTAGGAGTGGGAAGGCCCGTGTTCATGGTGCTGTTGGCTGGCCACTGACCCATCTGAGCCTGTTCTGAAGTTTGACTGGGTTCTGGGTGAGCTGATGATGGAAAGAAGCTGTTGACAAACAGCTGTATCTCTTCCTGCATAGGTCTTGTGTGGTCAGGGCAGCTCAGTGAGCAGAGCTTCGTGTAGCGTACCTTCTTCTTTAAAGACTTGCATGGGAAGCTACCTTGAACTCTGACTAGTCCCCAGTGGGCAGTGCCTGTCTTAGTTACTTTGTTGTTGCTGTGATAAAACAATATGACCAATGCAGCTTAGAAAAGAAAGTGAGTAATGAGGCTTACTACTTCGTAGTGTTACAGTCCATGATGCAAAGGGACAGCGCAGAGCTCACATTTTGATCCACAACTGTGAGACAGGTCTGGGAGCTCTGGGAATCACACATGTCTTTTAAAACCTCAAAGTCTAACCCCAGTGACACACTTCCTACAACAAATCCATACCTCCTAATCCTCTGCAAACAGTTCTGCCAACTGAGGGCCAAGTATTCAAACATAGGAGCCATTGGGCATTTCCCATTCGAACCACCATGATGCTTCCTAGCTTCCTTGGAAGCTCTTGAGAAGGGTGTGCTGTGAGGGAAAAGACCAGGACAGGCAAGCTGCCTGGCCTCACGGATGGGGAGGGGATAGTGACGCCAGGTGACCCCATCTTATTTGTTTTTTTTTAGAGATTTATTTTATGTGCATGTTGTGAATGTCTGCATGTATGCATATCTAACTCATGAGTGCCTGGTGCCTTCTGAGGCCAGAAGTGTCAGTTTCCCTGGACCTGGAGTTATAGGTGGTTGTGGGCTACAAAGAGCTGGGAACTGAACTTGGGTCCTCTGCAAGAGAAATGAGTGTTCTTAGCAATTGAGTCATATTTCCAGCTCTAGAACCTCATCTTTGAGGAGTGACAGGGGTTTGCAAGTAGTGTCACACTTCATTCAAGTGTGGTGGCACCAGGGTAGAGTCCAGCATAGCCAAGGCACAGAGCTGCTGGTTAGGCTGTAGGTTTGGAAGGCTGAGTGGACCCAGAGCTCTGCAGCTGTCTGGGAGGTACTAATTTGAACTCTAGCTGCAGGAGGATTGGAAATAGAGGACTGTGCCACCGAGTCAGCTGCTGGGGGCCACCGCCAGGGCACGGGCACACTCCGCTCTTGAATCTTGAACTGGACAGAATGTGAGTGACCAATAGGTAGAGCCTGTACCCACAGAGAGTAGCTGCAAACCTCTAACATCTGAGAGCCTAGCAGCTGGCTGTAGTGTTTCCAGACATGACCTGTTGGTGAAGATCCAGTTTTTGTATTTGGGCCTTTCCCTGGGTGAATGGACACTGCAAGTGAGAGGTAAGATTCCCAGTGGAACTGTCTGGAAACACAGACAGTTCCTTTTTCCTCCACTATACCTGCTTCTCAGGATGCTCCATAGCCAGAAAATGCCAAGTGGGGAGCTCAGCTTAATGGAGGTAAGATGCCAGCACAAGTCCTTGAGGAAAGGCAGCCTTCCTTCCCAATGGACAGGCAGGTGTAGGAAGAGAAGGCATTTGGTTGTACACACAGCGCAAGGCTGGCCCCAGCCCTGTTCGAGACAGCACAGGCTTCTGCCTTGCTCTCGACAGCACAGGACCACTGGGCACCGAATTGGGCACATGGGCCTGCTCTGCTAGGTCATCAGCACTTGACAGACATATCACCTTTGTCCATGCTAGTTTGTCTCTGGGTACCCCACCCCCAACCCCTGCATCATGTCTGACTGCCAAGGCCAGTTCCAATCACTCCTTCTTGAACTACCTGCCCTTGCCATCGGACTAATAGTATGCTTGTCATATGTCTTCCTTGAATCATGGCCTGCTGGGGTTCCTTTCTCTAAAAAAACAGAGAGAAAGAAGTCTATGGAGGGATGCTGAGCTATGGTGCTTGGTGTGTGTTCGTGAAACTGACTCTTGTCCCTGCATCACAAGATATAGGACCTCAGACTAATGTGGGACAGAGGCAGGGGACAGAGGCCCTTCTTACAAGCTCTCCACAACTCAGCAGCTGCTGCCCCAGGTCAGGGTTCAGGTGGCACAGAGGATGGACCAGTGAGGCAGGAACTCCTTTATCTTAAAGTTTCTGCAGTTTCATTATAGCTTAAAATATTACATAGAAAATTCCAGAAATAAACAATTTACAAGTTGAAACTGTGCATTGTTCTGAGTTATGTGAAGAAACTTCTCACATCTCATGCATGTAAACCATCCCTTTGTGCAGCGAGACCACACAGTAGATACTGTTTTTAGCTGTCTGCTATCAGTAGCTGCCTGGTCTGTCAGCCTGACTGCTTGTGCATGCCTCCCTTATCTAAGGGCCCCAACATACAAGGTGGCAATGATGGAATTGAGACCAGCAAGGAGAAGCTAGGAAGCATTTCCTTGAGGCAGAAAGGGGAAAGTTTTCAACATTACAAGGAAAGAAAATCATATGCCTGCTACCAAGGTTCACCGCAGCGAATCTATGTGCCAAGGAAGGGAGCTATCTGTGCTAATTTTGCTGCTGTCCCGAAAGTTGCCAAAGTCCAACCCACAGCACTGGTGAGTGCCTACAGTGGGGAAAGCCACACACAGGGACAATGTATTCAGGCTTTGGGACATTCAGAATATCACCTACCCATGGGCACCTCTGCAGTGTTTCCTGTGGGTGATGATAGAGCTTCTATTGATAAAGGCTTATCCTCTGTGGCGCCAGCATCCTCCCTAGGGCTCTAATCTGGCCTATGAGGACTGGTAGGGGGATGTGTAGTTCTGGGCACACAGTGGCCTTGGAGGTGGGACCCATGGGAACTCTGGGAGGTCCCAGAGAGCCACAGAAGCCAAGAGTTATTGGCACTGTGTTCTGGGGCCAGAACCCAGAGTTTGGAAAAAGTTTGTCCCCCAAGGTGAAACACCCCCACTCTGCCACATTCGTTAGAGGGATACAGTAACAGAGGCAGCTTTACAGTCACCACAAAGGCATCTGGAGGGACCTGAGACTATGAACTTGATGGATGCTGACCTCAGGGACTCTTGCTGACAAGGGGGCCCAGACCTGGCTCACATCACATCTTGATGGAGGCTTCTTTCACCTTGCAAGGGCTACAGGACGAAGGGAGGCAGGCAGCCTTTGTGTGCATATGATTTAAACTGGAAAAGCTGAAGCAGGGGGATCACTTGAGTGGAGGGGTTTGGAGGTCATCCTGGACAACAAAGGAAGTCCTCACCTCAGAACATACCAAAATAGAAGCAGAACAAAGCCCTAGGAAAGGAGGCAGGTGCCACTGGAAACAGAGAGACAGGGAAAACCCACTGTTCCTTCCAGGCTTTAATGATGGCGTCTCTCTTGGTGGTCAGTGGCAATGAATGAGTGATGAGCAGTCTGTTACCCTGGCTGCCTAGACCCATTTCTGGCTACATTGGCATGTGAGCTGAGGCTTGATTTAGCTTCTGGGGAGGGGGCAAGGGCTCTTTCAACTCCCTGGATTCAGATCCCATCCCATAGACCTTCTGACTCTCTGAGTGACCACCAGGCAGGAACAGACGTGGAAGGGTATGCAGTGAGGCCTGGAGGAGGTAGGCTGTCTGTGTCCCACCTGCCAGCTCTCCAGAGGAAGGGGCAGGAGGTAGAGGCTCTGATATCCTCAGTGAAAAGGGTCAGGATGGACACCCCAAGCTTCCTGCTTGTGGAAGCCCTGGACCAACCATTTGGAGTTTCCTAGAACCACATCCAAGGGCAGAACCTAAAACACATGCCGTCTCCTTGACCTTCAATTTCTTGTGGGGAAATCTCAGTCTGTACTGAAAATAAGAGTGGCAATAATAAAGCCTTGTCCTCTCCCTCAGACACTCACACATCCTTTACAGCTAACAAGACCAAGTCCTCTTTGCCGGCAGTGACAGCACATGGAATATAAATATGCCCAACCTAGTTTTAGACGGCTGCAAGTGTGCGCTGTGCAGCAGGTGGCGCTGGTCCAGTCAGCGCGTCAGCAGCTATTTGCAGGAGCCTGGCTATAATGATCTAAAGGGCAGTGTTAACTGTTTTGGTTCAAAAGCTGACTACAGCAGGAGTGGGTATGAACAGTGTTAGTAAATTACAGCCAGAGGCCAGCAGGTTACACACACTTTGCTACCTGCAAAGCAGCCATAGGAAAATGTCAGGGAATGAGTTTGGCTGTGTTCCAATAAAACTATTTGCAAACTAAGTGCTGGGCCACAGCTTGCACAAATTCTGAAGGGAATTTGTTCCCATCTAAGGTGGATTGCATCTATATAAAAACTCATACAGAGCATTAGCGATAATTAGTTCTAGAGTTAGAAATCCCTCTAAGGACACAGAAAGCAGAGCATGTATTTGAAGAGGCTGGAAGCAAGGATTTTGAACACTTTGAACATAGAGAAGTGATGGATATTGGAGGGGACAGGTACGTTTCCCCTGATTAGAGTACGACACAGCATGTACACGGAAATACAACATGGCACACTTGATTTCATGCGTCAGCTAAAGTTAATTAAAATATGGAGAATTTATATATCCCTGTGACAGAAGCCAACAGCCAAGTATAGGCAGTGTTGTCACTCATTTCCAACGTGATTGACGTGGGCCATTACCTCCAACACACCTGATACCAACTGAGCACCGGTATGCAGAAACCATGGCTGATCCCTGCAGTGCACTGCCATGCAAGGGCTCTAGGCAGTTGTCCACACACACCACGTCTCCAGTGGCCCCCCCAACATCACCTTACCCCACTCTGTCTCAGGAGCCGGACAAACCTTGTTCTCTCTGCTGGTCTCTCTGTTCCATGGACACTAGGGCTGAGAAGTGCGCTTGATCGTAGGCCAGAACCAGGGGTGAGCAGTGGCACCTGTTGGGAGGTACCTCCAGGGGCAGGTAGACCCCTCCAAACGGGATGGGTGCGAATGCTGTGGACACAGACACGGGCGGAGGTGGGGGTGGGAGCGGGGCAGGGGGGAGCAGGGCAGGGAGTGCAGAGAAAGGGAGGGAGGGTTGGTGGTGGGGAGAGCGGATGGGGGAGCAGAATTAGTGCTCAGGGTTAGGACTGGAAGTTTCCATAGCAATCTGTCTGGGCAATCAGCCTGCTCCTAAAGCCACAACATAGTCAAAGAGTGGCAGGGTTAGAGCTAAGACCATGCCCAGGATGGTTGGTGACATCACCTACTAGCTTGTCTAGAAGTCCATGCTGTCCTTTCTCTTCTGGTGTCACTGAAATGTCCACATACCAGGCAGGACTTCTATTTCCTGAGTGTGTCTGGTGTGATTTTGAAAATAAGTTCTATGGAACAGGAAGGTCAAGCCAGAGAGCACTGGTACTGAGCTGTAGCTCAGGTGGAACACGAGAAGTAGAGACTGCATCTTTGTGTGACTAGATACCATCTTGTTCATTTTCTTATGAGAAACGAGGCAAGAGGAGCCTGAGAATCACTTCCATGAACAACTGCCTGAAGCAGTAGCTGTTTCTTTTCTTTTCTTTTCTTTTTTTCACTGAAACAGGATCTCATGTAGCCCCGACTCACAATGTGGCAGAGGATGGCCTTGAACTTGCAATTCTCTTGACTTGGCCTCCCTGAGTGCTGGGGTTACAGGCATGTACCACCATGCCTATTTTATGTAGTACTGGGATGGAACCAGGGCTTCCTGCATGCTAGGCAAGCAGTCTACCCAAGGAGCCACACCCCAAGCCTAGCAGCTGGAATTTTGACATGAAGAGTATTGCTCTTGGTCTCAGAGTGGGGATTGCACCCTCCTTGTTGCAGGACACAGGGGCTTTTAGAATGTCCTCTGAGGGTGCCTCCATCACTCAGTCTGTACTTGGCCATACAAGGACTCTGCTTGAGAATCTTTAAAGGAAAGGAAGAATGGGTGGCCTGCAGAGGGCTGCTGGCTCTGGCCCCCGGGAAGAGAGTAGTGCTACGCAGGATGCATGTTCTATAGCCTTTGCCCTCATAGAAGCCATGGCCATGCTGGCTTTTCTGTGGCATGGAAACTGATGCGTTATTGGCAGGACTCTGGGAGATCTATGGGACAGATAAAAATTCCAGTGGAGCTGGGGGAAATGTCACAAGGTCACTTGTTGACTGGAATGCTGTAGTAAAGAGATGTTATGGACAGTGTCATCTTAAAAGTGACCAACAAGAAGAAATGGCAACAAGGGGATTGCACTGGTGCCACCAAGGAGATTGTGGAGAGTGCTGGGAGTGGGGTCTGCTGAGTGGGACAGGATCTGGGGACAGCTTTCCTGGCTCTCCGTCTTTTCTGACTCTTCAGAGCACTGCCAGCCCTGTGGCATTCCTGGCATTCTTACTATAGCTCTTTGACTCCCAGAAGCTTCAGGCTTACGGATGATGTGTGAGGGTAGATGCCGTCTCAGGCTAAACCTGGATGGGGATATTGTCTGGTCATCCTGAGCATCAGTGTGCTTATCCATATGTGAGAGGCTGAGGGAGGGGACATTCAAGGAGAAGCCATGCACAAGCCAGGTCTCAGTGCACTGACAACAGCAGTTTGGCTACCCTGAAGATTCCTCACTCCTGGCCAGAATCTCTGCACTTCGCCTTCCTTCCTTTCCTCTCTAACATTCCATCTTGCAGAACCTCTGGAACAGGGCCTAGGGCTTTTGGAGGAATTTGTGCTGTCTGTGGTGCTTGACCAGAGTTTTCATGGCCACCTAATGGTGTCATGCAGGGCAGGTGGCCAGGGGCAATTGCTGCTGCCCTGGAGGAAGAAGATGAAATAACACTATCTTTGTGTATGTCTCAGAGGGGACAAGATGACTCCACTTTTGTGCAGGTTGATGTCACCCTTCCTGGGTCACCATTAACCATGGCTCCTTGAGGATCCTACCTTCTCCTCCGGAGTCTCTTAGCATGGTGTCTGCCACCACCACAATGGGTCTCCGTAGTATGTGGGCTAGGACGAAGACATGGAACTCTTCCAGGCTTTCATATACAGGGTCCTCAGAGTTGTCCACACTAGGGAACACAATAGCGTGGTCTTGTCATGAGACTAGACTGGGGTGGGGAACAAAAGAGGCAGGGAAGGCTAGGGACTAAGCACCCCCAAACACTGGACCCTGCCTACCATGATCTGAGGACCCTTCTGGGAACAGTTCTGGGGAAGATCATGCGAAGGCTGCCTCAGTTCTACCCTGGGGGTAGGAGGAGGTTGAATGTACAGCCTCAAACTCACACCCTCCCTAGCCTAGGTCCAAGCTCCTGCCTGGCCTCAGGGGTAGAGTAGTCATCCAGGCTGTGAGACACTGGGCCAGAAGACTGTGACCTAGATGTCCCTCAACAATAGGGTCACCCTCCAAGGGAAGACAGCTGGAGCTCTTAGAGGAAGGAGCCTTGTGCACATTTCCTGTACATGATGACAGTGTACAGTGGGAGGTAATGAATCCTTGGCTTTCCCTACTCTGGGGACCCAGGAGTCAGTTCCTTGAAGACATCAAGGGAACAAGGGTGGCCTTGGGGGCTGGGATGGCTGGGAAAGAGCTCCAGGCTGTAAATCCTAAGAAATGCACCTTTGGGGGAGATCCAATGTTGCATTATGTTTTTCTTTTTCTTTTTC
>CM052703.1:126056543-126075509 GCA_028551405.1 Uromys caudimaculatus | reverse complement strand
GGGGGAACTGGCCAATCTGAATGAGGGAGGGGAGTGGCCACTTCTGGAAGAAAGACCACTTAGCACCCTCTGCCCTGGTGTTAGTGTCTACCCTGCTCCTGGACCAGCCCCATGTGCTTGGCTCCTTGCTTCACAGTCATTGCTTCATCTCTGATGGCATCTCTCAACATGATCACCCTACAGATGTAGAACTGAAGCTCAGCAAGTTGAAGTGACTCATTTTGACTCACATGGCTGGATACATAGTTGCCATTGGTTAGGGTGTCAGATCAGAGGCAGTAAGAAAGAGGGACTTTCCATCTGGAGAGTCCAGAAAGTTGCTAAAGCTGACACTGAACTAGATACCAGATATGACTTGAGCAGAGGACAGGGAGGAAGGAGAGAGAGCGCCAGCGTCTGTGGTGGAGTGGGAAGTGCACCAGTGTACTTGCCTACCCTGAAACAAGAGCTTTAACAGAGGGGAGGCTTCGGACACACAGGGCAGGGGATGGAGAAGCTCAGGACTGGATCTTGCCTGTAAGCCCTCCCAGTCGCAGACCCATAGAAGAAACTTCTGATCCGGGGAGGGTCCTGCTTGGAGAGACCCTGGAGCTCAGAGCTGGATCTGCTGAGACCTGGAGCTAGTTATGAGCAGAAACTGAAAACAGGTTTGCTGATGAATCAGTCCCTGGGAGCACCCGCAAGAGGCAGGGGAGAGGCCTTCTTCCCTGCCCAGCAGGCAGGGCTTGCCCTTTTCTGCTACACCACAAGCAGCTTGTGCCTCTCCTGCTTGCTTCCGACTCCAAGGCCATCAAGCAGAGCAGCCTGCTGGACGACTTCCTTCGTGGGCACCCACCCTCGTTGCTGTGTCTAGACAGCAGCTGCTGCCCATGTTGGGTGGAGGGTCCAGGAGGGACGCAGCAGGGGGCTGGGGACTGACTAGAGCTATGTCTGAAATCTTGTTCAAAACCACAGGCAGGGTGAACGGGTCGGAAAATATTCCTTTCTGGAGACTTTGCAGCTCTGCCTCCTTGAATCAGCCAGCCACTTCCTTCCTGTGTGTATCTTAAACATGCTAAGGGGGTGGGCTCAGCCCCAGTGTTTTTTGACTCTTTTAAGTTGTTTGTTGTGTTTCTTTGGTGTGTTGTAGGCCATGAGGGTGGGGCTACTTCTAAAGGGACTTTGTCACAGGGTTGTGGGAACAGATTGGGCTGATCTGTAAGGCAAAGCTCTTGGCTGAGAATGAGGAAGAGCCCTGGCATCACTTCTAGATCCTCCTGTGAGGTGGTTTCATCACAGACAGGTCACAGGAGCTGACTCTGGTTATTTTACAGGTAACTAACTTCTTAAGAAGGCCAAACTGCTTAGGGCGCCAAAGGCAGGGAGGCTAGACTGACTTCCTGCCTCCCACGCCCAAGCCTTCCGGCAGGCAGTTCATAGGCCCTTCAACACTGGCTCAGATCCTGCTTGCTCTTGCTAAAATCCTGCCAGCGATTTCCTGAGAAGCCGGGGGCTTTTGGTTTATTAACATTTTCTTTCCCTTGGAGTGAACAGAGTTGCTCAGAAGCTGACAAACCAGAAATAATACAAATTACCTGGAAAATCCATACACAGATGTGCATATACAGACACACACGCATATGTTATTTCTACAGATGGTACAAGTTTCAAGAAAAATCTGCATTCAGCCTACAGGTGATGACTTTTCATTGGCACATGTGCGTGTTTGTCTGTCCCTGTAGATGTCTGTACATACACATACCAGTGGCCTGGCAGGATTTTTGGATTAAGCAATAGTGTGAAAATGGTGTGTATTCAGTACAAACCATACACCGAATAGTGAGTTTGGACTTTTTCTCAGGCTAGCAGTATATGCTACAATCCCTTTTCATATTGCTGGGCCCTGGCTTTGAGCCAATACGTCCAAGAACCAAAGACCAGTAGGGGAGACAGCTACCCCTGTGCTCTGTGTGTGTGGCTAAGCTGGATGTAGGGGTGTGTGTGTGTGTGTGTGTGTGTGTGTGTGTGTGTGTGTGTGCACATTTGATATAATTTTCATGAACCAACAGAACCTCCCATCCTACAGAATTATAGATTGTCTGATTGATACACTCCCCTTTTTACTGACAGTCATCCACTGAGCCAGCACTCGGTTCTGATTGGGTCTCAAACTATGTCTGGCAAATGAAACCGCAGATTGCACTTGTGGGGTCTCAAATGCACTGTGCTTGTGGGGTCTCAAGAGCCCCAGCACTTAGCACTGTGCACCTATGCTCCACCCAGTCTAGCAAAGCACTGTGGGAGGGAGGAGCCTTCGCCCCAGGCTGTACCATATGAACTGAACCTTGGGGGCCAGCCTTTTGCCCTTAGATTGGAGTTTCTTAATGGATGAATCATTTCTGAAGTCCCAGGTATCGCTAGAGATTGCATCTCTGAGAATTTGAGTCTGTGTGGTGGCTTATTGCACCTCTAGCTCTTCTGAGCCTTTTTCTTCTAAATGAAGGGTGGGGAGATTTCCCATGTGCAACTGGCAGCCTGCTCACATCTGAGAACATCTGCTCACCATAACTTCACATGGTAGGAGTGCAGGGTGGGTGTGCTGGTAATTCATGCAGCACTCTGGCTTCTAGGCTGCCTTAACCTCCGGGTCCAGCATGTCTGGGTGCAGGTGGGAGAAAGGATGCAGAAGACCAGGAGTCCTTGACTTTGCATGCTATTAACCTTCTAGGAAGAAACCACAAACCTGTCCAGAGAGGAGAGCCTGGGGCTATGACACTTGCCCTGTGGCTGTGGAGTCCTCCTATACCATGCCATGTGACAGCATTGCCTGTCAGGGAAGAACCTGAGGACTAAGCCCCTTTAAAACTGTGTATTTTCAGTCTGGTGGTGGTGGTACATGCCTGTAATACCAGTACTGGGAGGCAGAGGCAGGTGGGCCTCTGAATTTGAGGCCAGCCTGGTCTACAGAGTGAGTTCCAGACAGCCAAGGCTATACAGAGAAATCCTGTCTCGAAAAACCAACCAACCAACCAAAAAACAAAACAAAAACAAAAACAAAAAACAACCAAAAGGCAGCAAAACAAAACCTATATATTTTTAAACATTTTGTATGTGTGCGCACGTTTACACGTAGAAGTCTGAGGATAACTTGTAGGTATTGTTTCTCTCCTTGTATCATGTGGGCTCTGGGGCTCAAACTCAGGCCATTAGGTTTAGTGACAAGTGCCTTTACCATCTCCCTGGCTTGAACGATCTTTTTAAAATAGTAGCTAGCCTGGCAGGTCTCCCCACGTAAAAGGAGCCAAGAATTCAGCTCACTGTCCTGGAGCACAAGTCTCCAGCCTTTGGGAGGAACTCAGCTACCCCAGGTCTGGGCAGGCTCAAATACGTTGTCAGCCTTTAGATCGCCCAGGCAACCACTGGGTCTACGGGTGTAGAGTGCATGCTGCCCAGAGGCCTTACCTTTCTCAGGGTGCTTCTTGGTGTGAGCCAGCAGCCCTGCCTCCCAGGATCTGAATGATTGTGTCCTGGACACTCTCATGGGTGGAGTAATCCCTGGACCAGTTTCCAGGTTTGTTCTAGCTTCAGAACAAGCATGAAGGCTACTGTGTGGCTTTACACAATTATTGCTGGGAGCAGTCACCTGCAAAGGTCTTGGTGTGCTGGCCATCCGGTGGTTGTGTCTCAGTGGGCAGTGGGAGCAGCTTGCTGCCTTTCCTCTACCTTTGCTCCATATCATGGTCTGCTTTGGTGCCCCTTCTGTAACTTCTGTAGCTTCCCACTGTGCATGGGGTGCTGCTGGGCTTGCTTTAGTGGCATCAATGGGGCAAGTACACATGGGGGTGACCTCAGAAAACAGGAGATGATTCCAGGATCTTACTTCTCACACTACCCATCCTCCACACTGGGCCTTCCCTGACTACTGCCTCCAGGGTTTAGCAAGTAAAATTGTTGGATGGTTTGTTGTATTTGAATTTAAAATAAACATTGCAACGATGTAGTTGAAACATGTCCTGACCGTTTGAGGAAGTGTTTCTGTGTTTTCTCTGACAACTCTACCTTCAAGACCTCTATGACTGGGCCTGTGAACCTGTGGTCTGAGGCTGCTGACCTAAGTTAGCCAGAGCTATCAGTAGGCAGCAGGGCCATGGACAGAGAGCAGGTATCTGAAGACCTCTATAGAAGCCAGCCCATGTAAGCAGCAGAGAGCAGTTATGTGCTTCCATATGGGTGGACTGGGGTCCCTAGCAGCTTAGGAAATTCTTCTTTACTATGTTTACTTGATATGACCTGCTTCCTTGTTCCCACCAGTACCCTGACAGTATGGTGGGATGTGAGCCCCACCTTCTTCGTATGCTGAGGAATCTAAATCAGCTGATCCATGGGGCCACCAGATATTAGAGGAGTTTCTGTCTGTCCTGACCCCTTGACCTACAAGACATAGGACTGAGGGGACAGGACAGGATAAGGTACTGGATGGGGCCACACTGTGGCAGACGCACCCCAGCAAATGAGGCTTTGTGTTTCTGGCCTCCACACCAAGGTCAAGGAACTTGGGTTCTGTTTGTTTGTTTTTGTTTTTTGTTTTTTTTTCCCCACTAGCAGCTTGGTCTCTGGGGGAAAGGATGGTTTCTGGGATTCTAGGGAAATATTTGAGCAATACAGCTCAGCTCAGAAGAAATCTGTGCTGACCTGGGCAATCCAAGCCAATTGATCACTTATCCGAGCTTGTCATTTGTAACCGTTTGACAATGCTGTTACAAAGTAAATCACAAAGCAGAAACACAGCGGCTTTGTAACTCTGAGCCCAGGAGCTCCAGATGCACTCAAGGTTATCCCCTTTACTCCCTCAACAATTCTCTTCCGGTTCCCATACATTTTGGCTTTTATCTAGGTCCAGCACTCCCACAGGGTAGTCAGTAGCTTCTGGACTAGAGAACTAGAGAGTGCTGAGCACCAAAGTCAAGTCCCTGTGGTCTAAGTGTTGCCACTTGAGCCCAGCCTTGGTCATATGCCTGGGCTAGGGAAGCAGATTTCAGGTCACTGGTAACCCATGCCTCTGTGTAGACAACAACTCTGTACACCAAGGGGGGAGGGAAGCTGCTCAAGCTGCTGCCTCTTCCAGCAGAGAGAGAAACTGGCATAGCCTCTGGCAGCCAAAGCAGGCCCTTTAATGATGGATACACTTCTAGACCTATTTGTTTGCCTGTTCCTTCTAGACCCTTGGGAGATGACACTTCTGGGTCCCTCACAGTCTGTGAGGCTTTGTGCCATTGGGGTACGACACCAGACTGTCCTGCCACCTTCAGAGGGAGATTCAGATGTCTCTCTTCCCTGTTGTAGGACCATGCAGAATATCTCCTTGGCAATCAAATCATAGGACAGATTCAACTTGGCCAGCTGCCTGCCACCAGGCCAGTAGGGGAACTAGGCCTTCCTTGTGTTCATACATGGAGGTTTGACATGGTTTGTGGCTTCAGCTTTAAGGCCTCTCTGACATCTTAGCAGATCTTTTGCCAGTGTGAACTCCACCTCATTAGATTGGCTTCCACTCCCCTAACCCCAGCAAGGCTCCTGGGTCTTGCTCCAACTGCCTTCTTTGTTCTCTATTTCTGGCCTGCCTGTTGGAGATGCTGATTTGAGCCAATTTTTTGATAATTTACTTTCAGTGGAAAAATAAAAATTATAAATATTACAGATAACTGGAAGTTTGAGGCTTGGATGTGTTACAATGTTAAACCACAATGATTGTCACACTATCACCCCCAGTGTGTCTTAGGCTACAGCAGTTCTGCAGAACTTATTCTTAACATTTTGGATTTGTTTTTTTCTCTTTTCTTTATCTTTTTTTTTTTTTTCCCTTTGAAACAGAATCTTTCTATGCAGTCCTGTCTGTCCTATAGGTCCCTCTGTAGAGCAGACTGGCTTTAAACCCAAAGAGACCCTGCCTCTGCCTCCCCGGTAATGGGATAAAAGAAGCTTGCACCATGCCTGGCTATTTTGTATCCTTAAAAAAATGATTTCTTCTAGTTTTTGAGACTGTAATATAATTACAACCTTTTTTCCTTCCTTTTCCCCCCTCTAAACCCTCCCACATACCTCTCTTGCTCCCTTTCAAATTTATGGCCTCGTTTCCCACTCGTTGTTACACACATAGAGGATCAGGGAGTTTGCTATGAGATTGTGTCTCCTAGGAATGTCAGAAGCTCATAAAATGTCCCAACATGACTGCCTAAACGTGAGCCGAACAAGGAGAACAATAATAGGCTGCTAAAGAGGCCCCAACAGTACACGGTATTTTGTATTCTTTTATTATTCATATCTCTTCAAAACCTCTGCATCCATCCCCATCTCCAAGGCTTCATTCACCACACAGTGGGGTTCATTGTACACTTTGGTGTCCACACTTCATCAAACTCTCTCTCTTCTTCAGGCCTTGCTAGCCTGAGCTTCCTAGCCTGAGTTTCTTTGGTTCCCTCTGTTCATTCCTGGGTCTAGGAGAGGTCTGGTTCCAAGACTCAGTTCCAGACCAGGCCAGTTCCTGACGGTGGATGAAGAACAAACTCCAGATACCTTGAGGCTTCCACGCCTCAGCCTTGTAGTACTTCCGGTGGCTTCTGCGCATGCGACAGTCAGGGTGTTCCAGCCTCTTTCAAACCCTAGCTCACTGCCCAGAACGACCCTGGCAAGTCACCAGCACTAGGACGCCCCGCCCCAGTTGTGGGAGGGGCCGAGGGCGGCAGGAACTCTCAGAATCCTGGGGTTCCCCAGCTGTCGCCCACGTGGCTGTCTGGCGGGCAGCAGGAGTAGCCGCCCGCGGAGACCACGTCTCATAGTCCTCACCGTGCCAGTCACGGTGAGTCAGTCTGGCCTCAATGTCGCTGTGACCTACTGGGAGCCAGTTGTGGGCGATTCCCCTGGCTGCTGCGCAGTCCTCTACACTGGAGAATGAGGGAGTATGCTCTAGCGAGAACTTCTTGTTTTATTTTTTTATTTTTAAAAAGATTTTATTTATTTCTTTTATACATGAGTGCAGGTAGCGAAAACTTCTTAAACCTGGGCGTTGCATAGAAGGTGGCAAACCATCTAATCTATTAAAGATTAATAGTGTGAAGTAAAGTAAAATGATAAACATTAATTTTAAAGTTACACAAATGTAAGAAAAAGCAAAGGGCATTAGCAGCATTAGTGAGCTGTTGGTCACACAGACTTGCTGGCTTTTAAATGGCTAGAACCAGGGCTTTTAAAGAGTCTATTTGCTTTCTGGGCTTTCTGTCAGCTCTTTCCCTGCCCTGAGCTACCAACGTTTAGTTGAATGAAGTGTTGGGGTTTGGTGAGATAGAAAGTAGGGAGTGTGGGAAGAGGAGCAGTCGCAATGGCTGCTGGACTGTGGAATCTGTGTTGGGTAATCCATGGCTAGAAGGGGGTAAGAAGCGGAATGGTGAGACCCAAAGATAAGTAATCTGATCCAAGTTATCCAAAATTACCAAGCAGTTAAATTAGAAGGCAGGACCCAGGGTGGACATAGTATAGCACAGGCTTCCTGGCACAGGGGTCTAAAGTTCATTGCCCTGGCTGGCTCAAACACAGGAGTGGGCCGATGACATTCTGACTTACATCTTCCTCACACAAGTACTTGCGAACTCCAGCAGATAGAGGGAAGTACTCCTGGAGTAGTAGTACCTGGGTCATAAGGCCATATACCCACTTGGCTTTCTAAAACGTTGAGACACCTGTGGATGCCAACAACCAGGAGGGGAATTTAGGCAGGTCCCATCCATGACTTGCAGTGGGATGTCTCTTTTTGAGGCAGGCCTCAACTTTTTGTATCACGACCAGATTGCTCACATACTCATTTATTATGTGCTTGGGGATGGAGCCTAGGGCCTCACACAACACAGCCATGCTCAGTCACTGAGCTACGTCCCTGAGATACAGTTTTTCCCTAGAAATTCATTTGTTGTTGTTTTATTCTGGTATGTGTACCATTTAAACACACTGCTGACATCTCATCTTTGTTCTGTTGACTTTTGTCATTTATGTCCTTCCTTCTGTCTGTGTGGTAGTCAGACAGGACTCCCTGGGAGGTCTGGGCAGTATCCTCCTGTTTGAGGATTTCAAATTTCCATGTTTCCTGCCACTGACATTTCCTTAGCTGAATGCTTTTGTTTTTAAGTTTCAAGAGGGTCAAACTGTATACATGTGGTATCACTTACAAACAGTGCCTCCTAAAAGTTAAACTTTAGGCACTGGAGAGATGGCTCAGTGGTTTAAGACCCAGTTGTGTTTTTCCAGAAGACCTAAGTTCAGTTCCCAGCACCCACCCTGAACACTCACCTGTAACTCTAGCTCCAGGGAATCGATTACCTTCCTCTGGCCTTCACACGTGTGATATATACATACATAAGACCAATAAAAACGAAACTTAAAAAAATTACAACTTTGGGGCTTAGACATATTGCTCAGTGGTTAAGAGCCAGTGCTCTTAACCACTCTTGCAGAGGACCGAGATTCAATCCTCAGCGATCACTTGGTGGCTTACATCCACCTGTAACTCCAGTTCTGCAGGCACCAGGCATGCACAAATTGCTTGGACATACATGCAAAACACCATAATCATAAAACAAGGTTTCTCTGTATAGCCTTGACTGTCCTGGAACTCAGTCTGTAGACCAGACTGGCCTTGAACTCAGAGATCTGCCTGCCTCTGCCCCACAAGTGCTGGGATTAAAGGCATGTGCCACCACCACCCATCAAAACAAAGTATTTTTAAGATTACCCTGTTGTTGTTGGCAGTTTACTGTGCTAAAGTTTTTATATCTCAATACACTTGCTGCCTTTAATGTTTGTTGAGAGTTCCTCTGTATAGCTGATATGTAATCAGTGTTTATGAATATTTTGCTTGAGTGCTGGGAAGTTCTCAAGTCTTACATAAAGTATGCTTGTAGATCTCAAGCCTCTGGCAACACAATAGCATATATGTCCTTCTTAGACTCAAATAATGAAGACACAGTAAACTCCCCTCCCCTCCTCCACTGCCTAGGGCATGGTTTGTCACTGGATATATCCTACCTACTCTCTACAGTAGGGGAACCCTAGAGACCCCTATAGTCATCAGCTTTAAGTCATTGTCAACTGGATCAAATAGAGTATTCCTTTTGTTCCAGGCTAGTATCTAAGGTTTCTTCAGCAGTTAGTTGATCTCAGATGATCCAAATGTCCAGAAATGTACTGGATTATGCAAGAAAGCATTATTCCTTAGCTTTGGACTCTGTAGTAGTTACTTTTTCTTGCTGTGATAAAACACCATGACCAGCTCTCTGCACCTCCCTGTTCCAGAGACAGGCACATCTTCTCATGAAGTGCCAGCCTCATCCCATAGACAAGATGGTGAAGGTTGGTGTGTATGGATTTGGCTGTATTGGGCACCTGGTTACAAGGGCTGCCTTCTGCTTTGCACTAGGCAAAGTGGAGATTGTTGCCATCAATGACCCCTTCATTGACCTCAACTACATGGTCTACATGTTCCAGTATGACTCCACCCATGGCAAATTCAACCGCACAGTCAAGGCTGAGGAGTCAACCCTAACCCTAACCCTAACCCTAACCTTAACCCTAACCCTAACCCTAACCCTAACCCTAACCCTAACCCTAACCCTAACCCTAACCCTAACCCTGTCATCAATAGGAAGGCCATCACCATCTTCCAGGAGCGAGATCCTACTAACATCAAATGTGGTGATGCAGGTGCTGAGCATGTCATGGAGTCTACTGGCATCTTCACCACCATGGAGAAGGCCAGGGCCCACTTGAAGGGTGGGGCCAAAAGGGTCATCATCTCTGCCCATTCTGCTGATGCTCCCGTGTTTGTGATGGGTGTGAACCACAAGAAATATGACAACTCACACAAAATTGTCAGCAATGGATTCTATACCACCAACTGCTTAGCCCCCCTGGCCAGGTCATCCATGACAACTTTGGCATCGTGGAAGGGCTCATGACCATGGTCCATGCCATCACTGCCACTCAGAAGACTGTGGATGGCCCCTCTGGAAAGCTGTGAAGTGATGGTCGTGGGGCTGCCCAGGACATCATCCCCGCATCCACTGGTGCTGTCAAGGCTGTGGGCAAGGTCATCCCAGAGCTGAACGGGAAGCTCATTGGCATGGCCTTCCGTGTTCCTACCCCCAGTGTATCCGTTGTGGATCTGACATGCTGCCTGAAGAAACCTGCCAAGTATGATGACATCAAGAAGGTGGTGAAGCAAGCATCTGAGGGCCCACTGAAGGGCATCCTGGGCTACACTAAGGACTAGGTTGTCTCCTGCAACTTCAACAGCAACTCCCAGTCTTCCACCTTCGATGCTGGGGCAGGCATTGCTCTCAATGACAACTTTGTAAAGCTCATTTCCTGGTATGAAAATGAATACGGCTACAGCAACAGGGTGGTGGACCTCATGGCCTACATGGCCTCCAAGGAGTAAGAAACTCCGGACCACCCATCCCAGCAAGGACACTGAGAGCAAGAGAGAGGCCCTCGGTTGCTGAGGAGTCCCCATCCTAACTCGCCCCCCAACACTGAGCATCTCCTTCACAATTTCCATCCAGACCCCCACAATAACAGGAGGGGCCTAGGGAGCCCTCCCTACTCTCTTGAATACCTTCAATAAAGTTCACTACACCCACAAAAAAACCAAAAAAAAAAAACCCAAAACCAAAAAAAAAGACCAAAAGTGACTTCTGGAAGAAGGAGTTTATTTTGGCCTATGTTTCCAGAGGGAGAGTCCATAACAGTAGGGGAGGCGTGGCGCCAAATGGTTGAAGCAGATAACATCTTCAACCACACTTAGAAAGTAGGAACTGAGTGTAGATGAGGCTATAAAAATCTCAAAGCCCCTGTGACTACTTCCTTCAGCGAGATTCTGTCTCCTAATGATTCTATAGCTTCCCCAAACAGCACCACCTACAGGGGACCAAGTGCTTAGCGATAGAGGGCATTTCTCATTCAAACCAGAACAGCTTCTCACTCTCAACTCAGGGTCTCAAACATGATACAACTGCAGGCAGCTCTGGCCCTCAACCCCAACATCCATTCCCATCAAAGGTTCTTCTCTTAAAAGGAAAAAAAAAAAAAAGCTCACATGACAACTGGCACATGTGAACAAATTTTCTGCTGGGCATGGAGGGGAGGTGGCTTCACTGACGGTGTCTGTTAAAGCAGGAGTATTTATTGTCGTCGCAGAGGCTTACATATTCCTGTTGAATTTTTGTTTTTTTTTATGCTCTGTGTTAATTGGCTTTCCATTTTGGTGACAAAACATCTATATGGTTTATTTTTGCCCAGAAGTCTCAGTCCAGGGTTTTTTGGCTCTTTCACTCTGGACCTGAGGCAAGGCTCAACATTCTGGTGGGGACTATGCTCCAAAACAGAACTGCTCACCTCTTAGCACATGGAAATAAAGAGTAAGAAGAGGCCAGGGTCCCACTGTCACCTTCAAGGACCATATCTCCAATGACATTATGTCCTTCTAGGTCCCACTTCAAAAAGGTTGTGCCACAATAACACCACATCTGGCACTAGGCTTTAACACATAGCCTCTGGGACATTTTCTATACTAAAAGTGTTAGCTAGGTTTCTGTCACTGTGATAAAAGCAATTTGAGGAGGAAAGGGTCCCAGGCCATCATCAGGGGAAGCCAAGGCAAGAACTAAAGCGGAGACCAGGGAGGAACACTGTCTACTGACTTGCTATTCATGGCTTGCTCAGTCTGCTTTCTTATACATCCCAGTGCTTCCCAGGGAAGGGTTGGGGTGTAGAGGGTGGAGGGTGGTGGCACTGACCTTAGGAGGTGGTCCTCCCACATCAATCAACAATCAGGAAGTGATCTATAGGGTTGCCTACAAGCAATCTGATGGAGGTATTTTCTCAGTTGAGATTCCTCTTTTCAGATGACTCTAGTTTGTGTCAAGTTGACAAGAAAACAACCTGGGTACTAGTCGTGGTTTCTGCCTCCACCAGAAGTGTGTAAATATCCAACTGCAATTACATTTGTGGCAGTTTCTCCTTGTATCATAAGATCTTTTATTTTACACATTTTAATGGACTAATATTTTACAGATAGGAAGGATCATGGGAAACTTTAAAGATTTATGTCTTTTAGAAAAATAAAATATCTTGTTTTTTTCTACGTTTTTCTTTAAAGTTTATTAACCCAACACAATCTCCTATTTCAATGGTGTGGCTGACCATGTTCCCAACCAAAGTCGCCTCCAAACTAGAGCTAGAGTTGCTGAGCTAGTGCTCCTTCTGTAAGAGTCTCTCTTTCTTCCCTATTGTAAATCCTGGATCTCGCTCTCCGTCTGAACCTTTGGACCAACACCTGTCAGTCTTAGGATGGCTACGGCACGGTGGCCCATGAAATATCTTGGTGCTACTAGATGCCCTCATTTGTAAGGTACCAACAGAAATGTCTCCAGGAAACTACTCCTTAATATAGTCTCGAGATTTGAGAGGGCCCTCGTTACTTGAAGGTTCGGCTTTTTCTTGTCTGCCAGCTGGGGTGTTTGGGCATATGGACATCTGTCTTCGTAACCATCACGCCTTCCTTAAAACAAAGTTCATGGATGGCAATCCTGTTCTTAGGATCAACACAGCAGCGGCGGAGGGGGTCCACGTCAGAGGCCGGAAAGGAAGGCGCATGCGCTGCACAGCACAGCCGTCGTTTGTCATATCTTTTAATGTGTATGGGTATCTTGCCCGCATGTAGGTCTGTGCATCACATGTGTACTTTGTGCCAGATGAGGCCAGAAGAGTGTGTCAAATCACGTGAAACTATGGATAGCTATGAACCACCATGCTGGGACTCAAATTTGTATCCTCTGGAAGAATAACCAGTGCTCCTAACTGTGGAGGAATCTCCCCAGTCTCTTTTGTATCTGTGTCTTATTTTAATTATTTGTGTTTAGATCTCTCTCTCTCTCTCTCTCTCTCTCTCTCTCTCTCTCTCTCTCTCTCTCTGTGTGTGTGTGCTTTTGTGATCGCGTATATTTTCAGTGTGACATCTATTTTTTTTTCACTGCTTCTTCACATTGACTTGGGTCATTTGTGCCTATTCTTGTTCCCCTTAGTGAATCATGCAAGGATTCTTCCATATGCTTTGTGATTTCTCAGGGGTGGCCTCTGCAGTATTAGTTTCTCACTTCCACTAGTTTCATCCCCCTGACCTCCAGAAGCACTGCCCTCACAGATCTCTTCTTTGTCTCTTTGTTTTTTTGTTTGTTTGTTTGGTTGGTTTGGTTTTTTCCAAACAGGGTTTCTCTGTGTAGCCCTGGCTGTCCTGGAACTTACTCTGTAGACCAGACTGGCCTGGAACTCAGAAATCCACCTGCCTCTGCCTCCCAAGAGCTGGGATTAAAGGCGTGCGCCACCACTGCCTGGCCCCTGTCTCTTTGTAATACTGTTTATACACATCACAATGCCACATAGTTATACTTTCACTACATATGTGTTAAGTCTCAGAGAAACCTGGGATAAATGGCTGGCTGAGGTGATTTGATTATCAAAGCAGACTCTGGTGCCAGTCTCCCTCAGTCCCTAAAAGTACCCCTTACAGAGTCGTCCTGGCTGGCTTACCCAGTCTCCTCCCTCAACCATACCTGGGGGCTGTCATGTACTCATTTTGTCATTCAGCTGGTGCTGAAACCTGAGATTAGCATACGTGAGTTCCCTTCCAACTAACTGGGCTTCTCTGAACCCAGCTACTGATCTGACTCTCAAATGGAAGTACAGCTGAATCCTTTGTTTCCTTTACTGTCCTGCACAACAGCTGAAGATGTAATGCTATCGTGTGTGATAGCCAAAGACTACCATCAAGACCATGGGGACCTAGAGTAACCATCTAGGTAGTGGGTAAGTCTTGGTCATTTTAATTGACCCGTGGGCCATTTGGATTATATACCTCCTGCTCTTTTTTATTCTTCCCAGATCTCTGTTGATATTGCTGGCTCACTGTTACTTTATGTTAACGGCAGCAAGCAAAACAACTTCTTCCCCAAAGCAGCCAAGGTCTCTTTAGTTCATTTCATATGTAAAATTAGGGCTCCAGTCTAGCTTTCATTCTAGACCTGTTAGGTCTTCTGCTAAAAAAAGGGCAGACACAGCCAGTTTGCCTTGCTGACAGACTTCACACTGAAAGAGACTATTCCTTTTCTTAAAGAAACTTGCTTTGCAATGGCTGTTCTCAATCAGCAACTACCTGTGTCTCATGGTAAATGATGGAAGGGAAAGGTTTGAAGTTTCAGTTGTAAGATCTAAGAAAGCAGTTCAAGGTATGTAAGAGTCTAAGGATATGAGAGCTTAAGTAAACAAGCGATAAAGGTCTAAAACTGGTTCCAACTTCTTCCACTCTTGCTATTGCTATATTAAGATGTCAAACATTCGGTCATTGAAACTACTCAATGGAGTTCTGATAAGCTACTGAGAAGTCAGCTCAGGAACTTTGAGCAGGACACAGCTGCCATGGTTTCCAAGAAGATATTAGAGGAAATTTCCCCGAGGTTTGGAGTGCCCAAGGCAAGTGGATAAGACAATGGTTCTGCTTTTGTCTCTCAGGTAAGCCAGGAGGTGGCAAAAGTATTGGGGACAGATTGGAAACTTCATTGTGAGTACCGTCCCCAAAGCTCAGGGCAGGTAGAGAGAACAGAAGAGAGAGAAAGAGAGAGAGAGAGAGAGAGAGAGAGAGAGAGAGAGAGAGAGAGAGAGAGAGAGATACTAACTAAATTGACCTTGGACTGGGTGGTGCCCCTCCCCTTGGCCTTGTTCCGAGCTCGGAACACCCCCTATCATTTTAACCTGACCCCTTTTGAGATCCTGTGTGGTACCCCAACTCCCTTGGTGTACACTGGACTCTCCCAGGAGGTATCCTACAGCATGAGATTTGGCCCAAACTGTCTGCCTTAAGTGCTCCAGGGATGCCAGAGACCCCTCACCTCTTCCAGACTGGTGACAGGATCTATGTAAAGAGGCATTGGACACAGTCGCTGGAACCCAGATGAAAGAGACCCTTCCTGGTGCTGTTGACTGTACCCACAGTCCTCAAGGTAGACGGTATTGAGGCCTGGGTGCACGCTTCCCATGTGAAACCTGCAGATGCCCCGCTCCCCAGAGACCCCCGCTGGATAGTACAGAAGACTGACAATCTGCTCAAGCTCAAGCTCACTCAACCTTGATCATGACTGTTTGTGGTACCTTTGGACAGCACTCACTGTCTCCCTTCTGTTGTGGTTGGGGATGGCTGGGGCAGCCACCAGGACCTCCGCTTTGGTCTTACAAAGGGAAAATTATGACAGTCTGAGGGCAGTCATTAATTTAGAAATAGAGAGAATAGAAGTTTCCATCAGTCATCTTAAAGAATCACTGACTTCACTGTCAGAAGTAGTACTATAGAATAGGAGGAGATTAGACTTAACTTTTCCTCCAGCAAGGAGGTCTATGTGCTGCCTTAGCTGAAGAGTGTTGCTTTTAAATAGACCATTCTGGGGTTGTTAAAGATTCAATGGCTAAGGTGAGAGTAGAGTTACCCACGCGGGAGAGAGAGAGAGAACAGAGTCGGGACTGATTCAAGTCTTGGTTTAAACTCTTAGTTAATGGCCCTCATATCTACCTTGTTAAGACCTTAATTGTTCTCCTGCTATTGTTGACTTTTGGCCCCTACATTTTGAACCACTTGGCTGCTTTTGTTAAGGAATGCATAGGTGCAGTACAGCTAATGATCTTAAAGCAGAAATACAAAGAGCTAGATACAGAAGACCAGGAGTATGAGCTGCATAGCTACCAACCATAGCTTCAGGATTGAAGCATGCACAAGGAAAAGGGGGGAAAGAGAAGTCAGCTCGAGAACTTTTGAGATATTCCACCAGGACCCCCTCCCCACTCTGAGCACATGGGCACCCCTCCCCTCCTAGAAGAAACAGGTTCATGTAGGCTGGAAGGGAGGGGCTGATTGAGCCCCTGCTACCTCATTCCCTAAAGACCAATCAATTTAAAAGTCACACTGTTCTGCCAATCACATTGTGCCTAATGGCGGCTGCTCTAAAATCCGTACATAACGTCCCTGAATGGGCTACATGTGGTCGCTCTCCCGTCTTGGTATGCAGAGCGACCTCAGCATGCTGAATTAATAAATTCCTCTTGCATTTTGCATCAATCCCCGACTCCATGTGTTCACTCAGGGGGCTCTGGTAAGTTAAGGCTTGCCAGAGTCTTACACTATTAAGCTAGCCCCTGTAAAACACCACTGTTATCATAATCCCAAATCCAAAATTTTAAATTTCCTTTGGTTGTCAGAAAGTATGGAGTTAAAAGTGCTTCTTAGTCATGTTAAAACCCATCTCTGTCTAATCTATATATCTATCCCTCTGGAAAGAATGTTCAAGCTTTTAACCCAGAATCATTTTGTGTGTGTGTCCCCAAGCTTTTACTATCACTCAGAGGTATGAGTCTACTGCTTTTTCTACAATGTGGATTTCAGTACAGATTACAAAGAATGGTAATGCTAATATGTCTAAAACTGTCATTGCCTTTGAAAACTTAACAAAAAACAAACCATGTAAACTTCAGAGTATTGACTTGGATCTACCTCCTGAGGGTCAATCAGAAGCCTACTCCTGAGGGTGAGATATCTCTTTCCCCTGGCCTTGGGACTCCTCCATTCCCCTCAACTACCAGGACCGTGAAAGTTACACATGTACACCCAAGATTTAAAAAAAAAAAAAATCCCTTAAATTCCTCAACTTTAACTTTCTAACTCTAGTCTATATTTTCCCAGAGAATTTCCAATCAACTAAACACTGCTCCACAACTGCTCCAAATGTGTCAACTCTAGATGCATCTGACAGAATTTCCCACCAGCCTGCCCCTAGGATGCTTCAAAGAGGCTTACTTAACATTGGGTGGTCCAACAACATAGACTGCTCCAAAGTGGTCTGCACTTCCCTAGCCCAAGGTGGTCCCAGGAAACCAGGGCAGCAAGTGAGACAGATGTCCCCCAGCCTGTCCTCCTCTCTCCATGTTCTTTGGCTTTTATTCTAGCCTTCCTAGACCCCAACACAGATGCCCAATTTCAGCAGGAAGTAGTTTTAGAAGAGATTTTACATTGCCCTTTATCATCAACAAAAGGCTAGAATGGTTAAGTCTCTAAGAAACATGGGACAATTGCTAACTGAGGTGCCTATCAAAGCTGACTCTGGCCTCCAATCTTCCCAGTCCTTATTCTTAAGTACTTGTTACAGACTTAACCTGGCTGGCATGCACCGCCCCTAGCCTCAACCTACCCAGCCCATGGCCTGGGCTTCCTTCACCCCCAGCCTCTGGTCCCTAAATAACGTCAGGCATTTTGAATACTCGCTTGTTGTCTTGGTTCTATTGTTTTCTTGGTTCCTGGTGTTAGTCTCCTCTTACTGCTCTTCTCTTCCTCTCTCACCCCCTATCCCCATGACCCAGTTCAGTCTGCTCGTCCCATTTGTTCTGGACACTTCCAGATGCTTCTGGTTGTTCTGTCCCTTCTTTCTACAAAAACTCTTCTCTTCAACCACGTCTTGAAGTAGTAGTCATTGTTAGGTTTCAGACCAGGGACAAGGGACTGAGTGAGGTACATACTTTACATACCAAAGTAGACCTGGCCTCCAAGTTCTCCCAGCATCCCTCAGTCCCTACCCGGCACACCCTACCCTTTCCCCAGAGGCTCTAGACTATATAATCCAGACATTATGGTCTCTTTCCCCATTTTTTCTTCTCTCTGTGCACACGCTTACTCTCTTTCTCTTCCCCTTCCCCCTGCTGACTTCCCTGGCCTCCTTTGGGGCCAGTGAACTTGTCAGAGAGCAATTCCCCAATAAACCTGCACACACACACACACACACACACACACACCCCACACACAAACACACATGTCGTACTGGCGGAGAAATAACTTATCAGTCACGTCCTTATTTTTTCATTCAGTATATTCAGTATATTGGGCTTTGCTTAAGGATGGAAAAAGTTTAAAAATTAGATATTTTTAAGATTTTCGTAGTTCTCAAATGTCCTGTAGTGTACTCCCACAGACATGGTTAGATGTAACCCACTATTGGCTGCCTGGGGTAGCCTGGTGCCTCTCAGTTTCAAGGTCACACAGCATGTTATTGTACTGAATACTGTAGGCCACTGTACACAATAATAAGCATTTGTGAGTGAACATAGAAGAGTGTGGTAGAAATAGTCTATAAGAGATAAGCTCTGGCTGGCGAGATGGCTTAGTGAGTAAGAGAGCATGCTACCAGGCCTCACATGAGGTTGAACATGGAAATTCACATGGTGGATGTTAGCATTTTATCTAGGCTCTGCTCCACAGTTACCCGGCAAGAGCCAGGTATGCCCGACTCACTATAAAAGGGGCTGCTTGCCGCCTCCGCTGTCTCTTGCCTTCATGCTCTTCCTCTGTCCTCTTGTCCCTTCCCCCTCTCTCCCCATTCCCCTCCCCCCTCTCCATGTGCTCATGGCTGGCCTCTACTCCTCTACTCTCTCTCTCTCTCTCTCTCTCTCTCTCTCTCTCTCTGCCTTTCTCTGTCTCTACTACCCCCTCAACTCTCCTCCCCATGCACTGAATAAACTCTATTCTATACTATACCTCAGCATAGGCCGCCAAGGCACCCCATTCCCCCACACCTGACTACACCTCCACCAAACATATTCCTTCTCTCCTTATCTTTTTATAAACACAACAGTGGAAGGTAAGACTGAGAAGTCAGTTCAGGAACTTTTCCACCAGAGCGCCCCCCCCCCCCAGCACATAGGCACCCCTCCCCTCCTGGAAGAAACAGGTTAGAGATCACATAGGCTGGAAGGGAGGGGCTGATTAAGCCCCTGCTACCTCATTCCCTAAAGACCAATCAATTTAAAAGTCACACTGTTCTGCCAATCACATTGTGCCTAATGGCTGCTGCTCTA
>CM052703.1:126040816-126056443 GCA_028551405.1 Uromys caudimaculatus | reverse complement strand
TGGGGTCATTCTTCCATCTTGGTATGCAGAATGAACTCAGCATGCTGAATCAATGAATCAATAAATTCCTCTTGCGTTTTGCATCAATCCCCATGTGTTCACTCGGGTAAGTTAAGGCATCCCAGAGTCTCACAGGACCTGGCTCCGGCAAGGTGTCCACTGACCCCGTACGTGCCTCATGTCACATGCACGCACACACTCACATACACATAAGTAAATGAATGCAATTTTAAAATCAAAAGGAAAGAATAAACAGGGACCCACCGACACAGGTGCAGTCTGTTAGATGCCTGCAGGGCTGGGAGGTTGGGGCTGCTCAGAAAAAGACTCTAAGGGCCTGGAACACGGCTGCCCATGCTGGATGCCTAGGACACACCAGATTAAAAAACATTCTTCTTCAACAGTAAAGTTTTCCTTTCTGGAACCTTTTGATTTTAAAAACTTTAAAGATTTAAAGAAAGAATTTTGACCCATTTTTAATAATAAATACTAGCTTAAAACACAAACACAGCTGCACAAACCATCCACTGCTTTGTATCTTTATTTTGTAAACTCTTTTTTTTTTTAAATAATTTGAGCATTTTTCTGCTAGGAACTAAAACACACACACACACACACACACACACACACACGCACACACACACGCACACACACACGCACACACACCCCTAGGCCTCTGAAAGGTCAGGGCTTTCATTGTCTTCCTCACCTCACCTCATTCCTCTGAAGGTATTGAGGGACCGGAGCATATACAGAGCTGCCCCCTTCTCTTATGGCCATGCCTTCTGGTACATCTCCTGAGCCCAAAAGCTGTCTTACTGGTTTTTCGTTTTGTTTTGTTTTTTTAATAAGCAGAAGGAAAACTCTGTAGAGTAAGGATACCAAGCACAGCAGAATGATGCCCTCCACTACAACCCAACCACATGTCGTTGAAGAAATCCGCTCAGGAACTTTGGAATATTCCACCAAACCCCTCCCCTCCTAGAAGAGAAAGGTCACAGAGCTTGTAGGTAGGCACCTCTCCCTCTTGGAAGAGAGAGGCTAATTACATTCCTCAGACCACAGTTGGGGGACAACCATCTGGCCACCTGCGGGTAGGGAAGGCACCCAGAACATGTAAACACAGTCTGCAGGGCAGACCAACTGTTGGTCACCTACAGACAAGGAGAGTCCTGACCACCTCATTCCCTGAGGACCAATCAGTTTAAAAATCACACTGTTCTACCAATCACATTGTGGTTGGCTGTTGCTCTGAAAACTGTATAAAGGCTCGCCAAATGGGCCGCAGGGGGTCGGGACCTCTCCTTTGGGTGCTGGACGGCCCAACATGTTGAAATAATAAATTCCTCTTGCTGTTGCATCGATCCCCGACTCTGTGGTGTTCACTCGGGGGTCTCTGGAAAGCTAAAGGCTCTCCAAAGTATTACACTGTCAATGAGTGTGATAGCCTGTGCTCAATTCTGTTGATGGCTTCTCTATGACTCCAAGGGCACTGTGCTTGTTTACAGCAGCCTTGTCACTCACTGTGACTGCTCCGCTTAAGACTCTGTCACCTTCATTACAGTCTAGGGGACCCCCATTGTATGAGTGGCCCATCATTGTCTGGAGTGTTCACAGAACAGGGCTGTAATTTTCTGCCTCTTAAAGAAGATGCGAGAAGGAAGGAGGGCGGGTGTGCATTTACGGCTTCTGTTCCAGGGGTCCCACTTGTGTGTAGCTCTCTTCCTGTGTTCCTGCAGACGCCAGGTCCACTCAAGGATAATTTACACACCCAAATTCAGCTTTACTGCCACCTAACTTCCTGCGATGCCATTGAAAATCACACTGTGCGCTGTGCTCTGTGCCCTGCTACACAGGGTGTGTATATCGCCTTATACAGACACTTCTTAAATCAGCTATGAGAAAAGCAATCTCTATAATGTCTTTTATAATTACACAAGATAATTACAAAATCACCAAGACTGATGCAATGTGTGCTTGTTATCTAATCATCTTACAGGGTCACTGGTTTCCTTTTTATAAGGGAAGAAGTGGCTTCTGCTAACAGTGCCATCTGACCAATTTTCTTTATTTCATCTTCACCTTTGAAAGGTAGCCTTTGGATGTCAGGGTCATGATTGACAGTTTCTCTTTGAGCAGCATTAAGTGCCCTACTTCCTTTTGGCTACCATCATTCCCCATGGGAAGTCAGCTGTTAATCTCAGTTTCTTTGGAAACTACAGGATGTTTTCTTTTTCTTTCTTTTTCTTTTTCTTTTTCTTTTTCTTTTTCTTTTTCTTTTTCTTTTTCTTTTTCTTTTTCTTTTTCTTTCTCTTTCTCTTTCTCTTTCTCTTTCTCTTTCTCTTTCCTTTTCCTTTTCCTTTTCCTTTTCCTTTTCCTTTCCTTTTCCTTTTCCTTTTCTTTTCTTTCTTTCTTTCTTTCTTTCTTTCTTTCTTTCTTTCTTTCTTTCTTTCTTTTTTTTTTTTTTGAGACAGGGTTTCTCTGTGTAACCCTGGCTGTCCTGGAACTCACTCTGTAGACCAGGCTGGCCTCGAACTCAGAAATCCACCTGCCTCTGCCTCCCAAGTGCCGGGATTAAAGGCATGTGCCACCACTGCCCAGCAACAGGATATTTTTCTCTGGCTGTCCTCAGGCTTTTCCACTTGTCCTTGGCTTTTAGTGGTTTTTGCTGTTCATATACAGTGTCCTTTATTGTCTGTGGATCTCAGAGCTCACCATGATTCGAGTTTGCTGAGCATCCTGTATGTGTTTTGTCTTGACTCAACTTTGGAAGTTTTCAGTCTTCATTTATTCAAGTATTTTTTTCTTTTTCTCCTTCTGTTTTCAGGATTCATTTGCTGATTGGCTTATCAGACTTTCACGTATCTTCAAGGCCCTATTGGCTTTTCTCTGCATTTGTTGACTGTGCAGTTTCTGTGGATCTGTTTTCAAGTTTCTGTACCTTTCTCCTGTGAGGAGAGAACTGTTGAGACCAAATTCCATCATTTCCATTTCTTTAAAATGTTTTGCTCTTTATTGTGATTGAAACTATTCTCAGAGTCACATCCTGGGCCACAACAAGCTAGGATTGGACAGTTGTCCTTGATGAGCTAATTAAATCAGCAAAATTAATAGTAAAATACAAGAAAAGCAGAGTTATTCCATGTGATCACACTGGGATGACAGATCCAGTGACTTCAAGTCCATCTTTAGGGTTCTGAAGTAAGGTCGAGGTTTGTAGAGTACCAGAGGCATGGGTATTCAGCAGTTCTGGTCAAGTGTAGCCACGCCCACTGTCCACCCATTATTGACTTTTCTGAAAGGTGGTCTGATAAATTGTAAATCTGGTTTCTGGATAAAAGTACCCCACGCCTGTCAGGCTGGTACAGGTTTTAGGTTTCCTCTTCTCCTGCTTCAGACTCCTGGGGAATTTTGGTTTCTTGAGCTCTATTGTTTTAATAGTATGAGAGCCAGAGTAAGAGACACAGCATCGGCTGGAACATCCTGACCCCTGCAGGGCTGGCTTCAGTGTTGTCTTTATAATGTGTGTAGTTGTCATGCTGCTTTGTAAATAACTTCATTCCATTTCCATTTATTTTCATAAACAGAAATAGCATCGATGTTTGCATATTAATTTTCTATGTAGAAACTTCATTAATTTGTTTATTTAATTTCATAAATTTGTTCATAATTATGATAGCAAACACTGTCAGCTTGATAGGATTAAGAATCAATGAAGAGACATACCACTGAGAATGTGTGCTAGGGATTATCTGTTACTTTCCAGGGGTCTTGATTGGGTTTGATTCTCTGCCAATTAAATAATTAAACAAAAGAAAAAATGTCAGACACAGTAGGCAGCAACAGGTAACAGACTTTATTAAAATGAAGAAGCACACACACATACATGCAGGAACACCTACACACACACACACACACACACACACACACACACACACACACACACACACACACGCGCGCGCGTGTCTCCCATTAAGTGGGTGAGGAAGAAGTGAGGAGTTTGCCACCCTCGTTATCTATCTGTGGCCCCTTTCCATCTCTCTGCCTGTTGGGAATCAGTTTAGTTCTAAGTCCCTGTGTGTAGAATAGGTTGAGCTGGAAGACCTACACCAAGTGTAGGTGGTACCACTCACTTCTGGGGCTACAATTCTAGATGGCATCAAAAGGAGAACATTAGCCGAGTCTAGGTTTTTTCTTTTCTTTTTGTCCTACCACCCCACCCCACCCCACCTCCTGCCTCTGTAGAGACAGAGTCTCTCTACAAAACCCTGGCTGTCTTGGAACTTATTATGTACATCAGGCTGGCCTTGAACTCACAGAGATCTGCTTGCTTCTGCTTCCCTGGTACTGGGATTATGAGCCTATGGGGGCCATTGCCATTCAAACCACCACACTCTCTTCTTTAGATTGCTTTTGTCAGGCATTTTGTCAGATCAATGTGTAAACGAATCAATACACTAATATTACTGTAATTCTAATTAATGTCTGTCAGATCCATGAACTAGTCCACCACTGGCACTGATGATGGATTATTCTCGTCATTCTATTTTTGTTTATTGTTGCTTCCTTCAGTTGGTTGGGCATATTTTGACAACTACTTTGAAATCTTTGTTGTATGTGGTGTACAGTCATTGTCACAAATCTTCCCCTGGTGTGTGAATTATGCTTTCTTGATTCTTTGAATGTTTCAGAATATTTTGCTGGGGACTTTAGATAGCACACTCTGGCAGCTGTGGGTGCTAGCACCCTACTCCCAACAGAGCTATTATTTTCTTCTTTATTTGTGTGGTGAATGGCTGGATTGCCTTAGTGAAATCTATTCACTGCTCTCTTGTTCTTAGTGGCAACCATTCCCCATCGCTCTTGAGGCAGAGAAGGCAGCCTTACATTTAAAGCAGTTACCATGCTCTAGCAGTTGGCAGCCCACACTTTGCCCATGGCTTCTTCCTCAGAGCACATCCAGGAGTTAATTGGTCACTGATTGCTATGCTGTTCTTAACAGTGCTATTGGGCGTAATTGCTCCACAGTGGAATCCAAACCCAATTGCTGTCCTTTGAAGGAGCTGCTGTTCTGGAGATCAGCTTTGTGTTCCGTTCTCTTCCTAGGGCCTCATTCTTTGAATCTCTACCTTCACTCCTAGGAAGCTGGGGGTGGGGACCAATGGTGTGCTTCTCTGTAGGTGGCACCCACATTTTAGGAGCTAAGTTGGATTGTGTGTGTGTGGCCTGTAAATTCCGGGTTTTCTCTGCTCTCCTCAGAGCACCTTGCCCAAAGCAGAGTCTTCATCCCATACTTAGCAGCACAGGAAGCTACCTCTGGCCACACTTACCTCAGGCAGCTAGAAACAGCACAAAATACTGCCTTGCTCCTTCTTTGTAGATACTACGGAATTCCAAGAGGGGCTTTAGAGGAGAGCAGACTCATTAGAAACAGTGAGGGGAGAAGAGAGGGTGTAGGTCTCGGTTTAAGCACCATAGATCCTTGCTCTTCTCTGGAGTTAGAGATTTTCATTGAAGGAATGTTTTCTGTTTTGTAGACTATTTTAGGACCATTACTGGGTGTTTTAAGTGTTGTTTCCCACCAGTTTTATTGTTACTAATGGTGTGGCTCTTGGATATCTCTCCAAAGCCCGTGTGTTAAAAGTTTTGGTTCTCCAGTTGTGGCACTGTTGGAAGACTGAGTTGCTTTAGGAGGTGAGGCCTAAGGGCAGGTCCTTAGGCCATTTTGGGGTGCCCTTCTGGACTGCAAGACTGTGGCATGACTTCTTCTTCTCTTTTGCCCCCGGGCTTCTGATATGAGTGGCTTTGCTCTATCACAAAGCCAAAGAATGATGTGTTGTTGTCTGAGGTAATGGGGCCAGTCTGCCCTGAAGCAAGAAACACAGCTGTCCAAAGAACTTCTCATCGTGGGTCGTGCCAGATATCTCTCTCTTGTTTCTTACTGTATATTCTTATTTATTTTTAATTAATTAAACTAATTTAGTTATGTTTTGATTTCTTATTATTTATTTGTTTATTTATTGTGTGGGTGCAAATGTGCTATAGTGCATGTGTGGAAATCTGAGGAAAACTTTTGAAGTCAATTCTGTTAGATTTTCTCTAAAAAAGAGGCAGCTGTAGAGAGAGAAAAGGTGGAAAATCAGAAGCTCCGTCTGACATTAGGTAGGACCATGTTTATGCATAGCAAGGAAGCATTTTACTACCCATGTGTTCAGATGGCAAAAATGTCTACAGGGGAACATGGAATTCGACCTCTTATAGGGGCAGAAATGACTTCCATACTTCTCAAGGGAAGCTGGGAAGTATAGGTCCCTAAGTAGGACAACTATCATTCCTAACCCCTAATTCACATCTCTCCTTTCACCATGTAGCTACCAGAGTTTGTCTGTGCTCCCAGACATGTACTAAGCCTTGAATATGGGCATGAAGGAAGCCCCTGTGTAGCCCCCGAGTCTCACCGAGGAGCCCGGCACAGGCTTTCGAAGCATCGAAATGCACCTTATGTCTTGAGTAGAAGCCAACATTATCTATCATGGCCTGGAAATCTTGCCAGCAACAGTCCTTTGTGCTAAGGAAGCTCTAGGCCCAGGCAGGCACACAATACATGGCTTCAGTCACTGTGGCCAGTCTTGGAAGGAACAATACACAGCATTTACACAGAGAAAAATAGCTTCTTTATGGGTTTTCGTTACTATAACACAATATGTGCACTGGGTGATTGTTGCTCTGCTAATTAAGGTCAAAGTCTACCACTGTCTGGATAGTCTTCTGAGCTCCACACAAAACCGGTGGACTCCCTTTGTCTGCAGGGCTTCTCCTTCACTGACCTTGTCTGGAGAGCTCAAACTCCCCACACTACCTCTACCTGTGGAATGACATGTAGCCTTGGTTGGGTTACAGGTTCAGCTTCCTGTCTCTCGATAAGAACTCAGTCAGCAAGCACCTGAGATTCCTGGAATGCTTTCCCATTGCAAAATGAAGCAATTCAGGATCTTAGCCTTTAGTCAATGACCCTTGCCCACCATGGATATTTCTATTTGTGTCTCCAAAATCATATAACCCTTGATCCACCCTGATTAAAGTTGATCTGTCTCCCCAGAACTGATCCCAAAGATAAGCCTGTTATTTCCAGCATACTTACAGGCTGTCAGAACCTTGTTCATGGACTTTGTTCCCTTCGTCCTTGTGGGCTGGTGGCCAATGACCCTGGGGAGAAGAGAGACTTACAGGTGATTTATGAAGAATAGAAATTTATTTTGGGGGGCTAGAGAGATAGCTCAGCGGTTAAGAACACTGACTGCTCTTCCAGAGGCCCTGAGTTCAATTCCCAGCAACCACATGGTAGCTCACAACCATCTGTAATGGGACCTGATGCCCTCTTCTGGTATGTCTGAAGACAGCTACTGTGTACTCATATACATAAAATGAATAAATAATTCTTTAAAAAAAAAGAAATTTATTTTGGCACATGGTGCTGGAGGTTAGTAAATCTTAGAGTGTGGAGCAATGTTGCCTGGTGTCTGGTGACGGCCTTGGTTTGAAACCCATGACAGGAAAAGTCGTAAGGGTGCATTCAAAAGACATAAAGCACAAGGCACAGTTATCCTTCCTAATAACCTATCTGGAGGTAACTAGATACTCCCTTCCCCAGTCTTGCAAGAACTACCTTAACCCTTCTTAATGACCAGACCATTTCAAAGACCTACCTCCTAAGACTGCCACAATGGCCACCAAACTTCAGTAAGGGTTTTAAAGGAAGGATAGCATTGAAACCACTGCACCAAGGACAAGGAGTCACATTGGCTACACAGCTATATGCCCTTCCCTAAGCCCAGAAGGGTAGCTTTTTACTTCTGTTCCTAGGAGACTAGATCTCCCAGGCTGCTTCTTGTCTGTGAGTCTACCCACCCTCATGGCCAATTCGGTCTACAAGGGCAGTGGGAGTAGGGGTGTTGAGGGGGGTGGAGCTCAGGGTGTGGTGGGGTCAGAAACCCTGTGAGTACAAATGGTGAAGAAGCACACTGGGACCAGCTATCAGGAGGGAGATCAACTTTACTTAGGGTAATTCAAGGCTTATAAAGTTTTGAGAGGACTGAGGGTAGGAAGATCTAGGATGGGCAAAGGTCATTGGTTGGGGGACTGGGTACCTGAAATGGCTCATTAGCATGGGAAAGCATTGCTGGAATCTCAGGTGTTGGCTGAACAGCTTCTTATCAGGAGAACTACATTGATTTTGTAATCTAATTGAGGCTATGTGACATTCCTCAGGTAGAGGCATATGTGGGGCTTAGAATTTCCCAGACAAGGACAGAGAAAGAAAAGCCCTGCTAATGAAGTGAGTCTCCCATATTGAGCTGAACCCAGTGATCATGGTAGACTTCAACCTTAATTAGCAGAGTTTTCTCACACTCGTCTCTTGGGTTGGATGCTTGATAGGGAGACGTTCCCGGCTGTTCCTGGACAGAGGGCTCTGTTGAGCACAGCCTCCTAGGAATGAATGCTGCTCCGTCAGATGACTAGCTTCCATCTCTTCTTTCTCCTTATTGAGGTATCCAGAGAGGTGGGCATTGTCATTTCCCCAAGACCTGGTCCTCTGCTTTCCAGTGGTGTGTGATTGAGGACAGTAGCCTTGTGGCTAGTATCTTGTCATCCTTGGCATGTACTCCTTAGCAGGACCCACTCATCTCTACCCTGCTAGGTGCCAGCATAGGAACAGCTGTTTGTACACATTCGACCTAGCAATTACCTCTGTAGGACTTTTTATTTAGAGACGGAGTCATGTTCTGTAGACCAGGCTGGCCTGAAAATTGATAGCTCAGGCTGGACTTGAACTTGTGATTCTCCCATTTCACCCTCTAAATGTGATCCTTCAGTAGGATTTTACCTGCAACAAATGTGCTTACAACTAAGTAAGTCAAATGAAAGCCGTACTCTCAATACAGCAGTGAAAGTTAGTAATTACCTACTGCTCATCAAAGCAGCGGATATTCACACATCTGGTTCATCTCTTCTAGGATTCTACAGATCCCCCTGGTTTGGTCAGGACTTTACCATGCTTCCCTGTGTCTGAGCACTTCATAAATATCCTCATACATGGTCAGAAATGCTGGGGCAACTAGAACCATACCACACACCACTGTAGTGTTGTGGGTGTCAGGTCTCATTTCCTTGCGTTGCTGTTTTATTTAACAAAATCAGGATCCTATCCCTTTGGAGTCGGCTGTCTATACCCTTCTATAAAACAGTTCTCCGGGGAAAAGAGAATGCAGGGGTAAATGGGGAATTCAAGTTTTCTTAAGAGTATCCATTTCATCCAACTCTTTGAAAGGCACTTTCATGGACACTGGGGGGTTTCCTGTTTATTTACTGTCTGTCCAGGATAAACAGAATCTCCAGTATCTCCCAGCTTAGCATCGGCTGCTTTGGGTGTCTGGGCTAGAGCCAGGAGTATGACTCACCTGGAATGGACTCTGCCCTGTATGCCACTGCAGAATAACAGAAGCTCAGTCCCAAGAAGCCCTCACAGGCTGCATTCTGATTGGTTAGAGAAGGGAGCTAGAAGCATCTCTGTCTGCGACCACAAAACATGGAAGTAGCCTCTTGCTACTCCTTAGCGTCTGAGTGAATGAAGGGCCTCAGGGGACAGTAAGAAGAAAACAGTGCCTCGTGTACCAGCATAAATGTGTGCAACACATGGATCTGCAGATTTATACACAGATGTAGACAGTCTGAGAGAGACAGTTAGGAAGAACAGTTCTGTGGGTTTTAACAAGCCTAGCTATTCCTGTGGCTATAGCTTCCATACCTGACAAAGTGGTTCCATCACCCTTAGAAATGGCCCTGTTGACTAACACCCTTTATAATCCCTAAGCCCCATGACCCTAATAGGTCTTCTCAAGGGTATCATGAATGCAAGTCTATTTTGTGCAAAATCTTTAAACTTCTGGTAGGGGAATCTCACTGGCTGCCAAGGACTAGCCTCAGCTTGGAGAGGGGTTCCTGGAAGGAGTGTTTGAGAGCAGTAAAAGAACGACTCAAAGCCAATGACGGGGTGTGAGCTGACAACCCTGTGTTCTGCTTTTGCTAGTTCTCCAGACAGCTCATCCAGATAGTTCAGCTCTTGCAGACCAAAGCTCAATCTTTTATTCACATATCAATTCAATTGTCCACTGTAGGTTCCCTTTTGATTAACCCATGAATCAGCATCTTATGACCTTAGCCCCTTGATTCTTAGAAAAGATAGCAAGTACATTTTTTAAAAAACATAGTAATTGAATTCAGAGATCTGCCTGCCTTTGTAAGCACAGACAACAAGCTAGCTGGGTGAGGTCTTGCTCTGAGATCACCATTTCCACAAACTTGCTCTGTCCCAGGCTGACTTTGAACTCAGGTATCTCTCTGCCTTTGTAAGCACAAACAATAAATGTAGCTGGGTGGGATCCCATCCTGAGGTCACCACTCCCTAAATCTCTTTATCTCCTTCCTTAGTATCTTTCTGACAAGCTGGCTCATAGTGCAGTTGCCTCTGTTCTTTTAGGTCCATTATATAGCCCTTTATATAATTCATATTGCATCCTTATATTTTTCATAGTTGAGAAATTCTGTTTAAATATTTTTGAACTCATGTTTTCAGAGTTTTTCTTACAGCCTTAAGGGCTGTCCTGAAGGTCACAGCATTCACCATTTTGCTGAGGAACATAGATATACACTTGACTCCTAGACTCATGCTGTTTCTGATTATCATGGAATCATTAACCTAGGCAGGGAGAATGTTTCCCTAAGGTGGAACATAAAGTAAATTATGTACATTATTATACAAACAACTGTCAACCTACTAGCTCTGCTCCTTTCCCCACTCTGTCCTTTCCCCATGGCCATGCAGGACTTGGCAACTGGCTTAACTTTCGGTGAAGGAATTATCATGGATGCTGTCACCGTGATAGGATCAAGTGTGAGAGGAAGAGATTCAGTCTCTCAGGGATTAGAGTTAGTTATGATACATTCCCTCTCCATTGTTCAGAAGTTCCAAAACCCTTACCATAATCCATTTCAATGACACTCCTTCAATGTTCAGTGAAGCACTTCCTACTGGTGACTCCACCTTAAAGGTGGCCCATCATCTCCCACCGAGGACAGGAATCTTTTACTTATCTTTCCTATAGACAAGAATTTCTTAGTCCATGCTGATGTGGAGCTGGCTATGTAATACAGGCTAGCCCTAAATTCAAAATCCTCCTTCCCCAGACTCCCTAGTATTGGGAGTCAAGGTATAAGCCACTACACTTGACTTTAGAAGAGGAATCTTTAATACTCTAGCACCAAATCAAAACCAATGCAACAAACCTAAAAAATTCTAAGTGAGGGAGTTGATTGTTCTAAAAGAAGTTGCTTCTGGAATTATAAGTGGGTTCTGGGGGCTGGAGAGAAATAAGTGGAAATAAGTGGATTGGATGCTCCCTCCACATGCTTGCTGACTGCAGAGGGTAAGGAGCTTCCAGGCTTTGTGTGATGATAAAGTATTAAGCCCATTCTTCCGACCTACTGTTGTGGGTGAACCATAGTAGGTTCTGAATTTGGGGTACAGGAGTATCAAATGGAGAACCATAGAGCCAACAAACTAGTCAAGACACTTGACTTGAGTGGAGAAGGAAGTTGTCACATGGTTGGAGACAATTTAAAGTTTTTCTCTCATTGCCTGAACCCCAAACATTAAAGCCCCACTATGAACTTTTTGGCATTCTTGGAATCTAAGGTGCTTAAGATACATCCCCAGAACCTGCTTTTTAGTTATTTTCTCTGAACTGAGACATTCATTCCTGGCAGGAGGGAAGCTCCTAAATAAAGCCTCCAAGAGGCATGAAACTCCTGCAATGGGTCACAAAGTTCCAGCCGTGGTTATAGAAACAGGAACAATTGCTGGGAAGAGGCGGCTGTCTGGGTTGCTGAGCTACCTGCCAGGGATAGGTTTTTCTGTGGTGTTGCTGCCTTTCAGTCACCCAGGTTCTTGTAATAACCCCAAGAAACCCACACTGGCAAATTCTTTCTTTGGTCTATTGTCAGGGCCTGGTCTGTGGTGAATAGAATTTTCTCATGTCTCACTAGGAAGTCAAGCAACAGCTCTTCCAAAGCCCCAGGCCCAGCATGGGACTCACCATTTATGGGATGGATGATTGTTTTCTGCTTCTGCCCAACATAAATATCATCTTTGGTTTCAAACTGGTTTGTGAGTGAAGGGCAGAATTAATGCACTTAGTATTACAAGAATATAAGGTTTAAATTAACTAACAGATTTATAATTAACAGCAAATCCAAAGGAAAAACTAGAAAATTCACACCTCATGTGACTTTAGCAACTTTTTTTTTTTTGCCAGCCTAAAGTATCATATAAGAAATAAAAGGCAGTTAACTCCCTAAAACTCAACTTAAGAAAAAAGAAAAATCATCTTATGAAACTTTTGTAAATTTTCTACTAAAATGCAGCTTCCCAGATCCTAAGTAAGAGCAGTAACATGCCCTCTGGGAGCAAAAATGTCCTTTTCACCAGCAAGTGAGTTGACTACACCTCTCAGACCACCCAAGAGCAAGAGCAGAGGGCAGGAGCCCAGCCGGGACATTTTGCTGTTTAAGCCCTGTTGGTTTCTCACAGAAGGTTTGGCCCCTTCTACATTTGATATCCAGTTGATAAAGGTTCTAGTGGTCACATCTCACAGAGGCACAGAGAGACAGGGGTCTCCAGTGGAGGAGAGGAAAGAGCAGAACTTGAGGGGCACCTGCAGCTCCCACCCAGGGTGACTCATTGCAGCCTGCTGAGCAACTACACGCACTGTCCCTTGGTTTCTATTAAGCCTATGTACTCATCTGGATCTATGATCCATGGTTTCACCTTGGTCCTAAACACCCAAACCTGCTGGAGTTTTTGGTACTGATGACTGTGTCTGAGCATCCTTGATCCAAGAGGGTCCGTCCTTTTCTCTGTCTGATCATCTTCGGCTAGGATCTGCTGTAAGATTCAAACAACATATGCAGATCTTAGCTTGAGAAAGGGCAGGAGGCCATGCCAGTGTGTGTGAGCATGTGGCTCAGATCCTGAAGCAGAACCGTGTTATTTCACCTTCCTTCGGTCTACATATACCTTAGCAGATACTGGGGAGTGTGGTGGTTTGAATAGGTTTGGCTCCCATAGACTCCTGTGTTTGAATGTTTGGTTCTTGGGGAGTTGTGGCCTTATTAGAGGAAGTGTGTCACTATGGGGGCAGGCTTTGAGGTTTCCTATGCTCAAGCTCTGTCCAGTGTGCAAGTAGTCTCCTCCTGGTTGCCTGTGGCCTATGGTCCCCTTCTGCTGCCTTCAGATCAAGATATAGAACTCTTGGCTCCTCCAGCACCATGTCTGTCTCTAGGCTGCCATGCTTTCCTCCATGAAAATAATGGATTGAACCTCTGAAACTGTAAGCCAGCCACAACTAAATGTTTTCCTGCATAAGAGCTGCTGTGATCATGTTGTTTCTTCACAGCCAATAAAACCCTAACTAAGACAGAAGCTGGTATTAGGAGTGGGATATTGTGATAGGCCTGACCATGCTTTTGATTGGATAGATGTGGATTTTGAGATTTTGGATTAGGAAAGCAGGCTAATGCTTTAAGTGGGGCTTAATGAGCTGCACTAGTAGAAGCATGGAAGACAGTGGTGCTGAGGGTAATTTGAACTATAAGGGTGTGTTCAAGAAATTTCAGAGGAGAAGAATTTTAGTATGTTGCCTAAAGATCATTCTTGTGATATTTTGGTGAAGAATGTAGTGCATTTTGTCCTTATCTGAAGAGTATGCCTGAGGTTAAAGTGAAGAGATTTAGATTAATTGTGTTGACAAAGTAAATCTCAAAACAGCCTAAAATAGACTCGGTCTTCTGATTTACTCTTATGAAGAGCATTTTGATTAAATATAGCAAGCTTAGAAAGAAAAGATATAAAACATATGGTTCAGGGAGTAAAGAGGCACCAGGAAGTAGAAAGGAGCCAAATCTTGTGTTCAAGGTCATAAACAGATTTAAAACATTAAACGGAAATTAAGGGAGTGGTGACCTTGGGGCAAGATTCCAATCCAGCTAGGCTTTCATCTTGTGAAAAGGAATCAAAGAAAAGCATAGGTCCAGGTATGATAGCATATGCCTTTAATCTCAGCACTCAGGCAACAGAGGCATGTAGATCTCTGAGTCAGTCTACAGAGCAAGTTCCAGGACAGCCAAGCTTAGGCAGCGAAGAAAATAATCAAAACCAGAAAGCTGGTAAAGATGTTATAGAACAAGGGGTCCATGTTCTACCCTAGCAAGCAGCAGAACTTGGCAGCTTTGGCCACATGGCTCTGGCTTTAGAATCAAGAATAGAAGGGGTGATGGGATCTCCCTCAATAACTAAGAAAAGTTGCTGAGGCCATGTGTGTTGCAGGGTTGATCCTGCATGGGGGCCTAGAGAGGCTATGGTGTGAAGCTGTGAAGGTGAAGTGTATACTGCCTTGGAGACCTCAGGATGTTAGAGATACCAGAGCCTGCTGAGGAAAGCTACTGACAAAGAGTAGAACCAGCCCAAGAGAAAGAAATGTGTTGTAGTCAACAAAGCTGAAAGAAGTTCGAGATTTGAACATTTTGACATAAGACTTGGAGATGCAGAGTTTGAAGTTTGCCCAGCTGGTTTTCAGTCTTGCTTTGGTCCAGAATTTCCTCACTGTGCTCCCTTCTCTGCATTTTGGAATGGTAATGTATATCCTGTGCCATGATATGTTGGAAGTATGTAGTCTGTCTTTTGATTTTGATTTTATAGGGGATTACAGTTAAGAGAGTGCATCAATCTCAGAAAAGACTTTGAACTTTGGACTCTTTAACATTGTTGAGACTGTGATAGACTATGGGGACTTTTGAAGTTGGACTAATGCATTTTGCATTATGTTCTGGCTACAAGCCTATGGGGGCCAGGGAGTGGAATGTGGTGGTTTGAATTACCCCCCCCCCATAGACTCATGTATTTGAATGCTTGGCCCATGGGGAGTGGCACATGGACTGTGGCCTTGTTGGAGTAGGTGTGGCCATGTTAGAGGAAGTGTGCTACCACGGGGGTGGGCTTTGAGGTCTCCTATGCTTACCCTCTGCCCAGTGTGCAAGTTGTCTTCTCCTAGCTGACTTTGGAATTCAGTCCCCTTCTGTTGCTTTTGGATCAAGATGTAGAACTCTTGTCTCCTCCAGCAACATGTTTTCTTGTAGGCTGGCATGCTTCCTGCCAATGTAAGACTCTGGGCGAGCCTTAACTTACCCGAGACCCTCTGAGTAAACATATGGAGTCAGGGAATGATGCAAAATGCAAGAGAAATTTATCGATTCATCAGCATGCTGAGGTCGCTCTACATACCAAGACAGGAGGGCGACCTCGTGGAGCCCGTTCAGGGACCTTATATAGGATTTCAGAGCAGCTGCCTTTAGGTACAATGTGATTGGCAGAACAGTGTGACTTTTAAACTGATTGGTCTTTAGGGAATGAGGTAGCAGGGGCTTAATCAGCCCCTCCCTTCCAGCCTAGATGCTTTGTAACCTGTTTCTTCCATGTGCTCAGACGGGGGGGGGGGGGGGGGGACCTTGGTGGAA
>CM052703.1:126020884-126040716 GCA_028551405.1 Uromys caudimaculatus | reverse complement strand
CAGTCAGGGCTATACAGAGAAACCCTGTCTCAAAAACAACAACAACAACAACAACAAAGAGAGTTGTTGTGGTCATGTTGTCTCTTCACAGCAGTAAAACCCTAACTAAGACAGGGAGCATGATTTCAAATGGTTCTCAGTGACATCTAGGCACCAGTTAAGGAAAGAGTTAGTGGAGAACATTGCAACTCTAAGCTGCAGGGAAGGAGAACGGTTTTACCAGACCATTTAAAACAACTGATCATTATTTTCTGGACAGGAAAACAGCCAGAAGAACGAAGCTGTGCCTTCTGCTTTCAGCCTTTCTCAGGGACATTTCGGGGTGTGCAGCCTCCTGCTGCTATAAGACAAACATGATCCAGAGGCAAAGCAGTGCCAGTCAGACAGGGCCCTGGAAGCCCTCCGTGGTAGGTTATGGAAGAAGCGTGGCAGGCAGGTAAGCCTGAATCCAGGGCACATCTTCCCAGGGAGGGAAACTGCATTCCTTCAGCATCAGTCAGTTTCTGTTACATATCCAAGGTCACTGAGTCATAAACAGAAGAAGTTTGGGCCGGGCCTGTAGCTCGGTGATAAGAGTACTTGTTTAGCACGCATGAGGCACTAGGTTTATTCTCCAGTACTGTCAAATAAAGAAACAAACAAATAAAAGAAGAGGTGGTTTGGGCCCAACTTGGGAAGCTACAGTCTCTGATGGATTGGTCGGGTTGCTCTGGAGTGTAGAGAGAAGCATTATGTCGGACTCTGGTGCAATCACTCACCTCATGGTTGGAAAGACACAAGAGAAGATTTTCAATGTAGTCTAACTCCTTTTCAATGTAGTCTAACTTCTTGTCCATTTCTGATAGAGCAAGCTGTGGACAAAGCCTTTAAATATGTGGACTTCTGGGGGACATTCCAGGTCCAAATTCCAGCACCCTCCATTTTGGAAGGGATCCCCTATAATCAGCTGGATACCACAGAGGTCTCTGCTGTGAGGTGACGGAGGCACAGTAGTCATGGCCTGTAAGCTGGTGTGAAAAGGAGATCTCTGTGTTGCCCTGTAGGTCATATTCTCTGCCCTTGCAACCATGGGCCCTTTTTATACATTCCCACTAAACAATGAGGATGGCTGGTGATGTCATAGAGTAGGCTGCCCATCCCCCTGAGTCTCAAGTACCTTCCCACACAGGATTTTTTTTTTTTTTTTAATGAGGAAAAACATGTCTCCAACAGTTTCAAGATATCTGGGAGAGCAATCCTCATATGTACATCTGTTGCTGTAACTCCTTGTCATTTCTCTTCCAACCCTATTTCATTCATTTAGGTGCAGCTGGCCTGATTAGGCTGGTTCTCTGTCTGCTATTTAGTCATGGTTCCAGCAGGGAGACAATTGTCTGAAGGGTAAGGTTCTGTCTTAAAGTGTGCAAGTTAGGGCTGGAATCAGTCATCATTTCCCATGACATGCCCATGGCCACCACAGTCTAGGACAAGAGATGCCCTGGTCAGTAGCTCTCATTGTTATGACTCCTAAATGAAAGGCTGTGCTTTCCTGTCCCACCTTAGGTCTCTTCTGGAATCTTCCAACAGGAAGCTGGAAGCTGAGACTCTTGGAGACTTTGCAAGCCATTGAATCAACACAAATAAAGTCATTCATTACTCTTCTGTCTGTGGAACTGAATCCTTTATTAAAGAAAACTAGATTTTCTTTAACCAAATAGTGGGACCAAGGGGATAATGTGTGGAACCCAGGGCCTTGTGGTAGGGTTCAGTGAAGTCCATGTCCCTGCAGAAAAGTTAATAGCAAACTAGCATCCGACAAATGGCCTTTGAAGGCTCGAATCCTTCAGAAATCAAAGTCTGGCCAGCGATCAGGAAAGAGCCCAATAAGAACAAAGGAAACATGGAACAGTCACAGAACACGGAATTTAGGAATGATTTCCAGGATCCAAGGAGCTATGGAAGAGGTGTATTTTCTTCCTTGCTCTCTCTGTCTCTTTGTCTGTTTGTCTCTCTGTCTCTCTGTCTCTGTCTGTCTGTCTTTGTCTCCCTGTGTCTGTGTCTGTATGTGTGTATAGCACACATATGCCTACAAATCTACAGCTCCATATCTGCCTGCTAAAACCTCAAGCATACATGGATCAAATATTCTGGAGAAATATATCTCCATGATCAGACATGTTCTTTAGTGGCTCTTCTGTAGATTGTACAGTGTATACCATTACTAAGTATATACATATAACAACAACATATAACATTACTTAGTTATCAAGCCCTTTAAGTATAATGATTTAAAGGCTTTAAATGTGCAAAGGCTCTGTGTAGACACTGTCACTTTATATAAAGGATTCGAACATCTGTGGCTTGTGATATTTGAGGGGGTGCTGGAACCAGCCCTTCTGACATGGGAACAACTGTGCACTGTGCACACTGTGACTGTGTGGCAAGACACATACAGAGAGCTTGCTTCACTTTCTGTCACCGTTGTCCTAGCAACGCTTCTTCCCTTTCCAGCTGCAATTTGTTCCAGTTTGTTCCCTCCATATAGAAGAATCTTTCAGAGATTATCAACAACTTGTGCTCAGATACCAGAGCCCAGCGCTGTAGTTGCGTCCTCTGGGACTCTTTGGTCAGAGCCCCCACTGAGCAGAGCTCCTCCTTCCCTCTCCATAGGTATGGACCCCCATTCTGTAGAACCCTCCTCTTTGCTTGTGTGGTAAGAGGGACTGATCTCAGGGTCTTGCGTACTAGGCAAATGCTTTGTCGTTGAGCCACAAATGTGAGATGAAGCTGCCTCCTGCAGGCTTTTCTCTGGGACCTCTGCTCCCTGCTTTTTTTAGTCTGCCCACATTAGCTTGACTATCTCCATATTAAAATCTCTCTTTAAAATAACCATGATATCCTTTTCTTTAAAAGGGTTTAATTTATTTTTAATGATGTGTGTGTGTGTGTGTGTGTGTATGTGTGTGTGTGTGTGTGCGCTCATGCACATGTATGTGTCTGCAAGGAGAGGGCATCCAATCCCCCAGCTTTAGAGTTATAGGCGATTATGAGGTACCTGGGAACTGAACTAGGCACTGTGGGAGAGCAGGGGTCACTCTTAATCACTGAGCCATGTCTCCAGCTCCCTTTTCAAATGATGTATGTATTCCATGGCATGGTTAAGATCTCCCCCCCCCCGTGTGTGTGTGTGTGTGTGTGTGTGTGTGTGTGTGTGTGTGTGTGTGTATTGAGAATAGAATTTGAGAGCCAGGATTAATTAGCTAGTACTTCCCCCCACCCCCATCCTGTGACCTTTTAAGCACCTTTCCAGACTTCCAGTGAGAAGTCAGCCTTCTGGTGTGGGACTTTCTGCCAGCCAGAGGAACTGAGAAGACTCTTATATACCTTAGTGTGGGAGACTATCAAAGCCAGACACGGTGGGAGCTTACTGGCCTCAACTGGACCTGGGGTAAATAGGCTTTTGTCTAGGAGAACCCCACAGGCTAGCCTATATCTTTCAAATACTCATTCATTTGTGCTAATTCACCCTTTTGGCTCCTGGAAGTCAGATGAGGATTTGTGTGCCAGCTTCCCTGGCCTGGGGGGTTCTTGCCAGGCAGGGGCCTGGCTCCTGTGGACTGGCGGATCCCGCAGAATGCCCTGAGAGCACACATCCTTATACCAGACAGATCTGGGCTCAAATCCTCACTCTATAACTTGCTAAGCCAAACTCCACTATTCTCACCTAAAAGATGAAGCTTTTAATTTCTCACTCACAGGCTGTTGTCTAGACTGGATCCCACCATGGTCAGGATGCACCATGCCCTGTGGAGCCATTCAGTGCAAGGTGGGGGAGGGCAGGTCAGCATAACCTCCATCACTGCCCCAGTACTGAGTGCAGGGTGCAATATACAGTGGGCACTGAATGCATGGTTGTATCTGTATCTTGGCACAGTTCTGTGCCTGAGAGAGGTCCAGGAGTCTGTCCTCTTCCCAAGGAGGGAAGGACATTTCCTTTGTTCTACTCTGTGGAAATCAGAAAAGCACAAAGGAAATACTGTCATTCGTGTACCTGTATTTTCTTGTTTAGCCTCACAGCCCCTGGCGATTACATGTCAAAGATCCCTTCAGCTTTCATCCATGGAGGAGTGTCCTGAGTATTTGCAGAAGGTAATCCTGGGATTCACATTCCATCTCAAGGGAGAAACGCTTTCCCCTTTAAACAGGTGTGTACACCATAAAGGCCATGCAGACTTTTACAGTCTATTTTATATTATTATTATCATTGCTATTATTATTATTGTGTGTGTGCATGCATGCACTGGCATGCACTGGCATGCACTGGCATGCACTGGCATGCACTTGGAGCTCAGAGGACAATGTTCTGGAGTTGGCTCTCTCCTTCTACCTTTCCTTGGGTTCCAGGGTTCGAATTCACATCACTCTGTTGAGAAGCAAGTACTTTCACTTGCTGAGCCATCACTGGCTTCAAGATGATTTCCCCTGATGGCCTCTTGTCAGGTACACAGGAGTTGGTGAGCAAATAAGTGGATCAACTCATGTTTTACAAACATGTTAATTTTATTGTTTAGGCATCAAAACTTCTCTGTATTAAGTAATGGAGAAGCCATGTCACATGGGTTACAGAGCTTTTTTTTTTTTTTTTACTTGAAATAATCTTTCATAAAAGAAAGAAATTAAATACTGTTCTTCTATAAAAAGTGCAGTAGTCATTACTGGAAGTTTTCCAAAATGAAAGCAAGGTTTACTACATATTGCAAAAATTGGTTCAGTGCTTTAATACTTTACAAAGGAATGACCCCATCACCTTAGACAGCTCTTACAATGGGTTTCTTCACCACCAGTGGACCAGATGGAAAAGAAGACTTGTATGGACTTAGCATAAACACTCACATGTGGGTAGGAGGATTTGGGACAGCACGGTCAAAACATGATGATTTATGACCCAGTTTTGCCTTAGTGTTTTCCTTTGCCCACAATAACGAAATAAACTCAAAGCAAAGCAATCTATTCCATCCCCAAGTCAGTCAAAAAAGAAGGAGGGACAGATGGAGGGAGGGAGGGAGGGGGAGAGAGAGAGAGAGAGAGAGAGAGAGAGAGAGAGAGAGAGAGAGATATTTTTCAAGATTAAATAGCCATTTAAAGGAACCAGGCAGATACAGGGTGAGGAAGTCCTTTGTTATAGCCAGCTTCAATGCCCCCAGTTACAAGGAGGCTAATTGGTTAAAAATGAAGGTGGGGGGGGGGTGCAGGCTCTGTAGATGAGGCATTGATGGGTCACCAAGCTTAGTCCCTGCTTGGAGTCAGTTTGAGCCTGCTTTCTGCTCCTAAGTGTTCCTTTATTTATGTCACTGAGGGTCTAGTGTGTGCCACCTGTGGTTGTGGTGGAGCTCAGCTCCACGGACTGTATACTGGCTCTGTTGGAGGCAGGCTGGTCTCTGTGCACTGGGGTCTTAGACATGGCTGGTCTTTTTTTTTTTTTTTTTTTTTTGTAAGCTCACGCCTACACAATAGCTTGGGTCGTGAGTGCTGACAAACTGCTCCATTCTCCCTGCCAAGTCATAATTTGAACTCTGATGTGCTCACACAGAGGCTGAGAGCTGGGCAGCTCCTAGGCACTTGTCAGGGAGCCCAGTATCCCCTGGGAAGCTACTTTCTCTTTGCGTTTTGGCAGGAGCAGGGGCCCAGGCTGTTTGGGCAACAATGACAGAAATATTATATATTTGGCAATTCAAGTATGGGGACACATGTGTATGTGCCCATTTGCACAGCTAGACAGATGTAGAGGGGATTTATGAGGGATGTCACACCCAAGAGGAATCCTAAAGTACAGCATCCAGGAGATGAAGGCAAGAACCACAGAAGAGGGTTAAGAAGGACACAGCCACAGAGGATAAAGGTCCAATGAGCAGCTTGTAACAGTATTTTGCCAGTGATTCTTAGAGGAAAATGAATTTGGCCAAAGGACCAGGAAGTAAACAGTGTGGTTAGGTAGCTGTGAAAATACCTGGCAGAGGGAGCAGGCTCAGAGGCAGCAGTCCCTTAGGTGGGTGAGGTCGCCTGTCAGAGCAGGACATCTCCATTCCAGTGCTGGGCCCATGGAGGTGTGTGTGGTTTGACTCTGTCCTTCCAGTGCACAGCCAATGTTGAACCCATTGAGTCCCAGGGGTCTTGTCTCCCGCCTCTGCCCCAGATCATCAGAGTAATCAGTTCCTTTCCTTCCACTGACCTGCATTTTGGTGACTGGAGACTGGATCCTTCATCTGGGCTAGGAGACCTGTGTCCCTGTGTCTGGGACAGGAAGGACAGAGGGATACCTAGGAGCCAACTAGAAAGGCTTCTTTGGAATGGTTGGGGTCTCCAGTGACATCATAGGTATGATGGGGCTCCATACAGTGCATCTCCTTCTATGAGCTGCCCAATATGGACTGTCCTCACCTCTGCTTGACTCAAAGCCCCCGGCAAACAGCAGAGCCCACCATGAGGAAGGACTGGTAACAGGAGCCTCTCAGAGACTGATGGTGACCATTGATGCTATCAGTGATAAGCTATCATATCTAGTAACTTGGTATCTCCAATCTTGATGAGCCAGGCCACTTAACCAGCCTATAGTTTTTAGATGGAAGGGAAGCAGAAAAATCAGGACTTGGTGAAGGATGAAGCCAGCATTTTGTGGTGTCATATCAAACTAGTGATCTTCTTTCTTTTTTTTTTTTTTTTTTTTGGTTTTTTCCAGACAGGGTTTCTCTGTGTAGCCCTGGTTGTCCTGGAACTCACTCTGTAGACCAGGCTGGCCTCGAACTCAGAAATTCACCTGCCTCTGCCTCCCGAGTGCTGGGATTAAAGGTGTGCGCCACCACTGCCCGGCTGTGATCTTATTTCTTTTCTTTAACTGGTATTTATTTTATCGAGTGCTTAGAGTGTGCCAGGCACACACACTGTAGGCCCCAGAACGCAGCAGTGAACAAGACACATGAGAAGTCCTGCGTACATGGAACTTACATTCTACAGGGGTCTGGGGTCTATGGCAGTTGAGTAAATGAGTGGTTAATACGCACAGTGAACAGTGGCTAAGAGAGGAAGCTGAGCACGGTACGAAGGGCGGGATGCATTGGCCTCTTAAATAACAAAGTTGGAGAAGGCCTTGCTGGAGGTGGTGGTGAAGCAAAGATGAACGGGCAGTGACGAGTACAAGAAATAACATGCAAAGGCTCTGGGGCCAGAGTTGCCTGATAACTATGGATGGCCCAGTCTCTGGCCAAGAGCATCATTGGGCTGGTCAGGTTTTGTAAGGTCTTGGCTTTTACTATGTTAGGGGAAGCTGCATTTTCATGGAAAGCCACCCTTCAGAATGTGGAAAGAGATTCCAACAGTGCTGATTTCACTGCTTGTTCTTAATGTGTTACCAGGTTGCTTTGGTTTTGGGCAGGTTCCATTTATATTCATCCTCAAAACCAACTAATATTTTTCACCTTACGTTAGATGGTATATATATATATATATATATATGTATATATGCGCACACATACATCCTTGAGCTACTCTTTGGAGGATAAAAGTATAGTGGTGTGCATCACTTCATATATACAAAATTAGGATTTGTGAGCTTTGTTTTTAAAGTTTGCAAAATGTTTTTAAAGTTTTGTAAAATCATTACAAATAGTCATGATGGCTTCTGTGCTTGTCCTGTAATTACGTAATCCATACAGATTATGCCTTCCTGCAGATGCCCAGGCATCTCTGTAGGGTGACCCCTTGACTCTTCTCTGCTGGCAGTGGAGTGGGAGTTAGGTTGGGTCTTTAGGGAAAGCATCAGCCCGTGCAGTGCTGCTATATCTCACCCCATGGTGGGCACTCTCACAGATTATCTTGTGTGTGGTGGGAGGTGTCATGAGAATCTTGTATCCTGGTCTTCCTTAGAGCCCTTCCTTCCTCACAGTGCGGGTCTGTTTGGGGTGAGGCAGCCCCAGCATATATATATCTCCATCCTTTAGGATGAATTTCCTTGGACCTAGTCTTGTGAGAACTGAGAACAAGGTAACACTTCAGAACCAGGCCTCAGGCCAACAGAACTGGTGCTGCCCAGTAAACCTGGGAAATAGGCAGGATCTGAAGTCAACAAGCAGGAAGCTGAGGTCCCTGTCCTGAAGACCTGCATCCGATGGACCAGTGACATTAGCAAAGAGGGCAGGGTACTCAGTGGTCTTGAGAGCTGCTACTTTATAGCTTTTGGGAAGGGCCTGCCTGCTTCCTGGTGCCAGGAGTACTGGCCACATCTGGATTTTTCACTGTGCTTCTCTTCAGGGGCCAAGAACTGGAGAAACTGTCAGATGGAGGTCAGGCCTCTCCTCTGTCTCAAGGGTGTTAAGGTCAGAGCTGGCTCACTCAGACACAAAGTACTTTCTCACTAGAAGTCCTGGAAGAAAAGAACACCAGAGGGGTTGAATAAGTCCTCACAAGGGGCAGAGCCTGTCACAAACAAAACCTCAAACATGAGGTAAGTGCCTTCTGCCTCTACATAAACAATACTCTCACACTATGGAACCACCACAGTCTTTTCTTTTTTTCTCCACAAATTTCCCAACACTGATATCTACAATCCTGACCCTCTCCTTGTTTTATTGGGCTTTTTGTTTGTTTTGTTTTCAATGTATGCTAAGGGAGGGAGATGTCTTACAAGCTGGCCTTACTCCAGAGACTTGGGGGTGGGGACTGCATTGGGGGACCCCACGCCCTGAGGCCTGCACTCAGATGGATTCTTTCATCTTCTGTCATGGTGAGTTACTTATGACAATAAGTTACCAGAATTTCTAAGATAAGGGACTTCAGAAAACATTAACTCTGTAAAACAATAGGTTCAAGTGGCACTGGGTACTGACAGGTAAGGAAGGGGCACAGTTACTTAGTGACAAAGTTTTCATTAATAGGAATGAGTGCAGCACCACAAACCCATACACGGGGGAGGGGGGTGGTGGAAGAACCAAACCAAACCAAACAAAAAAACAAAGTTCCAGTTTCAGAGGGTCCACATAAAAGCTCCGAGACTCCCCAATCACACAACGTAGTCTTGCCCACCTCCAGTTCGTCTTCTAAGGGACAACTCTGTGAACATAGGGGTGCAAGATACTGCTCTGTGGCACATTCTGAGAATCACATAAAATAATTTCTATAGTACCATTCAAAGTTGGCCTGTCAAATTTGAACGTAACAGCACATAACGTCTATAAACAGAATAAAAACTATGTCTCTTGCCCACTCATTCTTAGGCAAGGCATGTGACGAAAATATGAAGTTAACTTCTGAACTAATCTCCACAGGGGTTTAGAAATATCTGGGGTTCTTGTGGACATTTGCTGTTGCTTAGAGATAAGCATCCCTCTCAGAAAGCCCGGGCAGATCTGATGGGGAACCCTACTCACTACTGGTACAGGCAGTGTCTCTCAACACAGCAGCTGGGCTTCCCATCCTCTTGTTCTTTGCTCCACAAAGAGTTGCCAAGTCAGAGGGCTATTAGGGATCTTAGCCCACCTGTTCTTGTCTCCAGTCACTAAGCCTGGCCAGGGAGCATGAGAGCCAGCTCTTCTGAGCATCACGAAGCAGGTTGTGCGCACAGAAACCACTCGTTCACATCACATGCCCCTTCTCACTTACCCGGTTTAAATATTGCACAGAAGCTGGATTTCACACAGAAGGCAATGGCTATTCTTAAACACCGGGACTGTTTGGTTAGGCTCCCAGCTGGTGCTCCACCTTATCTAGTACAATGAGACCAAGCTGAGGGGGCTGGAGTCCTTTATTTGGCCAGATTAGTAGGGCCACATCCTGGGTCTATGCCCTTGGTTCTTCTGCATGGCATATGCCTCATAAGATGGAAGAGGGAGATTAGAGTCTGCCACCGTGCTTCAAGAGTACACAGCGACTGTCCTGTTTGGGAGGGTCTCCTCATCGACAACAAGCTACGTTAATTCTCAATTTACCCCATTTATTTATTATTCATTTATTTATTTATCTTTTCTGGCTGAGTGCATGAGAAAGATAGAGGATTCGTATAGCCAGCTGTTTTAGCATCACAGTATGAGAAAGACAAACATGAATTTCTACCTCCAGTGTAAAGGACTGGGCTTCTGAACTCCCACGGGAACATTAAGTCGCGTTGTTTTGAGAGATCAGCTAGAGTAGGCCACTGTGCTGGATGCAGAGGCTTCTGTGACCTACAGCTTTGGTGGGTGAAGCAGCTGCTCAGGTGTCATGTTCAAAAGAAACTGTCCCCCACACTCCAAAGCTGCCACAAACCCTCTCAGTGAAAGGGTTTTTGAGAATCACTTTTTTTTTTCTAAGTAAAAAAAAAAACCAAAACCAAAAACCCCAGTGCTATCAGGAACATGAAGATGAGTAATTAGCACACAGTTAAAGTGTCGTGTTCAGCACGAAAAGTACGACTTTGAAAAGAACTTCTTAAAGATTCTATTTAATAAATAACTTTGATTTAAGGAACCACTTTATGCAAAACTTGAATACATTACTGAAGACTCCTCAGGCTGTGGAATAATTAAAAACAAAAAGAAAATACGCACAGGAGATACTCAGTTGTTTTATTATAATTTTCCAAACAAGTAAAAAAAAAAAAAATCCCTCCCCATCTTTTGAAAATGTTTATTTTTTGCTTTTGCTGCTCTGGATGTCACGGAATGAAGCATCCTTTCAGGAGTTGGCTCCAGTGAACGGATAACCCATCTCCCGTGCTTTCTGAGATAAGCAGGTGCTTTCTCTTGTTTTAGAGCTATCAGGGGCTAGTCTAAAGCTCTCACAGGTAGGAAAGTATGACTTCGTTAGTGAGGGTTTTACCCATCTTACCCATATGTCTGGAAGCAAGCTCACTAGCTTTTTAGTGAGGACTAGCTCCTCAGTGTCCTAGGCCAAAAACAGTGGTCTGCAGAGGTAATCTTGGAAGGAAGAGGCTGCATATTGCTGCTCAAAACAGGGTAGCTAAGGACACATTATTATTTTTTAAATTTTCCTCAAGAAATGTAGGAGGCACCAAAAAGGAGACTGCTCGGAGACTTGACTGCTCCCTCAGTGTGGCATAGAACCAGGAGCAGGGCCGCTCTGGGAAGGGTCTCCACCAGCAGAGAGCCCTTTAACCTGGCTGAACCCTGACAGAGGCAGGTGGGGTAGGGGTGGTTTCCGTCCCTCCTGGCCTCTCTCAGCCCCTACCCTATGGAAGGAGGCTAGGCTGGGTTCAAAGCAGCCCAATGGGGGCTGACACAGTGACCAAGGGGCTAATTCTGTCCCCTCCTCTGGGGCACGGATGTGAATACACCTTCTAAGGGGCCCTCCAGCGACAGTTCACTGTACAAAAGTCTTCAAAGGAGATATGACCAGCCTATCATGCTGGCTCATAGGTGGGCCGATCCGATTGTGAGTTCAGGACCCTGCTTTTTTGCACCCTGTGTCTCTGGGAAGCCCCTGTCACCTGAGCTGCCCGGCACTGGGAGCGATCGCTACACCTCACCGTGCCCTGAGAGGTAGGTTGTCCCGTGCCCATTCTGTGGTCGCCCGCAGCTTGGATGGCAGTGTGAATGTTGCTCGAGCGGGGTGAGGGTGGGGGAGGCTGTGGGAGGAGGGTTTGCTTATGAAATGGAGGTGGGGAGTCCTAAGGGGACAGCGTCAGCGGGTAGCAAGTAGCCTGCTGGAGGTCTCCAGGGACCCAGGTGGGAAGCAGGTGGGAGCTGCAGAAGCTCCACCTCAGGCCGGGCTGCGCGTTTGCTTCTACACCCTGCGTGCTATCAACTGCACGCAAGTGACCGCTACTTGGAAGAGGTCAGTCCCCAGGTTAGGAAAAAAAAAGCATGTAAAACACTCCCTTCTAAAAACAAAGGGCTGCGATTTTCTTTATTTCTCGTATAGAGGAACAAAAATACTCTTGCAATGGCTATTGAGTTTCCACAGGTACGAGGCAGATGCTAGGCTATCACACCCACTTCCAACAGTATGACTTGTTTCCTATCCGTCTACTACCTGAGTGGCATCAGTGTAGGTTCAGGCACCATTAGGAACGTTTGACCAAACACGTACACGGCACTGACCGAGGAGGCGCCGGCCCTTCGGCTGACCAGAGCAAGTAAAAAAAGACCCACAGGATGGAAAAGCAGTCCTGGGCGGCTCAGGGTCGCGCCGCGCGCGCCTCGCGCCGCCGCCGCAGCTCCTCTCGGTAGCAGTAGGAGCAGAAGTGCTCGGTCTCCGCGCGCCCGTAGAACGCGCAGTTCTCCCGCTGGCAGCGCCGCTGCGCGGGCCCGGGGCCTCCCCGGCCGCACTCAGTGTTCGAGCGCGCGGCCGGCGCGTCGGCGTCGGCGAACTCCAGCCCGTCTCGGGCTGCGCCGAAGCCGTTGCTGTAGGTTTGCGACTTGTGCTCCGCGGGCCCCGGAGCGTCTGCTCCGCCGGGCGCCAGCGACTCCACCGTGTTGACCGTGCGCAGCGCGCTGCGCGCTGGGCTGTAGCTCTGCGACCACAGCGAGCGGTTCTGCTGCGGGTACGTGGCGCAGGGCCGCAGCGCGCCCACGGTCGGCGCGCACGCCTCGTCCCGGGCCGCCGCCTGCACGTGGATGACGCTCTGGCGCGCGGGCACGGGCGGGCTGCGGCCCGGAGTCGGTCCGCCCGTACCGGGAGCCGCGCGCCGCGCGCCGCCGCCCGGACCTGGGGACGCCGCGCCGCCCGCCGCTCGAGCCGCCCGTGCGCCTGCTCCAGTCCCAGGGCTCGGCCGCTCCTTGAGCTTGAGCACCAGCTGCGTGGGCGGCGCGGCTGGCGGGCCCGGAGAGGCGCGCTCCGGGCCCGGCGCACCTTCGGCCTCAGGCCTGCGCGCCGGCCGCTTGGCCGTGGCGGTGGCGGCGGCCGCGGCGTCCCGCCGTCGCTGTTCTTGCTCGGCGCTGAAGCGCTCCTGCGCGCTGGTCAGGTAGTAGCCGATCATCTCCTCGTGGAACTGGTGCCGGTGGCTGGTGAGCAGCAGGCCGGCGAAGATGAATTTGCGTTCGCCTTGCATGGCGGCGCGCAGGATGTTGAGGCTCAGCTTTACGTCCGTGCTGTACTTCCAGGCGTCGCCCCTTGACCCGCTGCCCTTGTCCGCCGGCGACGCTCCCGCCGCCTTGTCCGTGGGCGACGGCGTGGTCTTCTCCGACGGCGAGGTGCTAGCTGACGCTCCCGATTCTTCTTTGCTGCCCTTGCGTGACTTGGACTTTTTCTCCTTGCTGCGCTCGGCGATGTCGCCGTTTTTGCCATTGGTAGAGTTGGCACGACCCATCTTACCGTGCACCAGGCCGCCCAGCCCGCCCATGTTTTTCTTCAGCTTGATGCCCAGCGTCTTGCTGAAGCTGCCCAGCTTGTTGGCCACTGAGTCCGCGCGCGTCTTGTCCTTGTCCTTGCGCTGTTTCTCCTTCTCCTTGTCCTTACCATTCTTGCCATTATTGCTGTTGGAATTGCTGCACACAGAATCGCGGTCCGAGTCCAGCGATTCTGCCAAGGACTGTACATCCTCCCCTGCTGAGGCTGTTGGAGACTCTGGCTGTGCAAGGGGAGCCTGTGGGGAGGGAGGTCAGGAAAGAAAGGAGGTTACAGAAAAGCTGTCCCCATGTAGGCCCCAAGAACACAGGTGGAACTGAGACGACGGGGTACTGGAGTTTCTTTGTGAGGACTCTGCTGCTGTGGGGGTTGGGGGCGTCTACTAGAGAGGGATGGGGGTGTTTATGGAATAGGAGCCCACAGAGCCCTGATCTGTTGCAAGGGTGGAACACAGGATCGCAGATGTTGGCAGAATGCTCTGGGAGGACTCAAACCATCCTTTGAAATAGGATGCATGAATTTTCTTGGAATTCACAGATACCTGAAAGTCTAGAATCCTGAGTGGATAAATTGAGGCAGAATGCCCATAACCCTAGCTGGTGTGGCATTCCAAAGCCTCAGTGTATTTTATAGAGAAACACTAGGTCCACACTTGGCCTTCCTCCAGGGCCAGGCTACTGGCACCATCAGAAACAGGTTCCAGGTCGCTGTGTAAAGGCAGAGAGCAGCAAGTAAGACAACGTCTCTCCCACACAGATGCTTCACCTACTTATTCCAAGCAGGGGCCACACACCTTGCCCTAAACCTCATTCCTTGTCTTGAACCCACCCCTCCCTTTAGCCAGCTATGACAAGTTACTTCAGAGGTTCCCTTAACTACAAATGTGGGATGCTAAGCTGAGAAAGATGCTGGAAATGGCTTCCAGTGAGGATGTGGGGTCTTGTGGGAAGGCACTAGCGAAGGAGTGCCATGGAGAATAACCTGGACGACACTACCTGGATGCAGCCAGTGAGGAGGGCAAGACCATGTAGAGCATGGCCAGGCCTGAGAAGGCCGAGGGAGGAGGGCATGCTGGGTAGGCAGCTGCTCCAAAGAGGGACCTTCCTGTGAGGAGAGTCATTGGAAAGGCAGCATCTCTCAAGACAGCATCTGGGTGTGTCAGGGACTAGCAGTACATGCCTGAGCAGGTTTTTCTGGTCTCTAGAGGAGAAGGGAGAAGCCATTGCTCCTCACTTTATCTTTGTCCTCTGCTCAGGCAGGTCCCAGAGGGATGAGCCTCTGTGGCGAGGTCAGTAGCAGCAAGTCTGGCAGAACTGTGCTGAGCACCTCCCAGGCAGAAATCCCTCCTTCCACTTGGGTTTGGAAAGAGTGTTGATTTTAGGGTGTCAGCTTCAAGGCTGAAACAGGGAAAGGAGCCCCAGTAATAGGGGGAGCCTAGGCTGTGTGCCCTTTAGCAGTGGGGTTGTCTGCTGAGCTTTGTACTTGATACAGAGGTCACCAAGGTCTGGCCAAGCATCCTGCTCTTTGCAGGGCAAAGATGTGCCCAGCTGGGAGGCACTGATTACGGATCTAGGGCTGCTGCCATTGCATACCACGTAGGTACTACAGAGCGTCATCCTGGGGCACAGTGGCATCTTCCAGCAGGAGAGAGGCAAGACTGCCACTGACTGGCTGTCTTTTGTGCCCCAGGAACTTGGCGAATTAGAGCCACGTGGGGGCGCCCTACTTGGATGACGTCCAGGTGAAGCGGAAGTGAGCAATCAGAACAGTGGGGCAGGAACCATTCAGCGGGATCTCTCCTTTCAGTACTTTGCATCCGCTGGATACTTAAGTAAACGGATGTCAGGGAGGACCAATTATTTGCAAGTAATTTTCACAAATCCTTTCCCCAGGGAGTTCCCGCCCAAGATTATGAAAACATCAGTCACACACTTAAAAAGAATCAGCATCTGCAAGCAGGGGCAACCCCCCTCCCACCCCTGGGATGGGTTGGCGGCTCTGCCTTCTGCTAGCTCCGCTAGAGGCCACCTCGGCCTCCGGGAGGGGAGGGGCGCGCGCTGAGGACTCGTGCTGTTGGCTCCCCAGATTTTCTAAGGATTCACACACAGTTATAATTAATTCCGCTCTGCCGCGGCACATTTTGTTCCGATCTCAGCAGAGATAGTTTTGTGTTGTGACTTGCCTACGGTTCGCTTTGTGAGTGGGTGTGTTTATTCCTCTCCTGCTGTGTAAAATCAGAGGGAGGGGTGTAACACGCTCACACCTCCCACCAACAGGAAGTGTTTGGACTAGGAGCCAGAGTGGCTGGGTTGGGTCCTAGGGCATGAAGGGGTGGGACCTCCCGGAATCGTGGAGCGGAGCGCTGCGCTGCGTGGGGACATTCGGGAGGGAGGTACAGCATTGCCCGCATGCGCTGCCCAGTCACTGCGTCGGGGCTTCGTGCACTCGAGCCTCACCCGGGTCTCGGAGGGGATGCGGATCCACGTCACATTCATGTAGCTGTGTAGAAGGTTCAGCTTGGCTTCTAGGGACAGGATGAGGCTGACAAAAGAACACCCAGTGAAAAGCTCTGGAGGTGACAGGAGCTCACTCGTCTGCGCGTGCAATCCTCTCCCTGCCCTTTAGTCCTCCCAAACCCAACTGGAGTCTCGTCACCACCACTCTCCCGCAGGGTGTTGGGGTCGGGACTGGACCGCGGGGCAGGTCTTACTTGGCTAGCCGGGCATTGTCGTTGTCATCTTTCCCCCACTCCCAGTCCTTTCCCGGGTCCACTGCAAAGTGCAAGGGCAGCAGTTTGTGTTCCGAATCCGTCAGAGGGATCACGGCTGAAACAGAGGAGAGAGAGAGAGAAAAGCATGGTGGCAGGCAGCTCACCGGCTGTGGGCACCAGCAGAGCTCAGAGCTCTGAAAGAGAAATTCAAAAATAGCTGTCCTGGTGCAGGTAACCCAATGGAGACAGAAGGCAGACTCAGAACTTGTATACCACGAGTGTTAAGACCATAGGTTTCAAACTCGACTACATTAACCATTTTCTATGATGTAGGCGAAGAGCAAGCAGATGGAGGCATCACCTGGACTGCCTGGATCTCTTTCTGTCAGAGGGCAGGCATCTCTCTGCGTGTCAGAATGAGAAAAAGCTATGGCTGCTTCTGCTATTTCCGAGGAAAGACCCAGGCTGGTGTGGTGAGCCGTAGAAGGCCACTTTTGGAGTGGCCTGCTCCTGGCCTCCATTTCATCTCAGGGAAGGGCAGAGTTTGCAAGTCAGGAGAGATGTGTGCTGAGCTCTACTGCAGCAAGACTAGGAGTGGGGGCTGCAGGATCCCTGACCCTGCTCACAGGGAGCTCACCTTCGCAGGACCAGGCAGCAGATACAGAAGGTGTTTGGTGACAAGTCCAGGGAAGGCAGTGTTGGCCTAAAGCCCCTTTAAAAGGGGAGCAGAGAGGGAGGCTTCCGTGGAGGTGGTGATTAGGTGGGGGATCTGGCTTATTATTTCTCAGAGGAGTTGGGTCACCACAAAGCATCTGGACAGAAGCACTCCAGCCTCGGAGACCAGCATGGGTGGGGTGGGTATCTACAGGTGTACTGAGATCTGATAAGAGTTCCTGAGAGATCCCTGCTACCCAGCAAATGGAATCCTTAATGTCACATCTGCCTTCTCCTAAGGGTGTTGCCAGGGGTAATGAACAGGAAGAAGTATGGAGATGGTTTCCAAATTCCACCTTCCTAATGAGTACCAGTCTCTTTTGTGTCACTCCATTTAGTATGCCCCACCCCTCTGGAGTCTCACCACAGCAGAGAAGCCCAGCCCAGGGCCTCTGGCAGCTGTTTTGTTCCTTTGCTTGCCCATAGCCTATGATTCATACTAGCAGTGCCATGGCAAGAACAAAAAGGCAAACAAAACACAGAAAATCCGGGAGCTGATACTGCAAAGTTGAGAAATTGGATACGACTCAATGCTGCCCTCTAGTGTTTCTAAAGAGATTGTGAGTGCAAACTGCTCCCCCCACCCCCTTCCTTCCCACCTCTACCATAAAAGACGAAAGGCAGTTTTGCTGATTACCAGCCACTTTAGGGGTTTTCTTTGTGTGTGGCCAGGGGTGGAGCAGTGTAGATAAGGTCTGATGGGGGAGGGGGCAGGAGCATCTCAGCTTCTGCTTTGATATGGCTTTCCTTTCCAGGCTCAGCCTGTCCTACAGGTCATCACACAAACACTGAGGCTTTAGTGTGGCTTCCACCAGTGGCTGGGGGGCAGCAGACGTGATGCTTACCAACACTGCATCCCAGACTCACTAGAATTGTGTCCCCTAGGGATCTGTACCGCATACAGAGGGCCCGTGCAAGGGTCCTGAATCAGGATGGAGGACCATATTGTAAATATGCATCCCCGTGGATCTTGAAATCAAAGTGTTTTGGAAAAGATGGTTACAGACAATAATGACTTGTCAGGAATAGTTCCTGTGGATATGATTTGGGCATTCTGGGTTAAGCTCTCTACCCCTTCATGGGGCAGAGTTGGATGGAGAAGCATCTGCCAGCTGTGACTATACAAGCTATCCTCTTAGCAAGGGGGTGGGGTGGGGAGTGTTTTGCTTAGCTGAATGCATAGGCTGTGAGTAAAGTAATGTGGTCAGTTCTGGGCAATATGGCTAGGCTTAGAAGACATCTCCCCCCCCCCCCCCCCATGCCTTCTGTGAAGACAATGGATGTATGTCAGGAGCAGACTCTTGAACCCCACTTGGAGAATTGCCTGCTAATCAGAACTCCAGTACAGGCTTTGTTTACATGGGAGCCCAACCTGTATGTAAACCACGATGGCTTTGTTTGGTTTCTAATGGATTACCTAGACTAGGACATCCCAGCTTTCTTACCATCCTGTTACAGTATTCCTGGGGATTCTTACCCTCAGCAGATAGCTTGGACTGGGTTCCTGGCCTGTCCACTCTGAGAAGACAACTTAAATGCACCTGAAGATTCTAGTGCTGGCTACTTAGAGAGAGCCCGACAGTCAACTTGGCTTGGGGTGAATAGGTCCTAAGTGAGGGGCTGGAGACATACGGCTCATGCCTGATCTTTAGAGTATGAGCTACTGCCTGTTTGAGGGCTAAGGAAAGGTGCAGCCAGAGACACCTCAAAAACAGGCTCTCCTCATGAGCATAACTTGCATTTCACATCTGTACCACTGTACAAGGAAAATTCTCTGTTGAACATCTGCTTTACCCAGGCAAACAAATGGCCGCATGGTAGGGCACCCCCTGGTGGCAAATGTCAGTAATAGCACCAGCTTCCAAAATAGGCCTGAGAGGATTGGTTTGCTTCGGAAAGAACTCTCTCTTACTTTTAGCCTGTAAGCCTACGACAGCATCTCCAACTAGCCCGTGAAGATTTGGAATTTTCAATTTATGAAACACAATGGATATTTCTGGTTGAGGTGTTTGCCATTACAATGAGAAAGCTGCAAATTCTCAGCATGTCTTTAGCCTACCCCTGAATGGACGGCTCAGCTAGTCTAAGTAACTCAAATTCTAAGGAAAGAAAAATGCCTCTGAGGGAAGATGGAGACAACTAGGAGGGGTTGACTCGACCCCAGTAAGAAGAACTTAGCTAAATGTGTTATACGCATGAAAAAAGAATGCAAGCCAGTGAAGTTATGCAGACCCTTCCTCCAGAAAAGAGAAATGGGAAACCAATTGGCTTTTATAGGCTCCAATCTATAGGACTGAGCATGGTGTTCACAAAAAGGATGGGTGAGGGGCTAGAGGAATGGCTCAGTTGGTAAACTCCCCGCCTTGCAAACATGAGGTTCAAAACCCAGCACCTATTAAAGGTTAGGTGTAAAAATTCATGCCTGTAATCTCAAGGCTGGGGAGATGGAGACAGGAGGACATGGGGCTTGCTGGACAGCCAGTTGAGCTAAATCAGCAATAGACCATGTCTCAAAAAATAAGGCACAAAGTGATTGAGGAAGACACAATATTGACCTGTGGCTACCATAAGCATGAGTACATGGGTGCACCCTCTATCTCCCCCTGTGGGGCAGTGATCTATGATGCCCGGTTGAGCATGGGCTGGAAGCTCTGGGAGACTCGGTGGTACACCAGGGACCAGAATGTATGCTTCTGGCCAACGCTCCTGGGAAATTCTTCATATCACAACCCCTGTATGGAAAGAGGCCTGGCGTGTGAAACTTGTGTATAGGCAAATGAGGCTCCCAAGCTGGCCAATGGAAAGTATCAACTATAGGCAAATGAGGCAACGATTAGGGCTCCCAAGCTGGCCAATGGAAAGTATCAACTACCAAGCCCCACCCCCTCTCTCAGAACTATAAGTAGAACACCTTGACCCAGCTCTCTCTCTCTCTCTCTCTCTCTCTCTCTCTCTCTCTCTCTCTCTCTCCCCCTCTCCCTCTCCCTCTCCCTCCCTCTCCCTCTCTCCCTCTCCCTCTCCCTCTCTCTCCCCTCCTTCTCCACCCGCCTGCCCTGGGAGCGCTGCCCGCCATCTTGAACAAATAAAGATAGAAACT
>CM052703.1:125964171-126020384 GCA_028551405.1 Uromys caudimaculatus | reverse complement strand
AGACATCAATTATGACATAGTTGCACCTGAGCTAAAGGCCGGACGTTTAATCCCTACCTGGGGGCAGTAACAATGGGGAGGAAACAAGGAGAGGCCTGCTAGAGCCGGAACACCTTGAAATGCTAATCAAGCCCAGCCTAAAGTCAGGGCCTAGAGGAGACACCTGCTGAGCAATCCCAGACATTGTGGCTAGCAAGATAAGTCAAAACTGAGATCTTTCATCTAGCAGACTTAGACAAACCTGGGATCTTTGTCCAGCAGATATGCAAAAGGCCAAGGCCTTGGTCTCCAACAGGGGGGTGGATGAAGAAAGTTTATAGGAGTTGGGAACTATGGGGTGAGTAGGGACTATAGTTTCACTAATTTTCCTAAGTCTTGGAGCAGGCTGGAGGATCCTTTAGGTATTTAAGTTACCAGAACAGAAATTTTGTATGGTAGTGAGTGGTAACTAGGAGTCCTGCCTGGAGAAGGCATTGAATGAGGAGATTTAGGCTGCTCCATATATTTAGGATAAGGGGTATTGTGTTATGTCAGAGAAAGGACCTTACAGAGAGACAAGGACAGGAGGGTGACTGCAAGCTATGGAAGGAATAGGAGTGTCCCATGCTGTAGGGTGAACAGAGGGTAGCATAGGATGAGAAAGCATAGGAGATGATGGCCCAGTGCCTGAATCTCATTCTGTGGTTAGAGAAAGACAGAGGTCATTTCGAGGGGTAGGGGGCGTCAATAGAGATTTTTAACTTGGTGAGGTATGGGGAAATTTGCCATAACATTCTTATATGTGTTGGAGACAAGGATCCAAGTTGTCAGGGGAGTGAAAGAGTGACTCTGGGTCATATGGGGACCCTAGATTTAGAAAGAGAAAGGGAATGTGTTCCCTTGCCATTCAGTTAGCAGAGAAGAGGAAGCCGTGGTGTTCAGATATCTCCCAGCCACCATCTGTAGCATCTGAGTTCTGGCAAGCTGTCAGAAGCCTGGACTGGGGATGTTGAACTGGTGGACTGTTGGCATATATTTTTCACAACCTACTTTAATAAGAGTTCAACCTCCCCTCTAGCCCACCACCCACCAAAGGTAGTGAAAAGAAAGGTTATTAGGAAATGGGGGAAGTGGACCTGTTTAGAAATAGTTTTTTGGAGTGATTCCAATCTTTGTTGTCCTCAGTCCAGTCCACTAGCAGACACCACACCTGAATCAGCAAGGACAGTTCAGTCCAGAAGAAACTGCAAGGGTCGCCAATCCACTTGAGTCTGCAGAAGCAGCAAGAAGCTGCAGTAATCTCACTGAGAAGTCCTTTGGTGAGTTTCTTGCTCTGAAATCACCACAAGCAAAGTTCAGCTACACAATGTAAGGCGAACCAATACATGCAAAGACTAGCAAATAGGAGCAAAGCAAATCAGTGCTTGAGCCCCCACTGTCTGTGGGGTCGTATTTATATTCCTTCTAGACACCATGCCTCTAAATACCTTTCGTGTATTTGCTATAGCAAAATAGCCTTTCACCTGTGTTTGCTTCAGCAAAACATCATTATAACCTAAGTTGCCAAAGAAACCAGAAATGTCCACTTTAGTGGATAACCTTTTCAATGTGTTCTTGAGTTTAGTTTGCAAGTATTTTATTGAGGAATTTTGCATCCATGTTCATTAGATGTATTGGTCTATAATTTTCTTTTTAAAACTTTAGATGTATTTTTATTTGCTTACACGTATGAATATTTTTACCTGTATGTGTACATACGCCCTGGACATGACTGGTATCTGAGGAAATCAAAAGAGGGCTTCAGATCCTCTGGGACTGAAGTTACAGATGGTTGTGACCCACCATGTGCATGCTGGAAATTGTATCTGGATCTTCTTTCTGAAAGAGAAGCAAGTGCTTTTACCCACCAAACCATCTCTCCAGTCCTGTGTTTACCCACTGAACCATCTCCCCAGCCCTATGCTTTTCTGTTTGATCTTTGTCTGGCTTTGCTATCACAGTGGTGCTCCCTTTGTAAAAAAAAAAAAAAAATTGAAAATGTTACTCTATTTTCTATTTTGTGGAATAATTTGCAGAACATTGCTGTTAGTTCTATGAGAGTTTTGTAGAAGTATGAACTGAATATCTCTAGCCCTGTGGTTTAGGTTAAGAGAGTTTTATTTTCTTAATTTTTTTTTTGTTTTGTTTTGTTTTGTTTTTCAAGACAGGGTTTCTCTGTATAGCCCTGGCTGTCCTGGAATTCACTCCGTAGACCAGGCTAGCCTTGAACTCAGAAATCTGCCTGCCTCTGCCTCCTAAGTGCTGGGATTAAAGGCGTGCGCCACCACTGCCCGGCTTCTTAATACATTTTAATTAAAATAGAATCACATCACTTTACCCCCTTCCTCCCTCCAGCCTTTCCCAGATGCCCTCCCTCCAACTGATAGCCTCCACTTTCAAACTGATAGCCTCTTTTTCTCTGATTATATATATATAGAGAGAGGGGGCTGAGTAAGAGAGAGAGAGAAACAGAGAGAAAGACTGAGAGAGATACATAAATACATAAACGCAGCCTGTTGTTATTTGTGTGGATACAGTTTAAGGACTGAATACTTTGTATTGGATAACTAATAACAGAGCTCATGCCTGGGAGAGGCTAATTCTCCCTCAGTTAGGAAACTTTTAATTATTATTTGTACCTGATTGGCTGTCATGAGTCTATTTAAATTATTTATTTCATCTTGATTTAATTTTGGCAGACCTTATGTATCTCAAAATTAATTGATTTCTTTTAGAATACGTGCTTTTCTGAAATATAGATTTGTGGAGTGTGTCCTTATGATTCTGATATAATGATGTTATGGTGTCTGCTTTAAATGGTGGTATCTGTTATAACATCTCTTTTTCATCTCTAATATTATTAATTTGGGTCCTCTCTCTTTTGGTTAATTTGCCTAAAGGTTTACCAATCTTCTTAATCTTTTAAAAGAACAAACTCTTTCTTTAATTGGTTCTCTGTACTGTTTGGTTTTGTTTCTATTTCATTAATTTCAGGCTTGAGTTTAATTACTTTTCTGTCTACTATTTTTGTGTGCTGATTCTTCTTGGTTTTCTGAAGCTTCCAAGTGTACCATCATGAAGTTATTAATTTGAGAGCTCATTAATTTTTTTTCAATGTAGGCACTTAGAGCTATAAATTTTCCTCTTAGAACTGCCTTCATTTTGTCCCACAGATTTTGGCATGCTGTGTTTTCATTTTTATTCTATTCTAGGAACTTAAAATTTTTACCTTTGATCCAATAATATAATTCAGTAGTGTATTGTTTAATTTCCATGAGTTTGTGTATGTTCTGTAATTTCCATTGCTTTATCCCATCATGTCAGATAGAAAGCAGAATGTGCTTTTAATTTGTTCTGCATTTGCTCAGACTTGCTTGTGTACTAATATATGCTTGATTTTGGAGAAAGTTCCATTGGTTGCTGAGAAGAACACGCATTCTTTAGTGTTTGGGTGGGATGTTCTGCAGGTATCAGTTGGGTTCTTTTGACTTACGATGTCATTTTGTTCCAGGGTATTTCTGTTTTATTTATATTCTAATGACCTATCTGCGGGTGAAAGCGGGATACTGCAACCAACAGATATCACTGCGTTGGCGTCAGTGTGATTTTAGATCTAGTAGTGTTTCTTTTATGAAAGTGGCTGTCCCTGTGTTTGGTGCACATATATGTAGGATTGTAATACCCTGTTGGAATTTTCCTGTAATGTGTATGGACTGTCCCTCTTATTTCTTCTCACTACTTTTGATTTGATATTTATTTTGTCAGACATTAGAATAGCTACACATCCTGTTGTTTAGTTCCATTTGTTTGGAATACCTTTTCCCATAAGGAAGTATCTATCTTTGATGGTGAGGTGTATATCTTGGGAACATCAACATATGTATCTTCTTTTCCAGTCCAGTCTTTTAGTCTGTGTCTTTTTTTTTTTTTTTTTTGAGGGGGGGTTGGGAATCATTAACGTTCAGTTAGTATTGAAAGACATGTATAATTCTTGTCTTTTGTGAATTTGTGTGTGTGAATGTTTTCAGATCTCTTTTGATTATCTATTCTGGCATTGCTGATTTGTTCCTTTTGCCTCTTGAGTGTGTTAATCCTTCTCTTCAGATTGAGTAGTCCTTCCAACATCTCCCTAGAGCTGGCTTTGTCTCATAAATCCCTTTAATTTGTTTTCAGGATAGAAAGTTTTTGTATCTTCTTCCATTTTAATAGTTTTGCTGGGTTGACAGTTATGGTCTTTCGGGACTTGTAAAACATCTTTTCAGACCTTTCTGGCTTTAGAAGTTTCTGCTGAAACATCCCTGGGGTGTTATTCTAATAGGCTCTCCTTTATACCTAACTTTATGTTTCTCCATTAAGATCTCAATGAACTCTGGTCTGTGTTTTCATCTTAGAACTATAATATGCCAGGGAGAATTTCTTTTCCTCTCTTTTCTGTTTGGTGTGCTCTGCAGGGTTCTCTGTGACTACCATTGTTGGCAGAGTAATGATTCAAGGGAGGTGAGAAGGTAGTTTGATTTCTGTAGTTTATGTAGCTGGGAGCAGATACGGCTAAGAGTCTGGTGGCCTTTGCGCTGTGTAGCTGAGACTACACCAGATTCTCCTAAAATCCTTATTATGAGCTTGTCAATCTATAGAACTCATAAATCACATGTAGTCAATCTATAGAACTTATCTTTATGGAAGATGTCACATGTACTTCACAAAGTCTTGATATGGTCATGTCGTAAGCTTTATTGTGTACACAAGATTGAGTTATTTCTTACCAGTGTTCTGTTGACTTCTTCAGTATTGATAGACATTCCCTTCTTTCAGCTTTGGAAGCTTTCTTCTATGGCTTTACTGAAGATATTCTCTGAATCTTCACTATTTTTATTCTATGCTCATAATTCAAAGGTTAACTCTTTCCTTAATGTCCTCAAATTCTGCTGTTTTGTTTCTTTAAAAAATGGTGGTTGAACTCCATGTCTTCCATTTTCAATGTGATCCTTTTTTTTTCCCCGAAAGGCTTTCTACTGTGGGTTAACTAGTTTATTGGGGTTTTCATTTCCTACATTATTTCAGTTTGAGATTTAAAAATTCAAATTTCATTTTCATGTCTTAGATTTATCTCCTTATTGCAGCATTCATCTCTTTGTCTTTGTCATGTCTGAGTTGTTTGACCATGTCTGGATGCTCTTCCATGTTGTTACCATTAGAGGTCATTCCTGTGGGATTTGTATTTTTTGGAGGTGACATACTATTGATTTTGTGTTATTCTTGTGTGTTCAGATTTGCACATCTGGAGTTTGTTGGGGAGTTTTCTTCTTTTCTTGCTCAATTCACCTTTCTTCTTTAAACAGGGCTGTTTATAATACTCAGGGTAGTGCTACTTTATAGCTGGGTTAGATCTGGTATTATATAGCTGTCTGTCTGGTATTTGGGGACACAGCCTCTATCCAGCTTTTCTGTTTCTCTGCTACAGTCTACTGCCTTTAGCAGTTTGCTCAAGGAGACAGGCACAAGTTTTCCCTGGCTGTGTGAACTGGTCCTATGTCTGAAGGCTAGATAGGACAATTAAAGGGTCCCAGTCAGGTAGCTAGAAGAAATCTGAAACTCTGGATCATATAGAGAGTACTTGATGGGAACTGGACTGACATCTGGCAAGGGAGATATGATGAGAGGAGGTGGGTGTCCACGGAGAGTAGCCACAAGAGCAGGTCAGCCAAAATAAATGGGGAAGGGAAGGAGACTGCAGATAGCTTAGCTGGGTCCATGCCACATGTGGTAGTTACAGAATCCCTGGGAGCAAGTGGAGTTGGGTCTGTTTTTCTGACCTTTTAGGGGTCTCAGAGGTAAGAGTTCTTCTTGAGTCTCAGAAGAAACTTCAAACTGGACTTTTAAACAATATTGGGAGTCTAAGATTCTGGGGACTTTGGGAGTGGGATGGCTATGTCATACTGGGAAGAATTGTGGCCTTCTTATTGTCATTGCCTTGGTTGTCAGTGACAAGGGGTGCATATGTGATTGTTAGCCTAACAAATGGAGTGGTATTCAGAATCACCTAGAAGACACGTCTCAGGGCATATTCGTGAGAGGTTTCTAGAGAGGTTTAACTGAAGAAGAAAGACACACCTTGAATGTGGGCAACATCATTCCATAGAATGGGGTCTTGGACTAAATTAAAGGGGAGAAATAGCATAGCCTGTTCTTGGCTTGTTCCTTGGCACTACAGACTAAGCTGCTTCCTCTCCAGTGCCTTCCTCTGAGCCATGACTGCAATAAAACTTTGCTTCCTTAAGTGGCTTTGTGTCAGGTATTTGGGCTCAGCATGAGAAGAGCAGCCAAGGTGTGAGCTGTGCTCTTCCCACTGCCCTTGGGCTGTTGGTCTTCACTACTGTGGTTTTGCTTGCCTTTTTTCTAACGTTTCTGTGAGAGTGCCTTCAGGTTCACCTTGGCTGCTGAGAACATCCCCATTTCTGTGGCAGCGGTGGTGGTTTTCATTCCTCATATTTCCATGGGTTCTGCAGTGTCCACCTCTCTGCTGAAATAGCACATTAATCTTGAATATTGCCACCTTTCCTTTAAAGGTTTAACATGCTAGTGACTTTTTACATGTTAGAAAAAAAGCTTTTTTTTTCTTCAAAAACCAGAGAAAGGAAAGTGGATATCCATCTTCTTCTCCTGGGTCTTTAATATTTTATCCTATTTTACTTAATTAATATCTAAATTAATTAATTAATGTGTGTGTGTATATGTACTACAGTGCATGCACGAAGGTTAGAAGACAACTTGCAGTAGTTAGTGCTCTCCTTACACCAAGTGGAGGTCAAACCCCAGTCGCCGGCCTTGGGAGCACCTTTACCCTGAGAGCCACCGCTCCAGCCCTTCTGATGGATAATTAATAGAGGTGTTCTCTTCACTAGGCCAAGGACTTGGGCTGAGGGAAAGGTTTAACACACTGGTGTCTTCACCCCACAATGTAACAGGGTTTCTGCTCTGCGTCACTTTATTTAGGTGAGTGCTACTGTGGGGTTTTTGCTAGGGCGTCTATACCAGCATCTCAGAAGGAAGACACTGTTTCCTCTCCCAGTTTATGACTTTTCCATTACATATTATAGAATGGGGCAAGATGGAGGAAATGTTACTATACCACTAGGAATCTCTGTCAGGTCTCTTTGTTCCTCCTTGTGGGCTCCTGGGAGGTTGGTTTATAGTTTAATTTCAGATGTATAAGAAAGTATGGAGTGTGGTGGTCTATTCGCTTTGACAAGCTGGATTTCTCACCAGCTTGCTGCCTCATTGGAGAGCCGGGTTTCCTCTAGAGCACTCAAGTTCTCAAGTACATTATCTTGTGACCTACACACACAGACAATTTGCACTTCCCATTGCTTTTCTCTCCTCTGATCGCTTCATGGTAGGTTTAGCAACAACGGGGGAGGGGGAGAATGAATGAGTGGGCGGGTGGGTGACAGAAGGATGAGGAACATCTGTGTACAGACAGTCACCATCTTCCATGCTCTTGGTCCAATCTTTAAAAGATCCTCTTTTGGCATCTGTATTGGTTAGGGTTATCTAAAGAAACAGAACTGCCGGGCGGTGGTGGCGCACGCCTTTAATCTCAGCACTTGGGAGGCAGAGGCAGGTGGATTTCTGAGTTCGAGGCCAGCCTGGTCTACAGAGTGAGTTCCAGGACAGCCAGGGCTACACAGAGAAACCCTGTCTCGAAAAACAAAAACAAAAACAAAGAAACAGAACTGATAGGATAGATGGATGGATAGATGATAGATAAATGATAGATAGATAGATTGATGATAAATATATAGATGATAGATAGATAGATAGATAGATAGATAGATAGATAGATAGGTGATGGATAAATAGATAGATGGTAGTAGATATACATACATACATACATACATACATACATACATACATACATACATACATACTACATAGTGTGGTGGTTTGAATAGGTATAACTCCCATAGATTCATGTGTTTGAATGTTTAGCCCATGCGGTGGGGAATGGCACTATTAGGAGGTGTGGCCTTGTTGGAGTAGGTATGGTCTTGTTGAAGGAAGCATGTCATTGTGGGGGCAGGCTTTGAGGTCTTCTGTGCTCAAGCTCTGCCCAGTGTGTAATCCAGTCTCCTTTCAGCTGCCTTCAGATCAGGATGGAGAATTCTGGGCTCCTCCAGCACCCTGTCTGTCTGCAGGCTAGCATGTTTCCCACATGTAAACCACTGAAAACTATAAGCCAGCTCCAAATCAAATGTTTTCTTTAATAAGAGTTGCCTTGGTCATGGCGTCTCTTCACAGCAAGGAAACCTAAACTAAGACAGACAGACAGACAGACAGGCAGGCAGACACAATACAGACAATGTAGTTATAGGTGAGAGATGCAATAGTGGAGTAGGTGGAAGAGAAGGTGATGTGGAAGCAGGAGTCACAGGGATTTGAAGATCACCTTGAAGCCAAAGAAGAGGCCACCAGCCAAGGAATGAAGGTGATCCCTAGATGTTGGGAAAGGTAAGAAGTTGCCTCTTCTATAGCTTCCAGAAGTCCTGCTAGTTCCTCATTTGGGGACTTCTGATCTCTTTAGCTAGGCAATATAACACATTCAAGTTGTTTCAAGCCTCCAATTTCAGAAAGGTTTGTCCCAACAATGGTAGGAGTCAGGACACCTCCCTTCTGATCTCAATGGCTGTTCATTCTCTCAAACTCCTGGTCAGCACATTTGGATTTCTCACTCAATATGTAAGTCCAGCTGTCCCCTTAGACTATCTGTCTTTTATACACACACACATTCTCTCTCTCTCTCTCTCTCTCTCTCTCTCTCTCTCTCTCTCTCTCTCTCTCATATACACCCATGCATGCATGTATACATGCACAGACACACAGACACAGACACACAGACACACACACACAGACACAGACACACACACACAGACACACACACACAGACACACAGATACACACACACCAATTCCTGGGGAATTGTGTTGCATGCATTTCCCTTTGTGTTTTAACTTTGACAATGGTACCTTCCTTCACTCAGCCTTCTCTGCTGTTTTCTTTCCCCAGCTTCTGCTGTGGTTTTATGGACACAGATAGTAACCCCGCCAATGTCTCTGAGATCGTAATTTCGACTCACTGACCCCATTTCCTCCAGGAGCAGCATTTGCTCTTGTTGGCTTTTCCATCTCATGGTTGGTATCTTTGGCTACCTGTTCTCACACACAAAAGGAAGGCAGAGTCATGCTCCAAGGGCTGGTTGGGCTCCCTGCTGCCTCCAGGTCTGTTTACTCAGCAGGCCGCTCCTCTTCCTGGGAAGGGTGGCATGAATGTCCTTGTGGATGAGTCATAGAAACCAGCAGCCTTCACTAGAGGGTGCCAGGGCACCTCTTTCCACACAGGGCCAGGTGGCAAGGGCTTCTCTCTGGTGGGCACCAAGCCTCCCCATTGCATACCCTTCCTCATTTGGGCCCATGAGAACAGATTCCACACTCTGGACACCATGCCAAGAAGAACATTATCGCCGGCTATTCTGGAAGCTAGGAAGCACAATAGCAAGAAGGCATAGACTTGGTGTCCTCCTGGCACAGATATCCTCTGCCTGCTATGTCCTCACACTGGGAAGCAGTGGATGCTCCATGGCCTGTCTTTCAGAAAAACACTAATCCCCTTGATGAGGGTTCCACCCTGAAGTAATCGCCTACCACAGCCTCCCACACCACCACCTTCAGGGTGAGGTTTCACAGCAGACATCCAGCCTGTGTTCATTGGCTCTGTTTTGGTACAACCCCTGAAGTGTCAGCTTCTTTGTCTCATGCCTGATAGGGCTGGGGTTAGAGACAAGCAGAGCCTCCTCATGCCGCTTTTCTCTCCCATGTCCACACCCTTAAATGAAGTCTCTGGTCCACCAAGGCTCTCACCATTGCCCAAGGTCTCCAGTCCCTCCTGATGCTTTCCCAAGTCACCACTGTTCAGGGCTGTACAGCTAGAATCTCCTATTTTCTATCTGGAAGCTCATGAAAGTCAGGGCCATAGATGCCCACCTGTGCCCACCCTCTTCTCTTCTGCTCCTCCTGCAGTTTTGCTTTGGTTTAGTTCTGTGAGCTGCGAAGAAAAGGGGTGTTCACCCTTTCCTCCGAGCACCAGAGCTGAGGCAGTTCCCTCTCTCCCAAACATTGATCCTGGTAATTGTCATGCCCTTAGTGACAGGTCAGCATTTGAGAGGAGTCCTCTAACAAAGACAAAACATCCCACAAGTTAACTGACTTGTCTCAGTCATGGTATCTCAACCTATCACCACCTACAACCATTGGCTAACTTTTGCATGAGAAATATTAGCTGTAGATTCACTAAGAGCAGCAAATTATTACCTTTGTCTATAGGATAAAGAAACTTTAGTGCTTATATTTTTAGTTATGAGCCTAGCCTTGAATGGCAAAGCCATCTCTAGCCCAAGAAACCCTAACTCAATAGTAGATTACACAAACCACACATGTAAGAACACAGAAGCAAAAGCTGTCTACGCACCAGGTGGTAGATATGGAGGCTACATCGTGCTGAAAATGTAGGCTCTACTTATCAGGTCTGGGTCACATGTGGCTTCCATTCCCAACAATGCCTCATGGTCCAAGATGAGCTTCTTCTGTAGCTCCAACGATCACATCTATACTTCAGCTAGCAGTGGAACACAGTTTCATTACAGCCTTGGCTCCTAACACATTGATCCATGTTACCTAGTGCCGAGTGCAAGCTTTGATGCAAGTTGGTTCAGTGTTGAAAAGAAAAGCTGGGCATGGTTGCACAAGTTTATCATTTTGGCACTCAGGAGGTAGAGACAGGAGGATCAGAAGTTCAATGTCATCCTCCTAAGGTCTACTGCCCAAAGAGTATAAGGCTATTATGGGTTACATGAGACACTGCCAAACAAACAAACAAACCAGAAGAGGATGCTTAGATGGCTCAGTGGGTGAAGGTGCTTGCTACCAAACCTAACTACCTAATTTCAATCTTTGAGATGCGTGTAGTAGAAGAAAACAGACTCCCAAAGCTATCCCCTGACCTATACATGTGTTCTGTAGCATGCAGCTATCCCTCCCCTCAAAAAGTTAATAAAAAGTATAATTCAAAAAAATAATTTGTTTCTTTGTAAATTTTGTTTTATGTGTATGAATTGTGTGCCTGCATGTATATACACATTCAGACATATATATACATGTATACATAGGTATGTCTATGTACCACATGTGTGCCTGTTACCCCCAAAAGCAATAATCAGAGGATTGGATCCTCAGCAAGTGGTGCTCTTAACCCCTGAGCCATCTCTTTAGCCCCTACAAATATTTTTTTTAAAGGAGGAAGAAGTTCTACCCATTTGCCTGTGAAATTCGTGGTGTCTTTGTTGTTAACAGATGAATAGTATTCCATTGTATAGATGTATCACATGTTCTCTACCATTCTTTGGTTGACGGTCATCTACATTGTTTCTAGTTTCTGGCTATTAGAGGTAAAGCTGCTATGAACATAATTGAGCAAGTGTCTTTGTGGGATGTTGGAGCAACTTTTGGGTATATGCTGGGTCTTGAGGTAGAATTATTCCTAGTTTTCTGAGAAACTGCCAAATTGATTTCCAAAGTGGTTGTACCAGTTACCAGCTCTACTCCAGACCCATCCCATGGGCCAGCACCAATCCCTGACACTACTAGTATTTCTCTGTTGGCTCCACTCAGCAGCTGACTCAGATGGATACAGGCACCCACAGCCAAACAGTGGATGGAGCTTGGGGATTCTTATGGAAGAGTAGGGGGAAGGATTGAGTGCCCCCAAGGGGATAGGAACTCCACAGGAAGACTGCGACGGAGTCCAACAGCCCTGGACCCTTGGATCTCTCAGAGACTGAACCACCAACCAAAGAGCATACATACACAAGCTGGCCTCTCTGTGCATACGTAGCAGATGTGCAGCTTGGTCTTCATATGGGTCCCAAACAACTAGAGCGGGGGCTATCCTGAAAACTGTTGCCTCTCTGTGGGATATGTTCTTCTACATGGGCTGCCTTGTCTGGCCTCAGTGGGAGAAGATGCACCTAGGACTGCAGAGACTGTATGTGCCAGAGTGAGGCGATACCCAGGGGGAGGGGCACCCTCTCAGAGGAGAAGGGGAGCGGGTGGGGGAAAAGATTATGGGAGGGAATGACCAGGAGAAGGGACAGTGGGTGGGATGTAAAGTGACTAAATAAATAAAATAAAATAAATAAAAGGAGGAGGAAGAAGCTGGGCAGTGGTGGCGCACGCCTTTAATCCCAGCACCCAGGAGGCAGAGGCAGGTGGATTTCTGAATTCGAGGCCAGCCTGGTCTACAGAGTGAGTTCCAGGACAGCCAGGGCTATACAGAGAAACCCTGTCTCAAAAAAAAAAAAAAAAAAAAAACAAATAAAAGGAGGAAGAAGAGGAAGAACAATGAGGGGACACATGTGGCCCACACACATATACACTCCACCTGTCACCCCTCTCACAGACAAGCACCAAAGCCTCTCCCATGCCACTCAGCCTTACCTCCAGTCTTCCCGTGGTTCCCCAGGATCTGTCCTGAGCTTCAGTTGAGCTGAGCTGAAGTGAATAAAGCCAGTGAAACTTCCTGAGGAAGAGGACAGTTCCTGAGGACCCCTGCACACCCTCACCCCTGGGTTCCCCCAGGGAAGCCAGAGACCAAGAGCAATAGAGCTAAGAGTTGGCAGACAAGTATCCATGGCTCCAGATTCAGTCCTCTGCAGAGCCTCTCAGACCTAACAGGTAGAGGTCAGAAGTTGTGTCCGCACATAGCACCCTCCCTCTAGGCAGACCACATTTCCCAGAGCCCTAAGAATCCTTGGAATCTTCTAGAAACCCACTTTCCCACATGGAGAGTATGAGTGTTCTGCACCGTGGAGAGGTGGACCAGGGCTCTGGAATTAAGCAGCTGCCATTCTTGGGTAGGCAACCTGACACCAGCTGCCTGTGGGTGACTCTGCTTCTATCTGGAGCTGCTGGGATGTTCCCATTGAATGCAGCTCCTAGCTGTGAGGAGGCACAAACTGACCCTGTTTGAGGGCCTCATTAGCATAATGGGCAAGCCCTCCATCTCTGAGCCTCCATTTTCTCCTCTGTAAAACAAGTATAGCATAGTCACTTTGTCCCTACAAGAAGCACCCAGTTCCACCTTCTGCGGGTGGCCCCTGCAAAGCAGCCACAGGATCCCCGCTTCAGGGAATTCTGGGAAGATTTTTGGTCTGGATGCATCAACTGGCTACAAGGTTTGTTCTCACCAACATGGCTGTGCCATCCAGCAGGGGGCAGCAGACAAACCCAACCGACAATAATGAGAAAGAGCAGAACTCTGCAGGTCAGAAGAGGTGGGGTCTAATTGCTCTGGGGAGCTGGCACAGTATCTCCTGTGGACAAGTCACCTGATGGTGTCACTAAAATAATGGCCATGTCACACTGTCTTGTAGGCAGGAAATCTGGGTCAGTCATTCATCCTCCCTGCTATAGGAGATGAAGATATATCTTCAGCACCACCCACCATGGTTCTATCTGACTAGAAAGCTCAGGAGCAAGCATCCCGAATCAGAAGACCCCAACTCCACAATGGGCTAAAATCAACGCTAGCCATGGGGGTACACATTTGAATGATCCCTTACTGCAGAATTAGATGAGACAGGAGGACCCAGAGTGCCAGGCCAACCTGTTTGAAAAAGGGGGAATCCTGGGAGATGCCTCTCTGGGTAGAATGTTTCCATTCATACATGAGGAACTGAGTTCAGATTCCCAGACCTCATCTGTAGTCCTCAAGCCCCTACAGAGAGATGACAGACAGACCACTGGGCAAACTAGCCTGGTGTGCTGTATGGATAGTGAATGACAGATCCTGCCTCAAACAAGGTAGAAGGCGATTTCTTCTGTCTTACATACACACATGAACACACATACATAATAACACAATAAATAAACACAGTAAATAAATAAATAAGCAACAAACCCCACAAATGGTCTAAAGTCAGAACTGTTTTGAGTACTGCCAAGATGTGGCAAGTGGAAAATTCTGCACCATTAAACCATTGCCTACACAAAATTATCAACAATATTGACCCACGTTACTTTTAGGTCGTGTGTTAAGGGGTCTATGCCACAGGAGTAAGTTTCTGGTTAGACTTGGGTCTCATTATTTACATGCAAATATGGTAAAATCTGGGAGGGGGGGAAAATCCCAAACACTTCTAGTCCTGAGTATTTCGGGTGTTGCATGCACTCCTCACCCATCCCCAGGTAAAATGTAGGCCTAAAAGTGGAGGTGGAGCTTCTTCCCGTTCCCCACCCCCACCCTGGCTGCCTGTACTCCCTGGATTCCGGAAGTCCTTGGAAGTAGCAAAGCCCAAGGGCTGAACCTCCTGAAGGCTCTGCTGAGAGGAGGAGGGGTGGAAGGAGAGAGTAGGACCCATGCAAGGCAGGCTCTAAGATGAGGGGTTTTGGGTCTCCTCTTGGTCCTGAACGTCTTGATTTCGGCCTCTGTGGTCCCCAGCATTAAGGATGATAGCCCAGAGATCTGATTCACCACCACCTTAGGCAGCTCAATGTCAAGCCCCTGAACGAAGGACACAGTCTCAGTTCAAAGGAGACTACAGAGGCTTGACTGCATTCAATCAAGGGGTTTGTGGGAGCATAAGGCAGGGAGATTCGAAACCCAGTGTGACAGGCTCTCTCAGCCTTGGACACAAAGCCCCTGAGTTACAGAACCCTGCCTCCCAGTGGCTAGTGCTCCTGTGCCCCTCCAGGACAGCATTCTGGTGCATCTACCCGCCCAGTGTGAGCCAGCTCTGACTCAGGGCACACCCAGCGCTGGAAGGCAGCACAGGTTCCAGCGCCCCCGGACCTCCTCTGGGAATGAAGGAAACAGGCCTGGGCCTGGAACAGTGGGTGTCAAGGTATCACCGGGCCCCTGCGTGGGCCTGATGGCTGTGGGAATCTGAGGGGATTATGCGGTGGTTTGGCAACGCTGAAAGGCAGACTCCACGCCCACTAAATCCTTTGGAGCAGAGAAGCCCTTGTTTTCAGGTGAGTTCAGCTCTGAAGGGGGAGAACACACACAGCCTAGCTGGGGCTTCCTATAGCTGCATCTGTCCCTGATCCCCTGAGGTGACCAGTGTCACCCTCTAAAGGAAAACAGGGTGAGGACCTCCATCACCAGGGTTGACTACCCAGGCAAGGATGAGCTGCTGGTGCCATCTTCGAGGAAAAGCCACCTGGTGACATAACCATCCCTTGGAGCAGATCAAAGAGAGCCATATGGGTGGCTCCCAGCTGCCAGGGCTACCAGCTCTTCCAGCCCAGGAATGCCTGGGGCTGCCTGGTTAGGAGAGCTGGAGATATACCGCCTGCCCACCACCCCTCGTTTGTAGGCCACAGCATCCTTAGCCTCCTGCTTAGACCCTCCAGGGCCTGTTCTAACATCAACACTCACTCTTTGCAGGCTGGGTATGTGGTGCTGTAGCTCAAAACCAAAGTGTTTGGAGAGGTCTGGAAGCCACAAAGGCCCCAAAGCCTGGAACAAGGTACTGTAAGAAAACATGGATGAACACTGTGGGACAGACACACAGATAGAGCATCTCCTGGACACCCACCACTCCTCTCACAGTACCAAAATGTCAACAGCTGGCTAGGTTTGGCTGCCTTCAGATAAAAGACTGCACAGTCTGTCTAGTCTGTTACATCCCCTGCACGGCCCCAACCGTTGGCCCCTGAGGACTCTCAGGGCCATGGGCAGGTGGGAAAGGAGAGAGCGTGCAAAGCAGCAGCAATTACAGGCTCCACCCTGAGATGGAGTACTTTGTGGTGGGAACCTGTCCAGGCAAAGGCCTTATCCGAGAGATCAGGCAAATTACTGGGTAGCCATCAGAGTGGAGCCTAGGCACAGATGTGTGCGCAACAGACACCTCATTAGGCTAATTATGGGCTCCTGAGCCCACTGGTACCATGTGGATGGAGAAAAACTCGAGGTCAGCCAAGAGAACAGCACCAAGGTGATGCTTTCCTCAGAAGACTAGTTTGCCATAGGTCCTCAGGCTGAGGCCTACTGCAGAAAGATGGAAGACGTGAAGGAGATTAGACCTTACCACTTTAGAAGTCTACAGACCCCACACCTGCTCATATACTCTGCTTCCTTCTGCTTCATCTGTAGCCCTCATCCATCAACATTTAGAATTGCCAGGAGATGCTGGCCACTGGATACAGCCCATAAAAAAAATGGTGATAGGGCTGAAGAGGTGGCAGTTGAGAGCATTGATTGTTTCCAAAGAACACTGGTTGGATTCCCAGAAAAGGTGGTCCAAACCGTCTGTAACTCCAGTTCTGAAAGATCAGGGGCCCTTGGTGGGCCACAGGCATGGTACATTTGGTACACAGACACGCGTGCGGGCAAAACACCCATACACAGAAAATATTTTAATTTTAAAAATTAAAACGGTAGCAAAGGTGATGGTGCCTGCACAAAGGTCAGCCTTGTGTTGCACATACATTAGCTCTTCTATCCAGGACAGCCAGGGCTACACAGAGAAACCCTGTCTCGAAAAAAACCAAACCAAAACAATATATATTAGCTCTTCTAGAGCTATAAGCAAATACATTGATTTTCATAAACGAGAGAAGAGTACCTGACGATGTTAGGTGATTTGTTAGCAGCTGTTGGAACTAGAAAATCAAGACTTGGGGGCTGGAGTGATGGCTCAGCGGTTAAGAGCACTGATTGCTCTTTCGGAGGTCCTGAGTTCAAATCCCAGCAACCACATGGTGGCTCATAAACATCTGTAATGAGATCTGATGCCCTTGTCTGGTGTGTCTGAAGACAGCTACAGTGTACTTACATATAATAAATAAATAAATCTTTAATTAAAAAAGAAAATCAAGACTTGGTCCTAAACTAGAAGCAGGCCCAGGAACCACCCACCACAGAAGAGCAGGTGGGAAGTAGCGCCCCAGAACAGCTCTCTCCTCCCTCAAGAGAAGATGACGTCGCGGAGCCCCGCCTCCTTTAAAGCAGCTGAGTCTCTCCAGTTGTCATAGGGAGCAATAAGGGTCGGGTTCCTCCGCTTGTACCCATCTCCTCCCCTCTCAGGCTAAGAAGGGACCGGCACGCCTCTATAGGCTTGATCATCTGCCCCTAACTAATTTCTTAGGCTTCATGCTCAGGATACTACCTGCCAGAACCATAGAGCAAGACCACAGGGGGCATCTACCGTACCTGTGGGGACCGGGAGGAACCCCTGTGTCACTCTGCCTTCCAAGTGAGGTCCGAGGTCTCTACCAGAAACCCACACACACACAGTACTTGCCTCCCTCCCATCCTGAAATTTCTAAATTGGCTTGCAGAAGCTGACTGTGACGTGGTATATACTTCCTTTCCTAGCAATCGCCTGACTCTGCCCTCTCCTGGCCGGGCACTCTCCAGGACAGGGACATCTGGACAGGACTAAGGACCCAGCTCCACTTCCAGGAAGGTCTGTCAGACTGTAATAAGGCCAAAGGCAGGGCCAAGACAAAGAGCCTTGTCAGAGGCCCACAGGCACCCTGGGTACTTAACAAAACAAAAACAAAAAACAAACAAACAAACAAAAACAAAAAAAACAGCCGGGCAGTGGTGGCACGCCTTTATTCCCAGCACTTGGGAGGCAGAGACAGGTGGATTTCTGAGTTCGAGGCCAGCCTGGTCTACAGAGTGAGTTCCAGGACAGCCAGGGCTACACAGAGAAACCCTGTCTCGAAAAACAAAAACAAAACAAAACAAACACCAAAAAACACAGATCTGAGGTATTTTTTTAAAAGGAGGGGGCTGTCAAGGTCACTCCCACCCCAAACTGCACCCAACAGGCTCAACTGGCCTTGCCCACTGCTCTCTTCTAGAGAAAGGGAAAAGGCATGGAGTTAGTTTATAGCATTTAACGTCAGAAGCAGCACCCTGCGCTTGGGAAACACTCTAGCTCCTTTCTGAGTTTGTAGAATCAGAACTTGTGGTCAGCAAACTGCGCAAAGGATGCTGGGGCAGCCATGTATGGGACCCCCTGGCTCCTGGATTCCATCTCCATCCCCCAGGCCCGTCTCCACCACTGACGCCTTCTTTTCCTCCTGAGCCCTGCAACCCAAGGCCTTCTCCCACCAAGAACTGCTACAGAGTTCCCCAGTGGCTCTTTTGTCTGCACACACCAGCTAACCTTGGGTGTCCTCTGTCTAAATGTCTCCCTCCAGAGTACAGAGACCTAGGTATGCAAGTAAACAGGCTCAGATCCCATTCTGGGCTCACAACCAGGCTGTGCCTCCATTCCTTATTTTTCAAAGGGAGCAGAAGCTCTGAGATGAAGTAGAACAGGAGACTGACACCCTGGTCCACCAGACCCAGAGTGCCAGGCAGAGTTGGGGGAGGCCTCTACAGTACAGACCCAGATCTGCTTTCTACAGGCCTCTGCCTGGGAGCCATGACCCTCTTTCCAGTTTCACCTTTAATACCTGTGTGGTAGAACACCCAGGCCAGCTCTTACCAACTAAGCATGCTTCAGTGTGTACCAAGCCATTCGAGGTGCCCACTTCCCTGGAAGTCTCTCACCCTCTCTGTGTCCAGTGTCCCCTGATAGATTTCCCCTTTGTTTCTGAAACCCACAGACCTTGGTCCTTCCCCTCTGCCCGGTGCCACCTTTCTTGGGCTCCTGTATCTTTGAGCCTCTTCCCTTGGAATAATACCTACTGTCCCTGGATCTCCCTGAAGGCTATCTTACTCTATTTTTGCCACTATAATAAAAATAACTGAAAGTGGATAGATGATAAAGAATTGAGGGTTATCCACTGTATTAGGGTTCTCTAGAGCCACAGAACTCATGGCATGTCTCTCTATATCAAAGGAATTTATCATGATGACTTATAGTCTGTAATCCAACTAACCCAACAACGGTCTGCTGTGAATGGAAAGTCCAAGAATCCTGTAGTTGCTCAGTCCCATGAGGCTACTTGTTTCAGCTGGTCTTCTGAAGAAGTAGGTTCCAACAGATGTGCTGGCAAGTAAATGCAAGCAGGCGAAGAAGAGTGAATCTTCCTTCTTCCTATGTCCTGTATGTAAGCCTCCAACAGAAGGTGTGGCCCAGATTAAGGTGTGACCTACCACACCTGGATCTGGGACTAGCTTTGTTCCAGGCTGACCTTGAGCTCAGATTTCCATGCCTCAATCTCCTGGGATTAAAGGTGTGTACTACCTTGTCTGGGCCTAAGCTTTTCATGGCCACTATGCCTCAAGATCTCCATGCCAAGATCCAGGTCAGAAACTTGTGTCTTCCAGTCCCAAGATCTGGATCACAGGTGAGCCCTCCAATTCTGGATTGGAGTTCAGTCCAGATACAGTCAAGTTGGATCAGGGTAGTCATCACATTCACCTTTCAGTTCTCGAGGCTAGAAAATACAGGAGCATGGCCTTGGCATTTGGTGAAGGCTAGTTTGCTGCAACGTAACATGGCGGGGCATCCTGAGGAGAGAAGAGGAACTAGCTTAGTTCTCTCTTCCTCTCTTTGTAAGGCCACTAATGGGGGCCCCACCCTCACGACTTCATCTAGCCCTCATTACCTCTCAGAGAGCCCACCTCCAAACAACACTGGCAGGAATTTTTCCACCAGATCTGTTCTGGAGACAGACAGCCCTTTGAACCATAGTGAGGACTGATCCCACACTCACTGGCAATGCCCCTTCTTTACGTACCCTCCCAGCCACGGCCAGGGGTCTAGGCTGAGGTTTCATGAGCCATAGCCCCAGCTCTCCTCCTGATTCATTGGCCAGTTGGTGAGCCTAGGTATTCTCACTAGAGGCCAGTGCTTTCCACGTGACCCAAGTGTTCCATGAGTGTGTCCTGACCACCTATGAGGGTAGCAGAAAGCTTCCACATGGGAGGCACTAGTGTACACATATGTAAGAGGCCACTCTCACCACAAGAAGATAAATACATGGCAGAGAACTAGGCATTTGGGGCACAGGCCTTAAATCCCAGCTCTTCAAGACTCAGAGGTAAGACGATAAGGAATTGAACGTCATCCTTATAACTACATAGAGTTCCAGGCTAGTCTGTCTACAGGAGACCCTGTCTCAAAAGCAAAAGAAAAAAAATAATGTGATGATTAACAAGTATTATCAGCTTAACAGGATCTAGAACCACCGTGGAGACCAGCCTGTGAGAGACTGGCTTCATTAGGTTAGCTTCTGGGGGTATTTTCGAGGGGTTGGTTGAAGCTTGAAGAGCCACTCTGAATGTGAGTGGTATGGTTTCATGGTCTGGGGGCTTGGACTGCATAAAAAGGAGAAAGGGAGCCGAGCACTCTCTGCATCATGACTGCAGATGCATTATGACCAGTCACCTCCTGCTCCATTTCCCCATGACCACCTGGCCCCAAACTGTGACTAAAAACACAAGCTTCAGCCAGGCAGTGGTGGCACATGCCTTTAATCCTAGCACTTAGGAGGCAGAGGCAGGTGGATTTCTGAGTTCGAGGCCAGCCTGTTCTACAGAGTGAGTTCCAGGACAGCCAGAGCTACACAGAGAAACCCTGTCTCGAAAAAGTAAAAAAAGCTAACCAAACAAACAAACAAAAACCACATGCTTCCTTAAGTTGCTTATATTGAGGGTTTGGTCCCATGTAGTGAGAATTTTGGATTTAAAAAAAAGCAGAAATATTATGGTATATGTGTTTGTTTTAATCCTAGGTGTGAGGATATGGGGCTGCTTCATAGCAGGTGACTATGATTTGACTATTGCTTTAGCAAGGGGTATGATTTTGCCAGCTGCATATAGTTTCTATGAGTGGTTGGTCTTTGGAATTCTGGGGCTCCAGTAGAAGGGGCTGGGTGGCCAGTTGGAGGTTGACTGCTGTAGTCGTGCACAAAGAGATGAAAAGAAATTAGATTTTCTGTCAGCAAAGTTCAAACTTGCCCCAAGGAACTTGACTCCCTAATCAGCAGGAAGTAGTCTAAGGATATGGCCACCCTCTTTCCCCTCCTTGTTTCTCTCTACCTAGTGTTAGGGGGTTGAAAGGGTGGCAGAAGAGGGATGGAGAAGGGTGGAAGAAAAAAGAACTCACAAAGTAGCCAAAAGTCGGGTTACAGTCCTGGTGGCAAGAAACGTAAGTAGCTCAGCCAGTCAAACACAAACAAACAGTCACAGAAAGCTCTTGACTGGTAGTAAGGGAAAGGAAGAAGCCCCAGGCTCACCTATGGGGTCAAAGGCCTCTGCTGAGCAGGAGAAAGGTGAAGAGCAGTCAGCAAGTCTGGGGAGTGTTCTGAGGGAGGAAGCTACTGCCTAGTGCAGTCTCTACCATAAGCCAGGAGGCTGAGTGGAGTAAGAAAGGAGAGACGGGGGGCAAACCTGTCCTCAGAGGGCAGCAGGGTTTTGAACATTGGTGCTCAGAACGGCTGTGTAGGATGGGTGTCATTCTGAGCTGTGGGAATAGGTTATGGGTGACATTTATAAATGATCCCTTCAGCTGTGCTACAAACAGACTTAAGGCCCAGCTAGAGCAGCTGTGGCGGTACTTCCCTGTAATCCCAGCACTTGGAAGGTAGGGTCCAGCCAGGGCCACCTGAGACTGTTTCCAAAGGCCCAAAACAAAAACAGACAGGCTGCTGTTACCAAGTCAGCCTGGGGTCTCCCTAGCCCAGGAGCCTGAGTCCCAACTCAAATCCCTGACCCCCCACTCCAACACGTTTATTCCTCTTTGATGTCTTCAGAGGGATCTGTGCACACAATTCCGAGCTAATTGTATTTAGCATCAAAGAGTTTGTGAATATTTCTGTCATTAAAATTACAATTATAAAGGCTAAGTTCTTCCTTAAGCTTTTAAATTCAACCTACCGATGTTTTTGCTTTATAGAGCTGTCACTGCTATGGGCAAGGGAGACACTTGGCTTTGTTTGGTCCATCTACATATTTGTTAATGAAATTAAAGAAATTAAGCAGTATTTGTGTATTTAACATTTAGTTGTTTTGTATGCCTCCCAGTATTCTCAATGACAAAAAGAAAATAAAACAAATAGTATGAATACTATTATAAAATCTACATTAAGTCAGGAGGTGGTAACACATGCCTTTAATCCAGCACTCCTGAGGGAAAGGCAGTTGGATCTCTGCAAGTTTGAGGCCAGCCTGGACTACAGAGCCAGTTCCCCGACAGCCAGGGTTATACAGAGAAACCATATCTCAAGAAACAAACAAGCAACAACAACAACAAAAAAGATGGTGACCCAAGGTCTCCAAGTTTCCACTACTTTATATGAATTCAGGTTTCGAATTTAAAAATCTCAACTCAAAGTTGCTTAATCTTTAATCTTTAAAGTTTGGTGCCAAGGCTGGCCTTTGACTTTACTGAGCCAGACTGTCTTAAGCAAGACACAAATGTTATGTTTAGAATCAGTTAAATGGAGGCTCTTTGCTTGTTGCTAAAGATCCATTCTGACTTTGACATGAACTTCTCAAGTAGTATGAGTTACATTCTCAGCTGACATAGTGTCTAAAATCCTAGCAACGTCACCCAGCCTCCCGCCAGAGGCTGAGCAATCTCTGAATTGTTCTGTCATTCGTCCTATATGGCAGGAGAGGGGTTACAAGTCACCCTGTCAGTCCACTACAGAAGTCCCTTCACTCCTGGACCGTTTCCCAACCTTTCTGTCAGCTGAGACAGCAGGTGGCTAAAGTCCTCTGGATGGCTCTTTCTCTCCTAGGGACACCGTCTGCAGCTGCTTTACATTGCTAGTCTGAGTCCTGGTCATTTGTTTCTAGCAGGCAGCATCTTCCCAAGTCATCTGGGTACCTCAGGGTTCCACAGTACCCAGGGCAGATGTACAGCAGCAGAGACAGGATGGCAGGATGCCCCAGAGTCTCGTGGGTCCTGAATGTATATCTATGGGTGCAGGTCCTGTTACCAGTCCTCTTGGAGACACATTCCAGTGAAACTATAGACCCTGGTGCTTTGAGAAGCCCCCTGTATGCACTCCCACACTTCTGCATGTTGGGCTGGAGCCTGAATGGTGTCTCTTCCACTTGTGGGGCTTGGGGATCAGTGGAATATTCTGCATACCCAGGCAAATGAGAGTGTGGGGAAGGACATCCATGCATGCTGAACAGGAACTGTGGGGTAGAAGAGCAGAGGCTGTCCTTCAAGGCTTGACACTGGATGGAGACACACGATGGTTGGCTCCCAAGACAGATGCCCAGGGCCAGTGGACCATGCCACAAGACACGAGAGCTGGTAAGGTTGAAGCAGGTTCAAAACTCCAGGGAATCTCAGAATTGAGAACGGTAGGCATGGAACCAGCTCCCTGCTAAGGTCTACCTGTCCTGGAATAGGTAACCAAGACACCCCACTGAGAGGACAATCAGCCACATAGGGACAACACCCGAAGTCCTTCCCCATGCAGATACAGCATTCCTAACATCTCAGACTGAACCAACGGGAAGAATTTACCGCTGATGCCACCCTACTCCCAAAATGTTTATGAGGTCCCTATCTACATGAAATAAAGTGCAGGAGTTGTTTCACCAAGGATCGGCTGAAAGTGGGTGTTTTATTGAGCTCTAACATTCTGGGGAAGAGTTTTCTCTCCTGAAGTATTCATCTCTGGATGTGGATCCACCCAGCAAGGAGGGCCTGTGCCCCCTGCCTGCAGCTATACCCGCCTCAGATCACCTGCTACTGCTGCCACTAGCATAGATGCTGTGACGGTAGCAGGAAAGTCTGTGGCTATCTATCTGCCCTGCGTGGGATTCCCTTTGGAGAGCTGTAAAACTTTGGCTGTTCTGGCCAGAGCAAAGCCCAGAGGAACCTTTTGTTCTGGGCCACGGATCCTAAGGTTCCATTCTGTCTCCACTAAGCGGCTTGCTGGAGGCGTTTGGGTACCAGAGACTAGGCAGACATGGCGCCTGACAAGCCAGGTCTCAGGGTGTTCATATTAACGGCTCTTAAATGCCAAAAGGAAGGTGAGGGCTCCCTGAACCATCACCCTGAGATTGAAGCTGGCTGTACTGCCGTCCAGAAACATAGCGTGTGGGACTCTCACACCGCTTCATTTAATCGTATCAAGTTATTTTTTTATATTATTAAGTACAATTTGATATTAAAACTATAGATAAAGCGCAGGCCCCCACCTTCAGGGAAATAAATAGAGCAAGCCCACAGTAAGGATCATTTTCTATCCATTAGGATGGCACTTCAGAAGAACGGACCACAGAAAGTGCTGGCAAGCATGAGGGGCAGGGCCCCACAGACATTGTTCATGGGCTGGGAACTGGTCTGGTAGAAACTGTCTGGGAACTCTTCAAACAGAGTTACCACATGACCCAATAAGTCCATGCCCAGGTGTGTACAGAAGGAGTGAAGTGTGCCCACACAAACATGTGCCAGGAATGTTCTCATAATTCCATTCCTAACAGCCCCAGCAGAAAACAACCCAACGCTCACCAGTTATTCTGTGGATTTTTTTAATGTCCACACAAACAAGATCACTGGGCCGTAAAGGGGGATGAAGCTTTAACAAGCTACCACTGGATGAGCCCTGGAGATGTGTTACTCAGGAGAAGCCAGACACTCAAGGCTACATTCTAGGATTCCACTGTAATACTCAGAGAGGCAAATCCAGGGAAGTGGACAGGGTGCTAACCAAAGCACGCATGGTTTCTTTCTGAGTGTGTTCTATAGTGATGGCTGTGTCTATGAAAATGCTGAAATGCACAGATACATATATAAAACGGTTGAATTATTATGATGTTCTTTTAGTTTGTTCTCTATTGCTGTGACAGAACATTCTGAGCAAAAGCATCTTGGGGAAGAAAGGGTTTATTTGGTTTACAGTTCCTTGTCATAGTTCATCATCAAGGGACGCCAAGGCAGGAACTCAAGCAGAGACCTTGAAGGAAAGGAACACTGCCTCCTGGTTTGCTTTCCAGTGGCTTGCTCAGCTATCTTTATTCTATAGCCCAAGCCCACCTGACTAGGGATAGCACCACCCATAGCGGGCTTGGCCTGCCTACATCAGTTAAGAAAATGCCCCACACACATGCCTAAGATCAATCTGACAGAGGCCATTCTTCAATTGAGTTTTCTCCTTCCCATTTGTGTCAAGCTAACAAGGACTAACCAGCACAGACATACAGATTATATCTCCGCCCCTCTACCTACACTCAGGGGCTTTTTCTTTTTATAAAAGTAAGCAGGGGATTGAGACAGACAGAGATAGATACCTGGATGAATAACTTAGGGAAGGATACTGCGAATTGAAGCCAGGGTTTTCTACACATGCTAGGCAAATGCTTCACCTCTGCACTATATAGCCCCAGATATATAGATATAGATATAAATATAGATCCTTATATCAACAGTAAACAGGAACTTCTAGCTATCATTTGGCAGTTTACCTTTTCATAATTCAAAAACTGTATTCTTTGAAAATTGTATAGATGTATACAATGTATTTTGATCATATTCACCCCTCATTCTTCCCTCCATTCATCCCTGATCCCCCCAACCCCCCCTTTTTTTTTAATCCACTGAGTCCAATTAGTACTGCCCCTATGTGCATGGATGTGGGGAGTCCACTGGAATAGTGCTACATCACAAGAAGAAGGGGGGAGGGGGAGGGGGAGGGGGAGGAAAGGAGGAGGAGGAAGAAGGAGGAGGAGGAGGAGGAGGAGGGAGGAGGAGGAGGAGGAGGGAGGAGGAGGAAAAAGGAGGAGGAAGAGGAAGAAGGAGGAGGAGGAAGGAGGAGGAGGAGGAGGAGGAGGAGGAGGAGGAGGAGGGAGGAGGAGGAGGAGGAGGGAGGAAGAGGAAAAAGGAGGAGGAAGAGGAAGAAGGAGGAGGAGGAGGAAGGAGGAGGAGGAGGAGGAGGAGGAGGAGGAGGAGGAGGAGGAGGAGTCTCCTTCCCTAGCAGTCATCGGCTCTCCAGCTAGGGTGGGGCCTTGAGTGCCTCCCAACACACACATGCATCCAAGAATGTTGGCTGGCTTGCTCTTGACCCTCCAGTCTCTTCCCTTTCCACATGCTCTCTGGCGTGCCAATCCTTCATTGTTATCTGGGGCTTGAACCAGAGCCTTCATGCTTGGCAAAGCTCTACCACTGACCTATATGCCCAGCTCCTGTCACCTCTTTGATGATGCACAGCATTTCATGGTGGAGAAGTCAGCCAGCATTCTCCTATACCCTAGGCAAGGTCTTGAGGTGACGACACCTCTCAGACCAGAAAGAGTCCACTCTCTGCAGAGGTGGATCCAAGTTCTCATCCTTTCATTTCTCTGGGCTGCTTATTTCTTATGCTTAGGTAGAAACCCAGGAAGGGCTTCTTTATGAATCCAATGAAACCAGGACCCTTCCTCCACTGGGTTCTTTTCTCCAGCTCCTATAAAAGTAACTTTCATTTTCCTTCTCTGTCATTTCTAGGGCTTGCTGCCTCGTCTGCTAACCTAGGCCCAGTCCTGGAAGCTTCTAGCCTCTGTACAATCTTGTCTAGGCCTACAATTTTTTCTGGCTCTGAAACTTGCTGTTGAATATGCTCACCCTTTCTAGCTCTTTCTGAACTCTAGTTGCCTGGCCATCTAAGCTGTTCTGGGTCAAACTCCTCTCCACACCAACTGGTTCAAACTGGCTTCTTTCAGCTTCTCCTGAATTCTTCCCTTGGCCTCATCCTATCTGTGGCAATCTATTCTAATTTTCTGGCTCCTTCTGCTTCTCTGGCTTGTTCTGTCTTCACCTGTGTCTAGCATGTTCTCTTTCTTCAACCTGGTTCTGTAAAACTGTCCTGGTAAGACTGCCCTCTCTCCTTCTCTGTCCTCCTTTCTCCTGCTCTCTCCTCCTCTCTCTGCACTGCTCTCTTCAGTAGCCTCTCTTTTCTGTTCTCGTGAGAGTAGGGCATATCCTATTCAGTCAAATCTTTCTCTGGTTCACCACTTTGTCTGCCACTCAATTAGACATCACTTTCAAACATGGGTGCTTCCTTCTACAAACTAACTTTACCTTCGCTGTTTGGGATTAAAGGTGTGTGTTACGGGTGTGTCTGTATTTCAGCCAGAGTAGCTATGTTGCTGGATTAAGATCCCTCTGCAATCCCCCATTTCCTTTTTTTCTTTATCTTTCTAAAGCCACCCTGCCCTCTGTTCCTAAGTAGTAAAGCCGCTCTCTCAATTATCCTCTAGCCCCGATTCCAGCCACACATGCCACCAACATTCTCCTTTGTGAGCACACAAGTAAGGGCTTCATGATTCTCACGGTGCCCCGGGGACTTCAACTTAGTTTGAGGAGTGGAGGTTTTGGGAAGGGAATGTTTCTTCCTGATAATTCCTTTGGGAGTGTCTGAGAAACTCTTAGAAACTGTTTTGTGATATTTTCAGATTTGAAGGATGCCTCAAGCTGGAAACTAGCCCCATTGTTCAGACCTATATTACAGGTAACAGCCTCTCTATACCCAAAGAAAGGCCTTTGGCTTATCTTAGATAGATAGATAGATAGATAGATAGATAGGTAGATAGATAGATAGATAGATATTCAAACAACTGCATTTCAAGTTGGATCTTGTCTGAACCAAAATCTCCCCTTCTTGATAACTGAAAGTGCTGGCCTAAATCTGTCTCATTGGACCCCACCATCTTGCAGGACCTCAACCCCTCCCTCCAATGGAACAGTAAACAGAGTTCCCTCTTCAAGCCTCCTTTGATATCTGCTCCCCTCCTGCCCTCTAGTCCTCTCCACATTGGGTTTTGCTAGATCTAATTTCTAAACCTATTCCCTAGAGCTCACCTGTCAGGTAAGGTCCCTCTCTGTCTAACTGCATCAGAGGCACCACAACCACCTCACTTCTCTACCCATAGCCTTCCTCCCGCCATACCTCTGTCCCCAGTCTAACCTCCGTGACCTCTGAGGCCCTCTCTGTGTCCCATGACCAATGCTGGCTCATCAATCCCTTTTCCTGTCCCTCCTGAGCAACATGCCACAATATGGTCTCTGACAGGGCCAAACCAGCCAGAGGCTTGAGGAGCATGCTGAAGCAGAAATGGAAAAGGTAGGAGCAGAACATAGGTTCTGTTAGCAAACTGTGAGTATAGCTCACGCAGAAGTGGCTCTGAAAACGGGATTTGGCCCTCCCATTTGAAACCCAAACATGGTTATCTCAAAATATCATCTATGCCCTGGTCCTGATCAGGCTAGCCATTGATTCTGCAACAAGAAAAGGAGAGCAACAACAGCCCAATAGTAAGGGCATTCCTCTCTTAAGGACAGCTAATGTGCAGACGATTTCCAGCATAGATTACTAGTTATCTCGTACTATGGAGACATCTGTAGTAAAAGCATCTAATGGGTTCTGGAGAGGACAGGCAGGACTTTCTTTCAATAACTCCAATATAAGAGTTCTGACTGGGCTTCCTTAGCTGCTTTCTAGAGGAGGTTGTAAGTATGTCACTACATACATGGACATCTTTATGATATTATTAGCCAAAATGGTGCTGTTTTGTATCTGCTACATACACTAGTTCAAAAGCATAGTTGTGACAGATAATTTCGTGTAAAGTGCCTGTGTTTCCTATAAGGTTTATGCTAATGTTACAGTATCTTATGTATGTAGTTTAGATTCGCTTCTATTAAGGTAGTATTACATAGCATTGCTTTCTAGGTCAGACTGCCGTCTTCACAAGACTAGTTGTGCTTGCTTATTAAAAGGTCATGACAGGTGGGTTTCTTGAGTGTAGGTGTTCTTTCAGAAAAGGAGGGAATGGGGAAGTCCCTGGACCCTCATCTGAGTACACAGCCTCTTGTCCCAGATAGTTGTATCTAATTCTGCTCTAATCATACGTTGCCTCACAGTTTTCAGAAGGATATAAACTGGGAAAAAAAAATAGGAGTAAGGAACTCCACCTGTACAGCTATGGACAAGCCCTCTTACCAGTACAGCATGAAGACTTACAGGGTGAAGGCTTTTGGGTCACCAAGGCTCCTGTCAGTAACCCTCATCCATGTCCCTGGAAATAAACACAAAAAACGCATTGCTTTGTTAGGGTGAACTTCGAAAAGCAAGGGAGATGTAGGGATCCCATGCGGACCCACGATAGGGGTGGTTTCACTTTACCATGAAGCCAGGCTCACCATGAACAGAGAGCAACCATGTCGTTTGCCAGCATTTTGGCTGGTGACCTTATTAAGGTGGAAGTAACTACGTGACTTGCCACCATTTTGCCTAATATCATAATTTGCTTTAATATCATAAAGATGGCCATTTGGGGAAAGGCTTTGAACTGCTGGGCCATCTCTGCAGCTCACGTTTTGTTTTAATTCTGCACAGATTTTGCATACTTATTGGCTCATAAGGGGAACCTAAGAGTTTCCCAGACATAGGATTCAAACGCTGGCTGAGTAACCAAGGGAACGACCATCTTGAGATTTGTGGTGACCCAGAGCGGAATATTGATAAAGCTCAGATCCTAACAGACCCAAGACATACACTACCAGGTGCCAGTCAAGCTGCTGCCAACAGGCATTTGCTTCAGCCAACACAGGATCCGCTTGCCCGGACAGGAGGCTGAGGTAGGCTTTGCTGACTCTTTTTCCCCCTCCCGCTTTGCTGACCCTTAATCCCTGTTCTTTCTGCCTGGTGTCTCCATGCCTTTGTTCCACACTAGTGTGCTTTGGTTCTTACGCATTCCAGCCTGCTATCCTGGCTTTTGAACTTACCTTTCAGTTATACCAGAGAGAAATTGAAGAAAAGAATAGCTCAATGCTACCACCCTCTGATGCCCTTTTCTTTCTCTTTCTTTTTTTTTTTTTTTTTTCTTTTTTTTCTTTTTTTATGTTTGGTGGTCTCTAGATTTTAGAGACTTAAGTCCAATTCACGTGTGGTGAATTTCAAATAAGTCACCATAAGTATAATCTACATCTAAATATACATAACATATGCATGTATTATTATATATAATATGACCATTCATGAGATCATGGAGATGCTAAGGCAGAGGAATTGTCCTTTTTGTTTCTCCTGGAGCAATTTGTACCTTCCTCTCCCCTTCCATCTGTCAGAAACTTTCAAAGCTTCTCTCTGGCCAAGGGCTTGCTACTTCCTCATTAGCTGAGGTGCACTGGGGTCCCACTCCCCTCTACATGACAGGACAGCTAACTTCAGTTTGCATCTATGCATATTGCATGACCCAAAGCCATTGTTTAGATTTTGGGGAAAGAGAAAAAGTTCTCTTGTTTTCTTATTTATTTATTTATTTTTTGGTTTTTCGAGACAGTGTTTCTCTGTATAGCCCTGGCTGTCCTGGAACTCACTCTGTAGACCAGGCTGGCCTTCAACTCAGAAATCTGCCCACCTCTGCCTCCCGAGTGCTGGGATTAAAGGCATGTGCCACCACTGTCTGGCGTTCTCTTGTTTTCTGTTATAGGTGCCTCTTGCCTGGATTTGCCCGTTGAACAAAACTGGGGTCATCCTTTTGAAGGCAGAGATTCTCACCTTGCTCTGTCCTCCAGATAAGGTTAAAAGGATACTAATATACTTCTCATGGTCCCCACTGGCTTAGTTCCAGGATAACTGGCACAAATAAAACCCCCAAATTTTTTCTCAACCCACAAAACTATTCTGTAAATAAGAAGGAAAATCCAGTAAAATTCTTTTTGTAGTTTTTAAAGTCAAAGGTCAACAATCAGAAGGACAGGCTAAAATGTATGCCTAATCAAAGTTTATTTAAAAGTGCCTGGGTATTGAAATATTACACAGTAGTTAAAAGTATCAGGCTGGTATCTTCTTTATGGTGTTCAATAACCATATTCAGACACCTGTACTGATGTAATCAGAAGAATTAAAAAGGAAGACTTTTCCCCCTTGCCTTCTAAAGTCATCTAAATCCCAGATTGTAGAATATGTGTCAAAATGTCCTGTAATGGTGGAGCGTCTTATTCAGGGAGGTCATGCAGACTCCACTGTGTGGACCCTAACTAGCTTAATTAAGGTTTCTGTTGCTATGAAGAGACACCATACATAACCATGGCAACTCTGATAAAGGGCTGATCTACAGTTCAAAGGTTTAGTCCATTATCACCTTGGCAGGAATCATAAAAGCATGCAAGCAGACATGGTGCTGGTACCTGGGAGTTCTACGGCTAGACAAGCAGGCAGGAGGAAGAGAAAGTGATACCATTCCTGGCTTGAGCACTTGAAACCTTAAAGCCCACCCTCAGTGAGACACTTCCTCCAACCAGGCCACACCCACTCCAAGGCCACACCTCCCAATAGAGCCTCTGGGGGCCATTTTCATTCAAACTACCACACTTACTGTATCCAGTCTACAAAGAGCAGGGTCAACACAGAAAGAAAATGTCATCCACATTTCCAACTGAAGCCATGGTCAAGCAAGGCCTTTGACTTAGCCTCACGAAGATGGACAGCTGCTAAAAGGAAGACTGGTAGAGCAGCAGCTCCTCCCAAGCCCAAGTGACCCTTGGGGAGCAGATCTTCAATTGCCCTTCACAGTAAAAGAAAGGTGATAATTCTGGCCACTTACATGATCTTAAACACTCCACAGAAAACTATAAGCAGAATTAAAAGGAGCAGTGTGTGGCTGTAATAGTCCAAAAGACTGCACTACTATTACTATTTCTCACTAAAGATTCTCTACTTGAAAAAAAAAATTGCCCAGGTCTAAGACATGACCTTGGCTCATTTCAACACTGCAAAAGATGTCACCAATTATAACACACACTTCCCCTTTGGAAAATGTCCTTCTGTACATAACCACCCTGTTCTCCTATTAAATAAGATTACCAGATACCCTGTCATCAAAATCACAGGCTGGGGGAAATGACTCAGAATACCCCAGTGGTAGCCAGGGGACATTGCTGGACTGTCCTATAAAAAAGGTGACCCAGTGGGATTCTGTTTCTCCTTTAAACTGCCCATTAGATGCTGACTTCTCTTACAAAGTTCCCAGGTCCTCCCTGCATATACAAGAGTCTAGTGTAGTAAACAGCTGCTTTGCACAGTTACTTTATCCTCCTGCAGGGCTCTGCCACACAGCCCTGCCATCTGTATGATCACATTTCAACTTACTAAACAAAACTTGGGCTAACCATGATGTTGAGAAATCTTCCTCATTAACTTTGTCTGTTAATGTTCCCCAAGGGTTGTAATAGAGGACAGCCCGTTGCTGACCTCAGAATGTAAGCTGGCTGATAAAACACTTCTCAAACTCTAGAGTCAAACAAAGGGCCTCCTCCATGGTGCACATCTTACAGTGGACAAAGGTGACAAGGGGGGTTCTTCAGACTTGCTCTTTCCTCTAACAAGGGCAAAACATCAGTAGGAATTACAGCAGTACTAATAATCTCTTCTTCTTTTTTTTTTTTTTTTTGCACATTACAGATGCCACCTTGTTCACAAAGCATGCTCCTAGGATGTCATCACAGGACTGTTCTATGCTATGGCTCTGTTATCTGTAAAGTTTTATCATGATCCTTATGCCAACAATCCTCTGGTGGCTCTAAGGGATGCCCCTTTTACATCAACCCCTCTTCCAGACCGGAAGCAGTTAGAATGGTCTGTGCTTCCAAAACCCTTAACAGCAGTTAAGGTGACCTCTAAGAAGGGGGAACAAAGTAACTAGTAGTTAGACAGATCCTTGTTAAACATACAGATAGGGAGGGGCTACAACTAGGATATAAAAATGGCAAACTTTCAAGATGACTGGCTTCTTCCTCACCTGAAACAAAAGTCTGGCAGCTTAAAACAAAGGCTTGGCAGGTCCCTCCCTGTCCCCTGCCTCCCTCCCCTGGCCAGTAGGGTCCCCTGCTAATGCCCTGATAAGTTTAAGGCCAGATCAGGATATCACAATTGTGGGCCAATCAACTATCTTGTACTTGTTCAAACTGACCAATTCTAAATTAGGAGAAAAAAAGACCTTTTCCCCTTTAGACCCATGATAATAATAGCTACAGTGTTTTCCATTGCACTAACCACCACAGTTTCCCAGGATTGAAGCCTGGCACAAAGAATTATGTTAGCCCTGCTGTACCAAAGAAATTTAAGATCAGAGGGACATAGCTCAAGATCCGCTTGACTCTTCAGCTGTCAAACAGAAGCAAACCTCTTGACCACTACCAATGGAGGGACTCATGCTCTCCCCTAGGATAATGCTGCTTCCACACCTATAGTTCAAAGCTGGTTTGTGATGGGACCCAAAGACCTCCTCTTCCAAGGGGCTCTTGGTTCCCTACCATTCTGGCTCTTCCTCTTGTTTACTTCCTTTCTCCTTATTGTACTCAAACTTACATTCTTACCCCGTGTTTTGAACTTTTTACAGATGTTCCTGCTAGACCACATCACCACAACTACCTGGTACACACACAAAATGGACTATAAAACTCGTAGAATTTCTATAGACCCGAGAACTCCCAAAGGACATGTCCCCTGCCACCAGAAAGTAGCCAGACAGAAAACAACACCCCCATTGCTTATTTGTAAAAGATCTGAAATAAAGGAACACCCCCCCCCCCAAAAAAAAAAAAAAAAAAAAAAAAAACAAGTCCCTAAAACAAGACCAAAGCTCTAGGAAACATGCCATCCACAGAACTCTGGGAAAGCAACTGACCCTCACCATATGCCCTAGAGCCCAGAAGCTGTAAAACCATGCAGTTTATCTTGTGTCCCACCCCACAGGTTTAAAAAGCAGTTTGTCCAGAAGAAACCCGTGGTTTGGGGAAGTCATAGGCACTCCTCTCCCAACTTACAGTTATAAAAGCTGAACTCAGATTCCGCACCGTACTGTGGGGCAGGGTACCCCCCCCCCAGACCAATTAGCTCTCTCTCTCTCTCTCTCTCTCTCTCTCTCTCTCTCTCTCTCTCTCTCTCTCTCTCTGATTTCCCTTGGTGTTTATTTCTTACATTTTCTCAGAATACGTACTACCAGGAACAACCTGATTGCTTGCTGCCTTTGCTGTCCATCAAGGTGAGCCCCTGGCAGAGGCACCTGGGCCAAGGCCTCACTATGCAGGTTTAGAACAGCTGCTGAATTCCTCTCCTTGGGCAGGAGAGGCCAAGATGTGGTCTTCCATGGATAGTTCTTGTTTCTCCTTGTATGCCTGTTTACTCATCGGTAGGGCAGGTGGCTTTGGGGAGGAACTGCATGCTCAGACCTACTACCTGGAGCTATTCCTAGCAGATCTTGAGCATAATTTCCGCAGGAGTGCTGCTTAGACCACCCTCGAGGCCACACCAGCTGGAGTCAACCAGCCTGGTGTCTGCTGCCTCTGCTTCCCAGTTTCCCCTTCTGTCCCGGAAGCGGAAGCAGCTTCTGTACAACCCCAAAGCACGATGGGATTGGCTCTGGGGGGCAAGGATAAGCAGACTAATAGCCAAGGAAGAGAGTGGAAGGAAGTTGAACAGCCAAGTCACCCCTTCCTTGGGCCAAGAAATGCTAAAGAGGCTGGGGTGACAACTCTATAGAAGGGATTCATTGAAGCAGAGCCTGCAGGAAGTGGGGAGCACACCCCAACATCCACATCAGAAAGTGCTCATCAAGCTCCCAGTCCCAACAATGTAGTAACTTTTTGTAACAAATACTTGGGGTCCTCATTAGAAAAGAACGGTTGGGCAAGATGGCTCAGTGGACAAAGTGTTGCTGCCAAGCCTGACCATGTGAGTTTGATCTCCGAGACCTGCATAGAGGAGAACTAACTCCTAAAATCTCTTCCCTGGCTTCCACAGGAGGAGAGAAAGAGGTGGGAGGAGGAAGGAATGTTTAAAAGAAAGAGCCTATGGACAGTCTCCAGCCAGTTGAGGCTATCCAAGGCCCCAGGCTGAGACAAAGCTGTGGTCTTGCTCCAGCCAGAGCTGAAGCCAGGGTGGCAGCCATGAGGTAGAATGGCCTCCTCTCAGTGAAATGGAGGTGATAATTTACACCTGTCCCTCCCAGTGTGTAACAAGGCCTTGCTGAACACCCACACACAGAGAGACACACACACCACTCAGAGCTCTGAGGAACAGGTCACCTCTGCTTCAGGAAACAGACATTCTGAAAGTATCTAGTAGGAAAGGGACCTTTGAGGGAATCAACACGAGTCTTCACCACACCTACATCAAAGTCCTGGAGACCCCACTGCTGAAACAAGGGCAGATGTTGGAGTTTCCGACATGTCACCTACTGGGATCACTCCATTTTGAGGCCCTGGAACGGATCATCCTCCTGAACCCATCCTGGGAGAGAAGACAGAGCTACAATAGCCTCAGGAAATCCTGAGACACAGGAAGAGACTCATTACAGGTCACCTGCAGACTTCGAGGACAGAGGGATGTGTGGTCAGGAAGCAGAGGACCCTTGGGGGAATGGTTACAAGGACTGCTAGGGTGAAGCTCAGGGACAGGCTAGCCAACTCATGGGGAGTGGGGCAGTTAAGACAGGCCAGAGGGAGAGAGGAGAAGAGGGGAAGGGAGGGGAGGGGGGAGAGAGAGAGAAAGAGAGAGAGAGAAAGAGGGGGGAGCAAGCCTCAATTCTCAGTCCCTAATGATGAAGCTGGTATCTCCGGTCCCTCTCTGATGGCCTTTTTTTTTTTTTTTTTTTTTTGGTTTTTCGAGACAGAGTTTCTCTGTGTAGCCCTGGCTGTCCTGGAACTCACTCTGTAGACCAGGTTGACCTTGAACTCAGAAATCCGCCTGCCTCTGCCTCCCAAGTGCTGGGATTAAAGGTGTGTGCCACCACTGCCCGGCTGTCTCTCTGTTGGTCTTTAACATCCAAAGTGCAGGACTCCATGGATGGCTCACCAGTGGGAAAGACTCCTGCTTGCGAGACTTCTGAGTTCCATCCAGAGCCACAGTTGTCCTCCTCTGACCAACCTCTCTCCCCTCGTAAGTAACAAATGTAACTTAAAACAAAACAATAATAGAAACAACCGTGAGCTTGCCAAGGATACCCCAGCGATTATAATTACCCAGACAACATCCTCTTTCAATCTAGATTGGCCCTTGAGCAGGGTGGCAGTTCCCCAGACCAATCAAACAGAAAAACGAGCACAGTGACGTTCCCATCTCTACTCCCAAGAGTTTGGGAACCAAGTGAGAGGGGGCAAGAGTGGGCCCAAAGTATTCAGGGGATGCTCTGAGCCGTTCAGGATCTCCAGGGACCACTGCCCTAAGGAACCTGCCACTGTCCTGGGGGTGAGGTCCATCCATGAGAAAGCAAGACACTATGCAGGCAGTTATGGGGAGCAGCAGGCCTTGAGCACCCCTCCTCCTCATGAGTCTGGGTCTCCTAGCCCAGCAGGCACAACCAGCCCAGACGTGAATCACAGCCTTCCAAGTTTCCACAGAAAACACCAGAGGGCAAGCAGTTCAGAATCCCAGGAATTTATGAGAGCCTTGGGAAGTTCTGGGAGGGCTTTCTGGCCTGGTCCCTCTGCCCCTCCTTTGGCTCTGACTGTACCTAGGAGCCCATGTAAGACTAAAGAGGGAAATACCCTCACTGGTTCCAAAGACTGACATATACAGCTCCCTCAATCTCCTGGGTCCCAAGAACTGTTACCTACAGAGACCCCTCCCAATTCATCCTTGTATTTAGCCCTTCATAGCCCCATAAAACCCACTTTATAGCCCTCCATAAGTTCCCCCACAGGCTCTTACCCCATTAGTCCTCACAACCAACTACACCCCCATAGTTCCCACAGCTAGGGAATTCTCCTCAGCCTCCTGCTCCAGAGAAGGGCTCTGCCAATGGCAGGAGTCCTTACCTGTATCAGTGGCCCAGTAAGAACTGAACAGGGGCAAGGTACCACACAGAGGGGGGCCATGGCACTTCCTGGGGACAGAGGAGAGGATGGAAAAGGACCTGGCAGACTGACATAGCACACAGACTGTCTAGATTTCATAAGATGAATGAGAGTTGAGAGTAAATGGTTATTTCCACTTCAGAAAAACAAGAAAAGGGGGAAGTAAACGCAGGCTAATACAGAGTGAAGACACGGAGAATGAATTCAGTAAGTCTGCTGTCCACTAAGGAGTTCCTCAGGGAGAAGGTGCAGGGAGGGAGGGCAATCAGCACAGGAAAATAGAAAACACTCAGGATCAAAGAGAGTCCTCAGATGGACTTCCCAAGGAGTGCAGGTGAAGGAAGGACCATAGAGAGAGATCTGTGAGCACAGAGCAACAGGGAGTGACTGACAGATTTCAAAGATGGTGTGAATGTGACCCTGGGGCATCTGACTTCCTGTCAGTCACAATGTGCAGAAGTCAAGAAGCACTGTCAAACCTCATTTTCTATGCCGGGCTAAACTATCAGTTAAGTATGAGACAGAATAAAGATAAACTAAAACAAATCACACCTCCGATATACCCTTCTTGGAATGACTATTAAAGAATGTAGTCCAGCAAAGTTAGAAAGAAAATTAAGCAAAAGACATGGGCTTTGGACTACTTACTTGGTGACCCACCAAAGCAGAGGGAGTTGAGGCCCAGAGAGGAGTAGTCAGATTAGGGCAGAAGGCAGGGAAGGAGGTGTAGGGCAGAAAAATGGCGTCAGAGAGGCACTGTCATGCTACTAACAAGAAAGAGGTTCGAAGCTATGGAGACAAAAATACATGCAAGAAAACCAACCTTCAACTTGAAAGTAAACAAGATGTCAGTGCTTTTAGCTACTGGTGGAAAGGGAGTCACCTAATCTTTTTAAAACATAGATTAAGTATGTGTGTGTATGTACGTGGACACTGGCCCAAACGGGCCGGAAATGACGTTGCACTCATTAGAACTTAGTTACAGAAGGTTGTGAGCTGTTCAGTGCTGAGAACTGACCTCGGGTCCTCTGAAGAAGCAAGTGCTCTTCACAGCTCACTCATCTCTCCAACCTCTGTTTTGTGTGTTTGTTCTTCAGAGACCGGTCTCACTGTATTTCCAAAGTCGGCAGAGAAGTCCCGAGTAGCTTGGACACCATGTGTCCAATTTGTTCTTGATGTCAGAAATATCTTCCTTACATGGTATCAGGTAGTGCCACATTAGGCTCACAAAGTAGGGAATGTCCTGGGACCTTTAGCTGCACAACCTGTCAATTATTATGTGTAGCATAGTTACCCTGAGTCCCTTCTGAACCACTGAAACCATCTTTATGAGAGCCAGGAGAAAAGTGAGAATGGTAGCTCACCTTTAATACCAGGGCTGGGGATAGGGAGCGGGGCTAAGAGGTGGAGTTAAGCAGATCTCTGGGGATCAGTGGTCAGACCCAGGCCCCAGTGAATGAAGCCCGGTCTCAAAAATCAAGGTATACAGCTTCCAAGGAAGGACATTCTGGGTCCAACCTCCTGTCTACACTCACACACCCACACACACACACACACACACACACACACACACACACACACACACACACACACACACAAGGGCATACCCACAAATCTGCCTTTAGTTTACAAAAAGCAAACAGCTGCAGAGGGCAGGGAAGAAAAGTAGGATGGGTGGTCAGCAAACAGGAGGCGGGAGGGCACTGTGTAACTTTAGAGTGTCTGTCATGGAGCAGAGATACCCCAGTGAACCCTGGGCCCAGGATTGGGAAGCTAAGAGTTGATTACCATATCCGTTCTTTGAATCAGGAAGGACAATCATTTTCTTTAAGAGAATAACACGGGACTGAAGAGATGGCTCAACAGCTAAGAGCATTTGTTCTTGTAGATGATACAATGTAGATTCCCAGCACCCATGTGGCAGCTCACTGCGATTCTGCATCAGGGGGATCCAATACCTCTGGCCTCCAAGGGTACCTGCACTTACATGCATACTCCCACACAGATACATAATTACAAATAATAAAAACAAGCCTTTATATAAAGGAGAATGGCAAGCAAAATACTTGTGCTATAAAGAAGTGGTATGAATTTTAGGGTCCAGATGTTGTTCTTCCTCCTCCACTTCCCTCTTCTCAGGGCATCCAGACACCCACTGCACACCAGGCTGGAAGGATGAAGTGGAGCCTGGAACCAGCGGAGTTCTGCAGGAATTCCCAGCCCCTGTCCGGCCGGGAATAAATATAGGGGGGGGTGGGGGGGTGGGAGGCAAGGTGGAGGAGGCTTTCTCTGATAATCTTCAACGAAAAAGCTCTCTGAGGCAATCTTCGCTTGTTTATATTTCCTTATTCAGGTGGGATTGTATGCATTAGCTTTATTTGGGGTGAACCAAGGGTTTTATAGTTTTGGGGAATATTCAGGATGGGCAAAGGTACTGAGATGCCTCATTAGCATGAGGAGGCATTCCAGGAATCTTGGGTGCAGGGCTAGTTGACATTCCAAACTAGGTGGAGGGGGTCCAAGACACCCCCCCACACACACAGGGTAGAGATGAGGAGGCCCTGCTGACAAAGGGAGTCTGACATTTTGTACAGAGCTCAGGGCTTTTTGGTAATATCAGACTTGGACCTCAGCAGCAAGGTTTCAAAACAAGAAGAAACTCATCTTACTGGTATATAGGGAGGCGTAGAACAGCAAGAAGGAGCGAATCTTTCACTATGAGATTTCGGGAGGGGCGCTTTTTAAAGTTTTGTTCCTATGTGTAACTTTCACTAGCTTTAAAAACTGGAGCCCATGGGCTGGAGAGATGGCTCAGCAGTTAAGAGCATTGATTGCTCTTCCAGAGGCCCTGAGTTCAATTCCCAGCAACCACATGATGGCTTACAACCATCTGTAATAGGATCTGATGCCCTCTTGTGGTGTATCTGAAGACAGCTACAGTGTACTAGAGTATATATAAAATAAATCTTTAAAAATTTTCATTACAAAGCAAAAAAAACCAAAAAACTGGAGCCCATAATCAAATTACTTCAAAGTTTCTGAATGCCTTGACTTAGCATGCTAAAATAAAATATTTGCTACTTGGGCATTTTAAAGCATTTCTACTGGCATTTTCTCAATCAGTTTTACAACCATCACCAAACGTAGATGGTACATTTGTTCTTTTCCCAAAGTACATACATTTCTTTACCCGAGTACATACACACAGGAAAACAAATCATCTCCAGTGATTCCCCATGGACTGGATGCCAGTGGAAGAACAGTGAGCAGCCCTCACCCCCCTCAGGTACCCGTGACCCTCACTCACCACAGCATCCTTCTCTGGGCTCAGATCAATGAAACCTGCTCCCGTTCAGAGGCTTTCCACAAAGCTTCAGGCCCCTTCTCCCCACTGGAGACAGCTTATTTTATTTTTACTCTATGTTGCCGAATGGCTGCAGACCAAGCTGAGCAGTGATCTGGGTGCCAATCTCCCTGGCCACATCCCTCCTTTGGAACACTGCTCTGCTCTGTGCAGAGAATGGACTGGTCACTGCCATCCTCACAGCCTGTGGTCCTCACATCGCAGGGATGAAGACCATCTAAGACATGCCCAGAATGCACACAAGAACCTATAATCTGTAAATTCGAACACATGGAGCACAAACAGAGAGAGGGGGAGCATATGACCCTCTAATAAACCTTAAATGTAACATGTGGGCATTGATGAACCCCTGGATCTTTGGAGCCATCTAATTGGTAGTGACTCTTCACCATGTGGTTTCATAGTCATGCTTTAGACTCTAGAGTCAGTTTAGGTTGCTAAAACAAACCACCACAAACCAGTAACATTTATCGCTCACAGACCTAGTGGTCCAGAAGATCAGGGTGGACCCGATCCAGTGTCTGGAGAGGGCAGGCCTCTGGGCTTGCAGAGTGCCAACCTTTTTCCTGTGTCCTCAAATGTCCAGGAGAGATCATCTCTCTTGTCTTCTCATGAATGTACCAATCTTGTCATGAGCACTGTGCAAACATGAGTACCTCCTGGTGACTTTAATTCCTTCCCTAGGGACTCAGCTGCAACATATGAAGAGGAGCAGGTGACATTCAGTCAGCATCAGGCAATGCTGTGTGGGAGGATGGCACGGCTGTCTGGCTCCCATTATTCTGTAGCTCGATTTCCTGGGACAGCCAATTTGAGGTGGACTCAGAGGATGGGATATTCAATTTCTTGTCCTTTCTTCATGCTACTGTGCTAGGAGACAGGGAGAAGAGGCCCGGAGCACATCTGTCCTCTTATGGACTCCTGTTGGGGACATCTAGAGTGAGTCCCATCCTGTTCTAAGGGCAGGCCATGGCAGCTGGTGGATGGTCCTTGGAAGTGTGGTAGGGCACATGTCATCAGCTGGCCTTTGGCAAGCCTTTACCTCAGAAGAGTACTAGAGAAGGTTTTCCTCACATAAACTCTACCTGAGCAGTTTTGAAATTTTAGAGAATAAAAGCAAGTAGACAAATGCCTTCTGAGTCTTTGGGTACCAAATGGTAACATGCACCCGAGTTTGTGTCCCCACGTACCTTTCTTCTATAAATGCATAATACAAACATGGACTAGCTGAAGATAAAGTGTGTGTGTGTGTGTGTGTGTGTGTGTGTGTGTGTGTGTAGTAAGACACTGATGCTGGGTGTCTGCCTCACTCTCTACCTTCTGATTTAAGGTAGGGTCTCCAGATGAATCTAGAATTCACTGATTTTGCCAATCTGGCTGTTCATCAAGCCCCAGAGGTCTTCCTACTTGCTTCCCCCAGAGATGGGATTGCTGACACATTCACAATCCCTTTTTTACAGGGCTACTGGGGATCCAAGCCCAGGCCTATGTGCTCACACAGACAGTACTCTGGAGCCATCTCCTGAGGCACCCCCCTGACCAAATCTTGTTCTTACAGGATTTGATTCCCTTAGAAATAAGCTGCATATTTACTGTGTGATTCACTGAGATAACTCCTCACCTTGTATGTTAAGAATGTTTTAAATAGTTTTGGCTTTCATATTTCATAATATCTGCTACATTTACAAAACTATGTGTGAGAGAAGTGTGAGTTCAGACTGACTCCTCCCACCAGCACCAGCCTGCTGGCAACTGCTATGTGTCCCTCTCCTGGCCCTTCATCCCCACTGCAGAGGCATTACCTGCCTGGATCTGAGGTTTCTAAGTCCATTATTACACAGCTTCTGTGAACAGCCACCTGCTCCTGTCACACTGGAGGTCTTCATAGGTAGGAAGCTCACCGGCCCACGATGGGGAAGATGTTGCTGAGCTGAGGAACAAGGCCATCTTCCCATTCAGACAGTGCTAGGGATATAGCCCAGGAACTGATCTTGTAGACATCTGTGGCTAAGAGAAAAGATCAGGACAAAGGCAAGAGGTAGGGGTTGGTCTGTTTATTAGAGTGAGCATGTACTGACCAGTTTCCTAAGCATCAGCAGCAGTCAATCAGCAACCTTGCCTCCATGGTACCTGTGTTCAGGGGACTCAGGGGACAGCTGATCACAGAGCTATGTTGACAAATACTATAGATTCTTTCTCACGTGGCGCTTCTGGAGAGCCCATATGTAAGGTTGAAAATGGAGGACATTAAGATTCAGACAGTTATAAAGAATGACTCTGACATTATCAAAAAACCCAAGCCAGTGGGCTTGGTGCTACACACTATACCTGTAATCCTGACACTCAAGAAGCTGAGGTAGGAGGATTGAGAGTTCTAGGCCAGCTTGGGCTAACCAGACACTCTCACAAAACAACAAAACCAGACAAAACGAGTATTGGTGAGGATGCTGTGAAAGGGACCCCTCCCCTATCTGTCTAGTCAACGGAGTTGGATGTAAACAGCACAGGTATTATGGAAACAACGCGGAGCCTCACTACACTCAAAGTAGAGCTCCCATGAGAGCTAGCAATCTCACTGCTCGGCGTATGTGCAAAGGAGGTGAACTCGGTGTGTCGGGGAGATTTATGCATGACTGTAATTACTGGAGGAACATCCTTGTGGCATCAACAGCTGGGCAGAAGTACCCCCCAGATAGGTTATAGTAACTTTTTATTTAACCCAAAGCCTAAACCAATGAATTTCTGGTCTGTGAGCTGGGCAACCTTGGGAAAGCCACTTTACCTCTCTTTCTCTTTTCTGTGTTATAAATCAGAACTGCTCATACCTCCTGCTGACAGTGATGATCAAGCAGTATCTGCCCCTTGGTGTACAGATGTATCAAACAGCAGTCGAAGTGGAGAAGCTGAGCGGACTGCTGCTCCAGGCATCCAGGCAGGTGTGGCAGAGTGAGGCAGACAACCCTCATCCCAGGTTAGTCTTGGTCTCCATCCACAACAATCCTGTAGGGCTGCATGCCGGTTCCCACAAGTGTCTGGGAATATAGGCCAGACCCCAGGCTTGGCATAGGTCCTGTTTTGCTGATGCGGCTCTTGGCCTCTGCTGCCTGGCTATGAACTTCACCCTCCGTACACCGTGGCCAAGCCTACTTCCCAGGAGGGAACAAAAGCCTAAGCAGGCTCACTGTAGCTGCACACATCATGCTCAGTGTGTTCAAGGTGGAAGCTCATACTGGTATCAGCATTGAGACCCAAGCCCTGTCCAGGCCTGCAACGGTCCCCACTGTGATGGAGGCTGGGCGCACTTGCAGGGATAGGCTGGGGCAGACATGGTGATGCTCATTTTCCAGCATCTGGAATCTAAGGCAAAGGGAAAGCTATGAAGGACCACAGGAGCCAAAGAAATACTCAGCTCCGGGGGACCTGGGGCCTTCCTAACCCTTCTGTTCTGTAAGTGCAGCCTGGGGGGCCTGCATTAGTAGGTAGGTCAGATGCAACCACAGAGGCAAGAGACACTAGAGAAGACTCCCCTGAGGGTTTAGAAGAGATGATGGGGCCACAAGCCAGGGAACCAGCCATACTGTTACCCTGACTACAGGAAAACTCAGTTTAGACTTCTGACCTTCAGAGCTTCAATGAGAAAAAAATTAAACATGTGTTGCCCTAAGTTGCTGTCTGGGGAAATTTGTTAAAGCGGTAACAGGAATGAGACCAGGATGGACCCTTCCAGTACTGCTAAAGGGTACTGACTACCCTCCCAACTACTATAATGGAGTCAGTCCTTCAACCTTGTTGGTACAGGACTGACAGACATGATGTGGCTGTCAGAGGTGGGTCTTTACCTGATCACACTGCTTTGCATGTTAAGACCTGGGGAGTTGCTCACAGTAAGTGTTCTGTCATGGCACGTATGAGATTTGATTGGAGAGACTGAGCCCAAATCACATGCCTAACTTGTCATTTAAGGTCCTCAGCAGGTGAATGGCTGGCAGGCTACAAGGAGCGTTTCCAAGGGTCTGCATGATGATACCCTGCGAATCACCTAAAGCAGATAGCCCACCGTGTGCATGATAAGTGACTCTTCCAGAACATAGTTTCCCCCTCCTTGGGGTTCCTGCCAAGCTGTGTTTTACCATCTGCTTGAATGTCTCAAGCAATGGAGTCACAGTCTGCAGGCTGGCTCCAAGGGTGGTACTGTGGTTTGGATTTGGTTCCTTCCCAAGAGAAATGCATCCTGGAGTTAAACCATAGTGAGGGGTAAAAGGCAGAAACTTAATCCAACGCTGATGTTTAGAGAAAGATACTTGGTTAGGAGTGAGGCCCCCATGACCGACTGATTCATAAAGAGAGAATCCCGGGGTCATACATGCAATGCATATATGTGCCTCTCTATATGTGCTGCCTTGGGACTCTGCTGGGAGGAAGGCTATCAGATGTGGGTAACAGACCTTGCTTGCATCTGTAGGGATGATTGAGCCAAAACAAACCTGTTCTTTATAGCTAACCCTGTGACACTACATTCCTGAAAGCAGAAGACAAGGACACATGGTAAGTCCATCCTTAAAGAGGCAGATGTGGCTTGTGAACCGTGGCCAAACTCTGCTCTCTAGGATGATAGAAGCCAGACACGCTCCCATCTGACAATCACTCCTCCCCTGGACTGGTCACAGGCAGATATGGTGTGCCACCAACTGCAGAGGGGCCTTTCTTCACCTTGTCCCAGGATGACACAAAGATGTGCTATTTGGATGTCACATGTACTAATGAATTCCACTTAAAGCTGACACTTGCTTCTTACAGGATGTGGGTTTTTTTGTTTTTTGTTTTTTTTCCTTTTCTTTTCCACTACTGGGGGCCCCTCAAGGTCTCTGGGGCAGTCAATGCAGCTTCCTTCTTAAAAAGAGCTCTCAGCAGTGATGTCGTGACTTTTGCATAGGCAGTTCTTGTTCCTCTCAGGATTTTTTAAAGCCTCCAGGACTCTTTCCCTACACAACTGTTTATAGAAGCAGACCCATTCTACGGTTACTGCTAGCTTCAGAAGTTCCTACACAGTAAGGAACGCTGCAGAGGAGGTGAATTATACTGTCTTGGGGCAAGACTCCAACTGAGAACCGGCTGCAAGTATCCTGTGCCTACACATGCTTCCGGATGATGCATTTATGGCTGTTAACATGTTTGGGTGCTTTCAGCACACATGATTCTCCTAATCTTAGGAAACAGTGTCTACCAGGGTGTATGTAGCTTCAGGAAAACCCATCAACTAAAATGCCTTCTTTTATTATTTATTATTAGTATTTAGAATTTCCTAGTGGGTTTTACTTACAGATGAAGACTGAAACAGCTTATAGCATGGGTGCCACTGTGTCCTCCTGGATCAAAAGGTGGGTATGGGCCTCAACCAGTCTTCTTGCCGCCCCCAACTCTGTCCACTTGCTGTTGATACAGACCATGGGGGATAGACCCAGGTACACACCTCATCCTGCTGGCTCTTACTTTCCAGTGCTGGCATCCAGGAGCAGCCGCGGACAATCAAATTTGGTCTCTGGTGTTGACAAATACCCGATCTCTTGCCTCTTCACTAGGCAGTGAATTTTGGCCTGTAACCAACTGTGTAACTTCTGTGGCTAGAAATAGACATTTTCTAGAATCCCAGACAAAGGGTGGCTGTATCCAGGGAGAGTGTAGGTGCTTATGAGAGTGTTGTAGCTTAAGTCGGAAGCATCCTCCAGGTGTCCATGCGCTAATATTGGTAGATGGTAGAGACTAAGTCTTCAGGTCATGACGCTGTGCCCATCAAGGGCACAGTGGGAACCTATCTCTTGCCACCCCCACCCCCCCGCCTCTTGGTATGACATGCTGCCTTATCAGAGGTTTACAGCAAAGGAGCTAACTGGCTATGGTTGACCCTATGAAACCATGAGCCAAAAGACCCCCTTTCTAAACTGAGTTGATTATCCTATTTGTTACAATGACAGGTAACATATTGGAAGGCTGAAGGAAGCTTATAACCCTCTGGAGACATAGGCATCACACCCTCCTACTGACCTTTAGTTAATGAGCTCAAAGAAGTGCCACAAGCCACAAGACAGGAGAGAACACCCAGAAGAGAAGCCACCCTTGTTCAAATCCTCAACTGAGATTCTGCCTCTCCAATCAGTGGCTAGAGTTTCTCCAGATTTTAGCTTCTGCCACTTTAACAGAACCTCTGCAGACCACGTCCCTCAATTGAATCACCCAGGCAAATAAAATAATGAATCATAAATTTTATTTCAAAATGTAAACGTCACTAAACATGCATACATGTTAAAACAATAAAATTTACAATTTCATTAATTTTTTTCTTTTGCATAGGACATTACAATATAGAATCTATGCCTTACAAAATACATAACAAAGTTTTATCCGAGCAAGCCAAGGCCAGATTGGGAACTATACAACTGTAATACTTCACTGTAGTGATCCAGGAAAGACGGAACATGGCCTTTGGAAGCATGTTGGGAGCTAGGTTTAAAAAAAAAGTTCCTATGGAAAAGGAAACTGGGAACTGGATGGAAATGGCCTTGGACCCTTGCATTTGCCTTGGGATTTTGGCAAAGGATCCCACAGAAGTTCCACCGATGGCTTTGGATGGATGGGAAGCAGTCACCTGGGCCTGTCCAACAAAACCACAGCAAGGATTTCTAGTCACCAAGGAGGGACAGGAGCTCTGACTCCACAATGCATGTAGTGGCTCAGCAGGGAGCCTTACGGTACTGTCCATGGGCCTCTCCAGTGTGCAATGGGGGAACAGAAAGAGCCTTCCGCCCACATACTAGGGTAGACATTGTAAGTCAGGCATGCCACTGGAGCAGATGACCAGGCAGTGTCTGGGTCACAAGAGGAGTACATCTAGCTACTCCCGGAAGAGGAATTCTCCTAAGTCTAGGCTCTCAGTACTGAGACAGGCAACCTGGCCCACAGGCACTGAGCAAATGAGCACAGGCAGCTGACACATACTCTAGGGAAACAGCAGGGAGAAAACTGGCATTCATGCCTGACCTATTTCCTGGCCACCCCCAGGAATTCAGGGGTAGGTGTCTTCTCTGCCATCCTGTTTGTTTCTAAATAAAAGTAGTAAAGTTTTAAAGCTGTGTGAGATGGGGGTTTGCGGGGGGTGGGGGGGAACTACCACTGGGCTCGGCTAGAGTTCCGAAGCAAGTTCACTAACCCTGTAGGGGTCAAAGAAACCAAGCAAGCCTCCCTTCCCTGGTGGACTGGGGCCTCTGGGCCACCAAGAGGAAGAGCCTCTCCCTCAGCAGTGCTCAGGCCTGTATCAATAGTAAGCTGGACTGTGCATCCATGTTCGGGTACAAAATTCTCTGGAATGTGTCCAGGACAAACCTTCGAAGACTCAGAATCAGGAAAATTAGTCACAGGACCTGGCTCTTCCTAGTGCCATCCTGACTTCAAAACAGTGAGTCAAACATCTGGATTTTAGCTTTGAAAGATACAGCCATCAGGACAGACAGATAGAAACTTTGGACAGGAAAAAAAAAAAAAAAAAAGTGGGTGACCTACAAAGCATTTCGTACTGATCACTACATGGCTACACAAAAACCTTCCAGCACAGTCTCTGACCAAATGACCTTCTGGGGGGGGGGGGGGGAGAATCAGTAACACCTGTCAGAAATCAAAATAGGTAGCCTTGTAAACAAAGCCACAACCAGTTGAGAAATGAGGCCAAACTATTGCTCAGGTTTAGTCTCACATGGACGGTGTTCCTGCTTGGTGGAGATCCCAGATGACCCCTCTAGGAAATGCTGTGACCCTGTGCAGTCCATCGTAGCACCTGCTTCTGGCAAGAAAAGGGCCAATCTTCTGGACGGAATAGGGCTGAGAGGCATTAGTCTTGAAAGGCAACCCCTCTGTTCTAGCACATTTCTCTTGGGACCACAGAATGTCACCTTCCCTCATCCATCCCCACATCTAAACCATCCCTCACTGGGGTCGCCAGGGTGCAGGATTTTGCACCTGGAGGCCGCACTCCGGTGAATCCTGCACCTGCCCCAATGCTGGCCTCGGAGCAAGGCTGCCATGGTGTGGGCTGGAGGCGGGGAGCCTTTGCATCTCAGGTCCTGTGAGCATGGGGCATGGCAGAACACAGGTAGGGCACCTCCAGGGTCACACTCCGACTGAGGGCATCACTGTCCATCCCTACGTAGCACCCATCAAGAGAGAACCGAAGGCCCTCTTTGGAAAGGGCTATTTTCTGTATGGCTGTAGGATTCAGTAGGCATCTGGGGAACAGACAGTGGCCCCATAATATGGCTAATGCAAAGAGGGACTTTCTCATTTGGGACATGAGCTAAACCCCAGCCCCTTGATGGCTGAAGTCCAGAGTTCCTCTTAGACGCTGCTGTAGGGAACCCTCCCTTCACTCAGGCACTTCCATAGTGGGATCTCTGCTTCCCATCCCGAAAAAAAAGACTTTTCAGTATTATTCCTGGACACCCTATGGGTTCCTCAGTCAAACTGAACCAGAAATATGGCCATAAACCACAAAAACTCAAAGATCCTGCAACAGACCCGGTCTGGGAAGACACCGCATCTTAGAAGGCATCCCTTGTTTAGGACAAGATGGGAACCTAATGAGAAGCCACGGGAACTGAACCTAGTCAAGTTCCTTCCTTCCTCCCACCCCTTGATGAGATGAACTGAAGCCCCAGATGATATAGGGGGGTCTATAAGGGGTGCTCTGGCCCCATGCTGAAGGACCACACCCTACCATTAAAGGAGAACCACTTTGGGAATGAAGACTCATTCATTTGCCAAAAATAGCCAACGCCTGCATATTTCTGTTTTAAGGCAACATTACCCTTCCATCTATCAGATGGAACAGCCCTGGGTCATTCAGAGGAAAACTTAAATTAAGTGCTCTCTTTGGAAACAGCCTACGCCCACTCTCCCTCCCCCTCCCCCCAACCCGCTCTAAAACAAACCAGCTCTTTCTTTTATTCCAAGAAGATGGGGCTTAGAGTCCTTTTATCCTTCCTGTGTGCAGACAGTCTGGAGCTAGAAAGCCTCCTGCTGTGACTCTGTGGGTAGGTCACAAGGAGATACCTGGCTTCTCCCAAGGAGAGACCTTGGCTGGCCTTTGGGGCCCACTGCTGCCTCTGTCTTCAGAACTGTGGATGTAGGTGCACCAAAGGACTTTGGAATAAAATTCCTGAATCTGGAATGTGAGTTCCTGAGACATGAAATGTGTTCCGAGTGTGGCTTTCTCTGCCTCACACAAATGACTTTGGGAGGGACTACACTTTGGAACTCAGCATGAAGATCGCCACCCCCAAGCACGCAGGGTTCCCTTCAGTCAGGGTTCCGACCACATACCCCCGTCTCTTCCCCAGATGAAATGCAAGCAGAGCTGTTACCAGCTTTGCACTGGACCAGGGCAGGGACCATCCCCACCCACCATGTCTGCTTTTGGCAGCAACAATGCCACAGCCTAACTCAGCACCTACTGTGCCACCAAAAGCCACCATATGCCATTAGCCTCTCATAGTTGACACAGGTAGTTAGAAAGGGGTGCCCAAGATCCACATGGGAGCCACATGACAACAGCCAGAAACTGCAGACTTGGCTGGGCATGGTCTCTGGGTTTTCCCTGTGCTGCACCCCCATACTGTGTGGGGGTTGGGGTAGAGGCAGAATGGCCACAACCAAGGCACGCTGGGCCCAGGAAGCCCATCTATGACCCTCTGAGTCACAAGGGCCGATCCTCCACATCAAAATGAAGAGAGGTCTCTGTAAGATAACCCATGTCCATCCCAAACCCACCCACTACCCAATGCATACTCGCGCGCGCGCGCACACACACACACACACACACACACACATCCAGTCCTGTGGCCTTGTGTTCCTAGGCCCCAGTTCTTGGGAGAAGGGGAAGAAATGCCTGGGCCTCTGCAGGGTGGGAGCAGATGACACTCCAAGTATCTGCAAAGGAGCAACCAGAACATGGTCTTGCTGACAAGGCCCAGCACCTGAAGCCAATGTAGCCCAGGTCTGGGCTCCAGGAGAAACAGGCCAGGCCTGGCTTCTACTCCTGCTGTCCGACCAGCAGGCCACCTACCCCTGCCCTAACCCACACTGCAGACTGGGTGTGGTGTGGGTGCTCCCAGGCAGGGCAGGCAGTAGCAGGACAGAAAAGTGGGTAATGCAACAGTATAGATCTGTGGGTTTGCTAAGTCTGTACCCAAGGTTCTGAGAAAGCGATTCCCACAATGTTCACACGGCACCCCCAGAGAAGCAGATTCCTGGTTTCTCCAATAGCCTCTCCTATAACACCTGCTGTGCTGCTCTGGGGAGTTAACTGCCGATACCTTTGCCACCATCACGCACTCACAGACTGAAGAGGCAGAGGGGTCATGATGGTCCTGTCCAGTGGTCCAGAGCACGAGAGCTGGATAAAACAACACCAATTTGGGGGGGGGAAACAGTTTCAGTACAATGTGCCCGGGGCACTATTTCCCAGTCTGAGAACATGGTATGAAGTGAAGGGTCCCAGGTGCCTTCTTGTAGGGCAGGCAGGGCCCAGCCGCCTCCATGGGTTGTTTGCAATAATGATGTGCCAATCCAGGCAGGGTTTGCATCTGGCCTCCATTTTCCCAAGGATTTTTGGAGGCAGGTAGGCAGGCAGGCAGGACCAGCCTTAGAAGGCAGATGTCCTCCACAGTTCCACAGGCTCCCATGATCTGTCATGGCTTACCACATCCCTGTGAGGTGACCAGTCTCTCAGACCCACCTGTGCGCTAAGCCAGGCCAAGGGGCAGATAGAGGACCACAACTGAGTGGTAGGCAGGAGAGGGTCACAGGCCTTTGGGGGTCTGCTGCAAAAACACAATATCAGTGACCACTTCGCTGTTTCCAGCTGTCCTGTTCTGCCCCAATGTAATCCTAAACCTCACAGAAAACTCCAGAGTGCAAATCTATGTACACAGTAAGGCGGCAGAAAGGCATGCCCTCACTGACCTCGTGGACCGCGTTCTTCCCTGAGAAAGGGGGGTTTCAACACCGCTGAATCTCAACTTCGTGGATAGCTGTATTGTGCAATTTGTGGGTGGTGTTTTTGTTTTTGTTTTGTTTTTTGAGAAATTTTTTTTTTCTTTTTGTTAAAAATTGACACCTGAGGTGAAGAAAACTGTTTTGCTGTGGACTTCTCAAGTTCACTCAGCTTTCCTATTACCAAAGGGGCGAGGAGGCGCGGTCCGGGTGTGGGTGCTCAGGGTGAGCTGGCAGGGCTGATGGTGGGGCTGCTGGCATCCGAGCGGCTGTAGTCGCTGAGCGAGCCGGTCCTCGAGCCCCCGCTGCGCCGCTGCAGCATGCCCGGATGGAAGTTGGCATGGCGGCGTGCGTGCTTCGTCAGGTGGTCGCTCCGCATGAAGCGCTTCTCGCAGATGGGACAGCTGAACTTCTTCTCGCCCGTGTGTGTGCGATAGTGCCGTGCCAGCTCGTCCGAGCGCGCAAACTTCTTGTTGCACTCCTGCCAGCTGCAGGCGAAAGGCCTCTCACCTGCGGGTGACAGAAAAGAGGTTAAGTCTCGGCCATGCCCCACCACCTAGCCAGGCCACTGGCTCGCACCATCCTCCAGGCCTATCTTCCCCTCCTGTGCCAAGCTCTCAGCCCACACCTGAGATGGAAGCAGATGAAGGGCTTGAAGAAGAAAGAACATGGCCAACTCTGGCAGTGGATCTCAGACAAAGCAAAGCACGCCATCAACGCTCCCAGGCAGGGCCAGCAGTGCTCAGCCCTGGGCGGGGAGTAGGAAGGGGGTGCCGGCCCAAGGGAAACTCTTCTTCATCTTGTCCAGGAAGAGGGTCAAACACAGCCTGCCAGCCTGCTGCTCCTGCTCTGACACAGGCCCTTGTAGACTCAAAACAGGATGACAGACATCAAGGATGACCCCGAATAGCCCAGGTGTGGAGAAGGCAGACCACAGTGGGACTCGGGGAGTGTGGATTTGCTCAGTCTGGGTGGACCAGGATGTACTCCTTGCTCAGATTAAGGGGCAAACTAGCATTTACCCAAACTATTATACACACTGGGGGTTAAAAAAAAAAAAAGAGGAAAAGAAAATGTTATCAACCGGTCAGGAAGAAGCATTCTGCGGTACTCCAGAATGAAGCTTCTCTGGTACTGGGGACCACACTGCCGCCTCTCTCCTTTTTCTCTGCTTCCTTGCCCTACAGAGGCTCTAGTGAAGATTGCCAGCTCCTGAAGTTAGCTCACCTAAGTCCAGCAAAAGAAATGTACAGCACCCACCATCCACCTTAAATAGTAACAGGCACTCAGGGTCACCTGACAACCCAATGTGAAAAGGAAAGGACACGGGCAACAGAGCCACCACCTGCGAAGAGAAGACGGAGAAGCTGGCAAACAGGAGAGTCTTAACCCAAACTTCTAATGTGAGAACTCTCAAAAGAACCTGATACACAATGCCATGCACAGAACAAACAGAAAACTATCAGAAAAAGCAGGTTCAGAGGACACACACACACAAACCAGCACTGAGACATTAAAAATATTCTTATTGAATAACTCCAAAAAGCTGGAAATATACTCAAAATAAAAAACAAAATTCAAAATATGTAAATGCCTGGTGTTCCGTCTCCTAGGATTGTTAAAGACAAGGCCCATGTGTGGGGTGTTTGTTTTCCTCGTTAATTTTCACTTTGTGGGAAAAGATACTGAGAGGTGACCTTCAAAACCCAGCAACCTGGGCGTGGCCACTAGCTGGCTGCCCGTGCTTTTCGGTTCTACTAGGATGGTGCTTCACATTCCTAGCTTTTTGTTTTTAGCAGACAGTCAGAGGCTAAAAGCCGAACACTCTAGTACAGGGACTAAAAATGTGTAAGAAGAGGTACAGACTGGCAGAATAAAAAAGAAAATGGATACAGTAAATTGCTAAATAAAAAATAGACTTATCAGTGTCGTGGATGGGAGAGTAAGATGGGGAATCTGGGCAGAGTGGGGGAGGCTGTATGCAGAAAAGCACCCCTTTGAAGGATTTCTGCATAATTACCACAGTGAGTAAAAAGGGAGATCTCAACACCTAGTCGGTGGTATGTGAAAAACAAACACCAGGCTAGCCCCACCAGAACATGACAGGACAGACACTACATGTGTATGTCAGGCTGGACATACTGGAGGGCGGCATGAGTTCACATTGTCATATACTTCAGCAAAAACAAGAAGAAACCATGAGCCAAGAGCAAGGTGGAGGTTTGGAGAGGTGACTCTGTAGGGCCCAAAGGTGCAGAGGTATAATCCTAGGAAGAAAGTAGCTCCGTGTATGATCAAGATATTAGATGAGCTTAAGGACATGGGGAGGCATATTACTTTTGTATTATTACAGAAAAGGTGACAACAAGCTTCAGAGAATATAGGCTCGATCTGCACACAAGACAATCAATGATCAAATTAAAAGCACACTAAAAATGCCAGATGGTTGTGTGCAGCTAGTACAAAGCCCAAAGGCTCTAGGTGCTTTCCATATGTAAAACTACTTATCTGTTCCAACAATAGCTGGAGAATGCAGAAAAAGCTGTAATCCCAGCACAGGCCCCAGCAGGTCTAATAAACTTTATAGTTCCAGTCACATAAGCACAGTGCTAGATTTTAATTGTGCAGGATCAATATCATAGACAAATCCCACTGCCCATCAGAAAACATGGCTTTCAAGGAAATGGAAGATACACAGTAGAATTACACAGTAGAATTAAAATAATATAATAATTAAAAATTATATACTCATCAGTTCGGGGGGAGGTGAGGAGAAGGGTATGAGTGAGTTAAGTTCTTAAATTTAACTGCACAAAAACAGATTAATTTGGGAAATTAAGAAACAGAAATATGTGGGGCTGGAGAGATTGCTCAGTGGTTAAGAGCACTGTCTGCTCTTCCAGAGGTCTTGAGTTCAATTCCCAGCACCCACATGGTGGGTCACAACCATCTGTAACGAGACCTGATGCCCTCTTCTGGCATTGGAGTGTACATGCAGATAGAGCATCCATACATAAAATAAATAAATCTAAAAAAAGAAACGGAAATGTTAAGAAACATGAATATGTTACATATTTTTACAGTACCCATCAGGACAACTAAAATCAGGAGAACAGTACTCAACTGAACACAGCTTTATTCTAAGCTTCTCTGTGTTGCAGGTCTTTTTAAACAGCAAAGAGGAATGTGAGCCGGGCAGTGGTGGCGCACGCCTTTAATCCCAGCACTTGGGAGGCAGAGGCAGGTGGATTTCTGAGTTTGAGGCCAGCCTGGTCTAGAGTGAGTTCCAGGACAGCCAGGGCTACACAGAGAAACCCTGTCTCGAAAAAAAAAGAAAAGATACAGCCAAACCCTAATCCTGCCCCCCAAACCTAACTTGGAAGGAGGAGGAAAACAACAATAACAACAACAACAAAAACCTCTTTGTAGATATAATTAGGGTAAAAATCTTGAGATGAAAGTACAAATTACAAGAGGGAAGGCTGGTGAAGAGGACATGGCAGTAAGAGACTAGAACAGTCTATAAGCTCTGAGCTGCCAGCTCCAGCCCTGGAAATGAGGAGAGGAGCAGGAAAGTCCATCTCCCCTGGATCCTCCAGGAAGGACCACCCCTGCCAGCGGCTTGCTCTTAGATTGCTGGTTTCATTCAGGAAATCTGGAAAGTAAATCTCAGCTGCTTTTAGCTCTCCACTTTGTGGTCGTATGTTACAGCAGCTCCAGGAAGTGGAGCTGTCCTGTTCTCACAGAAGGGCCCACATGGCGATGCTGTCCACAACCAGCCCTGGCACCAGGCCTGCCATGTTCCAAATGCCTTGTTCTTATTTGCTATCATCCCCAGCTTAGATTGGGGTGGGGATGGGAGCTGGGTTCAGGGTGGAGTCAGGATCCACTGAACTCAGATTCAACCATTTCCTAGTACCCCGTGAGATGGTTACAGATGGGCTTCAGGCAAGGGGGACATCTGCAGAGACAGCTTACTTACAGAGGAGGGCGGGGAGGCGGTTTCCACTTTCACGGAGTACAGGCTCAAGACAGGACCCTCAGGACATAGTCCTCACCCCGAAAGATGATAGCCTCCCACCTGCTCTCTATTCCTGCATCAGCACACACACACACACACACACACACACACACACACACACACACACCCCAAAATTAAGTCTGTGTACAGAAGTTACACGAGTTCAAACTGGATGCTCACCCACAGGGGTTATATCCAGGCTGCTGAGGGGACTGGCATGAACAAGGATGGATGAGTGGAGGTGGGGGACACAGCACTCCACACTTCAGAGCTTCTAGTAGTGTAAAAGCCCCTGATAGGAATTGTATTTGAAAAACACAACACAAAACAAGACCCAAGCACACAATCCAGTAGCTGCCCAGAGAAGTGAGGCCATCAATTATTCCATGGCCTCTGGCATTTTCCACTGAACTCTCTATGAAGAGCAAAGGTAAGGCAGGTAATGTTACTATAGTCAACACAATTTTATCTCAGGTCTCAGGTGCCTACAGGAGGTATGTACCCCAGTATCATTCTGAAAGCAGTTCTGGAGACTGGCCTCGGGGTGGGGTGCCTGAACTGAAACAGCACAAGAGACCCCACAGAGGCAAGAGGTGAGGCAGGTAGCCCAGCACCACAGCTGGTGACTCCACCTCCCATCACAGCAGAGGGGGTGGGCTGGGCTAATCAACAGCCCCAGTACCCCCCACCTCGGACTGGAATGCTGCATCTGCCCTCCTGAGGACAGCGCAGCCCGCAAGGATTAAGGTGTAGTCTAACAAAAAAGAAAGCACTGGCCCTCCCAAGTAGGTAGCTGAAATAGAGAACAGATCCCCATAGAAAGCTGGCCTTTTTGAAGAATCCAAAGCTCCCCCCCAGGGGGGCACCCCATTCTCAGAAGCTCCAAGGGACCAGGAGTCAGGGTGTTGAGTGACCAATACAGGTGCATATATGTGCGGGGGGGGGGGGGGGGG
>CM052703.1:125871954-125957240 GCA_028551405.1 Uromys caudimaculatus | reverse complement strand
AGAGAGAAAGGGAGAAAGAAAGGAGCGAGTTAGCAACTTGTAGCCATCCAGCACATATAAACTGCTCTGAAGTCTCAACAGTAAGCTCCCAGCTTCAACAATGAATGTATAATCTGAGCAGGACACTGAAGAAGATGGTCAACAGCTCATGGGTGCTCAGCATCTTCTGACCTTATGACTACAAATGAGAACAGGAGAGGACCTATACACATTCACAACAATGCCAGAATCAGAAAGTTGCCTCACTAAGTGCTGCTGGGCCAATTCACTCTCACACTAGGAAAGTGTCGCAGCCACTGTGGAAGATCACTCACAGATTCTTAGGAATTTATACAGCCTTAAACACAACACCCTAATCCCACTCATAGGCCTTCACCAAGGTGAACTAGAAATAGATTCCATACTAAGACCTGTACACAACCTTAAAACAGCTATTCATAATCATCGCAAATGGAAACAGGCACTTTCTACAGATGGAGAGACAAATTTTGGCGTATCCACACAATGGAATATTAAATACTATTCAATGGTTAACAAAGAAGCTACTGACTCACAACAAAATGGATAAATTATGAATGATTTTGCTAACTTAAGGTAATCCGACATAAAAGGCAGCACTTCACATGGCTCTATTTATATTTCATTCTGCAAAATACAAACCTAAAGACAGAAAACCCATCAAGGACAGAGGGATTTGGGACTGGTTAGCTTCTATAAAGGGATAAACAGGGTGATTTCTATAGCAGTATTAGGACAGTAGATAAAGGCTGCATTTGTCAGTTCTCATAGAACTGGGGTGGGGGAGTGGTAAGGTGATCTTAGTGCAGTCTCAATTTCAACCCAACACCATAACAAACAGTAACAAAACCCCCAGCACTTGGAACTGTACTCACAAACAAGGCATTTCAGGCTACACAAATAAACACCAACCAGGAAGTTGGGGAATCCCAGGCTGGAACTCAGACTGAGTCACATGCTTTGTGTAGGGTGGAACAGCAGCTGACCTAAGTTACTGGGAACAGAGTTGTGATGGAAACTCTTTAAGAGCAAAAGGCTGGGCAGTGGTGGTGCACGCCTTTAATCCCAGCGCCCAGGAGGCAGAGGCAGGTGGATTTCTGAGTTCGGGGCCAGCCTGGTCTACTGAGTGAGTTCCAGGACAGCCAGGGCCACACAGAGAAACCCTGTCTCGAAAAACCAAAAAAAAAAAAAAAAGTAAGAGTAGGCAAAAGGACCTGCACTGTAGTCAGCAAAGCATCAACTCTAGGCACAGTCTAACAGTCTACACCTGCCTCCTGGGTGCACTAAGGAAAGGGGACACAGGTAAGGCCACTGCTGGGGGTAGAGGTAGAGGAGTCACAGCAAGGGGAGTCTAGTCCCACAGGCTGGCCCCAAATGAGACCTAGATGTGGATTTGCGCTTAGTTCAATGTGTAAGTGCAGGGACAGAGAGAAATGGTGTATTTCATTAATGTGTTAAACAATGTATAAAAGGCAAACTCCCTCTCTCCCTCTCCTTCTCCCTCTCTTCCAGCTCTACTTAGAGTGGCACAGTAACAGCCACACCCCAGTCACAAAGCGCACACCCAGATCCTGGATTCTGATACCATTCTGCAGTGAGAGGAAACAGGGTCCTTTGGATTTGATTTGTGGGCTGGGAAAGGAAAAGTCCGTAAACAGAGCATCACCGAATGCCAGAAAGTCAGGAAACAGACAAAAACTCAAACTGAAGGGGCATGTCAAAAAGACACAGGAGCAAGCCTAAAGAGTCCCTGGCCTGGGCTGGAACATTTGAGTAACAACATAAATAGCACTAAATTCACATGAACTGCATTCCCCACAGACATGAAGTGGAGAGAAAGACTCTGCCTTTCTGCTGTGTTTACCTCCAAAAGCCACAAACCCAATCCAACCATGAGAGAAAGATCAGGCAGCTACACACTGAGGAAGCCTACAGAAGACTTAGCCAGTGTGGAGTTACTATTTTTCGTTGCTGTGTAAGTACCTGACCACAGAAATGCAAGAAGAATTTATTCTGGACTCACGGTTTGAGGGAACGACAACAGTTCATCACGGCAGGTGAGGAGGCAGAAGCGTTGGGCAGCTGGTCACACTGCATCCTCAGGTAGCAGAGAGATGAATGCTGGGGCTTGTCTGCTTTTTATATAGTCTGTGACCCCAGATCATCAGGTGGTATCACCCACACAAATCAGGTGGGTCTTCCCTCTCACACCCAGAGAGGCGTCTCCTGGGTGACTCTAAAGCTAGTTTGGCTGACAGTGAAATTGAACATAATAGCTAATACCCCTCAAAATTGTTGAAGGTCTACTGTGGAATGCTATCTTTTAGACTTGTCTTGGCTGTTGCACTAATAAACTCACATCCTCTAAAGTTACCTGCACAAGATCAAGCCAGTGAGCATTCTAACATGGGCTGGGGAAGGGCTCATGAGGTCCTATCCCTAGCTGACAAGCTACGTGGCAATTGATGTTTTCTGGCCACTGTGGTGTTGGGAGCGCCATTTTTTTTTAGTGTTGTGGTCACTGGTAAGTTGCCCATGCTCTGGTAGGTGGACGGCCCCATACCCATATGCACGAGGGCAGCATTAACTGGACTCATTGATTTGTTTTTTAAAAGAGTGTAAGGGTTAAAAAAGACAAGCTGAAGGGCTAAGGGGACGTGTGAGAAGTAAGTTGAGGGCCGATAATCAATCAAGATACACGGTATGTGTGTGTGAAATTGTCAAAGAACAAATAAAAGTATTTCTTTAAAAAGAACTGCCAAAACTGGGCATGACAGTGGTGCATGCCTTTAATCCCAGCACCCAGGAGGCAGAGGCAGGTGAAACTCTGTGAGTTGGAGGCCAGCCCAGTCTACATATCGAGTTCCAGCCAGCCAGAGCTATAGAGAGAGACCATGTCTCAAAACAACAAACAGAAAACAAAACCATGAAAAACAAACCAAATCTTAGATGCCAGGTAGGACCCAGGGAAACATGACAGCCATAGTCCAGTTAATGAACGACAGACAATGATGTCCCTTGCCTTTTGTGATCTTAACGACAGTCACGTGGCTCTACTTGGAGTAACAAGCTAATACTGCTGAGCTAGTGCAAATGGCTAAATCAGACTCAATTGACAGAAAAAGATGAAGATGGATAAACTAATTTCTCCTGCTCCTCAACTACCTTGAGGGCAAACCTATGGTAGTCACTCCTGTCAAACAGACACTTCCCTAATTAGTCACTTCCCACCTGGAAGGTAAGTGCACAGGAACCACCCAGCAAACAGGTACCTACTGGTCCAGCAACTACTCTTCAGTTTGAGAGGCAGTACCCAAGGAAGACTGTTCTTTGCAGACTCCCTTAGACCTGGCTTTGTGAACTGCTTCTGACCAAACTAGGCACAACACCAGGCACATTTCCTTGTGAAAAAGAAAAAAAAAGAAGGGCATATTTCCTTCACTCTCCCTTTTTTTCATGCCCGGGTTATGTTCCAATGCTTCTAATACAATAGGAGCAGGTGTCATCATGTCCCATGATGTGACAATGGCCCAATCTGAATGCTAAAAAATTACTTCAGTGACAAGGTGGAATGAGTTCAGGCCTCCGGTCACCCCCTGTGGCTGCTCACCAGGCCTGGATTGTCCAGGTAGGGACCTGGAACCAGAAGGAAGGAGACCTGGGACCTCAGGCCTGGTAGAAGAGAACCAATTCATCCAAATTGTCCTCTGACTACCAAGCGCATGCCCCTCCCCCAATACATAGTCTCCTTTCTAGCTCTCAGCTTTCCCTAGACCTCCCTGCTAGACCTAAGGCCAACAGGAACTCTGGCCAAAGCTGGAAACTGGAAGCTTAGCTGAAGGCATAGGCCACCTTCTGATTTCCACTGACACAAATTAACAGACAAAGCGAAAGATAAAGGGCAAGGCTAACACTTAGAAGCTGGACCCTAGACAAGAGAGGCAGTAAAAGAGGGTTCTCCTTACCCTACACAATACACCTGACCAAGGGGCTCAGAAACCTCTGGCAGCCATAGGATCAAGACTATTATTAGAGGCAATACAAACACAGGATCCCTTCTCCTCATAGACAGCTGCCCACCCTTCCCATACCTGCTACAGTGGAGACTAGCTAATGGAAGGCTTTGGACAGCGAGTCTTCTGGCTCAGGGTGTGGCAGCTTTCTCAACAGAGTCTGGGGAACAGCTCACAGACTGGATGTGGTCACCCTAGTGTTCCCCCAATTGGTTCTGACTGACCCCCCCCCCCACACACACACAGAGCAGAAGACTCCTCCCTGAGACAAAGGCCTGAAGATAATGGCCTATTAGACCTCTACCATCAGAGCAGCTCCAGACACCAGAAAACTCAGCCCCTGGCCCTGTAGGCCAAAGGACAGTGGAGAGCAGGAAAAAAAACAAAAACCCCCGACAAGAATGAGGAGCACACCTCCCAAGCTCCCACTACAATCCTGAGACCCGAGCACGGCAGGAGCGGAAGAGGAAGTGCACAAGAGCCGCAGAAGCCTGAGGCAGAAAGCAATAGAAAATGGGTCAGAAATGAAAAGCCCAGTAGAGTTAGAACAAATAAAGAAAATACAGAGAAAACCCACATAGGGGACAAATGGATGAGGAGGAGAAAGAAGAACACGAAGTGTTAGCATTCTGTCTAAACTCCACCCCACGGACCTGGCAACAGCCAGGTATGCTCCTCCCCACAGTTGCCTGGCAACAGCCAGGTGGGCCTGGTCCACTATAAAAGGGGCTGCTTGCCCCCTCCTCTCTCTCTTATCTCTTTCTCTTGCCTCTCTCTTACATCTTTTATCTTTTACCTCTCCCCATTCCTTTCCCCCCTCTCTCCACTGGTCATAGGCAGCCTCCACGCCTCTACTTCTCTACTCTCTCCCTCTCTCTGCCTTTCTCTGCCTCTACTACCCTCTTAACTCCCCTCCCCATGCCCTATATAAACTCTGTTTCTATACTATACCTTTGTGTGTGGCTGGTTCCTCAGGGGGAAGGGATGCCTGGGCTCGGGTCTGCACATCCTTCCCTCACACCTTCTTCCCCTACACCCATATAACATATATCTTATTATATTTTTATAAACACATCACGAAGGCCAACCTAAACAGTTTCAGTCCCTGACAACGAAACCCCACCCCCCACCCCAGGCTGGTCAGAAAGTATGTAAGGACACCCTTCGGATGCTGAACAGGGGGGTGGGGGGCACAATACAGGAAAGCCCACAGCAGGCATGCTCACAAATCTACACCTCCTAGAGTTGGAGAGATAGCTCAGTGGTTAAGAGCACCAGGACCTGAGTTCAATTCCTAGCATCCACACTGGGCAGCTCATAACTGCCTGTTACTCCAGGTCTAGGTTATCTGACACCCCTCTGCAGACATCTGTACTCACACACACAAACCTACCCAAACACATACATAAATAAAAATAAGGAGAGGGAGTGGGAGGATAATGCAAATACAGTATGCATATAAGAAATTCTCAAAAAAATTAAAAAAAAAATAAAAATCTTTAAAAAAAAAAAAAAAAAAGGTATTTGGGCTGGAAAGATGGCTCAGTGTTTCTAGTATTTCCAGAGAACCTGGAGTAGGTTCCCAGCATTCACATATGGCTCAGTTCCAGGAGGTCAAACACTCTCTTCTGGTCCTCACAAGTGACCAGGCACACATGTGGCACACATGCAGGCAAACATCCACAGAAACAAAATAAAAAAAACAAGTCTCAGGAAGGAAGGGAGGGAAGGAGGGAGGAAAGGAACAGTTCAGAGAGGAGCCAAGCAGGGGAGACACAAATGGCCAGCAACAGAAGGGCTCTAGCTAACAATGTGGGTTTCATGGTCCCAAGAAAACTGTCACAGCCAAATCTGAACTACTAAGACCAACATGGAGCCATTTCCCATCCTCTAAGCCCACTCCACACTCTTCAGCAGCAGTGGAGGCATGCCCCATCAAGACGTGGAGCAAACGAGCCTCCACCCTCCAGGGGTCACACTATAAAGGCCGTACCCAGCAGGTGCACAGGCCCAGGACGGCATCTGGAAAACCAGTGACATAGAGAAAACCATGCTGAAGACAGCTAGATCGATTGGGGGGGGGGGGGGGCGTGCACATGTGGTGCATGAGTGCCCTGCAACTCACATTCAGTCACCTACCACAGGAGAGGAGCAAAGGTACCATGGGTGGGTGGTAGGGGAGGCACATCCTCATCTGCCATCCCCTATGTCAAGGGATAAAGGAAGTGACCATGGAACTGGCAGTGCTGCCTTGGGGAGTGGCACGGTGGGAGGGACAATGAGGGAGCCATTTATTGTAATAAAATGTGTGCAATAACCTGCTACTTAAGCTTTATAGATTGCCGGATGTGCACACTCACCAGGGTTTTTTTGGGTTGTTTTGTTTTGTTTTGTTTTTTCAAAATAATAGTTTTTAAAATCCCACTGCAACATGGAGTGGATACAGCATCTCAGCACCTCGGCTATTCCTAGGAAAATTAAGCTCTGGAGAGAGCTGGTCCTGCTGGGTCTCTTAAGGTGTGTGCAGGCAAAGCACTCCCCCTGCTCTGGGAGAGGTGAGGGACCATCCTGAAGGCACTGGGCCTCCCCCAGCTGCCTATGACTGCTTTACTGCTGGCTCCAGAAACAGCATCGGAGCAGGGCAGCCCTGGTGGCAAGCAGCCACCCTCTCTTACTCACAACTAGTTACAAGTTGAGGCTGAGGGTCAGTGTGTGCTTTTTTTAAACTTCCTCTTTTCCAGTGTGGGGCCCCATGCGTGCAAACAGAGCACACACTCAACCACAGGGCTGCATCCCAACTCAACATTTCTCCAGAGGGCTCGAACTTTGAGGTAAGGGAGATCAGGTTTTGGGTTTCTTCAGGTGTCAGAGTTCTCTCCTTCATGAATTACACATGCTGGACTTTCATGTGAAAAACACCTGGCATTTAAATACTTAGGGTAAAGTAATGGGGTGTTCCAGAAAATCTTTCAAAACAACCGGGAGGGAGAGATGGGTGGTGTCTGTGGGGTGTTCTTCACCATGGTAGTTTAGCAATCCCAAGCAACGGGCCCAACACACTGGCCACACTTCCTCCCTAGCTGGAAGGCCTGCTCCAGGCTTCTGCCTAGCCTCCCCTCCCTGGGTGGGTCCATCCTGTGGCCTGAAGCCTTGGACCAACACAATCACTGTCCCTTCAGAGTCTAGTGTGCTTTCCATGACTGGGCAAGCCGTTCTGGACAAACGCATGACATGCTAGGGCACGGGGCCATTGGGGGAGAGGGGGTGACTGTAGCCAAGTGCTACATCTGACCCCAGACTATAAACCTGGGTGCTGTAGTCAGCAATTCTCAAGAGGTGAGTGAGGCAGGGCTGTGGGGGTATGCCATTTCCTGGCACTAGCCTGGTTTTGATATAAAAGGAGAAAGAAATGGAAACAGGTGTCCTCTTGTGCTCAAGGTCTGGGAGTATCTTATGGTATGGGGCCTAGGACTGAGGCCCTGGGCTTATGCCCACAGACAACCCCTCCTCCAAGGCTAGGCAGCAGAGGCTGCCTCACACAGGCTGATAGCTCACTGTGGGAACTCTGGCCACAACCCTTGCAGCCCCCCTTCCCAGCAGCTATTCTTGGTCTGTGTCTCCCTTTGGGGGGAGGATAAGGGTGGAAATGATCAGAAGCTAAAGATAGCAAACTGCAAACAATTGAGGCCAGGAATCTGAGGTCAGCTGAGGACAACAGTTTGTTCTCGGTGGCCCTGAGGTGGTTTAGCAATAAAGGGAACTGAAAATGAAAACAGATCTGGAAGGCGCCCAAGCCCTGCTGGGACCAGGCATGCGGAGGGTGGCCCCAGGTGGGCCAGGCCAGATGGTCGGGCAGACCCCTCCCATAGTATCCCACTTTGCAAGGCACTGCAGACACTCTCAAGGGCACCTACAACTCTGGCTACAGAGATCTTAGGGCAAGCCTTCCCAGTCCTAAGCTAGCTGACTTTTTTTGCTGGGTGGCCACACCACAGCTGTAAAGCCTACAATGACTGCACCTTATAACGAGGCTGACAAGTTTCTTGTTCTGGGCCTGTTGGCCATTTTCCTTTTTAACATGACCCACTGAAACTGCCTTGGTGACAGACAAAGAAACCAAGCCAAAAGGGAATCTAAGGGGTGCCAGGAAACTCACTCAAGCAGGAGGCTGCTTAAGCCCAGGCAGGGCACTGCTCCCCTGTCACCACCCTCTGCAGGCCCTCCTCTTGAAGGCCCACCCAGTGTCTGAGTGGGCCACAGGCTGAGAGGAGGTATCAGTGGCACCCAGTCAGGCCAGCTGTGTCACGGGTGCAGACAGGCGGGGGTGGGGCTGCCGATGACGACAGTCTAGCCTTGCCCTGCTCCATGCTGAAAAGCTTTTCTTCCCAACAACAGCTCCTAGTGACTACCCAGGAGGACCCACTGCTCAATGTCCTGGATTTCTTCTATCTGGTGATGTCCACCACTGGGGACCTAGAAATGATGCCCTCCCTGTTCCTTGGGGAATCTGGCTTTGGCCATGTGATAAAAGAGACTGAATACAATCTTTTATTTCAATCCATTTGCAGATGTTGAAAGAAATGAATCAACCAGACAGCATATCAAGGGGCTGGAGAGATGGCTCAGTGGTTAAGAGTATTGCCTGCACTTCCAGAGGTCCTGAGTTCAATTCCCAGCAGCCACATGGTGGCTCACAACCATCTGTAATGGGATCTGCTGCCCTCTTCTGGTGTGCGAAGGCAGATTACTCATATATATAGAATAAATAAATACACCTTAAAAAAGAAAAAAGAGGAGACAGAAGACTTCTCCACTTGGACAACCATGGCCTTCTGTCAGCACCATGTTCTCATAGAAGGGCCATGAAAACTACTCCATCCCACAAGGACTTGGGCTAGTGGCTGCCAAGCATGGGCTTTGGCTAAAGTATGGGGGTATACTGGCTGGTTTTGTGTCAACTTGACACAAGCTGGAGTTATCACAGAGAAAGGAGTTTCAGTTGAGAAAATGCCTCCGTAAAATCCAGCATTTTCTCAATCAAGGAGGGAGGGCCCCTTGTGGGTGGTACCATCTGTGGGCTGGTAGTCTTAGGTTCTATAAGAAAGTCAGCTGAGCAAGCCAGGAGAAGCAAGCCAGTAAGGAACATCCCTCCATGGCCTCTGCATCAGCTCCTGCTTCCTGCCCTGCTTGAGTTCCAGTCCTGACTTCCTTTGGTGATGAACAGCAGCGTGGAGGTGTAAGCCGAATAAACCCTTTCCTCCCCAACATGCTTCTTGGTCATGATGTTTGTGCAGGGATAGAAACCCTGACTAGGGGGGATTCTCAGAGCTCAGTGGACTTCACATTCTCTGCTGACCTGAACTATGCGAGGCTCTTCTTAAGAGAACTGACTCTAGGCCTGAGCAGCCTGGTATCCCTTGAGGTCTTTAGGCTGGACAGAGCCAGACCCCGTGTAGGTTGCAAGTACTACCAAGTCCAAGTGCAGGAACCTAGACCACATTATATACCAAACAGCTTTCAAACAGATTTCTCCAAACACTTACTTGGTGAGTGGACTCCAGGTTCATGTCCTTTACCGTGAACCCTGGTAAAACCTCTTATGGGGAAACATACAATTCCTCCTAAATATTAAATATGCATTCAGACAAGCATCCTCACCTATAGCTACCCCACCTCCTCGGAGATCCACACTTAGATCCATTCACAGATGTCTACCTGCCCAGCAACAGACAGCTATTCTTCTACTATGGCACAGACTATTGACCTATATGTGTTGAGTGGACACCTAGGAGCCCTGTGTCTCAAGGAGCCTGTTCTGTCACTGTCTACTTTTTCTAGCCTCAAAGGACTCGTGTATCTGTCCCAGATTCCTGGGTCACAGATGCTTAATGTCCACAGACCTCACTCCCTTCCCAGACCATTATGTTTCTATCATTAACGGCTTAAGAGCAGAGGCTGCATGTAGTGTCTCTAGGTCCTAGGATGATTGAAGATCAGAGCACCTGTCCCCAGGGCATCACAGGGTGAAGAGTGTACCTCCCGTCCATTGGGAGGAGATGGTCACAGCTCACCGAAGGCTGCTGTCATGAGCCAGCAGCTTTAAGAATGCTATGAGTACTTGCAATTCAGTCAGGAATACATGGCGGATCACATTCTACCATCTACCTTCATGTAGAAGTCCAGGGAGTATCGAATTGATCTGCTTTTTATGCAGGCATACCCAAGTTCACATTGGCAGGGGAGGCACTGGTAGCTGTGACCCCACCTCCCAATGGACCATGTCTCCAAACAGTCTTCAGGCAGCTCCAAGGACTTGGGCCACAGGCCTAATAGCATAGGGCTGCCGACACCCATTTGCAGAGCCCCACAGGCCCTTCTTTCTCCAGCCATCAGCATGTTTCCTCCCCAGTGCTGTGAGGTCCAGCAGAGGCCCAACTCCCACACTGAAGCCGCAGATACTCTAGGACTATGAGGGGTAAGGTAATATAAAACAAAGGCCAGAACCTGGCAGGGGACCAGTGTGAGCAAAGCGTAAGATGCTCTACTGTTTTCCTGTGTCCCACTGCTCCATACAGGATACAGGATTCCACATGGGTGAAGGTGGCTGTGGGTCTGCCTGGAGTTCTGGGAAAAGCATCACAGTCCAGACAGTGATGTAATATTGTAACATATTGCAAATCCAGTTTCCACTTCCTCTCCCTAAAGGGGTGGCAGTAGCATTTCCCAAGTGGTTTGGTATTCCCCAAGATGAAGTAACAGGGCTGTGGTCCTGTATAGAGGCAGGGTGCAGGAAAGGTCTCATCATGAAGAGGAGCAACAGACCTGCAGAAGACACCGAATCTAACCCTACCACCATCTATGCTACCTGATTCCACAAGCACTGCACACACTGTGGTCTAAATGTCTCCTTCCAAAATCCACACTGAAATCTTCACGTGGAATGTGATGATGCAAGGGGTTGAAACTCTGACATGAATTAGTCCTCATGACTGGGATAGAAGAGTGCATCAGAAATCCTCAGTCCCTGAACCTGAAGCTGACGTGAACTTGCCCTTCCGGCCTCTAGATCTATGATAATAAAGTCCTGCTGGTCCATGGTGCATGACAACAACCCAAAATGATGAAGTCCAGAAACATCTGTGCTAAGGGCTCCCGAATGAAGAGATGCAGGCCGTGGAGGTCAGAGTAAGAACGTCCCCACAGCTCACATATTTGAATGCTTAGTCACCAAGGGTGGCAGGATTTGAAAAGAATGAAGAGGTGTGGCCCTTTAGCAAGAACTGGGGGTGGGATCTGAGGTTTTAAAAGCCCACGTCAGGCCCAGAGCCCCTCTCTGCTTATGGAATCAGGATGCAGAACTCTCAATTACTTCTTCAGGACTGTATCTACCTACATGCCTTCATGCTCCTCACCCTAATAATGGACTAACCTCTAAAACTGTGAGCAAGAGTTGCCAAGGTCATGATGTCTCTTCACAGAAATACAACAGTGACCAAGACACAGACTGAGCTCCAGATTCCTTATACATGCAGGTCTCTGTGGCCAGAACAGGCAGCTCACACCTGTGTAGCGACTACCAGCCATTCCTTGGCTGGCAGCAAAGGCTACTGGGGCCATGTTTCTAAATCTTCAGTGAGAACAAAGCCAAGCAGCTCTCTCTTTCCTTGGTTGCATCTTTGGGGGCTGCTTACTTTCTTTTTTTGAGCATTTCTGTATCAGCAAAATGGTCTGCAGTAATGTATCACCTTCTGTAAAAATGTGTGTGTGTGCCCATGCGCGTACTCACACGCACCCACACGTGTTGGAACACACAAGTTCCTTCTGTGTTCTGCTGTCAAATCGATGTACAATGTACTATCGGGGTTAATGGGGTGGTGCGAGGCACCTGCTGCTCCCATGTGCTTCTGCTGTGAACTTCTGTTTGGACTTTATCCCATTCAGGTCATTCTGGCAAGAGAGGCACGTGTTCGCCCCAGCTCCATGCTTGACTTGAATAAAAAGACAGGGGTTTCCCTTTCCTGGGTCCTCCTCCACCAGCAGGAGAGCTCTAGTGTGGGTCTTGTCCCCAGCTTCTAGACACTAATATGCCCAGAGAAAACAAGAAGCAGCCTCAAGGGTGAGGGGGAGCCACAGAGTGGGACCAAGGCCAGTCTGGAAGTGTCCAGGGCTGACTGAGAATCATGCCGTTCCTTCTTGTGTTGAGGACTGTACTGGCTGGTTTTGTGTCAACCTGACACAAGCTGGAGCTATCACAGAGAAAGGAGCTTCAGGTGAGAAAATGCCTCCATGAGATCCAGCTGTAAGGCATTTTCTCATTTAGTGATCAAGGGGGCAGGGCCTCTTGTGGGTGGTACCATCTGTGGGCTGGTAGTCTTGGGCTCTATAAGAAAGCAGGCTGAGCAAGCCAGGAGAAGCAAGCCAGTAAGGAACATCCCTCCACGGCCTCTGCATCAGCTCCTGCTTCCTGACCTGCTTGAGTTCCAGTCCTGACTTCCTTTAACAATGAACAGCAGTGTGGAAGTGTAAGCTGAATAAACCCTTTCCTCCCCAACGTGCTTCTTGGTCATGATGTTTGTGCAGGAATAGAAACCCTGACTAAGACAAGGACCAATGCTATCCTTAGGGGCTCCTAAACAGGAAAAGCATATACATTCATACTGTACTAACTAAAACTGTATCAAAACATGGAGGTGGCACCACCCCACAACACCCATGCTGCACAGGGTTCCAGATGCCAGGAAGGAGCACAGAGAGATTGAGTCCTTCAGGATATCCTTGGACAGTGATCACAAATGCACGTGGCCACTTCTTCCCTTGGCCTTCCAAGTCATGCTGTCATCTGCCTGCCCCATCTCGGCCTTTTATGCTGGTGGAAGTCTGCTTCAGGTCTCTGTCTCTCAGAAGTTATCACTTAACCCACAGACTAGGTTCACATACCACCAGGGTCAAGGTACTGTGCATGGCCAGTCTCTTCAGGGTCCCCGTAGACTTACAAATGTACACCCTGTTATAATGGCCTACCGTTCCCTCCACATTGTCACCCTCAACTCAAAATGCCAAGGCAGCTCCCCTGGCCTTGTACCCTCAGTCTGTCTATCTCTGGGGGCTGAGCCTTGTTTCTAACTGTAGCAAAACTCTCTTCCCTCATTCCACAGTCACATGTAACAGCAACTCCCATAGGGTACTAGTCCAGTGGTCTCACAAAAGAAGTAAGTAGCTTTGGCATGCCCAGGTCATTCCCAGGGTGCTACAGAAGCCTCTTCCTCGTAGGGCTGGTTCTGCTGACAGAGCTCTCTGAGGACACCTGCTGAAGCCCAGAGATTGTCCTCATCCCAGTAGAGCTTCGAATCCCTCAAGCCCTTACATCCTCCACCTGCTGAGGCCCAGGGGACAGCACTAAGATCCCACCCAGACCTGTCTAGTGGCATAGCCTATTCTATTCCTACTGCAGCCTCCCCAAGCCCTGGACCCCAGGAAGCCTCTTTCCTTGGAGCCTAAAAGGCCTTAAATGCACCACCCCCCCCCAAGACCTTTTCTGAACTGCTGGCACACAAGGGTGGGGTAAGAGTGGCCACCAGGATGGCCATTGGGATGTACTGGCCAGACCACATAGAATCCTATATATGGCCTCGGAATACCCAGGACCCTCTAGGTAGAAACTGAAAGGTATCAAGGACAGGTTGCATCTTTGTCCCTTCCTCCAGATGAAGGTGATAGATATCCTTTAACAGGAAAAGATACAGAATTAGCCAAGCAGTGGTGGCACACGCCTTTAATCCCAGCACTTGGGAGGCAGAGGCAGGTGGATTTCTGAGTTCGAGGCCAGCCTGGTCTACAGAGTGAGTTCCAGGGCAGCCAGGGCTATACAGAGAAACTCTGTCTCGAAAAAACCCAAAAAAAAAAAAAAAAAAAAAAAAAAAAGATACAGAATTAAACTGTGGCCCTATACTAGAGCAATCTTGCAACAAACAAGGGTGCCCTGAACCTAGTGCAGAGGCCAGGATGACAGGTGGGCAGCTGGAGGCTTTGAGGGGTGGGAACAGTGACAGAGAGGAGGAGAATGGCCTGGAGCTTCTCACTGCACAGGAAGCCAGGGTCTGGGGAAAATACAGATCATTAAGGGATAGGGGGATGAGCCAAGGTAAGGAAAGCAAGTCCAGGATGGGCAAGGGTAAGGTGCCCACTGTGGAGGGTAAACTTCTGGACTCTTAGGAGACAAGACTGGATAGGAAAAAAACTTTATTTCAGGGTGCATTTCTCAGAGCAGTGTGGGAATGCACCTTGGCGTTTATGCGGAACCATTGTGGGGTCTGGTCAGTATTGAGCATACCGGCTCATAGTGCACTCTGGCTGAACTCCCACTCTCCTCTGTTAGAACAAGAACAGAACATACATATCCAACCAGCAGCTACTCACTGTACCCACGGGGCACTCAGTGGTGGGCAGGACTGCAACTGGAATGCTCCCTCTCCTGTGGGTTATCACGTGTCTTCTTTGGACCATCGGGCAAATACGATTTCACATGGCTGGCAGTGTATGGAGGGTGCGCAGGTGCACATGAAGCAGGCTACACAGCAGAGTGGTCAGTCCTATCACAGAGTGAGTGCAGTAGGCACAGCTGCCCTGCTCTCCTGCATCACAGTAGTGGTGATGGCTCTCGGGCCCAAAGCACATGCTCAACAGATGAGGTCTACCCATTTGGGCACATCAGAACCCAGTGTGGTAAGAAAGGTGCCACAGTGTGAGGCCAGGAGGCCCCAGAGCAGCTCACCCCCATGTCCACAACACACACTCACTGAAGGACTTTCAGTCTCAGGATAGGATCTGGTGACTACCCCACCCTTGCCTTCAAGTACACCAAAGTCACTCCAGGAAGAGGAGGCCCCTAGGAAGCCGGCCAAGAGGGCCAGAAGTACCCTCAGGTATTCCAGTCCTTAGGACAGAAAACCAGACAAGCCAGGGCCCTCACAACATTCAGGGAACAAGGAGAAGAACCCCATGTCCGTTGCCCAGCACTTCCCAGTCATACCCCACAAACGCACTTACGCACAGTCAGGTTCAGCACATGTCACTGGTCGGAACTGCCCCTGACCTCTTTCTTTACTTTATACACTTGACCCTACCCATCATCTCTTTCCCCAAGCCCAGGGCTTCTCCCAGGATATAGGACAAACTCAGCAGAAGGAACAGAAGAAGCTAGAAAGCGTGGAAACAAACCGGCGCGGCGGAGAGTGAAGTCTCACGTGTCTGCCCCAGTGCTGTGTCTCTGGGAGGGTCAGGACACACGGGAAGTGACCGTGCACTCTTCTACAGTCCTCTGGGCCGGTCAGGCTGTGTGAGAGGCCTCTGCAGAGACACAGCCAGCTCAGGAGTTCCCAGACTTTAGGCATCACGGATGCCGCCGGATGCCTCAGAGAAGCTGGAAACAAATGGGGCCGCAGGGCGCAGCTGGCATCCCTCTGCGGCGGCTTGGGCACTGGCTAGCTGCTTTGGCTTGAGTAAATGGGTGCTGTCTGGAAGTGCTGAGATGCCTTTGGCAGCTCCTTAATCGAAGGCCGGATCCCTCGCTTCCCATGGCGGATCAAGATAAATAGAGACAGTTCATAGTTCTAAGGAAGGCATTTATGGTCATTGTGGAGAGTGTCGTAGATGAGATCGTACCCCCGAAAGGGGCAAGGTAGAAATATTACCTGGTTAGGGGCGTGGCTAAGTCTCTAGGTGCCTCATTAACATGGGGATGGCTTGGGGCTACGTGGCCACACCTCTACCTGTTAGGGGAGTTGAGGGGCGTGATTCTTTTTTACATGGCCAAATGTCACAGACCTATAGAGAAATGTAGCCACGTGTTAGAAGCTGTATTCTAGGAGCTTGGGCAAACGGCTGCCATCCCTTATAGGCTGAAGACAGTCTATTGGGCCTGCAGCGTTCAAACCTTAGCTCTACCAGAAAATGGACTTCCAATCACGGCCCGATAGGAAAGCACTAGCCTCATACCTCCACAGTTCACACAGAGCCCAGCCCAACAACCATCCTGAACTTCCTTGAAGCATCATGGGCAGAAGAAGAAGGGCACTGAGAGGCTCCAAGCTGGAACCTCAGCCTCTTCTTGGCTACCTGGGCTTCTCTATCTCTACCTTCTCTATCTCTACTCCACCTAGCCTTCCCCTACACATCAAGAACAAGGAGGGCCCTGTAATACCTCACAATACCATGGCCACTTGACCATGGTACTGTATGAGAAGAGAACCAAGCTGAACAACAACAAAAAAGTACCCCCTAAAAATTCATGGGCTCCATTTTGAGTTAGTCAACTGCTCCTGAGCATGGGGCCTCCCTGGAGTGCAGTTGATGCATCCAGTGATACTCCACTGGAAGGGGGACCTTTTAATAATTTCCTTTGCCAGCAAGTATCAACTGTAATAGCTTCTTCATTAGGAGTAAAATTTTGTATCCATTTGTATCCATGCTGGGATTTTTGTCTGGTTTGAGCCTGCATGCTAACAGTCTCTGTGAGTTCATTGTTTGGATTCTTTCTTGACAGAGAGAGAAAAAAGAGAGAGAGAGAGAGGCCAGGCAGTGGTGGCGCACGCCTTTAATCCCAGCACTGGGGAGGCAGAGGCAGGTATATTTCTCTGAGTTCGAGGCCAGCCTGGTCTACAGAGTGAGTTCCAGGACAGCCAGGGCTATACAGAGAAACCCTGTCTCGAAAAACCAAAACAGAGGGGGGGGGGGGATGAGAATATGAATGAGAGAGAGAGAATATATAAAGTTGGGAGATAACATGAAGGGAAGTAGGGAAGGATCTGGGAGGAGTTGGGGGGGGAGACTATTATCAAAATACATAAAATTTTAAAAACCTAAGTAGGGCTGGAGAGATGGCTCAGTGGTTAAGAGCACTGACTGCTCTTCCAGAGGTCATGAGTTCAAATCCCAGCAACCATATGGTAGCCCACAACCATCTGTAATGAGATCTGATGCCCTCTTCTGGTGTGTCTGAAGACAGCTACAGTGTACTTATATATAATAAATAAATCTAAAAAAATAAAAATAAAAAACAAGAAGAGCCAGGCAGAGACAGCTGAGGCTCAACTCCTAAGTGAATTAGACTTCCTGCCCACAGGCAATAGGGCAAAAACAAGGCCACTACCTCACAGGTATCAAGTGCCCATGAGGAGCTGAAAGGTATTGCTGGGAATGTGTCTTGAGGTTGAGGAAGATTCTCCAGGCCGAAGGCATCCTTGAAAGCCAGGCTTTTTGTACACAGTACTTTATTTACTGAGCACCAACCAGTACCAGCCAAAGCAACATGTGGCTCACAGGTCTCTGAGGGCAAAGCAAGCCACCTCCCATAGAGGAGAGGGGAACCAGCCACACACGAGCAACCCACAGGCTAAGAGGGCTGGATAAGAGACCATACCCAAGCTGATACTATTCAGAGGACTAGCCTCAGCACCTCCCAAGCCTACTAAGGAGGCTAGATTGACTAATTCTATGTACTGAAGTCAAGGGTACATGCAAGCTACCCCCTCAGGCCTCTCTAGGAAAACCTTTAGTGGTGCCTCTGGTGGGAGGTGCAGGGTCATTCTGCTGTCCTACATGGCATGACAGCAGAGCCTGAGCCCAACTCTTAGCTGTTGAAGTAAAGGAAAAGGGTTCCCAGGCCATTTTCTATAGTTGTAAACTGTCTCCTACCAATGAAATGTAGGTTGAGATTCTACAGTCCAGGGTGGAGGCTCATGGGTAGATATTAGGACAAATAAGCACTAGATAGACTCCAGTGGTCTTCACAGAAATCCCTACTGGTCTTCATGTCTTCCCATTCTCCTTACTGCTCGGCACAACGATGGAGGCAAGTCCTAGAACAGCACACGGCCCAGTACACACAGCACATGGGCAGATATGGTAGGCTTCCTGGGACCCAGAGTGCATCCCCACATCTACATCTGTTCCAACAGCCCCCAGGCTTTGCTTTTCTACCTACTCCATGGTCTTCGGGACATTCAAATGTGAATAAACCACCTTGCCATTGGTTCTCCCAGGGTGGTGCTGAGTAGACACCTAAGCAGTAGGTCCTGTATAGGGTACAGCAGCCCCTAAAGGAGCTCCCCCCAAAAAAGGGGAGAGAGACTGTTCTGAAGACCACAGGAACAGGACACAGAAATGCATGGCAGTATCATACTCTGTCTAAGCAAAGGGGACTGGGCAGTGCAGAAGGCCAAGGCCACCTCATGTCCCAAAAAAGTCCCTCTCCTCTGCCCAACAAATAGGCTCTCCACAGTGGCAACATTCTTAGGCATCCTCTGGAGCAATCAGATACAAGGAGAAAGGCAGGCCATGTTCTTATTTCTAATCAGTCAACACATTCACCTCAGACCACACAGGAAGTGTTTTCATGCCAAATACACTGACTAGAAGATGTCGAGAAGACAGGAAAGAGGTAAGAAAGGGTGGTTCTCGGCTGAGGAGCCAACCTCAGAAATGCTTCCCTTTAGGAAACAATTGTTGTATTGCAAATAGAGATGCTGCTCCCCAAAGAAAGTAAAATATGGGGTGGGGAAGCATGGGGGACGGAGCCATGGGGGTTGGTGGCTAAAGCTGGCAAAAGCAATTACTTCTGAAAAAAAATGAATGCCCACTGAAACCAGAGCAGCCCAGGGAGGCCATAGAGCAACCTGTCACCTGTGTCCTGACGGGCTCCCTATGCCACTCATGGCCATGCACTGACAGTAGGCCTGCCCCAGGAGTCCACAGAAATACTGGGTACATTTCTACAAACAGCATTTCTGTGCCATCGGAATGTGAGGGTACAAAACAGGCCAGGACCCCTGGAGGGTGCTAGTTTCCCTGAAGAACAGGCTAACACCCTTGCTCAAGACTTCTGGAAAGTACAGCCCAGAGCACACCTGGACTCGGGACTGTTTCTCTTTGGGTGGAGACACTTTGCAAGGCTGGCACTGCTGCCTCCTCCAATGAAACTGTCCAAAACTACAGACATGGTGTGGGTTACTGGCCTTCAGCCCCCCAAGCCTTATCCAAGCCGTTCACCTTGAGGTTTCAGCTCATCTGCTCCTGATAAATTAGTCCAGCTGAATACAATTTGCTGAACTTGGGAGGTCTTGCTTACCTAGAAACAAAAGAGTTGTACTTGAGATGGAGTTGCTACTCCCTAATCTGAGCCCAGCTCAATACCAGCAACGAGGTCTCCATAGCAATCTGAGGATGCTCATGGAAGCTTGCAGTTCTTACTGCTGTAGTTAGGTCCTTAAGAAGGTCATGGGGGATCTAGAGGCATGACAAGCAGCAAAAAACACCTAGGCAACCACGAGCAAGACTGCAGGAGCTGGGACTGGAGAGATGGTGAGTAGTTAAGACCCCTTGCTGCTCTTACAGAGATGAGGGAGGTTCAGTTCCCAACATTGATACGGTATCTCACAACTGTTTGTAACTCCAGTTCTAGGGGCTTTGAAGCCCTCGTTTGGCCTTCAAAGGTACTGCACTCACATGGTGAACTTATAGGCAAAATACTTACACACATTAAAAACTTCAGGATAATTCGTAGAGTGGTGGTGCATGCCTTAGTCCCAGCACTCAGGAGGCAGAGGCAGATTTCTATGAGACCAAGGCCAGCCAGGTCTACAATGGGAGTCCTGGACAGCCATGGCTGATTACACTCAGAAATCCTGATTTAAAACACAAACAAAAAGCCGGGCAGTGGTGGCGCACACCTTTAATCCCAGCACCTGGGAGGCAAAGGCAGGCGGATTTCTGAGTTCGAGGCCAGCCTGGTCTACAGAGTGAGTTCCAGGACAGCCTACAGGCTACACAGAGAAATCCTGTCTCGAAAAACCAAAAAAAAAAAACAAAAACAAAAAACACACAAAAAAACAAAGAAACAAAAAGCCAAAAACCCCCCTTCAGTACATGAACAAATTCTGTTTCATCAGGCTACATCCACACACACACACATGCACGCAGGCACTGGGGCAGGGGTGGGGTAGAGGTGAGGGCCTCAGAGGGAATGCCTAGGCACAAACCCTCTTGGATGTTTGAGTCATTTTCTCTTCTGCTCTTCAGAGGTCATCATGACCAGACAGACCGGATGGTCTCAGGATGAAAACTAAGGGTGGTGTTCAGCACACTTGTACTTCAAGGCCAAGCCTCCTTATTAATAAGCTATATTATCTTTGTTTATACAATAAGTTCTTGCCAAATAGAATGCATTTCTCAAAGCAAAATGGCACAGTGGGTAAGGACGCCCACTGCCAAGCCCAGTGAGCTGAGTTGGACTTCTGGAACCCACATGGTAGAGAGACCTGACTCCCCCAGGCTGTCTCTGCCCTTCATGTGTACGTTCACGTGTATGCTGGGGAATGCACACGTATGCACGCGCACACACAAACAAGGAGAAGTAAAAGCAACTTTTAAAAAAATGAAACATGGGAGAGGGGATAGGTGGTTTCCAAAGAGGAGACCTAGAAAGGGGGAAACATTGGAAATGTAAATAAAGTATCAAAATAAAAAATAAATAAAAAAAAAGAAACATGGACAGGTTTTTAAAGAAGGGTGCTAGGGTGCTAAAACATACCATCTATGAAGCCAAACCTCACAGAGCTGGCCAGGGACAGAGACAGCAACACCACTGGGCCTTACGAACACACAAGTCTCGTGTTCATGCTTTGGGGGCCCTTCACCACCCCTCAACGCACTATTTAAAACTCTAGTTGTTTTTTTAACACTATGAAATAAATTCTGAAAAACAAAAAAACCCAAAAACCTCAATTCTGCAAACATTCTTCACAAGATGACCCTTGGTCATATTAGTAGGACCATGTCTAAGTTACAGAGAGTGGAGTGGGAAGACATTCTCAGTGATAGAGACACCAGGCAGCCCTCTACTCAGGGGCTAGGCCGGGCCTCTTGCTGAGGCCTAGCTACTGCTCCCTAGTGAAAGCAGGCAGAGCTGGAATGTTTAGACTGAGGGAAGCAAAACCAGCCCTGGATCTGAAATCAGTACAGCAAATCTGGACATTCCTTTGGTGCTGGGTTGGGAGCCTGCCCACATGGGCAGGCTACTGTAGAATTGCTTTCCTGGAAGGTCCACACTAAAAATGGAATAAACAGGGGCTGGAGAGATGGCTCAGCGGTTAAGAGCACTTACTGCTCTTCCAGAGGTCCCGAGTTCAATTCCCAGCAACTACATGGTGACTCACAACCATCTGTAATGGGATCCGATGCCCTCTTCTGGTGCGTCTGAAGACAGCTACAGTGTACTCATATAAATAAAATAAATCTTTAAAATAAAATGGAATAAAGAGCCCATAAAACAATCCAGCCCCCTTCACATGCATAAACCACGAGACTGACCTTGTACAACCATAAGTGGAGCCTCAATGGATAAACCATCCACCAGGTGACCTAGACCAGCATTACTGGTCAGAAAATGAATGAATCCGCTTCCCTGCTCTTTCCCAGGCTCTTTGTTGGGGCACGGATAGATAAGGTAACGACAGAAAGACAGAGAAGAGACCCTGACAAAGCAGGAGGCCCTGGGAACCTGCTGCTGAGTCTACTCAGGGGCTGACCATTCCCACAGGGACACTCCCATCAACGGCCAGGCATGTGGGCAGGAGAGCCTGGCCAGATGCAGCTGACCCAGTCTGCCAGGCTGCCTGCAATAGCAGTTAGAGGTTAACAGCAAACATAATCCTCACTGGCATGGCTGAGGTGTAAAACTAGTTCACACCCTAGACTCCTCTAGGAAGACTGGCTCTGGGCAGGAAGGTGGGTGGCCCCCGGGCTCTGGAAGCTCCACGTATGGGCATCTGAGCACTCCAGGAGAAGAGAAGCAGCTCCCAAAAATTTTCCATGGAACTTAATCAGCCTCAAAGCCAGTAAATCCTGGTGTGGTGTTTACGTAAGTGCTCCCAGCCTCTGGCCCTCAGCCAATACTCTGAAGCCTACACTGTGCCAGCTGTCGGCAGTGGGGTGCCCTGTGCTGCCCCCACCCTGCCTCACCAACCTAAAAGAAAAAGTCAATGAATCACAGAAATGTTCCTCCTATAAAAGGAATATAAATGTTTATTAAGAAATTACGGGAACCAGGTCAGGCATTTTGCAATCTTAGTCATACTAGCTAATTAAAAAAAAAAAAAAAATCAAAATAGAAACCCATCTTAGAAACTTGAGACAATGAAAGCTTCTCTAGCCAAGGAGCACTTGGAGCCCAGACTCAGCTTGGTTGTCAAGGCAACTCAGTATTTACCTCCAGTTCTGCTGTGTAGGAGGACCCTGGCTGGGACCAGGAACAGCCAACCAAGCCACCTCCTCCTCAACACCACACAGGTTAGGTGCCAGGGTGTCCCCAGAGAACGGAAGGAGGAAGCCACAGCTTCCCTCGTGGGTATTTAGTTGTCTTCCCAGCACAGCCATCTATAGCACAAAGGAGAGGCCCCACATTCTCCTTCCTTCATTCAGCCCTGTACCCGGTCCCTTGAGGGTTGGAAACCACTGAAGGCAAGTTAGAACCAGCTTAGGTCCAAAGTACAAGGAGGAAAGAAATAAGGGTGGATGTGCCCAGACTGCACCCTCCGCTGGACAACCCATGCCCACACTCAGATCCTATCCAGGCTCCTAGTCTGTGAGGAGGCCTGAAGGGAAAGCAAATTCCCTCGTGCTCAACTACAGGTCCTGTCTACACAGCCAGCGCCAGGCACACTACTCCCTCTCCTGCTCCACTCTTGCAGGGCGTCGGGCTTTCTGAAAGGTTCACGGTGCCACAGAAACAAACACTTCTGCTACAGCCTGTATACCTACAGAACATCTTATGGCTGGCTTCCATCCAGGGGAGCAAGTGTCTTATGTGCTCACTCAATGGCTCATAGATGTGCACGTGTACAAAGGCACATATGCATACATACATGTACATATGGGCACACGTCCATACACACCCACATAAACTCTTTCTTCCAAGCTGAGCTCCACAGTTAACTAGACAAATGAGTTCAAAACACTGGATCATAATTCGGGCCAAGAGCCAGATGTGGGACTGAAGGCCAATAATTCTAGCTCTTCGAGAGGCTGGGGCAGAAGAAGCCCAAGGTCCAGGGCAGCCTAGGCAACTTAATGAGATTACTGACGGAGGAAAATAGCTGGGGCTCAGTGGACAAAGTACTTGCCTAGCATACATAAAACCTGGGATTCAATCTTTAGTAATGGAATACTACTTATTATGATGACAGAGAAGAATGGGGTCGGGAAAATAAAGGCTAATGTTTTTCAAAAAAGCTCGAGTGTGAACTTAAGAGGGATACAATTATCCAAAGCAAAATGCCTATCAAGGGACAGGCTGCATCAGAGCCTGGTCTTGCAGGCCTGGCAGCTCAGGAAACACGGCAGAACCGTGCCACTGTAGGAAGCACCCTGACTGTTCCCTTTGAGAGAGCCACATCCCTCCACAAAGCCTGCCAGGCACACGGCCTTGACATATGGACATTCTGCAAAGCCCAGGGCTCCCACAGAAGACAGTGTTGTATCAGGCCAAGTAGCAGGGGGGAGGCACTCTGGAAAAGATGATAGTTCAAAGTCCCTTGTGTGTCCCAGGTGCTGCCATGGGCTGATAGTCAAAAACAGCAGATGAGAGAAAATCTTCCCGAGAGCCTCAGAGAACCCAAGGCAATCTGAGGGTTCCAAAGACCATCTCCGTGTTACGAGTCACTCAGCAAACCTGGCAGGAGAGAAACATGGGAGAAACATGTAGGTACCATCACCACTAAGCAAACCAAGGCGTGGGGTGGAGTGCTGAGTGCAAGGAGACTGGAGAGGCATGGACCACGAGCCTGCTAAGGACTAGACACGATAGCCAACACATTTCCATGTGACTGGCCACTATGTGATTAACTTAAGCTCACTACCCTTGTTCAAACAACATGTCTGAGGCTTGTGGTTGGAAAGAAGCCCAGGTTCACCCCTGGTACCCACCTCCAAGTAGGCTTGAGTAAAACAAGAGCCAGATAGTGCTTTGAGTAGCTCCCTAGCCAATAGCCTGGAGAGCAGCCTAACCTCTCCCACGACTCCAGGCCAAGCTTCTGAGCACACACCTCTGTGCACCTCCAACAGCCCCCAAGAGTTTGGCCTATGTGTACAAGTCTCCTCCAGGTCCTCTTTCCCAGTACTTTTTTTTTTTTTTTTTTTGGTTTTTCGAGACAGGGTTTCTCTGTGTAGCCCTGGCTGTCCTGGAACTCACTCTGTAGACCAGGCTGGCCTCGAACTCAGAAATCCGCCTGCCTCTGCCTCCCAAGGGCTGGGATTAAAGGCGTGCGCCACCACTGCCCGGCTTCCCAGCACTTCTTTGCACAACCCTCTTTCCCACTTCCCAAGCCAAGCAAGCTCCCTTTGTTCATTCTCTTCCCCAGCCCCCCCCCTTGTGTGTGTGTGTGTGTGTGTGTGTGTGTGTGTGTGTGCATGCATGCGTGGGGTGCAAGTGCACATGAGTATCTGTGGAGATCCAAGGTTGTTGATACTGGTTGATACTTTTCCACTTTTATTTTTTCAGACAGTCACTGATTCAGCTAGGCTGGTCAGTCAATGAGCTTCAGGGGTTCTCCCGGCCCTACTCTCATACCCCACCCCACCCCCAGCTAGGGAGGGTTGGGATTACAGGCCCAGGCTGCCTTCACAGCTTTTCACACAGGTTCTGTGTGAACTCGGGACCTCTTGCTTAGGGTGGCAGGCACTCTATCAAGTGAGCCATTTCCCAGTCCTGTTCTCTTTTTTACAGTTAAGAACAACAGGGGTCAGAGAAGGAATTCACAGCAGTAGGACATTCCTGCTGCTATTGCAGGCCAGACACATACTCTGGTGTGACTGAAAAATGATTCTTTGCATTCCCCAAATCTACCTGCATACCTAGAGAACTTCCCAGAAGACCTGTTCCTTGCAGAAGCTGGACCCTTTCCTATCAAGGATCCCAGTCCCCATAAGAAAAGCTCATCTACCTTGGGATTCCACATATGAAACCCAAAGACCCCTCAGTCCCATAAACCTGAGGATTACTGCTGTATTCAAAGGTTCTCCTCACTATAAGAAAAGAGATAGACCAGGCAAGGACCACATACCCAGAAAGGTTAACTACTGGCTCTCCAAAAAGCAAAAAGGGGGCCCTATTTTGGGCCTCAACTTGAGGTGTGCTATCAGCGTGTTCGGGGCAAGGTGACCCTCTGTGAAGTCTCTGGCCTCGGTCAAACTTACTTCCACAGGAGATCAACCAGTGCCAAAGCTCTACCTTTAGAAGTCCCCTCAAGATAGGAATCCAGGGAAGGCACGGAGCCACTGACTCTTTGGCAAGTGGCTTTTTTTACTTGGGAATTAAACAGAGCCTCACCCTGAAAGCATTCTATACTGAGCCACACACCGGAGACCTGATAAGTGTCTTGCTCTTCCAAGATGCACCCTCTGTCTGGCTCCAAGGAGATAAGCCAGCCCTGCCCCCCACACTCCTGTGGCAGAAGTACAAGGACATTTAATCTAGGGTTTCAAGCCTCAGGGCTTTTCTAAGCAGGTCACCTTGGGACAGACTGGCCAATGGCCTCGGAGTGTGGCCAAGTTCCTGGTTAGCAAGTGTTTTTGTGTTCAAAAAGAAAAGAAAAAAAAAAAAAAAAAAAAAAAAAAACGAGAACAATAAACAGATGCCCACCCCCATCCCCAAGGGAAAAATTCTCTGGAAGTATGTTCTTGGTTTGGTTAGTTTGTAACAATGCTGCAAAGGAGGGGCTTGTCTGGACCATGATATCATGCCATGGTTCCACCAAATGTGCATGTATAGCATACGTACACATGTGCACACACCAGCGTACACACCCACACAGTGCTCATACCCAGCCCTTCATCAGGAGTAATACTGGAAGGATAGAAGACACAACAGCCAGCTATAAGTCAGACAGAGTTGGGCATGGACACCAGCACTCAGGAGAAGCCTGAGTTCAGGGCAAGCCCAAGCTAAATAGCAAGACCCCATCCAGATAGGCAGGCAGGCAGACAGACAAGCAGGCAGGCTGGCTAAATAGCAAGACCCTCTCCATCTAGGCAAAGAAAAAGAAAAAAAAATCCAATCAGGACAGATCAGGCAGATGGACACCGCTCTACCACACAAGTAAGGGAACCCTGTACCACTACCAAGAGCAAGACTCATAAAAAGCTCATCCACAGTTGTTAGGGCTGTGGGCGAACCCTAAATGTAACTCAGAAGAAGAAAGCAGAGTATCCACATAGCCAGCATACTCTAGCTCTGAATGTCTGGCACAGACACTACATTTACGTGTGTCTTAGAGTTTCTATTGTAATAAAATACCACAAGCAAGGCACCTTTTAGAAGAATGAATTTATTTTGGATTTATATTTCCAGAGGATTAGGTTCTAGTGGTGGGGACAGAAGGTAGCAGACATGGTGGCTGAAGCTAGAAGCTGAGCCCAAAGGGTTCACACCTCAAACCACAAACAGGAAGCCAAGAAAGCAAACTCAAAATGGTGCCTGGCTTTAAACTCTCAAGGCCCACCCCCAGTGACATACTCCCCTACCAAGACCACACCCCCTAAGCCTCTCCAAATGGCACTAACTAGGGACCAAGTATTCAAATGTCAGAGAATATGGGAGCTGGGCAGTGGTGGCGCATGCCTTTAATCCCAGCACTTGGGGGGCAGAGGCAGGTGGATTTCAGAGTTCGAGGCCAGCCTGGTCTACAGAGTGAGTTCCAGGACAGCCAGGGCTACACAGAGAAACCCTGTCTCGAAAAACCGAAAAAAAACCAAAAAACCAAAACAACAACAAAAACAAAAAAAACAGAGAGCATGGGAGACATTTACCATTTAAATTTTCACAACATGTATACATGTATGTGTGTTTACATGTATGTGTGTTTACATGTATGTAGACAAACATTCAAAGAATAAAAGCAGAGCTTTTGCTTGAATGATCATTATTCTGGCTTCCAACAAGTACCTTATTATATCCAATCTATTCCTGCTAGGAAGATTCAATAGTTGAAGTTCAGGTCTCCATTACGCTGGTCTATGACAATGGCTGCATCCTTCTACACTCTGTGTCTAGGGACTGGGTGGCAGCTGCTTTATCACCCCAAACCTGCTCAAAGGGCACAGCCAACCTCTAAACTACCAAGCCTTTACACTCTACTTTGAAGAGAAGCTGATTTTTTGAGAAAAATCCCATTTAAGGCTATAAAACAAAAGCAAGTAAACAAAGCCCACAGACTCAGTGGGCACAGGAGGGTTCTGTTTTCTTGAAAGTAGGTAGTCTCTCACCAGGTCCTTACAGGTTCTGGTGATAACAACCATCCAGACACAAGAGCAAGTCAAGTGGGGGTACAGGAGATCTGGCCAAGAATGATACCAATTACCCTTTGAGCTGGCTACAAATGCACCCTGAAGCACTTTCATTATGAGTAATGCTCTGGTGTATTTGCTTGGGGGAAGGGGGGATGCCTAACGTTCCTTCAGGATACCCTGTTGACTTTAAAGCCATCAATAGCAGAGACCTCAAACCTCCCACGCTTGTTCAGTCAAGGATGTTAGAAGATGATAAAGAAACCAACCAGGGGAATACAAGGGCACGAGCACAAGGCAGGTGGCTAGTCTCAGAGCATCAGCCACAGGCTTATTAGTAGTAAGAAAAACATCCCCTGTATAATAGGGACTCAACAGTACCATCCTAACTGTGTGATCCAGCAGGGGAACTAGTTGACATCTTTTCCTTGGAGTAGTTAAGAGCATTTGTTGCTCTTACAAAAGTCCTGGGTTCAGTTCCCAGAACACACGATGGCTCACAACCAATAACTCTAGTTCCAAAGGATCTGGTACCCTCTTTTGACCTCCTTAGACACCAGGCATGCACATGGTACACAACACTCACGCAAGCAAAACATTCATACACTTAAATATATCTAAATAAACTTCTCTTAAATGTCAATTTCTCAAATGATACACTGTTCTAGACTCAAGGAAGCCGAGGATTCCTTGCCTAGATAGATCCTGGGTGGGAATTTTGCGACTCCTTATAGAAACTGAATACTGACAGCACATATAATATTTCAAGAGCCTGGGACGGAAAGAGTAAGGGAGCAAAGCATGGCAGAGCATCAACTGCTCGGTCCCAACCCCTAAGCACTTGCGGCTGTCATACAAATGTGGGGGAGATGAGTGCCTTTCTCGCCTGTGTCACACAGAATGCTGGTCCAAGAGCAATGGCCAAGAAGCACATGGTAGGTAACGCTTGTGCTGCGCCTCAGAAGCACACAGCAAACCCTTGATGCGCCCTCACTTTCAGTGTGTGCATCTCTTTTTAAGATTTTATTTATATATATGTGTGTGTGTGTGTGTGTGTGTGTGTGTGTGTGTATATATATATAAGAATACTGTCGCTGTCTTCAGACACACCAGAAGAGGGCATCGGATCCCATGACAGATGGTTGTGAGCCACTATGTGGTTGCTGGGAACTGAACTCAGCACCTTTGGAAGAGCAGTTGGTACTCTTAACCATCGAGTCATTTCTCCAGCCCATTTCTTAACCCATCTGAACCTTAATTTCCTTATTTGAAATGAGTTATTTCACTAGTTCTGTCAGATAGGGTTGCATACTCCTGAAATCCCAGCTACCAGGGCAGTTGACCAAAAGCTGAATGTCACCCTTGGCCATATGGGAAGATCTTGCCTTGACATAAACTAAAAGAGTACTGGGGATGCAGCGCAGCGATAGAATACTTGACTACCATGCCTACTTAGGTTTGATTCCCCAGTACCACAAACCCTATGTCCTAGGGTCCTCCTGAGAAAGTACAGAGATGCCTACCGTCACGCGTGTAGTTTGGGAGTGTTAGGGATGTGGCTGAGAGCATACCCCTATCGTTCTGGATCAGTGGTTCTCAATCTGTGGGCGGTGACTCCCACAGAGGTCACACATCAGATACCTTACATATCAGATATTTACACTGCAAAACTGTATACACTTTAAAGCACTGCTACCTGAAAATCTCTGCGAGGAATGTTGGATTATACAGGGTCTCAGATGCAGGCCGAGGACGGCTGGATGCAAGGATGGTGTGCCTTCCACAGACAGCACCAAGTGCACCCCACTGTGCTCCTTGGGTGTCTTTGGGTATATATTTAAATGCACACACATACACAAGTGTGTATCTTAACTGCTTGTTTCCTTCCTCATCTTTAACAGCTTTGAGATCTAATTCACCTTGTCCTTTTGCTTTGCTACTAAGAAGCAAATAACCACAGGGCAAAAGTTACATAGTTAGCAGGAACAAACAGGACCTGAGGATAGAAAGGCTGTCACAAGTTCATTTTGATGCCCACCAGCAAGGCCCTTCTCTGAAGGGCTCCTTAGCACTGCATACCCCAGATCCAAGGCCTCTTCTGGAGTAACCGCTAGCCTATGACTTACTCTTGCCTGTCAGCACATCCCAGACTCTGGTCAGGCAAGTGGCCTCTGTGCAGTGAAGCACACTTGACTGTCATAGGGACTGAACCCTGAGTGAGCATTTCCAAAGGCCTGGAAAAGCCAGAGCTAAGGAAGCCAGGAGAGCAGGCACAGAGCACGCGCGCGCGCACGCACGTGCTTGCATGTGTGGTGTGTAAGCCTGGTCCAAACTGTGGGACTGGATTCTAAATCTCTACAGCAGCAAAAGAACTAGAGATAAAAACTCTTTTGAAAGACAGTAAGTAGTAGGGCAGTGGTGGTGCACGCCTTTAATCCCAGCACTGGGGAGGCAGAGACAGGCGGATTTCTGAGTTCGAGGCCAGCCTGGTCTACAGAGTGAGTTCCAGGACAGCCAGGGCTATACAGAGAAACTCTGTCTCGGAAAAAAAAAAAAAGAAAAAAGAAAAGAAAGAAAGACAGTAAGTAGTGACAGCATGTCTCCCCCTCCACCCAGGGAAGACCAAGAAGTGCAGCTGGTTCCTTGTCTTTCAAGCCAACAGGCCCCATGTGTACTATAATCAGCTCATAGACAGTACAATAATGTCACCAGCTCTCTACAGAGTCACCAGCTCTCTGCATCAAGACAGTCACCTACAAGGTAGAAACAGCAGAACCAAAGCCTGCCCCACAACTGTGCTTTCAATGGGAAACAGAAGGTCACAAAAGTCATGGCCTGGCCCTAGGACCGACCATTCCGCAGAAGATTCACACCACCAAGAAGAGTACTGTCTCCTTTAAGTAAACACATGGAGCAAACCCTGCAGAGGATCCTACTCATGCATGTCTTAAATGTCAGTGTGACCGAACAAGTATGCAGACATGTAAATACACAGAGGAATCCAGAAAGAGATGCACTGCGTAGGCAGTAACGGGTATCTGGGAGACAGCTCTCTGTGCTACTGGTTCAGAAGAGGCCACTCACAGTATGGTTGAAACAGGGCTAGAAGCCACTGGAATAGCATGCGCTTGGACAAAGGGCAGCTATGTCAGAGACTACCTACCAGTGAGCAGAGAAGCCAGCAGTGTGAGGCTCTGAGGTCAGTGTGCACACTGGGAAGAGGAGGCTGAAATATATGGCCCAAGAATCCCATGAAGAATTAAATCCCTGCTTAGTGGGGAATGACAAATTTACAGGCTAACCCCTTGGAAATGAATGCAGGAAACTGCCGGGGGAAATCTCATTCTACTTCCCATCCCCTGTCCAAACAAGAGCAGGGGACCACAAACCTCACTCCTGGCTGCAGGGAAGGACTAAGCCCAACACTGGCTTACCTTCCTCAGGGCACCCTGAGACACACAATGCAGCCGGCCCAGGCAGCATACTAGGAAATATTTCGGTTCTAGGCGTTAAAAGGGTAACAGCACAAAACCACTTTGAAAACAATTCTTTATGGGAACAAAGAGAGGAGGAACCTCCTCATGGTATCTGAAAACTGAGTGACCCACCATTCCACTGCAGGCCTACCAGTCATGCAGGACTCTCCAGATGTGGGGGCTGGGGGATGGCTTTCTGCTCAAAGGAGTAGTAGGCCTTCTGAACATCCTCACATTTCCACCTCAAATCCCCAGCCTCCAACACAACGTGCTCCTCCAAAAGTAAGGGCAGCGAACTCCCCAGATACTGGCTGAAAGGTTCCAATGAAATAAACAAGTGGCTTGGGTTGTTGCATTTCTTTGTTCTATCCATTTGCTGTAACACTGACTACTGAAAAAATGTAGGCAGTGGTCCACAGGACGACTAGGGAGGGAGGGGTCATCACCTTGCAGCTAAACAGGAGGGGGAGCTCTTTGCAAACAGCTGTTTAGGCAGAGGACATCCATACCAGAGGAAAGCCCCTGCTAGGGACCCCTGGCCTTCCCAAAGGCACTAAACATACAGCACCCTACTTGCAGCTTTCCAGGTGGCCAGGGTACAAGCCACCAAACCACAGCGAGGCTTGGGAAAGTTGCCGGCTAACTTGTTAGCTAAAGCGGTGATAATAATCACTCCTGCCACGCAGCTATTATTCTAAAGGAGGGTATTCGGGTGGAGTAGATGTGGCAAGGCCTCAGTCAGACACTGCCCTACTATGATCCACAACCAAACTGCCCCAGAGCCAGGGCCTACGCAGAAGTCCGGAGAAGATTAAGTCACTCCCTGGGACCACCTTGCTGGATTCTCCCTTCTGTGCCCAAGAAACGCCCTGTCTCTCTTCCGAACAGGAGTTATTTATGTGCTGCAAGGTCTAGCAATGGCTTCCCAGGGCTTCCCGGATCAGAGGCAGAACCAGACTCCACCCAGGGGCAGGCATTTGAAATGGGCAGCTCTCATCATCAGACTCACCTGGGTACCAAATAAGATGCAATCTAGACATCTACAGGCATTCCTAACTCCGCTCTCAAAAGGGCCCGGAACCTTACAACCACCCCAGAGGTGCAGCCTCCGTCTATCTCAGCACATATGAAGGGCGGCACCGATTACCTACTCTTAAAACAGACCGTATAGCACACTATTGGCACTAAAAAGAAGGCTGACTCTATCCTCTTCTACCTGCTCTGAGTTTCCTGGCGCTCCGAAGAGAATGGCTCCCTTTCCTTTACGGAAGATGCGGTCCCCAGCGCCCCCAAACGTTTTCTAAACGCCAACTGAGACTGAAGGGAGGAGCGAGCCAGCAAGGAAAAACATCTTGGACCCAACCCACCCACGACGTCCAGCCCCTCCCCACAGGCAAGCCCTCTGCATTTCACCAGATCGGCTACCGAGTGCTGCAAGTGGGAAACCACGGTGAAATATTCTGCACCAAGATTTCTCAATCCGATAGTTGTTCGCCGAACACCCCCGCCCCAACTCAGCACTCTTGGTCTTTCAGGTTCTGAACCCAGCTCTCTGCTCCTCCCCCACGGCCACACCCACCCCAGCAGCCGCTCTCCCTAGCAGAACTGGGAACCCTACACAAACCCCACCCACCACCTAGGCTCACACACCATTAATTTCGACTCCGACTGCGGAGAGATGACACAGTCTTCACTCAACCCCATCACCTGCCACGTGGTTTGAGGGACCACAGCAAAGGGTTGGGACCCCACCCCCACCCCAGGCTCTATGGGGAAAGTTCTGAGACACCCCCCTCGCGCGCGCGCGCGCGCCCTAGAGCTCGGGCTCGCTCCATTACAAATACACAGGCCTAGAGCTCCAATCTCCACCGCCTTCAGTGTCTTGAGCTTCTTGGTCTGCCACTTAACTGTTCTCAACAACAACAACAAAAAGGACAGCCCCCTGGTAACAAAGTAACGGAATTGAGTATTTTTGCTGTGAACTTGCCTCAAAGCGGTAAAAAGAGTTAACTGTTACGAAAGAGTTTCCGTGAGCTCAAAGAAGAAAAAAAAACCTTAAATGTTTGTGTTAACACCAAAAATGGGGTTGGGGGTTGGATGTCCAGATACGAATCAACTACCAAGAGCCGCGCTGCGAAGCGGTGCCCGGAAACCACAGAAGCGAGTGACCCCACGCCACCCCAGGTTTCAGGCTTAGGCCGGCCGCCCCCAGCACAGGTGCCACCTGCCTGCACCCAGCCCAGGAGCAGGTGAGAGTTGGATCATAAAGGGCAGAGAGCAGAGCGCGCTTTCCTAGAGAAAGCACAGCCGGGCAACACAGCCCACTGCGGTCGGGCGCGCCCCCGCCGGCCGGATGGGCTGGGGCTCCCACAAAGAGCCGCGGGGTGGGGACCGAGGGCTGGGACCGCCCCCTGCGTCGGCCAGCGCCGCCGCTGGGTCGGGTTGCGACAAATTAAACCTTAGAGCCCTGGAAAAATTACAGGAAGAAGAGAGCGAAGAATGTGCCGAGTGGCTGAAGGGAGCCCTGTCCCCGCGTGAACTTCACCCGCCCCGGACGGCCCCTCCCTCGCCAGAGCGCGCCCGGAGGCCTGGGGAGGGGGTGGCGAGACTCCAGCTCCAGGAGCACCTACGCCCCAAAAGGGAGCGCCACCCGCCCCCCCAAACCACCTCCAGAGCACCTGCCCGCGCCGCCCGCAGCCCGGATGACGACATCTAACCCCGCGGCCCCGCCCCAAAAGCCCGGGAGGGGGCGTGCCCGATGGGGGCGCGGTCGCCGAGAGGGCGCCGGCTCCAAGCGCCTCGGCCAGCGTCACGCGAGGCCGGAGCGCCAGGACAGGGGCGCGGCCGCGATCGCCCTCAACTCATGGCTCCCCGCCCCCGGCCCCCTCTAGCGCTTGGCCCCGAGCTCTGGGGGCGTGGTCGGTCCCAAGCAGTCCCTAGTCCGCGCGTTCGCGGCGTCCCGGCCGCCTCACTGACCTGTGTGAGTTCTCAGGTGCGCCTTGAGGTGCGAAGATTTCCCGTAAACTTTCTCGCAGCCCGCGTAGTGGCACTTGTGCTTCCTCTGCGGGGACTCGAGGTCCGCGCGGCTCCGGCCCCGCCGACCCCTTTGTCTGAGGCCAGGCTCGCCGCTCCCTGCGGGGCCGGGCTCTGGCTCCAAAGCCGCCTCCGGCTCGCTCCACGCGGGGCTGGGGGGCGCGGCCGGCGCGCCGGCTTGTCCTGGGGAGGCGGGCTCTGGACCCGGCGGCGGCGCAGGGGGCGCGGGCGGCAGGCGACAGGGGGTCCTCGCCTTGCGCGCAGCGGCCCCTTCTCTGCGTTCCGCGGGGGCGGGCGCCGGCGCCTGCTGGTTGAGGTCCGCTAGGATCCGAGCCACCACGAAAAGCGAGGCGCTGTCCTTGCCGTCGCGGCGCTCGTCAACGCGGGGCAGAGTGGGGGCGGCGGCCGCCGCGCCCTCGGGCCGGGGTTCAGGTCCTTCCCGCGGCTCGTGCACGACTGCGCGGCTGGACATGGACACGAGGCACTCGGCGGCAAAGTGGTCCACATAGGCGGTGGCTGCCATGCTGCGGGCTCGAGCGCGCGGTGCTCTCTCAGGAGTCGTCAGCGGCGCATCCGCACCCACGGCCTCGGAGAGCGGCGGGGGGCGGGGGCGCGGCGCGCCCTCTTCTCCGGCTGGGCTGGGCTAGGCTGGGCGCGTAGCCGCTTCTGCCGTCACCCGCGCGGCTCCGCGTCCGCCTGGCCGGGCACTGGAGGGTGAGCGCATGGGGGGCTCCAGTGAGAAGGGTCCGCGTGCGGCGTCAGAGCCGGCCTGTCTTAGGGACGTCGAGCGGCGGCGACGTTAAGCACGACCCCTCCAAGTTGCGGTCGCAGTTCCACCGTGCATTGTGGCAGGCGGGACAGCCTCCGTGCGCGCCGCGGCTCGGTGTGGGCGGACCGGCCCCGGGGGTGGGCGGGGCCGGGGCCACATCTGGACCCGACGTCAGCCCCCAGCCACATCCTGGCGGCGCAGGTTACAGGCGGCAGCGGCCGCAGAGAGCAGCGCGCACGAAGGGGGCGGGAAGCCTGGAGCGCGCACCGTCCCTCCGGTGCGGTCGCGCGCCCGCGCCTTAGGAGGGGTGTGGCCAGTGGCAGACGCGAACTCCATTGGCTCTTGAGTACTTTATCCGGCCAATCCGGGCCTCTAGAGGGCCCTACTGGCCGCGGGACCTGCGCGCGCCAGTGGGCGTGCCCCCTGGGCCTGCAAGAGGAGGGGCGGAAATCGGAGCCGGGCGCGGGGCGCGCAGACGCATGACGTCCGAGGGTGGCGGGCCGCTGTGTAGCGGCGCAGGGCTGGGGCGCGTGCCTCCGGCAGCGGGAACCCTGCCGGCTTTTCCGTGCCGGAGCTTTTGTGAGCAGGCAGCAGTGGGTGGCACGGGGATGGCAGCGCTAGGGAGGGCACCCTGTGGTCGCCCCGCCCTCTGGGAGTGCGGGCAAGGTGGCGTATCCGTCCCGGCGGGACCTAAGCGGCCGACCTCGCCTATGGGCGGGACATTATCGAGCCTCACTCCATCGCAGAGTTGTTCCCGAGTGACCGGGCTTGCATTGCAGTCTCCAGCCACCTCCTCACCCTGCTCCTATTGAGCTCCGGTCCTCGACGCAACCTTAGCCGGAGTCAGTGCCGCCCCGCCCCCGCGCGGCCGCACTGCCCTTGAGCCTATGTTAACCTGGCTGATGCAGGGCCCACCACTGCCAGTGCTGAGAGAATGAGCTACGTGCTGGGGTTGCAGTCGCGGCTGTTCAGGGAACGCGGGGCCCCTTCCTGCCCCAGGCCTGCTGCCAACTTCTTCAGGCCGCCCCTCTCCCACCGCGGTCTTGGAGGCTTCAAACACCACCAGCTGCGAGGACCCCGCCCAGGGCGCCCCACCCATCCACTGTCTGGGCCTCTGAAGGAAATGCTCCGCTGAGCCCTGCTGGGGCCTTCCAACTAGGTCACCTTGCTCTAAAGTCTAGACACACATTCATATTCTTTCTCTCTGAACATTAGGTCATCATCAGAGAGTCCATAGCTTCCTACTGCCTTTGAGCCAATCTTAACACACTCAGGACTCTGGCCTCTGACCTGTGAGGATAAGACCAGCAGCCTCTGCTTTTCATTGTGGATGATGCCTTGAATTAAGTCAGCCACCAAGCCGGGCAGTGGTGGCGCACGTCTTTAATCCCAGCACTTGGGAGGCAGAGGCAGGTGGATTTTTGAGTTCGAGGCCAGCCTGGTCTACAGAGTGAGTTCCAGGACAGCCAGGGCTACACAGAGAAACCCTGTCTCGAAAAAACCAACCAAACAAAAAAAGTCAGCCACCAGCAAGTCAGGGAGACCGACTGCTGGTTGGTTGACCCCAGTGGGCTAAAGCAGGGTCAGTCACCTCACTGGAGAAAAGAACCATGGCTGTGATTTCAAGTTCCTCCCCAAATTAAATGGGAGCCTAAATTAGAAAAGATTTTGATTTCTGATAATCTCGGGAACACTGAGCAATTTGGAATTTTCAGTTGTGAAACTTAGGTTAACGTTTGAACATCCCTGAGTGTAGCACGCATCCTGAATTTCCTCACTGTTGGGCTGCTGTGTTTTGGAGAAGCTGTATCAAGGCTTTGTAGGAGGGTCTCGACTTGGCAGAAAGTAGTCACCTTTGTTCCAGGCAGATTGTGTTGATGACATTTAAGAGACTGTGCCCTGACCAAGTGATGATTCTGAATGCTCCTCCGTTCCCACCACATGCCACAGACAGTCATTTCATTGGGAAAGAGCTGGCCTCTACACTGCCTTTCTGACTATGCATTCCTTCCTGTCCCTCTGCAGGTAAAGGGGGATTCTCCAGTCTTTTTGATGGTGTCCTCATGGGCTTTGCCTACACGAGGACAAGGTAGACCTTCCTGGGACATGCATATTCACTGGCCTCCTACATTATAGGCTTCTATGATCTCCTGAGTCGATGGACCCTTCTGACATGCCCCATCCAAGCTTTCTTCCTGATGTTCTCCCAAAGGGTTTTCCCCTTTGGATTTTATATACAAAGAGGCATTACCTTGAATAATTTCTTACCAAGTACAGAATAATTGGAGTCTCAAACTTGGCCTTTCTGTCCCAAGCCCAGATGGAAATATCCTAGGGGTATGGCTCTGCTCTCTAGTGAATATCTCATAGCTCTGGGTCTATGTTTCTGTGCTAGGAGAATTTTGACAACAGTATAGGCAGGTGAGAATAGAAATACTTCCTTTAGCTGGAAAGAAGAGGAAAAACCAGAGCAAAATAGATCAGGGTGGACCAAGTGGGAATATGTGAGCCACGAGGGGACTAATGATGGGTGAGGTTTTTGGATGAAGGTGGTAGTCTGTTCAGGGATGTTCAGATCTACTGCCAGCACTGTGCAGCCTCACAGCGGCTCCTTCTGTTCCTGAGGAGAGACTGTATCTAAAGGAGACAGAGATGAGTCCCCAAACAGTGGCAGAAGCCGTGGTGCTCATGTGCCTCCTGACATCTACAAGCCCCTTTCAGGGATTCCGTGTCACAGGGAGCCAGGAGCCTTGAAGAGGCTTTAGGGCTGAGCAAACCAGGCCACAGGAAACGATCAACAAATTCTGAAATCCATAGCTGCTCAAGGGCCCAATCAGCATCCTACACAGAAGGCCACAGTGAAAGGTGCCACTTGACACAGAACTTCTGATCCATCTCAGTCCTTACCAGGCAAATAAGAGTGGGCAGCTGAGCTGACACATCAGGAAACCCTGTATCAGATGTGCCTTGCTATGCTTTTGGCCATGTAAGTAATTTAGTTCCCTGTGAACATTGCCATACTTGGCATATTGGAGGTGACAGGAATCTATTAGAGATTCCCGTTAGAGATCATGGCGGTATGTATTGTCTGTAACTGACAGAAACTTCCTTATACAGCCTGACTGCATGTTTAGATGCAAGAGGTTTCTTTTCTTTTCTTTTTTTTCTTTTTTTTTTTTTTTTGGTTTTTGAGACAGGGTTTCTCTGTGTAGCCCTGGCTGTCCTGGAACTCACTCTGTAGACCAGGCTGGCCTCGAACTCAGAAATCCACCTGCCTCTGCCTCCCCAGTGCTGGAATTAAAGGCGTGCGCCACCACGACCCAGTGCAAGAGGTTTCAAAAAGTTCCCTTCCCTTTGTGGGGAAGCATCATTTTCATGATAGGAGCTACCTGAGCTCATGAGTCACAAAAATAAAGGGGACAAGAAAAGGACCATATAATCCAAGAAACAGTACTGGATACAAGATAGAGGGAAGAGGAAGTTCCAGTCAAGGGCTGCCCTGATGCTTGCTCAAGAGCCTAGAGTGACAGCATCTTCCACCTTCCAGAAAGGGCTGGCTGTGCTGCAGATCTTTGTTTCTGGCATTCTGCACATCCATCATGCAGTGCCTACAATCAGCAGGTGGATGGAGCAGCCTCTGTCTGCAGTGTGCTGGTTGCCATGGCAGAGGGAGAGGGAGAACGTTAACCTTGCAATGTTACTTACCCCCTCTCCCTGCACAAAATACATCTCCTTTCTGGGTGGCTGACCTAATCTCAAGTGCCTTTTAAATCTGGATCTACAGGCAGAAAGAATGGAAGGAATTCACTGAAACACATTGTGTGGCATCCAAGTTAAAGCCCAGAACTTCTGTAGGATGCTCTGATTTCTTCATAGAGCCCATGTGGCTCCTTTTGGTCTAGAGGCTTATAACCTAAAAGTAAGTTGTCAGCACCCACAGCCCTCACTGTATTTAGGTGGTATTAAGAGATGGTGGAACCTTTAGCAGGTAGGACCTAAGTATAGATAGGAAGGTCATTGAGAGAAGCAACCTCAGAAAGGATGAATGCTAATTTTTAGGAATGGTTGAATACCTACAAAACCAGGTTGCACCGGGCAGTGGTGAAGCACACCTTTAATCCCAGCACTCGGGAGACAGAGGCAGGCGGATTTCTGAGTTCGAGGCCAGCCTAGTCTACAGAGTGAGTTCCAGGACAGCCAGGGCTACACAGAGAAAACCTGTCTCAAAAAAAAAAAAAAAAAAAAACAAAACAGGTTGTTACGGGGCTAGAGAGATGATTTAGTGGTTAAGAGAACATGTTGCTCCTGCAGAAGACTCAGTTTCCCTTCCCAACAACCACGTGGTAGCTCACCACCATCCATGGCGCCAGTGCCATGTGATCTGACCCCTTTCTTTTGACCTCCAAGTGCTGTAGACATGCACTTAGTGCACAAACATACACACAGGGGAAACACATATACAAATAAAACAAATACATCTCTTTAAAAATACAAACAAAACAGTTTGTTATAAGAAGAGTAAAACTAAACAAAATAAAACAAAAAGAAAAAAACAAAAGGAAAAAAAAAGAAAAAGAAAAGAGTAAAACTAGGGCTGGAGAGATGACTCAGGGGTTAAGAGCACTGACTGCTCTTCCAGAGGTCCTGAGTTCAATTCCCAGCAACCACATGGTGGCTCACAACCATCTGTTTTGTTTTGTTTTGTTGTTTTTGTTTTGTTTTTTTGAGACAGGGTTTCTCTGTGTAGCCCTGACTGTCCTGGAACTCACTCTTTAGACCAGGCTGGCCTCGAACTCAGAAATCCGCCTGCCTCTGCCTCCCAAGTGCTGGGATCAGAGGCGTGTACCACCACTGCCTGGCTGCTCACAACCATCTGTAATGAGATCTGATGCCCTCTTCTAATGTGTCTGAAGACAGCTACAGTGTACTCATATAAATAAAATATATAAATCTAAAAAAAAGAAACTAAATTCCAGATGACTCCAACTTCTCTTTTCTACTACACTGAGACAGAGCTGTGAGTATCCTTACCAGTGCTCAAACTCATGGGAACATACAATCTTGAACTTTCAAAAGTGTAAAGTAAATAAACCTCTTTTCTTCATGAAGGAGCAGCCTTTGGTATTTGGTTATAGCAACAATGAAAGAACTCACACTCCTCTGTATATAACTGTCAATGTATAGCAATACATAGAGACAGAATTACACCACATCATAGCCCAATTTGGGGGACAGGCAGGCAGCCAGTAGTATCCATAATGACCTTGCAGGTTTGCAGGGCAAATATATGAGGGGAAATGCTTCCTTCAGTAACTCTCAGGCCCCTTGCCTTACTCCCAAGGCTTCTCCTTTGTTGCTATGTTCCTCAGCTTCTCATGAAGTGGACATTGGGGACTAAGTCTTTCTGGGGGCTGAGCAGTTCCCTCAAGCCTATGTGCATAAGCTTCCTACGTGCATAAGCTTAAAGCAAGGGTTATTTTTAGTCCCAGCCTTGCAAGGACTCAAATGGAGTGAACGTCTTACCTATGTTAAAAACCATTTGGGGGGCAGGTCATAAAAGAGACCAAAATTCCAATCAAAGTGTTTTGACAAGGTAAAAGTTTACTACAGATCCAGAGAGTGTGCTCAGAGGAGTGAGCACACTGAGACAGGAAGTGCACTTGGGTTTTACTTTAACTCAGGTGGTTACTGCGTCTTTTCCCCATTGGTTGGGGGTTGACCTTAGCCTTTCCGAATTGTGTAGTTTTTTTTGTTGTTGTTGTTTTTGTTTTTCGAGACAGGGTTTCTCTGTATAGCCCTGGCTGTCCTGGAACTCACTCTGTAGACCAGGCTGGCCTCGAACTCAGAAATCCGACTGTCTCTGCCTCCCAAGTGCTGGGATTAAAGGTGTGCGCCACCACTGCCCAGCGAATTGTGTAGTCTTAAAAGATTTGGCACTAGTTATGCACTGGTGGCACACACCTTTAATCTCAGCCCTTGGGAGGCTTATCTCTGTGAGTTGGAGGCCAGCTTAGTCTACATAGCAAATTCCAAAACAGCCAGGAATGCACCTCAAAACCCGGTCTTGAAAAACAAACAAAAAAACAAAAAAACAGGTGCAAAGGAAATGAAGAAAAAGGAGTCAACTGAGAAGGTTGCCCAGCCTTTATTTACGCAAAGGATTACACACAGGTGGGAGACAGATTAAAATATTAGCATAAACCAGCCTTAATCCCAACATTCCAGATGCAGAGGCAGGGAGATCTCTGAGTTCAAGGCCAGCCTGGTCTACAGAGTAAGTTCCAGGACAGCCAGGGCTACATGGAGAAACCCTGTCTCGAAAAAAATAAGAGTTTATAGCCAACCTGGACTACTGAGCAAAGTCATGTCTCAAGCAACAACAAAGAGACTCCAGAGGAAACACACACACATACACTCACACACACACACCATGTGAGATTGTACAAGAAAATAGCCGACTGTACCCCAATAGTCAGATCCTTATCTGACAGAATCTTCCAGTACCTGGATCTTGGACATCCCATATTCGAAAATGAGAAATAGATGTTACTGCTTGTACTCTCCACAGAATATGGTAGTGTGTGCGTGCATATTTTAAAAGATTTATTTATTTTTACTTTAAATGTACCATGTGTGTGCCTGAAGCCTAAGCTGACTAGAAGAGGCCACCCAATCCCCTGGAATTGGAGTTGTGAGCCACCATATTGGTGCTGGGAACCAAACCCTAGTCCTCTGCAAGATCCTAACCTCTAAACCATTTCTCCAGCCCTGCTATGGTATTTTATAACCCTACCCTGGATAGACTGGGACAGCATCCTCCCACAGGAAAAGGTCACAGTGGCTCTGAAGGCAGGAATGGACCGGAGCAGGAAAGTACCCATGGTTTCCAGGGCCACTGACCTAACTTGAGAAGACTGCAAACACTAGCAGAAACTTTGGGGTTTTGAAATAATTAACAAATGTAACAGATGGAAATTTTCACTTCCATGGAAGTGTCTTCTCTATGGCAGCAATGAGCAAAGGGATCTCAATCCAGTCAGTTTCTTGAAGGACAATAAGGTGTGTGCATGGGAACAAGCAAAAGGAGAAAGAGCCTAAGGAGAAGTCAACAGGCAACACCCCAAACTGAAAACCAGAAGTAGCAGTGCTGGGCAGGCAGTACTGTAGAAGCCAGCACCCACTGCTGCTGATCCAGGGTTTTAGGCTTTTGAGATGTAAGTGATGTCCCTAATTAGTTGCTCTTAGGCTAAGGAGATTATGAGAGGATGTGAGCCAGCTGGTCACCTGAACTTTATTCAGTCTGGACCCTGAGGTCAAAGGACAGAGGCATGGGGACTGGGGGGGGAAGTCAGAAAATCCGCCAGTCAAGGGAGTTAAAAATGGAGGCCTGAGAGACTAAAGGTCAGAAACTTAAAGCCCAGAATGGAGTTCAGACATAAGTTTGAGACTCGAGGTCAGGCAAATCACAGACTGGGAGATAAAGAGACCAGAAGCCTGACAGCAATTGAGAAGTGAGGAAGCTTCTGGGCCAAAAAGTTGAGTGGCTCACAGCAGGGAATGACGGTGGCCTCCGGGTTGCTAAAAGTGGCCCTGGCTCACAGCTGACTAGAAAAAAGACCTCAGCCCACAACTCCAAACAGCAGACTCTACATAGCCAGTGGGGCCCAGACCAGTTCCTCATTCCGGAAGGAAGCCACCCAGGTTTTAGTCTTTGTTGGCCCAGAGCACAAAGCACAAAACAGTGGCCCTACTGTGAGAGGAGGATGAATGGCTCATCTTAAGACCCTTAGCCATCCCTTAAGCCTCGGCGAGAAGGCATATCCTATGCTGTGAGCTGTGAGAGTATTTTGCTAGAAGAAGCACACACCTGTGCACAGTGCCTGCCCTTGGTGTGGCCACTGCCACACCTGTATTGCCAGTTGCCAACTGAAAATAACTTTTTAAAAAGGCATCAGTACTGAACAGTCTAGGCTTTCTTATCATTATTCCCTAAGCAATACTGCATGCCAGATCATTACTCGACACTCCCTTGCCCTAGGTGTAAAGAGTCACCTAGAAGCAACCTAATGGGCACAGCCTTGCTATCCTTAAATGGACACTTGCATTGCCTTGAACTTTTTGGGTTTTTTGTTTTGTTTTGTTTTTGTTTTTTGGGGTTGTTTTGTTTTGTTTTGTTTTGTTCAAGACAGGATTTCTCTGTATAGCCCTGGCTGTCCTGGAACTCACTCTGTAGACCAGGCTGGCCTCGAACTCAGAAATTGGCCTGTCTCTGCCTCCCAAGTGCTGGGATCAGAGGCGTGCGCCACCACTGCCTGGCTTTGCCTTGAACTTTTTTGTTTGTTGGTTTCATTTTGCTTTTGTTTTTCGAGATAGGTTTTTTCCTGTGTATCCCTTGCTGTCCTGGAACTCAATTTGTAGACCAGACTAGCCTCAAACTCAGATCTACTGCCTCTGCCTCCCAAGTGCTGGGATTAAAGGGATATACCATCAGGCCTACCTAGCCGCCTCGGACTTTTTATCCACAAGGGATCCTGATACCAGTGCCCCAGTGCAAACAGAGGATGATTTATGACTTGATGCAGGGAAAAGTTAAATCAGAAACTCCTTTCCACAGTTACCATGACTACACATCCCATGTGCCTTTGCAATTAGGTAGGACCTGGGCCTCTGAGCTCCAGACATTTACATATAAGAGCTGCCCCACCTCTGCACTGGGGCTTTGAGGAAAGAGCACCCCTTAACACACAGCGACTTTCAGAGGGACAGGCCTTCTTTTGGCTCACAATTTGGTCTGTTGGCTGCAGCTTTGGGCCTATGGCAAGCAGCACTTTGGAGCAGGAGCAGATGGTGAGGCCAACTCTGAAGTTCATGGCTTGGGCCTGTAAATCTTCCAGTGACCTAAATACTTCACTCATTTTAAAGGTCCTCCCTTTCCTGTTACCACCATGCTGGGGATAGAAGCTTACGACATCCAATGCTTTGGGGATGTATTCAATAGGCAAGCCATAGCGGCTTCTAGGCTTCATGTTCTTCCTCTCCTTCCATAAGCTTACAGGAGGAAGCTGGGCCTGGAGACCTTTCTCCTAGCATTTCCTGGACCGTCACTGTGTTTGATCCATAGTTTGGGATGGGGGTGGCTTTAATTAGCCTACGTTAATAGGAGTGGGGAAACAAAACAATAAAACTGTGTGAAATGAGAGACTGATGCTAGGAGTAAGGGTTGCACTTCATACTATTGAGTGTTCTTTGGTCAGAATGCAGGATGCCAGTACTCAGCACCATCTCCCCCCTTTGCAGAGTACCCAGGGTCTATCTTCATTGGCTCATGATATGTAACTGTTAGGTCTCTGTCTTAGTCAGGGTTTCTATTCCTGCACAAACAATCTGACCAAGAAGAAAGTTGGGGAGGAAAGGATTTATTCAGCTTACTCTTCCTCGTTGCTGTTCATCACTAAAGGAAGCCAGGACTGGAACGCAAGCAGGTCAGGAAGCAGGAGCTGATGCAGAGGCCATGGAGGGATGTAACTTACTGGCTTGCTCAGCCTGCTTGCTTTCTTTCTTTTTTTTTTTTTTTTTGAGACAGGGTTTTTCTGTGTAGCCCTGGCTATCCTGGAACTCACTCTGTAGACCAGGCTGGCCTCAAACTCAGAAATCCACCTGCCTCTGCCTCCTAAATGCTGGGATTAAAGGCGTGCGCCACCACTGCCCGGCTCAGCTTGCTTTCTTATAGAACCCAAGACTACAAGCCCAGGGATGGCACCACCCACAAGGGGCCCTCCCTCCTTGATCACTAATTGAGAAAATACCTTACAGCTGGATCTCATGAAGGCATTTCCTCACCTGAAGCTCATTTCTCTGTGATAACTCCAGCTTGTGTCAAGTTGACACACAAAACCAACCAGTACAATCTCAGAAACCCTGGACTAATGGCTGACTTGCTTATTAACATATCAAAGCCAATGCTGGCTAGCTCTCCCAGCATCCCTCAGTACCCGTGGCTCCTCCCAGGTTTCTTCCCCCAACCTGATCCCTAAGGAACTTAGCCATTTTGGCCTCTTGGTCTGTGTCTTCTCTCCTGCTCTCTCCTCTCATGGTCCGGTTTAATCTGCCGGCCATGTTCAGCCTATATGCGTCCCTCTGCCTACTCTCTCCCTTATATCTACAATAAAAACCTTCTCCGTATTTTAAGCATAGTCATGGCCTCCTTCTATTTCATTTTTATTTCTTTTATTTTGGGTGGTGATGGTGGTGGTATAGTTTGGTTTTTCAAGGCAGGGTTTCACTGTGTAGCCCTGGCTGTCCTGGAACTCACAGAGATCTGCCTGCCTCTGCCTCCGAGTGCTGGGTTTAAAGGCGTGCGCTGCCGCCACCGCTGCCACCGCCACCACCACTGTTTCTTTCCCCCCTTCCTTTCTTTCCATTCGGTAACCTGGGGCAGAGGTGGCTAGTTAGCCAGGACATTTCACAACTCCGGTGTCTGGCACTGGCACCTCAGCTAACAAGCTGTGCCTGGGGCTCATTCATTACCTTTGGAGTGTCCCACAGCCTCTCCCTTGCTCTGCCTCTTGGCGAAGTTACTGCCAATGTTACTAAAGAAGCCCAATGAGGACTCCAAAGGTGTTGCCACCCCCAAATCTATCCGTTTCAGAACTAGATTATTGGGAGAGGAACGTGTAGTCAACCTAGTCTCAGTGGCTAACAGGTTCACATGAAAAGAGGGACCAAGCTGTGCTGTTACTCCCTGGGGAGTCGGTAGAAAACTGTTCTCATGTCATGTCCTGTCTCTCTGCCTCGAAGACTGCAAAATAACTCATCGAGTTTTCCTGATGAAAGCTGACTTTACATCTGGTGTGCATTTACATGGATAAAGATTAAAACCAGAAGTGCTTCTGAGACCAAGCCATCGGTCTCAGACTGGGTGACACTGAGAGTGTCTGCTGTAATGTGACAGGAGCATTCGAGATGACTTGGCTCCATTGCTGATGAGCAGATGGCCCCCACTCCCAAGCCTGGCACTGACATCAATACCCCACCCACCCACACACACCCCTTTTTAGCCTCCATCTAAGGGAGCTTGGTCTCAGTGACAATGCTTCCTTCTTGTGTGTGTCCCCTCCTCTCCTACTCCTTGGTCATCTGACATTCATAATACGTAGTATTCTCTCCCTTGGGTGGATGCCCAAAGTCGGTTGCTGCATTTCATGCTTTTAACCCCAATTCTTGCTAAGTCCAAGGTCAACAATAGCGAACCCAGGACATGTGCTGTTCTGACACACAAGGAAAGCGCTCTCCCTTCCAGCTCACTGGATGAGAAAACTGGCCAGAGAAGAGACTTCTGGGAAGCTACATACAACAAGAACCAGAGCCTAGACTGGATCTAGAGTCCCTTCCTCATCATGGAACCTCCGCTCCTGGTCTTAAAGAAACTCGTTACCTGACAGAATGTGTATCATCAGACAGTATGCACGAGGTTCTCTGAAGAGCCCATATGATGAGCAACCTTATTCTTGGAGGACCCTTGGATTGGGGCAGGCTCTGTCCCTTGGTCCTTGCAGTGGCACCTAGGACTATGCACCTGGTTCTAGTGGCCGGTTCAGCTGGGCAGACTAAAACGGAGCAGTTGTCCTTGTTAGAGCAAAAGTGAGTAGCTGCTGGCCTTATCTGGTGTCATGTAGACTCAGCAAGTGGAGTGGTAGTAAGCTGCTGAGTCCTTGCAGCCTGGGCAGGGCATCTTACCTGCTAGAATGGGGATCGGACAACTCCATCCTTCAGGTCCTCCACAAATCAAGCAGCAAGGGGCCGTACCTTGGGGGACCCTGCCTGATTTTATCAAGAAATAAACTGCTTTAAAATATTTCCAAACTACAGTACTAGTTGAGGTTGACTCTCTGGCAGCTGGTAACAGGCTTTTGGTTTGATCTGAGGTATGAAGCTTCTTTCATATGTAAAACAGTGGGTTGCATAATCACTGGCCATTGATAGGCTAAGAGAGAAAGTACTAGCTGGCTCTACAAGGAGAGGGGAGGAGAGCTGGAAACCCGCAGGAAACAGATTTAATTGAGTTTCAGGTAACTGGAAAACAACAGGAGGTGACTTCAAGCAACCAGTTGTTATCTCTGCCAAGGACCTGAAGAGAGGAGCTGAGGTGGCAGAGCCACTGGCCTGTGGAGATGAAGAAGAGCTAGGCCCTGGACTGCCCCTCTCTGGGGTCAAGGGCATAAGAGGGCCTTCACAAATTACATCCTTCTCATAGCCTTATTTAATTTGAAATGCATGTAAGCCGGGCAGTGGTGGCTCACGCCTTTAATCCCAGCACTCGGGAGGCAGAGGCAGGCGGATTTCTGAGTTCGAGGCCAGCCTGGTCTACAGAGTGAGTTCCAGGAGAGCCAAGGCTACACAGAGAAACCCTGTCTCGAAAAAAACAAACAAACAAAAAACAAAACGAAATGCATGTAAAAACCCAAGAGAGGGTCAGGCGGTGGTGGCGCACACCTTTAATCCCAGCACTTGGGAGGCAGAGGCAGGTGGATTTCTGAGTTCGAGGCCAGTCTGGTCTACAGAGTGAGTTCCAGGACAGCCAGGGCTACACAGAGAAACCCTGTCTCGAAAAACAAACAAACAAACAAACAAAATACAAACCAAGAGAGTTAAGTGCCAGTAATCTCCACTGTCTTCGACAGAACTGTCTTCTCTGTGCGCTGCTATCTCCTCCACCCCAGGCCGCCTTACACACAGTGACTGCTGCTGCTAATTTCATGCTGGTTTTGCTGCCTAACAAAACCCCCAGGAGCCAGTGCCTTGAGATCACAAGAATCACTAGTTCCGTACTTGCTATGGATTTGGAAGAGGCTAAACTGGAGGATTGGTGGGGGTGGGGGTGTCTCCGGAGCCTGTAGTTGTGCCATTGGCTGGGACCATGGTGACCTAAGACCTGTTTGGGCTGGAAAACCTCCCTCCACAACAGCTGGCCTTGCGACAGGCAAAGGAGTCCCTCCTAACACCAAAGGATGAGAGACATGTCCCATCTTGTGACAGCCAAACAGAAGACAACACGCTGGTTCAGGATGGTAACATCAGATGGTCAAGGTCATCCAATTAGGACCAGCTGCACCCTGCACTATAGCTTGGGTCCCCTTGAGTAACCCCTAGGGAAGTCCGGGATGTTCCTTGACCCTGGCTGCTGGCTATCCACCATGGTTACCCCAATAGATCAAATCTGAGAGCCTCTCCGGGCAGCCAACCTGGCTCACCTGCTTACTAAGGTCCTCAGGGTAACTCCCTAAGAGAACAAAGCAAATGTTCCCCCAGGGGTCTGTCCTTGAAGACTGAAGGGCCAGGAGAAAGACCTAAAACTGACCCCACCATGAACCCACTGTATGGGTAGAACTTAACGAGGAAGGCATAGAGCCAGGAGCAGGGCTGCCCCTGCCCATCAGCCCCCAGGGTACCTGATTCTCTTCCACAGATTTCATACCAGTACCATGTCATTCTTTCAAGGCAGAAATGAACATTCTGAGCTAGGGAGCAGCTGGGGGGTAGAGCATGTACTGGGCGCATACCTGGGGGTACTGATGGAACCTAGTGTCTGTCCATTGATGACACTAAGTACTTGGCTTCTGGGTCCCATCTGCTCCCTGTAATGATCTCATGAATGGACTAGTGCTCTCCCAAATGTCTATGAACTAGACTGAGTATCCCCTAAACTTAAATGTTGATGTCCTATCCCCTTATGTGGTGGCATTAGGAAAGGGGGCCTTTGACTGAGAAGGGTGATCATGTCTTAAAGGCAGAATCATCATGATGGGCTCAATGAGTCTCTTCCACGTAGAATAAGCAGGACAGCCATCACCTAAGAAGTATTCTCTAGAACTGACTGATTTCAGTCTACTGGCACCTTGACCTTGGACTTCTCAGTCTTCTGAGGCTACAGAATGGTAAGACAGGAATATCTGTTGTTTGAACCACATGGTCTGTCACATTTTGTTACAGCAACCAGCCACCTAAGACCCCATGCAGCAGGAATATAGTCCTACCAGGGAGGGAAACCCATTTTGATGACCCAATGGGTCACATGCAGGCTCTGCTAGAGCTACTGCTGAAGTGCCACTCTGCTTCTAAGCTTGTTTTAGTTTTGCCTTCTGTTGGGGTGATAAAAGACCCCAACAAGATTAACTTCAGGAGGAAGAATTTATTTGGCTCAATTCCAGGTTGTAGTTCATCATGCAGGGACATCAAAGTGTCAGGAACTTGAAGCAGTTAGGCACATCCACTGTACAAAACAGAGTTGTTGTTGTTGTTGTTGTTGTTGTTGTTGTTATTATTATTATTATTAGTTTTTCGAGACAGGGTTTCTCTGTGTAGCCCTGGCTGTCCTGGAACTCACTCTGTAGACCAGGCTGGCCTCGAACTCAGAAATCCACCTGCCTCTGCCTTCTCAGTGCTGGGATTAAAGGCGTGCGCCACCACTGCTGGGCCAAAACAGAGTTTTTGCATGGATGCCTGCTCAATGTGCTCAGTTGCTCTCTGCTTTCATTCAGAGAAGGCCCCAGACCTTGAAATAGTGCTTGCTGCCATGTTCAGAGTAAATCTTCCAACCTCAGATACCAGGCCAGCCTAATCTAGACAATTCCTCATTGAGACACTCTTCTTTCTAGGTTAATCTAGATTATGCCAAATTGATGGTCAAAACTAACTGACACAGTTTATAAGCCCAGTTTAGTAGATATAAACATTTTGGGGACTGGGCTTTAGCTTCTAGCTTTATGCTTGCCTACTGTGGTCATGTCTCTGCGTTCAATCTCTCTCTCTCTCTCTCTCTCTCTCTCTCTCTCTCTCTCTCTCTCTCTCTCTCTCTCTCTCTCTCTCTCTCTCTCTCTCTCTCTCTCACACACACACACACACACACACACACACACAGAGTTTTGGGCTTTAAGTAACAGGACACAGTCTCTTAAAGAACCAGAATCTCAGCGGGGCAGTGGTGGCGCACGCCTTTAATCCCAGCACTGGGGAGGCAGAGGCAGGTGGATTTCTGAGTTCGAGGCCAGCCTGGCCTACAGAGTGAGTTCCAGGACAGCCAGGGCTCACAGAGAAACCCTTTCTTGAAAAATCAAAAAAAAAAAAAAAAAAAAAAAAAAAAAGAACCAGAATCACCAGAATCTCCCACTGGACTGCAAGTAACAGGACATGGTCAACCATCTAGTAAGGAACCAGGATCTCCCGTTATCAGATTTCTGGGAGTGGCTCTCTTTGGAATAGAAAGTAAGCTAGAAGTTTCTAGATGCTTCTCATTGCTGCTCTACCATCCAGAGTCTAGCTTTCTGCTCAGGAGGTATGTGCCATGGCTCTGGCTCAGGGTCTGCAATGAGAAACAGAAACCAGGCATGTGATAGAAGCAGATGACCCGCCCTCATCCAAAGCAACACATTTCCCAAAGAGTTTTGCTTCCTGTTGGCTGTGGTGAGCACTTGCTGCACCAGAGTGCCAGGATCAGAGAGTGGAGCATGAGCCTGGGAGAATGACCATAGGATCTCCCACATCATCCGCCACAGGGCGTCCTGGTACACTCGCTACTGCCTTACCCAGGCAGTGGGACAATGCACTACCTAGAGAGCTCCCTTAAGTACCGAATACTCTTTTTTGTTGTTGTTGTTTTTCGAGACAGGGTTTCTCTGTGTAGCCCTGGAACTCATTCTGTAGACCAGGCTAGCCTCGAACTCAGAAATCTGCCTGCCTCTGCCTCCCAAGTGCTGGGATTAAAGGTGTGCGCCACCACTGCCCGGCTAGTACCGAATACTCTTAAAGGTTTGACTAGATACCTTCCTGGCAGGCTGCTCTGGTGAGGAAGAACAGGCTTAAAGGCTCCTCTGCCAGCCTCTGAGTTGCCAAGACTCTCCTGAGAGTGTTGCCAGCCCATTTGTCTCTCACTTATGAGCCTGATTGAGGGGGCTGGACTGCACAGGCCCCTCCACAGGGGTAGATGAATGATGTCCCTAAAAGAACTGACCTTGGCCTTCCCTCCTTCAAGAGGAGGACTCTTATCTTTTCCTAGTTATACTGAGTTTCCCCCAGGCACACCTAGGCCAGCAAGCCTGTTCTGGATGTGGCACTGAGGCCCATGGTGAGGCTTGTGGTGACTTAGTCTTCCCCTCCTCCAGTTCCCGCATTCCCCCAGCCCACCCACCTCCAGTTTCTCTAACATTACTTTTCAGCTTCTGGTCCACTCTGGTAGAGTCTAAGGTCTAATTCTCCAGAGGCCTGGGCTCACCCTGGTTCCCTCTCTGCACGATGAGTTCATTCCAATGTCCTGTCCTGCTTGGTGGCACCCAGGCTTGGTGCAGGCTGTCACTCGGCAGCTTTGCTTGGGCTCTGCCAGGATCCCTTCTGTTCCACTTTGCCTCTTTCCCCAGGGGGATTGCTATGTGAGTTAGGTAAGGGGGTCTCAAGAGGAGATTTTTTTTATTTTTTGTTTTTTTTTCGAGACAAGGTTTCTCTGTGTAGCCCTGGCTGTCCTGGAACTCACTCTGTAGACCAGGCTGGCCTCGAACTCAGAAATCCGCCTGCCTCTGCCTCCTGAGTGCTGGGATTAAAGGCATGTGCCACCACTGCCGGGCTCCAAGAGGAGATCTTATGGAACGAAGAAGAGGGTCTTCTCTTTGGGACTAAGAAGGTTGGCTGTTCCCTGTAGGAGCAGGCCTCTGCTCTAAGGAGAAATAGCATCCAGCTGTTTCCAGGTTGAAAGCACAGCTCCCAGTCCCTTACCTTTGCCAACCCTGGCAAGGACACATGCCTATCTGGTCCCTCTGCACAGTTCATGTCTTTGTCAAGGCCTCAAGAGAGGCCCATGATTACACAGTGTACTGTGACTAGCACAACCCTGTGCCCCTTTAGGTTGTCTGAAGCACGGGACATGGTAAATATGTCTCCTACAAGTCAGAATAGCTGCATAGTTGTTTTGTGGAAGATATAGCCTAAAGCAATTGAGGTCAATGGACATTGGCTGATTGTAGGCACTACGGCAGGCTTCTGGGTCTTATCAGTGCCAAAATGTACATTGCCAGGACAGGGGAGTGTGCACAGAGAGGTGGCACCCAGTAAGGACTTCTGAGGAAGGTGAGATGTGAGCAGGGGGCTCACAGATAACAAGAGTTTGGGTGTTGACAAAGGCCAAGGGAATTTGAGTGTGTTGGAGGCAGTGGCCAGAATAGCCTAGGACCAAAAGGTGCTCTCGGGTGTGGGAAGCTCAGCCGGAGAGTGGCACCCAAGAGGAAGGTAATGTCTACTCTAGGGACTTGGCAAGGGCAGAGGGGTCATGTGCTTGCCCACTGAGGAAGACAGTTGGGGAAGAGGAAGAGGAGAGCAGGTTGAGATACTTGGGAAAGGAAAGGGGCAATTGGCCTTGGTAGTTTGCCTAGGTTCTGGACCCCTGGAACCTTGAGTTTGCTGACTGATGCCATTCCCCCGTGTGAAAAACCTGGAGGCATTCACTTGGAGAATGTGACGCCCTGGCATAGCCCAGCACACCTTAAAGTGCAGTTTTCTTTCCTCTCTTAAGCCTATAATCACTGTTGGCTGCTGGTGACCTTGGAGACCTCAACATTACTTAGTCAGGGCTAATTCTCCAGACCCCTAGGGAAAAGCCAAGATTCCTCCACCATCACTGTGTTCCGGGTGACACCATGATCATGGGAGTTTGAGCCTTAGTGAAGGCCGTGGGTCCAGGGCGGGAACCCTGGACCACAGCAGGCTGGGAGCAGGTGCTGGCAGCTGCTACAAGCCTTACAATGTGGCTTTGTCACTGGGGTGGCTTTGGAGCCAGGGAACGACCTGTGCTAGGGAACAATTCCCTAGGCTGTGCTAGTGCGGGCTGCCAGATCACAACAAAGCCCTGGAGAGCCGTTGGGCAATCACTTTTGTCATGCAAATGAGGGCGGAGCATACCGCCCCCTCTGCCTGCGTGCTAACCTTTTTGTGATTCAGATGAAGCCAGCCCGCTTTCCTGGGTCCCAGAGCTAGTTTAGCCTCTCCTATTGTCCTCCCCAGGGCCTGCTGCCATGCTGGTCCGCTCTGACTCTCTGTGAACCCATAGTCTTACTAGAAGGTGACAGGACCTGGGAAAGAAAGTCAAGACCAAAGATGGCCCCGTGAATGGTGCAGGTGGCTAGATCAAGGTCTTGTAGCTCGTAGGTGGGGGGATGGGGGGATGGGCTGTGTGACTAGGTGGGAAGGCCAGTGTCAGGATGCAGAGAGCCTGGGGAGTTCTGAGAAGGGCTAGTCTAGGGCTCCTGGGCAGGCAAAGCTTGAATGGGATTTGAGTAAGGAGTAAGGAGGACTGGGGTCTCTCTACAGTGCCTGCTGACCTGGGCAGGACCACCCATCATAGGTTCTCTCCTTGGCCTGGATAGTGAATTGCAAGTCCCCAAATTTCTTTGGGCCTGCATTTACTTGTCTGTGAGACAGGATAGGAATGACCCCTGTTTTTAGGCCTCCAGTGAGATGAAATAAAACAATCCAGACAAAACACTGAGTTCGTCACTTGTCGCTTGGAGCATCCTCGCCACGTGGTGCACACACTCATCTCGCAGTAAGGTTACTTCTAGGAATTTGTCCTACAAATATTCTCACATGTGCAAAGTGACATATGTCTGAGGTTATTCTCTGCATATTGGTTTGGAACAGCCAGAGGCTGGAAAGGGCCCAACTGCACATCTCCAGAGTGGGTTAAATGGATGCCGTTCGTGTACTCGTGTGATAGACCGCGGGCAAACAAGAGCCTGGCACTCTGTTCAGCTACTAGGGGCCGGCCCTTGGTGGAGCTAGGAGGTAAGCACAGGTCAGCTATCTGTGAAAAGGCAGGAGTCAACACTCAAGGACCTTGGAGGCTTGCTCTTTTGCAGCAGAGGGGACAGTGGTCTAGGAAGAGGTGGGATATGGTATAAGCCCTCCTCTCCTCAACATAGATGTTCTCTCTTCTGCAGAAATAGGCTGGCTTGGGTGCCATGGGCACATAGCACTGCAGGATGGAATCACAGGACCAGTCACCATGACAACAACAGGCAGTTGTAATTTTCAGCCAGTGGAGTACCCAGAGTACAGGAAGAGGCTGCAGACCACCCCCAGTAGAGCTGCTTTTGTTGGCACCCCTGTATCTGAGGCACAGGGACTTCCCAGCCTCAGTCTCCCACCTACAGAAAGAGAACATGGCAGGTCTGCACAGTGCTACCTGGAGCGATGGAGGAGTGAGAAATGGAGAAAAGCCAGGAACACAAGGCTGCCAACCTCCTGTGACTAATCCAAGTGGCTGCCTCAGTCCCCCCTTTTTTGGGGAATCTAATTCCCCTCATCAGAACTGCCCACTTGTAGCCCTGAATTTCTCTCATCAAAGCACCTAGTGGATAAAGGAGTAATGACAGGAGATGAGGGACAGGCAGGGGGACTTCCTTTGGGCAGGTGTGGTATGGTCAGCTTGGCTAAGTTACCCGCAGGTGTGTGAATGCAGGTGTGAGGCCCAGCTGGTGCTGCCCACCTGCTTTCCAATCCCCCTGCCACGCCCCCCTCCATCCCCATCCCACCTTCCAGACTTGCAAACTGCTTGCTTCTGAAGTCACGGTAGCCTCCCTATCTGTACAAGGGAAAAGGGTCTCTAGGAAGCAAACAGGGAGCAATGGCCTTCACCCACGCATTGAGCTGGCATCACTTTGGCCATCGAGCAGTTATGGTGGGTAGTTATGAGTAGCAGTTATGATGGTCAAGGTGCTCAGCACCAATAAGGCCTGGCTCTGTGAAGGAAGGCAGATGAGATCTCACGCTGGGTATAGCTACCCCAGCCCACTGGGCATCTCCTCTGCCCCAGTGGGCTGGGTCAGGCAGTAGCTTTCCTGTCCACAGCTACCTCATGGACACCCAGCCTGGTCATCAGCTCCCTGGTACACCCACTTACCCTCACACAAGCATTAGGAAGCTAAAAGCTAAATATTTGGAGAGGTTAGGCTTGGGGCTGGGCTACTGATTTATCTGGGGCTCAGTTATCAAGCTATGTCCCAGGTAACCCAAAAGGGCAGACCATACTGTATGGCTAGCCATGAATACTTGCAAAACTTTCAGAAACCTAAAATATCAGTAACATAAACTCAGGTGCTGCTGGGGAGTGGTGGAGCACGCCTTTAATCCCAGTACTTGGGAGGCAGAGGCAGGTGGATTTCTGAGTTCGAGACCAGCCTGGTCGACAGAGTGAGTTCCAGGACAGCCAGGGCTACACAGAGAAACCCTGTCTCAAAAAAACAAAAACAAACAAACAAAAAAACAACAACAAAAAACTCAGGTGCTAGAATGAAATGGATACAAAATCCTCAGGCATTCTCAAAGGACAGGATCTCTGACAGACAGCACCACAGAGAGCCCTTTTCAGCTTCCTGCTCACTTAGTGGTAGGTGGCTGGCTAAGTTTGGGACTGGCTGTGTCTTCTGTGCAGAAGTTGGGCCCAGGGGAGCTGCAAGACTTCTAAGGAGCCTGAGATCATCTCCCCACACAGGCAGAGCCAGCCCCTTTTCCTGTCACCTTCCTGTGACTTGGTGTGCTAGGCTGTGGGCTTTATCTTTCCCTCTGTGATATGAGAAGGTGGAGGCTGCCCAAGTCTTGCCTGAGTGTAGTCTCCTTTTCACTATACAACAATTAATAACCCCCTCCACTATTCTTGAGTAAACTAAAACCCCTTCCCAAGAAAACAGCAGAAATACTGTGAGATCACGCACACGCCATTTAGAATCTAGTGCTATTCAATGGAGTCTGTTTAAAGATGATGTTTCTGAGGCTGGAGAGAAGCTCAACAGTTAAGAGCACTTGCTTGCTGCTTTTGCAGAATCCTCGGGTTCAATTCCCAGCAATCCACATGGCTGCTCACAACTGTCTGTAGGTCCAGTTCCAGGGATCTGATGCCCTCTTCTGGCCCCCAGCTGCTAGCTCACGATGTACAGACATACAAGCAGGCAAAATACTCATATACAAAATAAATGAAGAAATAAAATAAGTAATAAAAAGATTCTTTTTAATTCAGTTAAGAACAAATTTTTATTCTAATCACAAAATTTTGTTCCAAAATTCACAAATAAAATCCCTAGTATAAGCCAGGCTGTGGTGGCGCACGCCTTTAATCCCAGCACTTGGGAGGCAGAGGCAGGCAGATTTCTGAGTTTGAGGCCAGCCTGGTTTACAGAGTGAGTTCCAGGACAGCCAGGGCCACACAGAGAAACCTTGCCTCGAAAAACAAAAACAAAAACAAACAAACAAAAAAAGCTTACAGACAACTTTTAAAACCCTTAAAGAAACGAAAACAAACAAGCAAACAAACAAACACCCGTAATCTCTCCTCCTCCAACAACAAAAAAGCAAAATACTAAATGACTACAGTTATGTTCTGGGGATTGTGAGTAAAACTTAACCATAAAAGACAGACCAAAATCCACTCAGATTGCTTTCCCTTCCTTTCGCTCTCTCAGAGAAAGAGAAAATGGATGTTTAGGGCAAGGGGCAGCTGCAGGAAACAGCATCTACAGCCAGCTTCACACAGGAGGGAACTCCACCTCACAGCCTCACGGTCTTGGGTGCCCTGCCCAGATAAACTCCTCTGGTAATGAACTATAGAGATGACCCCTGTCATGGTTTGTATACGGTTGAGCCAGGAGTGGCACTATTAGGTATGGCCTCTTGGAATAGGTGTGTCACTGTGGGTGTGGGCTTTAATATCATAGACCTAGCTGCCTGGAAGGGAGTATTCTGCTAGCAGCCTTCAGATGAAGATGTAGAACTCTCAGCTCCTCCTGCACCATGCCTGCCTGGATGCTGCCATGTTACCACCGTGATGATAATGGACTTAACCTCTGAACCTGTAAGCCTGCCTCAACTAAATGCTGTCCTTGTAAGGATTGCCTTGGTCATGGTGTCTGTTCACAGCAATAAAACGCTAACCAAGACAATCCCTGAGAACATAGTCTTAAGATTATGTTAATTTAGCTTAAAGACTGCCTCTCATGGTGGCTTCGGGGATGGATGGACCTTGCCAGGTTTCAGTTCAGTGGGCCTTGCTCATTAAACACTCACAGCCCTGCACAAACAGCCAGAGTAGTACGCAGTTCACTTCTTCTGGGCTTCTTTTCTCTCTCCTGAGTACACTTGTCATTGTCCCCTGGGCTGGATTCTGCCACTGGCTAGAGAGTGGAGGGAGGAATAAGCTGCTGGAGGGTCCCCCAGTCACTGCTGCCACAGAGCCTTAGAAGCATAATAGCAACAATTCCAGAAATAGCCACATTGCTTCTGGGCCTCCCTGAGCAGGGACACCCTGCAAGGAGATGTGAGGCTTGTAGGCACCCAGATCACATGGCGTAGACATACAGCGGCTGATCCTTGTTGACGCACAGAGTTTGTCCTGTTGCTTGTCTTCCTGTCTCCTGGGTGCCTGTCATCGGCTAAGGAAACAGGCTTGATCTGCCAGCTCCACACTGCCTCTCTCAGCCTCTCAGCTTCACCAGCCAAGGCCGTACTGTGAGATAAATACCAGGGAACCCCAATCGATCTGTAGGTTCAACCGAGCGAGCGTCTGGGTGATTTGAATTCACAGCTGTGCAGAGAGCAAGTGACCCAGTAGGCAGGCAGTGTACATTTGCAGAGGCAAACTATACCTTGTCTGAGTGGATACCTGCTCAGGCACACACACTTAGAAATCCCTTTTTTGTTCTAAGAGACTGCCATCCCACCCACCCTCCCAGCAACCATTGACTACCATTGTTTGCTTTGTTTACTCTTGGGAGACTTCTGAGAGCTTCCTATAGACCAAGCAGTTCTTGGGGGCTCTAGTGCAGGGATTCTGACACCCAGTATGTGTGTACTAAGGTTCCTATATTCTCCCTAACCCGAGAGACAGAGAGTGGAGTGTATGCCCTGTCTAGGGCTTCCACAGTAGGGATGTCAGTACTGGCTTTTCAGAAGCAAGGAGTGACTCAGAGCTGGATCTATCTCCACTGGTCTAGACATATACTATCCACAAAATTGAGGTAGTTACAAGGCTGGAGTAGAAAGGACCTTTTGCATGTTTAAGAATTCCCATACAATCCAAGACAAAAGGAAACACAAATATTTGAGGGCATTGAGTTTGCTGTGCTGCTCTCAAACAGAAGAAGCTAGACAGCCCCTCTTCTAGGCTCCTTTCTTAGGAGCATCCATCAGGGAAGAACCCCTGGAGGTTCTGGTGCTCTGGGACCACCCTCCAGCCTGGTGAGATCTCCTGGGGTGCAGGCCATTAAAACTGTGTGATGTGAAGTTGCAGAATCCCCGATGAAGCTCCCCACTAGGCAGCCAGGCAGATACCTGTGTACACATAACAGCTACCCCTAGGAGGCTGGGTGGTGGGGTGGGGGTGGGGACCATACAGTCCCTACTGGCCAGAGGAGGGCTGTTGTTTTTTAGATCCAAGAGGCGTTACTGGAGTTATTTAGGCAAGAATTCAGCTCCTTTATACCAATGGTCCCTTTGAAGACAACACTCAGCCAGGGAGAATGTGGGGTGCCTCCATCTGCTGAGGAAAACCTGAGCAGGTGCTTTTTGCACTGGGTGGCCTGGCTGGTCACCAGCATCTCCATCCCCCATAAGCTAGAGGGGAGAGTGTGTGGTTCCAGCACTGGGGTCAGGAAGCTCAGGTACTTTGGGCTTCTCTCTGCCAGGGGCGAAGGATACCCCTTTACCTATCTGACTGTCCAGCAATTGTTCTCAATACACCCAGTCAGCCCAGCCATACTATGGATTACTACTGGCGGTTTTCATGAAAAAAAATTTTTTTTTTTTTTTGTTTGAATAGGAGTCTCACTATGTGACTCCTGGCTGGCCATAGACTAAGTTGGCCTTGAATTCAGAGAGCCTTCTGCCTCTGCCTCCCTAGTGCTGAGATTAAAGGCGTGCGCCCAGCCATGAGTTAAAAATTTAAATGGATAAAAACAGAATCACCAGCCGGGCAGTGGTGGCGCATGCCTTTAATCCCAGCACTCAGGAGGCAGAGAGCAGAGGCAGGTGGATTTCTGAGTTCGAGGCCAGCCTGGTCTACAGAGTGAGTTCCAGGACAGCCAGGGCCACACAGAGAAACCCTGTCTCGAAAAACCAAAAAAAAAAAAAAAAAAAAGAAAATATGAATCACTATGAAAACTTATCAAAACTCTTTTTTTTTTTTCTTTTCTCATCCCTCCCGTTGGTCTGGGGAGGTCTGGAGAAACCCCTAAGATGGTTCTTTAATGGCTCAGTGGCCAGGGAACCGGACCTTGTGTGTTGTGCTGACCCTGCTAGCTGATGAACTACTGCCAAACTGTTTTCCATATATAGGCCCTAGGGGTGTTGGGTGTTCCCTGAAGGATCCTGGATGCCACCCATGGGCTTCCTGGAGAGCGCCTGACCCAGGCCCTGGAGGAGTTGGCAGGGTACATTCTCCCTCTTTAGCCTGGCATCCCTGCTTCCAGGACTGGTACTGCTGGCCAGCCAGGGCTAACCCAGACATTGACGTGTGTTTGAAGCCAGCTGCCACACAAAGCTGCATTGTGGACCTTTGGCTGGCAGGCAAAGCACGTGACCACAGAGGGTGGGTGGCAGCCAGATGGGTGTGCCCCATTGCCTTCCTCTGGGCTGGATTCTGCATCCTTCCTTCTGACCCACACAGTAGAAGCCAGGCTAGTTAAGGGGCCATGGGGAATGAAAAAATACCCCCAAGGAGACCTCCTTTCTATTGTGTCCCTCTGTGTTCTCAGCAACCAAGCCCAGCTTTACCCAGAACCTTACCCCTTCTCTGTCACAGGCTTCTTATACCACAGGGCCTTGACTGTCACACTTTTTTTCCTGTGAGAAGGAGCCTGGACCAGAGGGACAGAACAGGCCTTTGAGGACAGTGGGGCCCAGCCAGCTAGCTGGATGGAGCCCCAGCTCCCTCACTTTCCCTGTCCCTTCTTTTTGATCAGTTGGTTCTATTCCTGCCTCAGTTTGGGCCACTGTAGCTGGAGGAGGAGGCAAGCCCCTAAAATCAGGGTTTCAACTTACCCAGAAGTGCAGTTTCACATCTGAGTAAAACAGCAAAACGTCCTGCCCAAGTCACTGACTCTTTCCCCGAACTTCAGGCATGAGCGGGTCTCACAGACAAAGAGCCAGATCCATACAAAGACACCTCCCCCTCCACCACGACCAAGCACAGCAATGGAAGCTTTTTCCTAAGCAGAGTCTGTGCACAGCTCCCAGACACATCCTTTTCCCTTCCAGACACCAGATAGCATGCACCGCATGCGGGAGGGATCCAAGGTGAGGTGCTATAGCTCAGATGTAGAGTGTTCCCCCCAAAGGTCTGGTTCCCAGTTGGACCCTTCTGCTTGGTGACAGGTCCTTTAAGAAATGGGGCCTACTAGGAGGAAGTTGGGTCATTGGGGATGTATCCTTGAGGCCCCGGCCTCCTTCCTGTCCCTGCTTTGCCAGACACCATGAAAACAGCCCCCTCATTCTACCCATGCATTTCCTGCCACAGGCTCAAAGGTTTAACAGGGCCAAGTAACCATGGGCTGACACTTCAAAAAAAATGTGAGCTCGGATCAATTTTCCCCCTTTTACGTGTGCTATCTCAGATGGTTCTGTCACAGTTGCTGGAAGCTGCCCGAGAGTTTCATAGTTGGCCTTCTTGCCTTTCTAGTCACATAGTACTTCAAGCCTAAGGAAGCTACAAAATGATGCATTTTTTCTGTGTGCTCATGTGGGGACCGGTGGCCAAGGTTCTCAGGCAGCCTCAGGATGGAGGTGATTGTCAGGAGATCCCCACATTAGAGGGTTAGTGGTTCTTAGCCCCACCCTTGACCTGGGGTGAGGGGCAGACAAAAAGGCAAAGTTGCTCATTAATGGTCAGCAATGTATTTCACCACACTTACACAAGGAGGCCCCTGAAATCGGCTACAGGGACAGTTTGGAGAACTCCTTCTGCTGAACACATGGAGGCTTCTGGAGGGTGGATGGCCTGAGGATGAGATCTGGAGGCTCACTGTCCCTTCCATACACTCTGTCCTTTGCATCTCTCTATCCACACCTTCATCCTCATGCCTCAGCATCCCTCAGGGCTGATGACCTGACTCAGTCGTAAAGCAGTTTCCTGGCTCATGTAAGGTTCAATAAGACAAAATAAAGTAAAATAACATAAAATTCACAAAGGAAACCAATAAACGCAAGTGAAGTGGTTTTTTTGTTTTTTTGTTTTGTTTTTTCTGAATTCTATGAGCTTTTCAATACATGTTTGAACCCAAGGAAGAAGTCTTAGGAACTCACTGATTTGTAGCCCATGGGTCCAAAGCACAAGTGACAAGAAGGTGTCATATCTGATATATGAGATGGGACGAAGTCCTCAGCCTGTGGGATGGGATGCTCTTGGTCTGTGGGATACCTGCTCAATATCTACAGGGTTGAGAGAGATCAGTGCTGTGTGTATAGAGCAAGGACACTGGCTGAGTAGTAGGCTCTCCCGTATTCTCTACCTGGCAGCCTTGCAGGAGTGTGGGATCTGCTCTCTGCAGTGCTGCCTGGGCCAGACCAAGCTATCACTCTCTTTATGTTCACCAGGCCTGCTACTTCTCCTGACTGAAGAGACAGCTCCAGTGTGAGCTGTCCCACTCTCCAGTCCCATGCTCCTCCACAGTCCACTCCTGGTTAGTTTTTATTCTCAACTTGGCACAGCCAAGAGTCACCTGGAAAGAGGAAGTCTCAACTGAGGGTGTGCCCAGGTCAAATTGGCCTACAACCATTTATATCTGTGAGAAATAATCTTGATTGCATAGATGGGCTCAGCCCATTGTGGGCAGAACTATTCCTTGGGAGCCAGCCCTGAGGGCATGGTGGGTGGGGGGAGCTGGCCCCACCTATTGTCTACTGTGCAGTGGTTGGACAAGAGAGAGATGCCCTCCTCCTCTTCCTCATTCTTCACCACAGGTAGGTAGGAGAGCTGGCCCCAAGGTAATGAGAATGGAAAACTTTCCCTGTGCTTCACTGGCTGCAACACTTGGGAGAGCAGTCCTTTTACCCTGCCCGGACAGCAGAGTAGAGCTGGCCCTGGTTGAGGGAGTTACAGGTAAGCCAGCCCTGTAACTGCCCCAGGAGACCTGGCCCTGCCCCTTGCTAGCTGTGGCATTGGATGGACCAAGACCACAGCTCTCCTCAGTGGTGTGGATGCAGGAGAGCTGGCAGGCTGACCAGCTCAGACATCTCTTAGGTACACATTCAGGGCTTTGAGTTGGCATACCCCAACGTCTACCCCATTGATGAACTGCTAGGGTGCATAAAGGGGCTGGTTTCTACAGATTCAAAACTTCAAGTTCTCCACAACACAGGGCAACAATAAGATATCCAAAAGGAGACCCAATGAGGTTCCAGTATTGATAGTGTAGCAAAACCCAGAGGTCTCATTCCAGACCAAAGACTCATTCATTGCAATGAACATTTGTAGGCAAGGTGTGGACAAAAGGGTATACTATGGGACATACTATGACACAGTACAAATTCCACAATGGATTTTTTTTCTCTGTTATGGGAGATGTTGCAAGGGCAAGTACAAGGGGAGGGGAATTGGGGTGCATGATGTGAAATTCACAAAAAACAAACAAACAAACGAACAATAAAAAGTTAAAAAAAAAAAAAAAAAAAGCTACCTAAGAGCCAGAGAGCAAGCCAGTAAGCAGCATTCTTCCATGGCTTCTGTTTAAGTTCTTGTCCTGATTTCCCTTAGTACTGGGCTATTACCTGGAAGTATAAGATGAAATAAGCCCTTGTCTCCCCAAGTTTTAGTCATGGTGCTCATCACAGCAACAGAAAGCTAACCAGGACACACATACCTTCCTTTTCTTACAGATTTCTCCTGCCTGTGAGTAGGGATCAGTTCTAGCTGGTCCCTGCCACATCCCCATTGCTGGGAGGCTGGGAGCCCCAATCCCATAGTGTACTGGAAGTTTCCTGATGACATTACCTTTCTGATGGAGCAGATCTGCAGGAAGCAGTGGACTAGAATGTTCCTTTTGGTTTTTGCATGTCAGAATGTCACATCTTTTAACCAGCCTATGATAAGACTGAGCCCTGAGGACATCTGGGACAAGTAAGCTTCAACAGAGCCTGGGACCTGGTGCTATGCTGTCCACCGTGATGAGATTGTATGTCTGGATGGCTGTGTCCAGCTTAAACCTGGTTCTCCATATTTGTAGCCCAACACATCCTACCTAGCCCATCCCCTGCAAAGCCTTCTCTGACCCTCTATGCTCTGGCCTTTAGTCAGGGTCCTGAGGGCAGAGGTCATCTCTCCTAAATGGCTGTGCCCTGCCCTCTCTTGTCTGACCCTGTGTTTGGTAGACAGGCCAGATGTCCATTTAGTAGTCTTCCATAGAATTGGCTGAAACAATACCCTTTTTGTGAAACTCCTGTTGTGAGCCTGTTTATATTGTTTATGCAATATCTTTTCTTTCTTTCTTTCTTTTTTTTTTTTTTGGTTTTTCGAGACAGGGTTTCTCTGTGTAGCCCTGGCTGTCCTAGAACTCACTCTGTAGACCAGGCTGGCCTCGAACTCAGAAATCCACCTGCCTCTGCCTCCCAAGTGCTGGGATTAAAGGCGTGTGCCACCACTGCCCGGCTGTTTATGCAATATCTTTAAGTCCACATGGTATTAGATATCTGAACTAGGAAAACATTTCTCCCTCCCCAGAGGTTAATTAACAGCTTCTATTACAAGCCTGTAACCTCTAACACACAATTCTAAAATCTAAGTATTTCTGAAAACCAAGACATTTTGCCTAAGTTGGTAGCAAACTCCTTTGGTGGTAAACCCTGACTGGGTCAGACATTGTGTACCAGCTGAGTGGATATTTGCCTATTTCACCACAGAAACGTGAATATTCTTAGTGACAGGATGCTGTCTTGAGTCCTGCTAAAGAGTTATTTAATCCATAGCATGTGCATATGCCCGGCGCCTAGACCTCAACTGTTCTGAATTCAGAAATTCAGCTCCAGGCCCCTTCACACCCCTGCACCCCCACTCTCCTCAGGACTTCCACTAAGGGTGACAGAATTGGACAGCAAGAGTTTTTAACACACTCTTTGTTTGTTTTGTCCTGGCTGCTAAGGAGAAAAAAATTTAAATAATTAAATTTATTCACAGTGAATAGCTTTTGTCCAAAATTTCTTACTACAGTTGTTATCCTGCCTTTTTGCATCTTGTCTTTAAGAATTCTGTTTGACCCAGTTTTCTTTACTTGGTCTCTTGTATTTGAACTTGCTTTATAGCATTGCTTGTGGTTTTTTTTGTTTTTGTTTTTGTTTTTGTTTTTTTTTTAATGAAAGGAGTCACACTTACTACAAATGAGTAAATCCAGGGACAACTGGGACAGATGGTTCCCAACGTCCCTTCTGCCAAACCTGCCTCATTGGAGTGGGGGAGGGAGGGCCCTGTGTAACCGCGGAGTGATTCTCTGCTTGTCCCCTGTGTGCTCAGGGGAAATGAGGACAGTCACCAGAGGCCACAGCTCTCAGTGGTTTCTCAGTCAACTCATGCACTCCTCACCAGTGGCCATCCAGATGCAGACACAGCCAATTCTGGTCAACCCAAGAAACAATTTACTTTATTGATCCGCTGTGCTGACAAGCTTCTTTGATTTTCTCAGCAGACCCACTCTGTTAGGGAGACACCAAAATAACATTTGCACACCATGGGTTAGTAATTATCTCAAACTTATAGAGATATATAAACAATAGAGTATGTGCTGGGTTACTATAACAAAAAGAGTGGTAACTGTTGAAAAATGGAGAATATGGCTGATTCTTTTTTAAGTAAGAAAAAATTTAATTTTACTATTATTTTAAATTTTTTAAAATTATGGGTGTATATTTATGCACATGCATGTGTGTTTGCAGAGTATGTGTGTTCTTGGTACCCACAGAAGCCAGAAAAGGGTGTTGTAACCGGGTTTCCAGATAGTTGTGAACAACTATGTAGGTTTTGGGAATCAAACTCAGGTCCACTGGAAGACCAGCTAGTGCTTTTAACCACTGAGCCATCTCCAGCCCCATGTGCCTGATTCTTTTTGTTGGGCAATTTACCAGGGTAATAGTCAATTATGAATAAGTATAACTTTCAATACTTTGATGCATTAAAATTTGAAAACATAATCAAAGTATGTAAAACTTAATCCAACATAATTTCTGAGGCTGTCTCCTTCATCAGGTAACATTTTCTTTCTTTCTTTTTTTTTTTTTCCGAGACAGGGTTTCTCTGTGTAGCCCTGGCTGTCCTGGAACTCACTCTGTAGACCAGGCTGGCCTCAAACTCAGAAATCCACCTGCCTTTGCCTCCCAAGTGCTGGGATTAAAGGCCTGTGCCACCACTGCCCGGCTGAATTTCACTTTTAATACAACAGATCACCAGGCAAAAGCCCTTACTGCTGCAGTTTCAAAATGGAAGAAATAAATGTAATGAATGGTTTGCTGACAGGGGCCACAGGTAGTATAGGAGCCTCACCCATTTGAAATGCTAAACAGCTTGAATCCTACAGAACTCCTAATTCTCCTTTAGGCACTGCCTGGGCCTCAGCAGAGAAGGATCTATCAGAGACCATGTTTGCATGTAGCCAAGGAGACAGACTAGAGTTCAGGAGTCAGGGAAGCTGAGGAAGGATCCAGGCACAAAAGCTCATGAGTCTGCCCGGGGTCCTCTTGGGTCTTTGGATGTGCACTGGGTCTCTATGTAGGTTGCATCTCCTCAGGGATGGGCAAACAACAGTCAAGCAGTCAGAGCCAAGATTAGGGAGCTAGAGGGCAGCAGCCAGTGTAACTATCAGTGCTCATAAAGGTTTGTGAAAACTCTTGCTCCATCCTGCCAGAATCCCCATTTGCTATGGTGTCTACCTGAAATGTCTCCCCAAGTTCACATGTTGAAGGCTTGAGTCCCAAAGTAGCAGTGTTCCAAGGAGGGCTTCTGGGAATTGATTGACTCCTGAGGGCTCTGTCCTCAGCAATGGCTTTGTCATTTGATGGGCTAAGGGTTTACCAGCTCAAAGGAGTGGGTGATTTGGAAACCATGCTTGGGAACTATATAATCTAGAGATGGTCCTTTCCCTCTCCTTCCTGGTAAGCAAGAAGTGGGCAGCTTTGATTTATCATTTATACTACCTGGGTGCCCGGCTTCATCTCAGGCTCAAAGAAATGGGGTCAGTCACCATGAACTGAAATCTTGAAATTGTAAACTTAAAGGAAATCTTTCCTTAAAAAACAAAATATTAAAGGCACAGCAAGTCTTTAATCCCACAACTTGAGAGTCCAAGGCAGGTGTATTTCTGAGTTCGAAGCCAGTCTGGATGACAGAGCAAGTTCCAGAACAGCCAAGGCTACTACATACAGAGAAACTCTGTCTCAGAATTTTTTTTTTAAAATTGGGCTGCAGATTTGGTTTGGTGGTTAAGAGCACTTAACCACAGTGGTTAAGGGTCAGGGTTCAATTCCTAGTGCTCACATGGTGGCTTATAACTGTTTGTAACTCTAGTTCCAGGTTATAGACACCTTTTTCTAGCCTCTGCAGGCACCGGGCATGTGTGTGGTATGCACACATACATGCAGGCAAACCCCTTATGCACATAAAATAATAAGCAAATCTAAAAAAATTATAAAAGCTAAATTGTGTGCTGGAGAGATGGCTCAGCGGTTAAGAACACCGACTGCTCTTCCAGAGGTCCTGAGTTCAATTCCCAGCAACTACATGGGTCACAACCATCTGTAACGGATATGATACTCTGTTCTGGTATGTCTGAAGACAGCTACAGTGTACTCACATACATAAAATAAATAAATAAATCTTTAAAAGGATAAATTATTTTTTATTGGTGTGTATGGTGGGGGATGGGCTGTCACAGTTCATGACCTCAGGCCAGGCTTGCATGATGAGCTAGCTATCTTGCTGATCCAGCCTCCTTTAATTTTATCATTGAACACCAAATTGGTTCAACTGAGACTGCAGAAGTAAATAACCATTAGGACTTAACAAAGTTTGAAGGCAGACCTCAAAAGGTTTATGTGCTGTGCAGAAGAAGTACTGCCAGAAAACACAGAACTGTCTGGGGGGGGGGAGGGTCAGGAAGAGTCCAGATCCTCACCAATGTTGAGACTCTCAAGTCAGCATTTGGTAAGAATTTTTGGATATTTAGAAGGGTGGGGAAATGTGCCCATATCCAAAAGCAAATGAATTCATAGTATCAGATCAAGAAATAACAGATATAGCCAGGAGGTGGTGGCACGCCTTTGATCCCAGCAGGCAGCTGTCTGTGAGTTCGAGGCCAGCCTGGTCTACAGAGTGAGTTCCAGGACAGCCAGGGCTACACAGAGAAACCCTGTCTCTGGAAAAAAAAAAAACAAAAGGAAAAGAAATAACAAATAAGATAGATTATAGTATTACTGACTTAAAGAAAATGGACTATCGCCGGGCAGTGGTGGCACACGCCTTTAATCCCAGCACTTGGGAGGCAGAGGCAGGCGGATTTCTGAGTTCGAGGCCAGCCTGGTCTACAGAGTGAGTTCCAGGACAGCCAGGGCTACACAGAGAAACCCTGTCTCGGAAAACCAAAATAAAAAAAAAGAATCTTTGCTCTGATCTCCACTCCTGCACCAAGGCAGGCATACTCATGTCTGTATATACATACACATAGGTACATACACAAAACAGACAGGCAAATTAAGTGTAATCAAAAATATAATAAAAATTGTGGGTGTCTTACTTAGGGTTTTATTGCTATGAACAGACACCATAACTACCACAGCTCTTATAAAGAAAAACATTTAATTGGGGCTGGCTTACAGTTTCAGAGGTTCAGTCCATTATCCTCATCATGACGGTGAGCATGCAGCCTGCAGGCAGACATGGTGCTAGAGAAGGAGCTGAGCCTTCTACATCTTGATCCAAAAACAGCTGAAGAAGACTGTGTGCCACACTGGGCAAAGCTTGAGCATAGGAGACCTCAAAGCCCATCCCCCATGGTAGCACACTTCCTCTAACAAGGAAACACCCACTCCAACAAGGTTACACCTCCTAATAGTGCCACTCCCTGTGGACCAAGCCTTCAAACACATGAGTCTGTGGGGGCCATTCCTATTCCAACCACCACAGTGGTCTAAGTAAGCTTTCTTTCTCTGTATACTTCCCAGCCCCACCCAGGTATTCTGTTGAAGCAATGGTAGATAAATACATTCATGAAACCATTTATTTGGGGTGCCTTTTCTACTTAGTTTCCCTTTGGTATTTGTAATAGTTACTTTTCTGTTGCTGTAATAAAACATCATGACCAAGGCAACTTATAGAAGAAAGCACTAAGTTGGGTTTATGGTCCCAGAGGGATAAGAGTCCATCATGGCCTGGAGGCTTGGTGGCAGGAATAGGAAGCTGAGAGCTCACATCTCAACCAGGAGCACAAAGCAGAGAGGGCAAACTGGAGGCGGCATGAGTCTTTCTCTGAAAGCCTGCCCCAAATGACTACCTCCTCCAGCAAGGCTGTGCCTCTAAGCCTCCCCATCCAAACAGCACCACCAACTAGTGACAAAGTGTTCAACTATCTGAGCCTATGGGGGACATTCGCATTCAAACCACTCCACTGAGACATAGCCTGCCACAGAGGCTCCTCCAAATCCTAGACAGGCATAGTGACTGCAGGCTTCCCCCTACGGAGTAGGAATGACCTCCTGAGAGTCATGGGTGAGGGGTGGGTCACTTTCCTGCCATCCCCTGCCCAGCCATGGTGGTAGCAGGCAGAACAATGGCCGTGGATGAGACCGGTGGACAGGAACCTTGCATTCTGTCCAGAGGAGCCATGGTACTAAGACTGTGGGATAGACTTTTGTTGTTGAATCTTTTCCTGTGTCTGCTCACAAACTGGCCTTAATGATGGGAACGGAACTGCTATACTGTAGCAGTAATGGTGATGGGAAGTATAGCAGTCACTAAACTCTCTTTACTCAGGAGCATTTAGGACAAGGAGGAGGAGCACAGTTCCCAATTGCTGTAAGGTTATGTGGAAATTTCTTCTTCTTCTTCTTCTTCTTCTTCTTCTTCTTCTTCTTCTTCTTCTTCTTCTTCTTCTATTACTATTATTATTATGTATAGGGTCACATGTATCCCATTTTGGCTTTGAATTCACCCTGTAACTGAGGGTGACCTTGAACTTCTGATTCTCTTACCTCCACCTCCCAAGGGCAGGACTCACACCATCGTCTACCATGATACTTAGCTTGTTGTGTGCAAATTCGAGATGCTTGTGCAAAGAAGAGTCTCCAAACAGACTCAATAGGCTTTGTGAACTGAGCTGAAGGTCAGAACAACACTCAGGACCCAGACAGACCCAAAGAGGAAGCTTAACCACCATAGACCTAAACAACACTGTAAAGTCTTTGAAACTGAATTCACATTGGAACCACAGCCCACAGATGGTAGGACCATACTTCTCACCTTAGCCTAATGGGTCAGTTGCCTGTCAAACAAAAATATTGGGTCTGGCAAGATGGTTCATCGGGTGGAGCTGCCTACAGCAAGCCTAATGACCTGGATCTCCTACATAGTGGAAGGAGAGAATCAGTTCCTGAAAGTTGTCATCTGGTTTACACACACACACACACACACACACACACACCAAATAAATAGTGAATAAATAAAATATAATGAAAAATTTAAGAACCATTCTTTTCAAATCTAAAGAAGACAAAGGGTTTCAGTATTCAACATACCTACACCAGAACCTTAAGCAACCTATGTTTGACTAACAAGAAAAATCTCAATCTGAAACAACACTGAAAGGACACAGATGTCACTATTGGAGAAAGTTAAGATGATAAGAAGACATTGTAATAAGGACACAGAAGATTCATTGTTGATAGACCTGATAGACCTGGTCTTTAAAAAATTTCCAATGGCATTTTTTTTTAACATGGAAGGAAATGACACCAGATGCAGGCCTAAACATTCAGAATAAGAAAGGTAAATGTTTGGATAGACAGGGTCTCGCTATGTGACACAGGCTGGCCTCTAACTTAGAGCAATCCATCTGCCTCAGCTTCCTATGTTCTAGAATTACAGGGCACAACAGCACCTGTTTTACTCTTTAAAAGCTGTGTGACTCTTTAACATACAAAATATAAAGTTTGTGATGGGATTTTCAAAGTATGTAATACTTTTAGCAATTACGAAATAAAAGGAGGAGTGTAAAGACACATCTGGGACTATAGGACCTTAAGCTGCCCTTTGATGGGGGACAAAGATCATTCTGTGCATATCAGAAGGTTAGGAGGGTGTGTGTGTATGTGGTTTGTAGTGTAGCACTTAAAAAACAAACAAACAAACGCAGTGCAGTGATACTCTGCACAAAACCCCCAGCAATTAAGTCAAGTTAGAATGTGAAAAACATTCTAGCAACTCAAACAATGGAGACAAACTAAAAATAAATTGAGTAAAGTATTCAAAACTGTAGTAAGTGTAAGAGGCTCAAAAACACAAATCAAAAGAAATGAAAATGGAATTTTAAAAAGAACCAATTAAATGCTGTCTATAAGAAACCCAGAGTAATATAGCTATATACATAAAATTATATAGACAGAAGGATAAAAATGATATATCTGCAAATAAGTCAGAGGGCCTGGTTGCGAAAAGCAGAGCTCATGGCAGTGATGAGACAGAAAGTTCTCTGAGATACAGGAGCCTAATGTGAATCTACCTGAAAACAGAGCCTCAGCGGAAACAAAACTTAAAAAGCTGAAAGCAGAAATGGGTAAAAAGCACAATCAGAATCTTCAGTGCCAACTTTCCTCCCTCAATGGTCAGTACAGCCATAACCAGAAGATGGTGAGCTAGAGAAGAGCCAAGCCCTTCCCTCCCAGTGGAATGCAGCTAACACTGACAGGGCATTCCTTCAACCGCAGCAGAGCAAACCCTTTCCCGTGTGCGTGGAACATTCCCCATCAACTCAGCCACCAGGAAGAGCGAAACAGCCCCAAGAGAGGTGTTTGCCAATAATGGAGTTAAGCAAGAAATTAATGACAGAGAACCGACTGGGATCAGCAAGCACTTTAAAATAGTTTGTGGAGCAGAAGGAAATCTTAAGAAACATTAGAAATGAAAACATTTAAAAAGTTTATAGTGTGTGTGTGTGTGTGTGTGTGTGTGTGTGTGTGTGTGTGTGTGTGTGTGTGTGTATGTTGGCATGGATGTAAACTGAAGTCATCAAGATTGGTGGCAAGCACCTGTTCCAGATGGACCATCTCTTCAGCCCCAGTGGCATATGCAAATTATATATATATATATATATATATATATATATATAATTTGTTTATTTATTGAGACAGGGTCTCACTAAGTCACTTTGGATAGCCTGGAACTCACTATGTAATTTGAAATATAAATAAATAAAATAACTAATAAAAAGGAAAAAACAAACACCTCCTCTCCCCCCCAAAAACCAAAAAAAAACCAAAACCCAAAAAAGTCCAAATAAACCAGGATGGCCTTAAACTTACAGAGGTCTGTCTGCCTCTAGAAACTATTTTTAAGTAAGTGAAATAAAAAACAATATGTAGGATGTACAACTGAAGAATTTGTTAGAAGTTTTAGCACTATGTTTTTTTTAAAAATAAATTCATATCAAAATCTAGGCTTCAACCCTACTAGACAAAGAAAAGCAAAATATACTCAAAGTACACAAAATGAAGGAAATGGAGGTCTAGAGAGGGACTTTTAAAATGTGGCCTAGTCATTTACAGAAATGTTCAGCTAAATATAGATGAAAAGAATTAGCCAGGCATGGCAGTCAGTTCACCCTATAGTCCCAGCACTGGGAAGGCCTGGCACATGCATCACCAAGTCAATGTAAACCCTGTCTCAGAAAAAAACAAACCAAACCAAACAAACAAACAAAAAATTCAATGTAGCCAGCCTGGGCTACATTGTAAGTTCCTTGATATCCTGGGCCACAGAGTGAAATGCTATTAAACAAAACAAAACAAAACAAAACAAAAAAGCAAGCAAAGAAACAAAAACAAATGGGGGAAAAAAGAACAAAAATGGTTGTCTTTATAAAAGTAAGTGTAACAACATATTATGTAAAATGAATCAGACTCAGCAAGACAAATGTCACAGGTTTTATCTCATTTGTGGATTCTAGATACATAAAATCTTGTCTATAGCACATGAAAGTCCACCAGGGGAGTGGGGTGGGGGTGGGGCATAGCGGGAACAGCTCCGGTGGCGGTTGAGTATGACCAAAGCTCATGATACATGCGTTTGAAAATATTTCATGAAATCCATCACTGTGTACAATGGATCTATGCTGACAAAAAAAGAAACCTACAGACAAATAACACACTTAATGTTCAACAACTGAAAGCACCCTGAGATGGGGACAAGGCAAAGAGGCTCACTTTCACCACACATATGTCGTCGTCGTCCTCCTCCTCCTCCTCCTCCTCCTCCTCCTCCTCCTCCTCCTCCTCCTCCTCCTCCTCCTCCTCCTCCTCCTCCAGAGTTTCTTAGGTGAGGCTTCATGGCTTCAGAAAGGTCATTTTTACTGTGCAGAAGTTCACGGAGATGCATGGAGTTTGAGACGGGGTGTGTTTGAGTTTCTTCCTTTAACCTCACTGTGTGATGTCTTTATTTGTGAGTTAAGATAAAATGATTCTAATTAATTAATTAATGTGCTCCATGGGGGGTGTAAGGATGAAAGTCACCTATGTAAACACAACAGTGTTTCTACATATTAGCAATGCACAAAGACCAAAATTTCAGAAATTGCCACATACAAAAGCTCCTCAAATATTTTTTATAAATATGAAAAAACATAGTCAGGATGTTCAGGATATATGTGTTAAAGATGACAAGACACTGATTAAAGCCGGGCAGTGGTGGGACACGCCTTTAATCCCAGCACTTGGGAGGCAGAGGCAGGCGGATTTCTGAGTTCGAGGCCAGCCTGGTCTACAGAGTGAGTTCCAGGACAGCCAGGGCTACACAGAGAAACCCTGTCTCGAAAAACCAAAAAAAAAAAAAAAAAAAAAAACAAAAAAACCCAAAAAAACAAAAAAAACCAAAAAAACAAAAAAACAAAAAAACCAGAAGACATACCATGTTCGTAGATCAACAGGCACAATATAGTTCAGATGTCAGTTTTCCTTAAGCTGATCTGTAGTTTCAACCAATTGCTACCGCAGTCCCAGCCATATGTTGATCCCCTCTTGTTCTTGTAAAGGTGAATAAGAAAAGCCCCCAAACTCCATACACAATAAAAAAAGAGTTGCTACCAAAAGAATTTGCAAGAGAAAAATAAACTTTCCAAGTTCCCACTATGCGTTTTATTAAATACACCTGGCTTCGCAGTGTCCACTTTAAAGACTTATACTTTAAACATCAAAGTTACAGGGGTAGCCAGGCAGGCAGGGTAGTACAAGCCTGTTATAACACACACTGGATATGGGGGCTAGCCTGAGCTATATATTAGTCCTCAGCAATCCTGAGCATAATGAGATCCCACAAAAACAAAACTTCTGTACTGTTAGCAGTGGCTCAGCCATCTTCTCCCCCTCTAGTCCATGAAAACTATTAATGAGCTTTTGGTTCTCACAGAGCTGCTTATTCTGAGCATTTGTCTGAAGGTTTGCCCACATTTTCACACACCCCCATTTCTGATGGAGTAGTGCTTCATGGCATACCACGTCTTACTTATCCTGCTGTTTTTGGGCGTTTGAGTTATGTACACTTCGGCTATTTGATTAACACAGCTGGAGGACATCTGAGTGGGGGTTTCGTGGCCACATTTTCCTTTATTTTGATATATGCCTGTGGGTAGACTTGGCCACAGTGACTCTATGCTTCCCTTGCTTGCTTGCACTGTTCCACGCCCATCCTCAGTGCTACACAAGAGCCCTGGTCTCCATGTTCTTGCCACCTCTGATCCTTATCCACAGAGAGGTTTGACTGGGAGGTGCATCTCCTTCCTGTGATGCTTCGTGTTTCCCTGTGGCTAACAGTGTTGAGAGACCTTCATCCTCTTATCAGATGTCTGAGCATCCTTGCAGAATCGCTATAGAAATTCTTTATCTGAAACTTATTTTTCAACTGTGTGTCTCCATTCCCTACCCCTGTATCCGACAAGGTTTCTCTGTGTAGCCCTGGCTGTCCCAGAACACTCTGTAGACTAGGCTGGCTGCAAACTCAGTCTCTGCCTCCTGAGTGCTGGGATTAAAGGCATGTGCCACCACCACCCAGCAATATTTTTAAGTGTGTGTGTATGTGTGTGTGTGTGTATGTGTGTGTACCACTGCAGGTGTGTGTCAGGTATTGGTTCTTTCCTTCCTGGAGAAGGAGCTCAGGACATCAGATTTGGCAGCCAGATCCTTTGTCTACTGAACCATCTCCCCTGCCCCGAAGTTGGGATTTTGGTAAAAATGGAGATGGTCTGCAGATAGATGTTGTTATTTCAGCAACATTAAGACCCTGGTAAATGAATATGAAACATCTTTGCATTTCCTAAATTCTTCTTTGATTCTTCCCAAAGCTATTTTGCAGTTTTCAGCGAACAAGTATTGCTCTTCTACTGTTAAATTTATTCCCAAGTTAACATCCACCGAATTGTAATGCTAGCTCAGAGGGATCTAACTTCCTCCTCTGGCCTGCATGGATGGATACCTGTATTCATATGCACACACCCACACATACATGTAATTAAAAATTAAATCAAACCTTAATGTTTGAAGAAAAAATTTATTACTAATCATTTTTTATCTTTTTTGTTCTAATTATGAGTTAGATTATTTTATCAATTTGCAATTTAGGTTGTTCACTGCCAGAGTGAGGAAGGCAGATGATTTTTATATTTTGATCTCATAGACCAGTGTTGCTGCTTTGTTAACTGGAGTATTTCCTGGTGAAATTCCTTATGCTCCTAACCACTCAGGGTCATGCCCCATACACTGACGAATAGTTCCACTTCTTCTTTACAAGAAGGATGCTTTCTATTCCTTTTTCTTTTCAACTTCCCCTGACTAGAAGTTCCGGTACAATGCTGGGTTGAGGCAGACAGAGCAGGTATCCCTTGCTTCTCATCTTTGGAGGAAGCATTTTGTCTTTCCTCATGAGGTCTGAAACTAGTGGTGTCTATAGGCCTTGGATCACCTGGGGGATGCTCTCCACAGTCCTAGTTTGTTGACTGTTTATCATTTAATCAAAAAAAGGTGTTGAATTTTATTTAGTGTTTTTCTTTAACCACTGAGATGATCATGTGCTGTTTGCCCTTTATTGTATCATTATAGTGTGTTATACTGCATTGGCTTTCATATGTTCAACCAATGAAATTTCATTTGTATCATAACTCAGACTTTTTCAAGAGGAAAACTTTGATATATTTCCATCCTTCATTGGTTAGCATTTCATCAAGGTTTTCCACATCTATATTCATAAGGGATATTTAAAATTTATTTTTATTTGTGTATGTGGGGTGTGTGTGTGTGTGTGTGTGTGTGTGTGTGTGTGTACCTGAGGAGGCCAGAAGAAGGCATCAGGTGCCTCTGACTAGAGTTACAGGTCAACTGTGAGCTGTTTGACCAGAGTATTAGGAATGGAACTGCAGTCCTCGGCAAGAGTAAGTGCTCTTAGTTGCTGAGCCATCACGCCAGCCCCCATAAATGATACTGATCTATGGCTGTCTTGTGATATCTCTAATTTTTGAATCAGACCAACACCAGCATTGCAGAATGAATCACCAGTATTCCGCCTTTATCCTTTTTCTGGATGAGTCTGAAGGGTTTGATGTCTCTGGAGACTTGGTGGAGCTCAGCCATCAGACTGTGTGAACACTCTTGGTTTTTAACTCAGTCTCTTACTTGGTTTTATGTATGCTAATTTAGATGCTATCTCATCTTGGGCCAACTTCAAAACGTTGCATCTTTCCCAAACTGGCCTACTTCATCTGAATGACCCAGTCTGGTGATACACTGTTATTCATTGCATTAGTTCACGACACTCTCATTTGCACAAGGTTGGGAATCAGTTCTTCTATTATAATACTTGGCAATTCCTTCCTCTTTTCTTGATTAGTCTTTAAAAAGAGCTAACTTTTGGTTTCTTGATTTGTGTGTGTGTGTTTCATCTCTACTTTCTATTATTTTCTTTCTCTGCTTAATTTCTGTTGAGTTTTCTCTACTTTTTGAGTTTCTTAAGAGTAGAAATTTTGTCTTTGGGTTGAAGTTATTTTTTTTTCATTTGTGTGTGTGTGTGTGTGTGTGCTGAGCATATGTGTGTGTACGTGTCTGTTTACCTGTGTGTAGGTACATATGTGTGCACATAGAGAACAGAGGTTGATACTATGTATCTTCCTCAATAACTTTCCACCTTACATGTTGAGACATAGTCTCACTTGACCCCAGAGCTTGCCCATGTGGCTAGTCTAGCTAGCCAACTTGCTCTGGGGATCCCTCTGCCTACTAAGGCTGGGATTACAGGTGAGCTGCTATGCCCTCCTGCCCGTCAGGCATTTCCATGGGTACTAAGGATCTGGACTCTGGTCCTCACTCTTGCATGGCAAGCACTTTAGTCATGGAGCTACCCCCATGTAGTGGCTAGTCCTGATTGTCAACTTGACTATATGTGGAGTGAACTACAATCCAGAATTAGAAGGCTCACCTGTGATCCAGATCTTTAGGCTGGAAGACACAAGTTTTAGGTGTGGTGGTACACACCTTTAATCTGGGCCACACCTTCTGCTGGAGACCTACATAAGGACATTGGAAGAAGGAAGATTCGCTCTTCTTCGCCTGCGTGCCTTGTGGGACTGAGCAACTGCTAGATCCTTGGACTTTCATTCACAGCTGCTGCTCACCATTGCTGGGGAATTGGACTACAGATTGTAAGTCATCAACAAATTCCATTACTATATAGAGACTACCCATAAGTTCTGTGATTCTAGAGAACCCTGACTAATACACCCCACCTCCTCCCTTTTCCTGTTTTAAAAGAAATATGTTTATTAATTCTTTTAAGAATTTCTTATAGTGTATTCTGATCACATTTGTTTCCAGCTTCTCCAAGCTTCACACATGTTCTTTTTTTTTTTTTTGGTTTTTCGAAACAGGGTTTCTCTGTGTAGCCCTGGCTGTCCTGGAACTCACTCTGTAGACCAGGCTGGCCTCGAACTCAGAAATCCGCTTGTCTCTGCCTCCCAAGTGCTGGGATTAAAGGTGTGCGCCACCACTGCCCGGCTACACATGTTCTTTTTTAAACACATGTTTGCAACTGTAGATTTTCCTCTAAACACCAGTTTCACTGACTCCACACAGGCAACAACATTGACAGTGAGAGACACAGCATGGGTGACTTGGAGGGGCATGTTGGACACCTTGGTGCTGTCCTCCAATTTTGGTATGAACCCAAAACTGTTCTAAGTCTATTGAAGCCTACCCCCTTTTTTTCTTGAAATAGTATATTCCATATGGGGAACAAAATAATAATGGCTGTCAGAAACAGTGTAGGCAGTAAAGAGTCAAGTGTGTGTGTGTGTGTGTGTGTGTGTGTGTGTGTGTGTGTGTGTATTGGTTTTTCAAGACAGAGTTTCTCTGTGTAGTATTGGCTGTCCTGGAACTCACTCTGTAGACCAGGCTGGCCTTGAACTCAGAAATCCACCTGCCTCTGCCTCCCAGGTGCTGGGATTAAAGGCATGTGCCACCACTGCCCGGCTTCAAATGTATATTTTAATTTTAATTTTTTTTATTTTTTATTTTTTTTATTTTTTATTTTTTGGTTTTTTGAGACAGGGTTTCTCTGGCTGGCCTCGAACTCAGAAATCCACCTGCCTCTGCCTCCTGAGTGCTGGGATTAAAGGCATGCACCACCACTGTCCAGCCATATGTATATTTTTAAAGTGCTGGGAGCAAAAAGCAACTTTTTATTTTCAGCTCGTTGTGGTTGCATGTACCTTTAACCCTGACACTCAGGAAGCAGGGGCAGGTGGATCTTTGTGGGTTTGGTGGTGGTTTGGGGGGGAGGGTGTGCTATGGTGTACATGTGGAAGTCAGAAGACAAATTGCAAGCACTGGTTCAGAGTCAGCTGGGTGAGCACTGCTTCTGAGCCATAATTCCAGCCCGTTCTAGTATTTTTAATGCTAACTACAGTGCACTGCCCACTAATCATATTTATAAATAAGTTTTAAATAGAACTCCCAGGAGGCAAACCATCAAAGTATACAGACATATGTATCATGAGAGCACTGACCTTGGCAGTCTGAATTGTTTCATTAATATTGGATAAAGTAGTCCTCAGAAAGAGAAATGTTACTGGACACAAGAAGGAGAATTACATGCAATTAAAAGTGTTCTTGTTTGTTTGCTTGCTTTTTTTTTTTTTTTTTTTGAACACAGGGACTCTAGATATAGTCCTGGAATTCACTATGTAGTTCAGGCTGGCTTCAAACTCACAGAGATCTGCCTGCCTCTACCTCCTGAGTGCTGAGATTAAAGGTGTTCACCCCCACATCTCGCTAAAAGTGTCCTTTGTAAAAAGACATCGCAGAGCAAGACATGGTGCTCGCCTAGCATACTGGAGCAACAGCAGGAAAATCTCAAGTTTCAGGTCAGACTTGCTCTCAGATCTGTTCCCTAGTGACACCCAGCCTACAGCAACAAACAAGCAACAATACTGACAACAAAACCCAAAACTATCTGGCATAGACTGAAATGTTTTACCAGAAAACCCCTATGTTTAGTTCTACCCACAAATGTGACTGTGTTTACATCCAGGGTCTTGATCAAGTCACTGAGGTTGAGAGGGTCTCTAGAGCAGAATCTGAGGTGGAAGGATTTGTGCTCTTACGAGCAGGGAAAGCATGGTATCCCACCCCACCCTGCCTCCATGTATGTTCTGAGCCTCTTGGAGCTTGCATCTTGCATCAAGCCAAGGGAAGGTTGTGTGAGCACATAGGGAGAAGCCATCCACAGTCAGGAAAGAGGGCTTCACCATTACCCATTACCCAGCCATGCTGGCAGCCTTCTCAGCCTCGAGATGGGTAAGAAAGAGTCTGTTCTTTAAGCGCTGAGCCTAAGGCACTTTGCTATGGTGGACCGAGAAGAGGGCGATACCATTTTAATGCACACGTTCCCAATCACACAGCTTCGACAGGCTCAGAGCAGCTCCATCTCTTGGTGCTCCTGGAGACCTGTGCCCTTGAAGTCAGCCTTACCAGGAGACACTGATGCAGTGTTTCATCCCTAAGCTGCAAAAGGTACCTGATTTTCATATTCACTAAAACAAGGGATCAGCAAAGAAGTCTCAAGACAACGAAGAGGGCTGGAAAAAATAAGAATAATGTGTCTGACCACGAAGAAATGAAAAGAGAAATGGGTCACACTGAGATATGTGCAGAGTCCCCAAATCTGTGAAAATTAAAGAAAGTCTTCTCAAAACGCCACAGGGAGGTAAAGGGAGAGGGGCCAAGCAGGAAACTTTGTGACTGGAGTAGCAGTGAAGATACAGCCTGCACAGACCACAAGGGGCGAGTCAAAGGGCTTCCAGGGAGGGTGTGGTTTGAAATACATACTTTATTTCAAGAGAGAGGTGAGTGACAGGGTGGGATATAACCTAGCCACACCCCAATGATGCTTTGTGAGATGCTGGGGGAACAGGAGAGACAAATGCTGAGCGCAGTGTGTGTGTGTGTGTGTGTGTGTGTGTGTGTGTGTGTGTGTGTGTGTGTGTGTGGTGTATGTGCCCACATGTGTGAGCATGTGCATATGTACTGTGTCTTGTGTGTATTGGAGACATTAGAACGCCAATCTCCTTGAGCCCCAGGGAATTTTCCAGACTGCAGTTTCTGACAAACAGTAGATTGATGCTTTGAGCATGCTCCATGCTACCCAGATGCCTGGAGAGGCAGTAGAAATGCTTTGGTTGGTACAGGCAGAGGAGGCTAGCTCAGTGGGTGTGGAGCAGCTGGGACCTGAAGGCATGAAGCTTAGCTAAGTCTCCTCAGCCTCCCTCTCAGACCTGACTCCCTCTGGGTAGGGGCAGGTTGGAGCTGCTATGTTTTGACCTCACAGTGAAATCTGAATAATTGATGCCCTAGTCTAATGTTTCAGCCAATTGTCATAAAGCAGAAACACAAGCCCAGTGTATGGGGGCTGCAGACAAAGGGCTGTTTTCATCGCTCGCTTTCCCCCAGCCTCAGGTCTGTGTGGCTCTCTCTCCAGCACATGATCTGTGACAATTATCCTGTGTTCTCCCACCCTTCCCCAGGGAACCAGGGGAGGAATTATTAGGGAGGTGGCTCCCCAAGGGCACAGGGGGAGGTCTGGAACCTCCTGCAGTGTGGCATGTGGACTGTGTGCCCAGCTGTTGCTTGACACCCACTTGGCACAGCCTTCCCTCTGCCAGGGCTGCTTGCAGGGCCTCTGAACACAGGGCTCTCACCCAAACAAGCAGCCAGATGGATCCCCAGTGGCTAGTGAGCCAGGCTCCCAGTGCAGGAGGTAGGACATGAGGGTGGGAGGGGCCACCTAGGAACTCCCTGAGCCCCAGGCTGATGGAAAGTCCAGCCCTGCTTGCATTGCTTGCACAGGCATTGGGGGCAGGGTTCGTTTCTAACTCTCAGAGCAAAACAAAACACAGGAAATGAACTTCAAACACTATTCGGAAGCTGGGACAGGTGACAATCCAACCTCATTTGGCTCTTCAGGAAGAACTATGACAGGATATTTAAACCACGGGAGGACAGTTGGTGTCAACCTGGCCACCATGGAGCTGCGAAGATGGGTGTGGACAGAGTGTAGCTCATGTTTGGTGTAAGGTTCCCAAGTCAGTCTCATAGGCCAGATTTGGGAAATCAAAGCACCTGAGTTTAAGTTGAATATTCCCAAGTTACCCGCAGCACCGTGGTCCCTTTTGTTTGGCTGCTGTGGTGGAGTCCAGGTAGCAGAAAGCAGGTGAGAGACTCTAGGCAGGACTATGCTGCTGCTCTTTGGTTTATTCCTAAGAAAAGGGGGTGTGAGAGGAGGAAAGCAAGGTGCAGAGAGGGTGCAAACAGCCCGGCACGCAGTACAGGAACAATGCTATTTGCTTGGCTTGAGGCTTGATGAAGCTAATGTAATTCGGGCTAGCCTCAAACTCTAAATCCTCCTGTCTCTGACGCCTTAGTATTGGGATTATAGGTGAATGATATGATGTCCAGCTATTTTTAATAGTATATTATTGAAAAAAAAAAACACACACATTATTGGGCTCAAAAGTACCTGTGGGGCAGGTACATGTCTCGTTAGGTGACCAGGCTTTGGCTTGCATGTGTGGGATGCCTTTATTCGATCTTTAGGAACCAGGCTGGAGTCCTGCCTAGCAAAGGTGCCTAAACACTGGGATGGGGACAGGTGACTACAGCCTTTATTAGAGATAGGAGGACGTGAGCTCAGAGAGGCCCTCACAGACTGTCCTCCATTGTCAACTTCATTTACAGGGGTTGAAGCACGAAGAGTTTCATGCCCTGGCTTGCATCTGAGAGACTGTATAGCCACCTGGTCTTCCACCGAACTGGCCCTGTCTGCAAGGTCTTTCCTCTGCCTTTTAGAGAATCTGCTCCTAGCTGTCAGACAGTGTGATGACCTGTGGGGGTTGAGGAGGTTGCTACAGAATGGAGCCTGAGATGAGTCTCACATGGTCCAAGATGCCTTACAGTGAGAAAGAATCTGATTTGGAAGTGAATGGAAAGTAAACTGAGCTAGAGATGGGAGTGTAGAGAGGGCTCCCTTGTCTTACTGGCTCATTCGTACCACCAGGAATGGGCTGTCGGTGGATTACCCTTTCTTCTTCCCCAGGGATTACACTCTGCTCTCAAGGGAAGCCCTTGCTTGTGTAAGACTCACCCTACCTCATCTGTGTCCAGTGCTCCACTAATATCCTTGGTGCAGATCTCAGTCCTGGAGGTTCATCTTCCCAAGGAATGCTGGGACTTCCTAGTCCTCTCTCCTGGTGCATGGTCCTATCTTCTTTACAGGCATGCTCTCCAAGACACCCAACTTTGCATGGCACTGCTTGCCAGAAGTCAGCACCCAGGGCCAACCCTGGGTCCCAGATAGCATGTACCCGGCAAAACAGTCACTATCAGGAGGGACCTTGTGTGGAAGGGGACCTGCTGGGTGATGCAACATCTTGACCTATGAGGAGTCTAGAGCTGGGGCAATAGTCTTCTCTGAATACTACTCTCATGAAGAAGAGAGAAGACTGATTAAATTAAAATATGAAAGAGAGGGTCTCCCCTCAGCATCCAGGGAAACCTTAATTCTTGGCAGCTGGAGTAGTTGGGTAGGAGGGGTGTGAAAAGCTGGTTTGGAGGACTAGGCTATGTAAGTATTGTGGAATCCTCAGCTCCTGCCAGTTGTGGTCTGAAGATGGGGAAATGTGGGGGACCCAACATTTGCAATCGGGAGGTGTGGGAGCTGCAGGTTCCCGTGAGCATAACCATTCTCATCCCTCTTGATGACCATGTAATGGTCTCAAGAGGAACAAGAGTCTAACCAGATAATGCTGATCTCATGGAACCTGCCTCTGTGGCCTCTCAGTATGACATTACTGATAGGCAGGAGGGCCGGACCCCAATGCAGTCAGCAGGGGAGGCACAGAACCCTTTGAGGGAGGCATTACAGTTTGGACATGAAGTGTCAGACTTGTTTGGTGGAGCAAATCATTGAGGGTTACTGGCTAGCTCCTGAGGGCTCTGAGCAAATATTAGTTACTGATGGGTTCCTATTAATGGCATTACTGGCAGCTGATTGAAACTCCCAGCAGTGGAGCCTTAGTGAAATAAGTGGGCCATTGGGAAATGGCCTCAGAAGCTAAACCTTTACCCAGGTCCCTCTTTGCACACTCCTACAGCTGTGAAGTCCTGTCTCACCACAAGGCCACAGCAAAGGAACCAGCTGGCCATGGACCAGCACCTTTAAACTGTGAGCCTAAATGAATTTCTCCTCCTCTAATGTGTTTATCTCAGGTATTTGTAGCAGCAATGAAAAGACAAGTTGTTTTGTTTGTTTTGGGGTGTGTGTGTGTATGTGTATGTGTATGTGTGTGTGTGTGTGAGTTTAATGGCTAATTGTTAGAAAATACATATAAGCCACATATGTCAGTGGTAGTGGCACACTCCTTTAATCCTACCATTTGGGAGGCAGAGGCAGGTGCATCTCTGAGTTCAAGGCCAGCCTAGTCTGTAGAACAAGTTCTAGGACAGCCAGGGCTACACAGAGAAACCCTGTCTTGAGAAATTAAAAATAAACAAAGTAAAACAAGTTATCTTAAATCACTTTTAAGTACATAGGCCAGGATGTTCAGAAGACTTAAAATGCTGTGTGACCATCATATCTGTCCTGGTTCAGGTTACTGGTGTTCTGAGGAAACACCATGACCAAAGCAACCAACACTTTCTCATCAGTGTTCATCACCAGAGAAAGTCAGGGCAGGAACTCACACAGGGCAGGAGCCTGGAGGCAGGAGCTGATGCAGAGGCCGTGGAGGGGTGCTCACTGGCCTGCTCCTCATGGCTTGCTCAGCCCACTTTTGTATTGAACCTAGAAAGATGTGGAACTATCTACAATTGACTGGGCCTTCCCCACCAACCACTAATTAAGATAATGTCCTCCAGGCTTGCCTACAGCCAGGTTATGGAGACGTCTTCTTCCATTGAGATTCCCCCCTCTCAGATGACTCTCGAATGTGCCAAGGTGACCTAAAACTAGCCAGCACAGCATCCAACCACAGAAGCCTTTTCTTCTTGCAAAACCGAAACTCTGCCTGCTTAAGCAACAAACTTCCCAGCTTTCCTCTCCAGCCCCTGACATCCACCTTCCCCATCTCTCCATGAAACTGATGGCAGTGGACACTTTGGACGAGCAGGGAAAGCTCTCTGGGTATGTCCTCTGTAACTGGCTGACTTCACTCAGTGCACCGCAGGTTCCTCCATGGTTGCAGCAGGTGTCCCAGGGGAGGAAGGAGTTTCATGCTGCAGATTTTGCAGGCCCAGGCAGCACCTGGAAGAACAATAGCGTGTGTCCAGACCCAGGAAGAATGGAAGAATGGGGAAGAACCATCCATACAGGCAGCCCCTCCCTGAGGCGGAACTTCATGTTCAGGCAGGGACCTGGGGCAACATTGCTCCCATGTTCTAGGATGGCCCTTAGGGTAGCTGGGAAGGGGCAGCCCAAACTACATGCTGAGGAATGCCAGGACCATGAGGAGAAAAGCAAGGAACTGTGAGGCCCAAACCTAGGCCGATGGCTGCTGCATTTACTAATGTGGCAAGAAGAAGTGTTGTTGAGAAGCTCAGCATGACAGTAAAGCTGCTGTGGGGACTCCCATAGCAATGGGGAGGATGACAGGGTAGCCACAGAGTAGTTGACAGGTGGTACCACTTTGTCAGAAGCAAGGGGGCCACAATTACCTCAGTGAGTGGCCAGCTGGATAACAGCTGGGGCCACCATCTAGAGAGATGTGCTGGTGGGAAGCCAGCTCAGGCACTACCCAACTCCAAAATTAGTATTCTGGGTGGACATCAAGGAGACTAGGAGCACCCCTTTCCCAAACCCTAAATCCTGATCCCCCTCATCCCCTGCTGGCGGAGATCCAGGTTGAAGGAGAGGTGCGTTCTGAGGGCAGATGTGCCACCGCATGGTGAGTGTGTAAATGGTGAATCCAGGCCTCCAGCAAGGGGCCTCAATCATTTCCATTTCCTTGGGTGTCAGTGCACAGCGGCATAGGGAGCATCCAGGGCCCTTCAGAACTGGGCCGGTCTGAACGGCAGGGTTCCCATTGTCTCTATTAGAGAAGACCACGTGGAAGCAGGCCTGGTATCCCTGCTCCATGAGGCAGTCCTGGGAGCAGTATATCTTCTGTACCCCATAGCAGCTGTTCTTGAGTACCCCATTTACCATTTCTATAAGGCAAGACTTCTGGGTTTATAAGATAAGATTAAACTTCTACCCTCCCTTTCAGTTTTAGGAGGTGAAGCAGATTACAAAGGGAAGACTGGATCTCAGTTACAGCTCTCAGGCCCCATGATAGCAGGGGCCAAGCCAGGCTTGAGGAAAAAGGCAGAGTGGTTGGGCCTAGACAGGCCTCCATGGAGCTGCAAGGGCTTGAGTTTGTCCATGTGTTGGGGTGCACAGCCTGCTCTTCAGGGCAGATGGTGTTCCCCAGGCTGTGGGCAGAAGCTCCTTTGTAGACAGCATTCACACAGCTTGGGTTTAAACCCAAAATAGCTCCCTCTCCTCACCCCGAGCAGGGTAACCAGCTGCTCCTCCTGTGCAGGTTCCTGGCCAAGGTGCAGCCCCACCTGGTCCATGAGCGAGTGGCACCAGGCTCCTCTACCTGCAGAGGCAGGCCATATTGGATGCCCCGGGGCTTCTGTGGAAACCACGCTTGTGAGGTGGCAGTCAGGGCCAAGGAGGGAGGAGTCGTAGAGAACAGGATGTAAGGGATTAGCCTGCCCAAGTCTGGAGCCCAGTCACATCCACCTGGCTCCCAGGGTTCTGGAACCAAGGCTTCCTTAGCATGATGGTTTAAAGTGCGTGCGTGCGTG
>CM052703.1:125847986-125871854 GCA_028551405.1 Uromys caudimaculatus | reverse complement strand
ACCTGCCACAGAGTGGAGAACCCACTGCCCTGCCTTCCATATAATGCTGGCTGCTTCCTGCATTGGAAAGTCCACTGCTCCTACAACCCACACCCACTGGGTTCAGGAGAGGCATCACTGACGCAGACTTTGAGGCTACACCTACCACTCCCAAGTCCCTGCCAGGGCCATACGCCATTTCACACTTCAGACTGGCCATACAGGGTGATAGTATCCATTTCACTTTGTACTGGTGGTCTTTGAAACCAAAGCCAAGAAGGCTGGAACTGGGATTGAAAATTTGGGCCACCTAGAGCCTCCCTGGAAGGCCAGGCCACCCAGGGAGTGCCTCATGTTCCTTTGTCCCCAGCCAACCTTGATTACATTTGGGCCTTCTAATCAAGCTTTGCAACCCAGGAGGTCAATGTGCTGGTATTTGTGGTTCTGTGCCAGACAATAGTCTGAGAAAGCAGAGATGTGGGCTATAGGTCTCCACTTCCCACAGCTGGCAAAGATGAAGGGAGCTGGGCGGAGGTTGGCAAGGTGTCCAGAGATTTTTCCTGGAGTTTAGCGTAGTTTGTCTTTTATGTCTTGACCACTACAAATGCCAAATCTAGATACAAGGAATAGATCATCACAGGCAGGATACGGGGTGCATGTCCAACCCTGTGGTGATGAGGTCTCTAGTCCTTCTTCTAGAACCTTCTTGCTTACTTTTGTCCCACAGCCTTGTGGCTGGAGTTAAATACTGGCTTGGCTCATGGTCCACCTTAGTCAGCTGTCCACTGTCTGATCTTCTACCTCTGCAATAAATTGTCAGTGTGACTCTCAACCTTGGCCAAACCATGAGTCTATTTTCTAAGGACTGTCTGGTACAGGAGACACAGTAAAGAAAGAAGGCTGATTTTAGGTTCACAGGCTCTGAGGCTGGGAAGTTCAAGGTCACATGGTCACAGCTGGAGATGGCCTCCTGCCGCTTCCTAAGCTGGTGGAAGCTAAAAGATAGAGAAAGTATGCATGGCGTGTGCAAGACAGAGAGTCTAACTTCCACTGTGGCTACTGCATTCCCAGGAAAGATCTGCCTGGATGATTCACCCTGAGACACTCCCTCCCCCATAGAGGAACCAAGGTTCCTATGACTGATTATTTAGAGGTCACACTCAAGCCATAGAATAACCAAGAGTTAAGACTTCATGGGGGGAGGGGTAGCTTAACAGTTAAGAGTGTACTGCTCTCCCTGAGGACCTGATTCATGCCCCAGCACCTATGTAGGATGCCTTACAGACACCTGTAATTCCAGCTCCAGGGAATCCAACTCCCTCTTCTGCCCTCCATATGTGTACCCATGTGTACATACCCATACATATGCACATACTAAAATAAGTAAATTAAAACAAACAAACCAGAAACCACCACCACCACCAAAAACAAAAAACAAAAACCCAAGAAAACAACTGGGGTTTTCAATCCAGCTGTTGCTCAGATTCTCTCCCCTAGGATCATGGGAATCTCCTTCTTATCCCATTAATTCTGTGACAGTCAGGGTTATGTAGGGGAACAGAACTGAGTGAGTGAGCATATAATACAGAGGAAATGTATTAGATGGTCTTACAGGATACATGCTGGGTAGTCTAGCAATGGCTGTCTGCACCCTGGACAGACTGAGAACGGCAACCTGCTCAGCTCTCTAGGCCAGAAACCTCAGTGATCCCAAGCTGGCACTGAAGGATCCCTGGAAATCTGATCTTTAGTTCATGTTGGAAGGTTAAAGACGCTGGGTTGAACAACAGCTAAGGACAGTGGCAGCAGAGGCAGCAACCGAAGGATGCACTTGCCAGCAAGGCGCAAGGCAGGCACCTGAGACACATCTCTCACCTCTCTGTCTGGGCAGAGGATGGTGGGTTCTACCACTCTGAGGAAAAGGCTTTTCTGTCTCAGCCAATGGGCTCAGGAAATACTCTTGAAGACCTACTCAGAGGCGTATCTCTGAGTTGTTCCCAGATCCAGTCAAACTGACAACAACCACGATCAGCCATTACACACTCCTTACCCATGTTGCCCTTCTTTTTAACAGCTTGTTCCTGATGAAAATCCCCAAGCACCAAAGCTACAATATAGCCTAATGGTGTTTTATCAATGCTAGTCTCTTTTAGAAGATGATAGGCCATCTTCCCCATATTCTCTGGGGCTTAGAGGACAGAACTTACATACTTCACACGCATGTTGCCGTGCAGTCTATTATGTCTTGAGAACCTACAGACCACACATCACACATGTTGGCTGGTGTGACAATTGTTATTGTGTGTTTGGCAGCTGACTCGGGCTAGAAGGTCTAGGAAGCGTTTCTTTGCCTGCCTGGTGCATGTGTAGTCCTCATTGTTCCTCCATGTGGCTATCATGGTCTGCCTTACTGTATGGCAGCCTCAGGACAGTCTGGACATAGACAGGAGGGTCTAGGAGCCTGGGGAGCCAAGAACATGGATGTGGTTATAAAGGGTAAATGTGATATTTCCTCAACTTATGACCTAATGTCAGGATCCAGGCTGCAGTGGCTGGTACATGTGACTTGTGACTGGGTAATGTTCTTTGCTCTCCTCTGAACACCATAGGCCCTGTGCATTTGTACCACATGGGGACAGTGGTGGCCAGGGGATGACTAGTAACCAGGCAGCATCCTTGGGAGCCAGGAGCCTCTGGGTTATAATAGCAACAGGAGCAACAGGGACTCCTTACCAAACCATTTGGGATTCTCTCAGATCTTCCCTCAGCAAGTCTTCAGCCTTGGCTTATAAAAACTCTGACTCTTAGTAAAAAAGAATTTATCTGCTTCTTAACTTTCCCATGTTTAAAAACAAAAAAAAAGCTGGGTGTGGTGGGACATGTCTTTGATCCCAGCACTCAGGAGGCAGAGACAGAGGCAGGTGCATCTCTGTGAACTTGAGGCCAGCCTGGTCTACAAAGCCAGTTCCAGGACAGGCAGAACTACACAGAGAACTCTGTCTCAGAAAAAAAAAAGTAAAAAAAAAAAAAAAAAGGCATAACTACTAACGGTTCAAGGCCATATTCCTGGGATAACACAGACTACAAGCATTCACCAAAGGAAGCTCAACAGTGCCACAATTTACTGTGTAGTTCAGTCAAAATCTGGTTCTAGGCAGGTAGGGCCTGAGTGAAACAGCGGCTGTCCAAATTCACAGTCTGTCAACCGAGGATGTGCAGCCCTCACCAGCTCCTCCATCTCCATACGGACTTGGAAACTTCTCTTTGAAATGTGAACCCCAGGCCTCTGGCTCTGGTTCTTCCCTTATTCCTGTGGTGGGGAAAGGCCCGGAAGGATGAGTCCTTTGCTCCAGCCTCTACCACAGCCTCCTGTCAACAGATTCAAGAAATATAGAATACATTGCTGTAAACTGCAGCATCTGTCTTTGTTTTTTTTTCTCCTCATTGCCAGTGATAAAAGCAACCCATGGGTTGATTCTGGCTCACAGTTTAAGGATACAGTCTTAGTTAGGGTTTTACTGCTGTGAACAGACACCGTGACCAAGGCAAGGCTTACAAAGAACAACATTTAATTGGGGCTGGTTTACAGGTTCAGAGGTTCAGTTCATTATCATCAAGGTAGGAGCATGGCAGCACCTAGGCAGGCATGGTGCAGGAGGAACTGAGAGTTCTACATCTTCACCTGAAGACTGCTAGTAGAATACTGACTTCTGGGCAGCTAGGATGAGGGTCTTAAGCCCATACCCACAGTTACACATCTACTCCAACAAGGCCACATCTACTCCAACAGGGCCATACCTTCTAATAGTGCCACTCCCTGGGCCGAGCATATACAAACCATAACAGGTACAGTCTTTGATGGTGGTGAAATCAAGGTGACAGGAACCTGAAGAGCTGGTCATATCATATCCACAATTGAGAACAGAGAGTGATGAATGTATGCATCCCTTTCTCCAATTATCAGCCCAGGATCCCCAGTAGGGAATGGTGCCGCCCACAACAGGCCCATCTCAGTCAATGCAATCAACATAACCCCTCTCAGGCAATCCTAAAGCCTATCCACGAGATGACTTTAGACTATATCAGATTGACAATGTTATTGGTCACATCCTCCTTTGGTGCCACAGGACACCAGAACTTATTTCTCTTATTTAACACCATTTTTTTACTTATCCTACCTTCCTAGTTTCTGATAGCCACCATTCCACAATCTGTTTCTTTGAGATTGACTCTTTAATGTTCCGCATCGGAGTGAGCGCATGTGGTATTTGGGTCTCTGTGTCTGGCTGGTTTCATTTATCATAATGACCTCCAGTTCTGTACATGTTACACAAGTGGCAGGATCTTATTCTTTGCTATTGGAACAAGCCTGGCATGGTAGAAAGAAGCCCCACGTGTCTGTCCCGGGTGCTGCCAGGAGACACGTGGGAAGTGGCTGCGAGTCTTCCCAACAGTCCGACTGGCAGGTGGGGGCTCCAGGAAGCCTTTGCAGGCCCTGTAGGGTGGGGGAGGGAGGCATTCTCGGGGAACATGCAGCAACTGTCCCGGTAGGTTCTCTAGCCCAGGCCACCGCAGTCACCGCTGGGTGCTACAGACAGAGCGCAGCTGGGTTTCAGCAGCTTGGGGCGCCAGGCTAGCTGCTTAGGCTTGGGTGAATGGGTACCGTCTGGGAGCACTGGGAAGCCCTTGGTGAGAGATTAGACGTGGCTCCTTAATTGAGGGCCGGATCCCTCGCTTCCCACGGAGGGTCCAGATGAAGAGACAGTCCGTAATTCTAAGATGTTTATTTTCATCCTGTGGAGTGGTGTGGATGAAATTGTACCCCTCGATCTCTGGGAGAGGTGAGGCAGATATAGTAACTGGGAAGGGGCGTGGCTAAGTCTCCAGGTGTCTCATTAACCTGGGGATGGCTTGGGGCTGCATGGCCACGCCTCTACCTTTGGCAGGGCTTGGGAGCGTGACCATGCCTCTACCTGAGGAGGGGCGGTATGTGACCGTGACTGGAACCAAAAGCCTCCCGGGAGCATTGGTATAACGTTTTCTGGTCCCTTGTGGATTGTTCTGCTGGGTCGCCCAGATTTTACACCAGTGCTCAACCGGGTGCCAGATTGCCTGTCACAGATCACTGCCCCACACTTTGCTGTGGCTGGAGAGTATTCCACTGTATGCATGCACTACATTCTCTTCATTGGGCCATGAATACCAGGGCTGGATGTGTGTCTTGGTTGTTGTGAATGTCTGAAGTGGTGGCTATGCTCTGATTTGCTCAGCATACATTGTATCATGTAAGGAAATAACACACTGTGCCCCATGGGTATGCCCAGCTAATGTGGGCGTCAGAGATGAGCATAGAGTCCCCTCTAGGACCTCATCATGAGGCAAGCCACTTTAGTGCACTTTGGGATCTTTCCCTGGCCTGGGAAGTTTCTTCTTCTTTAGTTCTTGCTCAGTTCACTTCTGCCTGGTCTGCTTATTACAGAACCTTTCACTGCTGTCCAGAGGCAAGAGTCTAGCACTGACACCTCATCCTTGCTGTCACTGGGCATGTCTCAGTGAGGGTTGACCCATCCCTGTCTATGGCCTTCTTCCATTTAGCCCAGTGGTCCTTAGCTTTCCTAGGCTGCAACCCTTTAATACAATTCCTCATGTTGTGGTGACCCTCAACATGAGGGTCATTTTAAAATCATTTTTGTTGCTACTTTATAATCAATTTTGCCACTGCCATGAGTCATAATGTAAATATATGCTTTTTGTTTGTTTGAGGGTTTTAGGTGACCCCTGTAAAAGGGTCATTTGACCCAAAGGGGTCTTGACCCAAAGGTTGAGAACCAGTGATTAAGACTCTCCTAGTGAAGGCCACAGCCCTGAAGGTGACCAGGTATGCCTGCTTGTTGTAGGTGACCCTGCTCACAGGAAGGAGCTCCCAGGGACATACCTTTACCTTGATATTTTTACCATTTCTTTCTTCTTTAGCCTTTATTTGCCGTGAGAAAACTTTTTCAGGAGTGGCTCAGCCCTCAGGACTCATCTGCCAAAGGGCAAGCATCTGTTGAGCTTCTTCTGGCATGGACATCACTTGCCTGAGCCTGTAATGGGCTGGCAACCAGGTCTTCAGCATCTCTAGCTTTCTAGCAGGTAGCAAAGCGAGTGGGAGAAGGGCAGTGGTGTGGTTTACCTCAGGCCCAGGCCAGGAATCTCAGGGCCACCACTCTCAAGGATATGTCAGAGACTCAAATGGTTCTATGGACAAGATATAATGCCATAACAGGCAGAGCAATAGCTTGTGAAATGAGGCATAGGCAGATGTCTGGGAGGACAGGCTGGGGCATGTGCGTGCATGCGTGCGTGCGTGCGTGCGTGTGTGTGTGACAGAGAGTTTGTGTGTATGTCTATGTGCATGTGTGTGTGCGTGTGTGCAAGAGTGTGTGTGTGTGTGTGAGAGAGAGTGAGATACAGTGTGTGTCTGTGTGTCTATGTATGTATGTGTGTGTGTGAGAGAGTGTGTCTGTGTGTATTTGTGTGTATGTCTATATGCTTGTGTGTGTGTGCATGTGTGTGTGTATGTGTGTGACAGAGAGTGAGAGTGTATATGTGTGTGTCTCTGTGTATATCTATGTGTATATGTGTGTGTGTGTGTAAGAGAGAGAGAGAAAGTTTGTGTGTGTCTATATGTATGTCTGTGTCTGTGTGAGTTTATTCATCCATGTGTCTGTTTATCTGTGTGGCTGTATTGGTATCTGCACATCTGTACCTGTGTGTCTGGGCCTTTGGCTAGTAATTTATTGTTTGGGGCATCCCTGGCAAAGACCTGTGCACCCAGGATAAAGGATAATGAATTCTGTTCTGCTCTATAACCAACCCCTCTGTCTCTGCCCCAAACACCTGGCCTAAAACATACACTTCTACAGCAGAGCAAACAGCTTTCTCTAGACCCCTGAAGCCTCTAGTGCCCTTTTCATAGTAACGCCCCCACAAACCTGCCTTGGCATGTCTGCTGTGGCAGCTGGGAGCCACTCAGCAGCAGCAGTGTGGTCCCTGATACATAGAGAGTCCCTCAAAGATGCACAGGGAAGGGATCCTGCACTTATCTGTCCCCAGCTCTGGGTCAGGTAGGGTGCCAGAGAGTGTTCAGTTCAGTCCAGTTTACCTCAGAGATCAGAAAAGAATGACAAAGAGCCCTTTTCCCTCAGCCTTAAGTAAACACCACTGTTCTTGACAGAGGTGGGTCTTCAGGGAACTTGGAACAGATGCCACCCTGGTAAACCCTTTTCTTGTGTTTAGCACAAACCTGCTAGCCCCACCTGCCTGACAATAAGAGGGAGGTGGAGCCCTAGAGCCCAGCTGCAGTGTAGTGGCCTGGCATGTTTTTCTCTTCTTGTGGTTTCATGGGGTTAGGCAAGGTTTCATTTCTCAGCACAACTGAAGAAAGCGCCTCTCAGGGTCATCTGTGGAGGGGTCAGGAGACCTGGGCAGGGCACTATTGCTCACCAGCTCTTGTACTCCTTGGGCTTTGACTGAGCCCATGGACTGACACAGCTGTGTGGATCTCCAGTATTTCCCAGGGGCATCTAGAGAAGATGAAGGCTGGCCAGGGAGTGTTCTAATAAGATTAGGACCCAACTGAAGGCTGATGCTGGCACTGCACAGGGCCAATGGCAGTGTTATCACCTACCACAGGCCAACGCCCCCGCTGTAATGTCACGGCTAAAGTGTCACAATGCCCTAGCTTCCTGGAAGTCAGCCTGTTCTAGTTTCACTTCTTAACTTCCTTATTGCCACCACACAGCCAGGGTTGACTCTCTGTCTCTATTCCTGGGGTCACTCAGGAAGTCCCTGGCAGGTGCCAGGTGATCACTCAGTGACTTCAGGGTGGGAGCAAACAACAGAGTAAGGCAGGATTCTGCCTCATCCTACAGGGCTGCAGTGACACTGTTGAGGGTCCACCAGAGAGCTCTTGGGAGAGCTGGCCTGGACTTCACCCCAGAAGTGAGCACACTCCTCCCTTGGAGCACGGGTGTTCCCATGTACTTCATGGTGCTGTCAACCCAATGGGTTGCCCCAACAGCATCTCCAGGTCCAAGAGTCTTCGGTTTCCTGTCAGTCCCTGCTTTGCCTACTTGTAGTAATATATCAATGTTCTGCTCACGGACATGATGACCCATAGTTCCAGTGTCTGGGAGCTGGGCCCTCTGTTCTTTCAACATTCTTCAGAGCTCGGGGAGACCTGTGACCCTCACCAGGACCAGCTAGAGAATATACTGCTTTCCTGGCACAAACATCTTTTTACTCCTTGAGGGTGGAGCAGGCTCTTGTAGCTATTGCATCACAAGGAAGGCCCAGAGATGTGCTAAGACAGCTGAAGTGGTTATTGTAAGCACAGGGGCCTGATAATCAAGAGATGGCCTCTGTGTTCTTACAGCCACGGCTACAGGAGCCATGGAAGCCCTTGTAGAGCAGATGAAGGATAGGACGAGCGTCTTCTGGCCTTCCCACTCTCTTGTGCCCAGCAGCCTTGAGGGTGAGGCTGCCCTTATCAAGAGTGGCTTAGCCCACAAGTTGCTTCTCCCTCTGCCTCTGTGTCAGCCTTCAATAGCCACTTTGCCATTTTGCCTAGCTCAGGGCCTGAAGAGGGCACGGGAGAAGGCAGGGGAGTTAGACATCACCGGGCAAACTTCCTATTAGGGGAATGAGCCTGAAATCTCCATAGTCAGTTAACTGTAGCAGGGTGGCTGCCCATGCTTGCCGACATGCATTCTGCAGTCTATTTGACATTCCATTCCTGCATTTTATACTCTGGATATCCAGAAACATCTCTTCGTGTGATTCCCTCCCTAGGGTTCAGTCTAGGACAGAGAAGAGGTATCTGTTGGAGGCCAGAGGAGCCACTGGATGGACACTCTAGACACTCTCCCTCTGAGTAGAAGTGTGTGTGTGTGTGTGTGTGTGTGTGTGTGTGTGTGTGTGTGTGTGTGTGTGTGTGTATGCTTTGTGCATGTGAAGCCCATGCTTTCAGCACCAGATCTCCCTGCACCTTCTCTCTCAGTGCCAAAATATCCTCTTCTAGATGCTCCAGTCAGAGTCTTTCCTCTAGAGCCTGTGTCTTGGTAAGATGTCCACAGAAGGAAACACAAGAAGTGGGTAAGGGAGGGCCGCTGGAAGCTTTGGTGCTGATCAGATGGGTGATCACACCAGGGCTGGTCCCCCCATACCCCTCTGCCTCTGGACTGGCTCTTCAGTTTCCTGGCTAATACAGGTCCTTACTTAAGACTAGGAGCTAAGTGTGGGAACAAGAAGAAAGAACAGCAACCACAGTGGGTTTCAGTTCAACTAGTATTTGCGGAACACTAGTTTTGGGCTATGCAGGGTACTCAGCCCTGGGGAGATGCCAAGAGTAGGCAGAGCAAGCTTCCTCTGCATCTGATCTGCAAAAATGACATGGGGAAAGTCTTCCACAGGTGCACAGAGGATTGATCCCCGGAGACCCATCCCCAGCAGGCCAGCTGGGTGAGGAGGGCAAGGTGGGACTCCTTTGAGGCCATCCAGAGAACAGTGGCAGTGATAGGCTGTGGTGGCTGGCTATATGGCTAGAACTTAGGTGGGGGAGGGGATGGGGTAGATAATGGGACCTGGGCAGCATAGGAGCAAGTGAGCCTTGTCAGGTGCCCAGCCAATGCACAGTGAGTGAGGGGTTCTGGAAGATACTGGGGAGAAATAGCATTATGACGTCAAGATTGCCAGGAACTCCTACAAGTAAGATAGGGTCATTCCGCAAGTTCTACAGCCATCCTTCAAGTGACATAGGGAATGGTGGAGCTCAAGTCAGGGGACCCAGGACATAATGAGAACCTGGAAAAGAATGTCATCTTTTCAGGTGGAAAGCCAGCATCAGATTTCTCCTGTTACTTACTATAGAACAAATTCTTGCTGTTTGCTAGGTCTTCATACTCAGATTACCCACAGCAAAAGAGGTTCTGCTGAAACAGGCAGGCCTGGCTTAGGTCTAATGGTTAGTGGATTTAGGTAAAGAAGAACCTGGGAAGAGAAAACCCTGCTGGACTTCCAAAGAGCCCCAGGGCAGGGTGTGGTGGCTTCTGGAAATGGGAGTCTGGTGCTCCCAAAATCCAGGGTCTAGAGCCTTTCTTGCAGAGTCTCAGCCAGCCCCTACAGCTCCTTTCTATGCAGGGGTCAGCTCAGACTCTTCTTAGAAATGGCTGTCCCAAGTCTCCTCAAGATTATATTGTTGTGAAATGGTTAGGATCTCCTTGATCAGATCTGTGCTTCTCATAGGGCATCTGGTTGGCCTGTCTTGGGTCCATCGAACACGAGACATCTGGTCATATTTCAGCATGGAGATCTGAGCAGCAGCAGTAGCAGGAAACAGTTCCATGCATCTGTGAGCACTTTAGTGAGGCAGAAACAGGGAGGGCACATGCACATGAGTGTACGGGTGCACATATCAGTGTGGATGTATAGGAGGCACAAATAGAATCTTATATGTTCCTCTTTTTTTTTTTTTTTTTTGCCTTATTGCCTTGAGGTAGGGTCTCTCAATGAACAAGAAGCCCTCCTTTTTTTGGCTGCTAGGCATGCTGACTAGGGGGTTTTTAAGCTCTTCTTGTCTTCATACCCCCATGCGGGACTTATAAGCACTCATAGATATGCCTAGTTTTCAATGTGGGTGCTGTGGGTTCAAACTCAGGTTCTCATGGTTATTTTGTTTTTTTTTTTTAAAGATTTATATATTATTTTATGTATGAGTACACTGTAGCTGTCTTCAGATACACCAGAAGAGGGCATCAGATCCCATTACTGTGAGCCACCATGTGGTTGCTAGGAATTGAACTCAGGACCTCTGGAAGAGCAGTCGGTGCTCTTAACCGCTGAGCCATCTCTCTAGCCCAGGTCCTCATGTTTGCACAGCAAATGGCTCTTACCCACTGAGCCATCTTCAAGCCTCAGCTTGAGTTCCTTTCAGAGACCTCTACTCATGTGACACTATGATTCTTGATAGCGTCCCAGATAAGAATTGCAGGATGAATATGAAACAGTTCCAGTTTATTTTTATTTTTAATAATTTACTTATTTTAATTTCATGTGCATTGATATTTTGCCTGAATGTATGTCTGTGTGAGGGTGTTAAATTCCCTGAAACTGGAGTTACAGACAGTTTTGAGCTACCGTGTGGGTGCCGAGAATTGAACCCAGGTCCTCTGGAAGAGCAAGCAGCCAGTGCTCTTAACCACTGAGCCATCTCTCCAGCATCCCCCACTCTGAGTTTCAGTTTATTAAGAAAAGATTTTTAAACACAGATTTAAACAGGGACATTAGTTGAGAATGTTTTGAAATAATGAGGGTTCTCTTCAGGTTTGGAAGAGAGATATGCTGAGTGGGATTTCAGGCAATTGGCTCCTTAAATGAATGATGCTGGGGGGAAGGGGGAGAGGGAAGGGGGGGAGGGGGGGAGGGAGGGCCCGGAGAGGAGGTCTTACAGCAACTGGAGAACAAATGCAATTCCTTACATTTGTAGACTTTAGGGGGGAGGGTCTCTGATCTTATGGGGGTGTCTCTGAGTTTAGCAGATTAGCGAATGTATGGCTGCTGATAGGCTGTTAATCCTCTTGTCACATTCTACCCCGGGGTTGTTGTCAGAGGTTTAGCCGTTTAGGGGAGGTACAAGATAGGATGTCAACAATCAGGCATGGCTGATCCCCTCTGTGGAAGCCCCTCTGAGACCTCGTGGACAAAGCAGGCTTAGGGAAAGGAAAGGACAGTACACGCCCAAGTGTGGGCTGTCCAACAGTCACATTTTGGTGGCCTTTGAAGGTTTCTAAGTGACTTTCCCTGTTTGCCTCTATTTTTTTTTTCAGTGAGATCACAGGGTAGTGTCTAAGATACACTGGGTATGATTCCAGGCCGATCAGGGAAAACCACAGGTCATGAGGTTTGCACAAGGGAGCTAAGGCGTTTTTACTGTTTTCATGCCTGCTTATAGATTCCCAGAATTTGTAGGTTAATATCTGGGAAAGGAGAAGGTCCTACTTGAAGATCATATACTCTTAGGCCTTAAGCATGGTCTGTTGCTATTAAAATGTTTTTTAAACATCTCTACGTAAAAGGGATAAAGACCTCAAGTAGAGCCTGGAGGGAGGGGCTCCTTTCCTCTCCCTACCCTTAACTTCCCCACCTTTCTTCCTACCTCAGAAATGTATTCCTAAGTTTGCACGTGATCCCAGCAAAGTACAGGTGGTACTAAAGGTCTGCTGTACCTGTATTCAACACATGCACACAGACAACAGACACGTGCATATAAATACCTAAAACACACGTGATATACATATACAGATATATATACACTCATACAGAAACTGACTTATTTAGCAAAAAAGGGCACCCAAGTGTGCCTTTCCAACACCAGCAGTGTTTGAATGCGGTGTCTGCAGGACAGCCGCCAACACAGGGCAGGATGACTTTGTTGATTTTTGTCTGATACCCAAGAGTCTGAACCACAGAGTGACCTTTTCACGGTGCTCAGTTTACACGGTTAACACCGTCCAGACAGGTTCCCCACCATCTTCCTGCTCCTCAGGACTGTGTAGGTCTAAGAGCCACACAGAGGAGAATTTCAAGGAAGCCTTCAGGGACAGTTTAAAAACTAAACAGGAGACTTGTCCCACTCAGAGCTCTCCTCTCTACCCCAGGCTGTCCCCTTCTTCCTCTCCACTGCTGTTTTCTGAGCCCCATGACCTCCTCCAGAGCTGCATGGCCTTTGAAAGACTGTTCAGGAATTAGGATTGGCAGCCTCAGGGCTCTATGGAGGGTCTGGAATGAGCTTGGGGCGACCCCATTCCTCCATCCATACCCTCCAGAGCTCCTTGTGCCTGGGCTCCTGCAGATTCAGCTTAGCATCTGCCCCTTACTCCCCCAGAATCCCTGACACCTCAGCTAGGGGCCTCAGGGTTCCCAGTGGACCAGCCCATTGGTGCCTCCCTAAAGCTGAGTTTATCTGGTTGTGTGTCTGCTTCAGAGGATGCAGCTCACAAAGATACCAGAAGAAAGCAACGCCCACTGTAGTGTTACTTCTGCCCTGCGTCAGGCCACTGACCCTTTATTAACTCTAGATATGAAGATGCTTGTATATGAAGAAACTGAAGCCTGACTTGCCGTCTCTAAGTGCATGCAGCCATGGATTCCTAGAACTGGGCAGCCTGCTCTGCAATGCAACAGCATGAAGGTCAGCAGTCACTGGACAACAGGTATCCATCCCCACCACACCCAGCCCGTGCAGCTCTGACATCACTGCACACTGACATACACTGTCTCACCTCAGCAATCCCTATACAGGGACCAGGGTCTGAGCCTGAGCAGTCAAGTCACCCTCTCCAGGGAGGCTGATTCCCTGTGGGTCACTGGTGCTGCCTCTGACAAAGCCCGTTCTTCAGCTTCACTGACCACAACTTGTCCTTGGAGGTGACAGCCCAAGTTAAACGGCGTTTGAAACCTCCAGTGCCTTCTTGCTCTGTTCTATGCACTCTGCACCAGGTCATCTTACCCAGTCACCAGAATCTGCTTCTGTGGCTCTCTCTATCACCCTTCCTTTGATGGTTGCAGCTGGGCCCCTGCTTCCCTGTGTAGCCGGTATTTCCACCCATAGAAGTCAAGCAGGCTGCTATGGCCTAAAGTATGCCCCACTCCACTGCCACCATCCCCACACTGAAGCTCCGACCCCCCCCCCCCCCCCAGGACTCCTCACTGTGATTATGTGTGGAAATAAGCACTTAGAAGGAATCACTAAGTTAAAATGAGATCACAAAAATGGACCCTGATCCCGAATGACTGGTGGTCCTAGGAGGAGAGTAGGGCACAGGGATACCGAGGACACGCCAGAGGGAAAACCCAGGCGCTCACAGTGGGAGAAGGCAGCCTTGGACACTAAGGAGAGGCCTCGCAGAAACCAGCCTCATAGAGACCTTGGATTCTGCTGACGCCCAGCTTCTAGAACTGGGGAATCCAGTTCTCTTCCTTAAGCTATTTCTCCTTGCAGGATGGTTCTCTCAAACTGACGATAATAGTAATAATAATAAATATTTCGGGGGAAAGGAACTCATCACCTAGGGAGCAAAGCCAAGGAGCCGCACCTGCAGGCTGGTCCTGAAGCCGAGACAGGTGAGTGTTACCACTTCTGCAGCCAGACACCCAACTGGCCTGGTTTCTTTCCTGTTGCAGAGATGAGATACCCTGCCAGAGGCAACTTCAAGGAAGAAGTGTTTGCTCCATTTTCAGGGTACACTCCTTCACAGCAGAGAGAAGCCAAGACAGCAGGAACCCGAAGCAGCTAGTCACATCTGTAGTTGAGAGCCGAGAGAAAATGAGTGCATGCTGGACAGATGAGCTCCAGGTTTAGTGAGAGGCTCTGTCTCAAAAATTAAGATGGAGATAGATGGAGAAAGACCCTCATATTGACATCTGGTATCCTGCACCTGTACACACACTCATGAACACACACACACACACACACACACACACACACACACACACACACCACATACTACTTATAGATTAACCATCTATAAAAGATATTTTCTTATTGCTATTCCCTAAAAAGGTCCTCGTCACATTCTTTTCGCAGTATCTGCATGGTATCAGGAAATATACCTCATCTAGAGATTATCTTCAGTACATAGGAGAGTGTGCAAAAGCTATGTTAGGAGAACTATATGTATAGGAGAGTATACAGAACGTATAGACTACCCTGGGGCTTATGGGGAGTTTGGTTTTCTTGGTGGTCCTGGATCCAACCCCACACAGGTCCTCCAGAACATCTGTACACGAATCACAAAGGCATAGCCAGACACACAGTAGTGATGCGGCACCCACTGATGAGCAGAGTCACTCAAGAATTTTCCCTGTGCCCTTTAAAGCCCATTCCATCCATCGATCCTACTGCACTTTGGATGAATGCTCTCAAAGGTAGGCGTGGCTCCTTTCTCTGAACACTTGTGTATGTGGAGTGAATCGTTTGTGCTCATTCCTTCCAAGGTTCAATTTCTAAAGATGCAGGTATTTGTCTCCTCTATTATAATGGGTAGATATTTAGGTAATTCCTAGTGTTTTGGCTATTAAAGCAATGCTGTGATCATCCTAGGGTGTCTTTCAGTGAATGTAGAGTGTGTAGACCCCATGAAAGGATTTGCTGGGCCACAGCTTTAGTGACATCTGCTCTTTAGAGCGATGGCGCCTGGTGGCCCACTTCAGCAGTGTGTGGGTACTGGTTTTGCTTTTTTCCCAGCAAAGCTTGGGATTTATTCTCTCACTCCAGTGGCTGTGCTGGGTGGTAGCAATGTCCCAGTGAAGGCCTCTCCTCTTCCCTTTCTCCTCTCCCTCTCTATTTCTTTTCCTTATTTCTTCCCCTCCTCTTCCCCTCCTCCATTTTCCTCCTCCTTCTGTTTTTGGATATCGGCTTTATTGAGATATAATTTGTCCATCTAAGAATATTCAGTCCATTCGAACATTCTGATAGAGCTGGGTGACCATCACCAGTCATCGAGCCCCCAAAGAAGCTCATAACCTGTGGCCAGTACACTCACATCCTCTTTTACCCCAGTTCTGGACTACTATAGATCTGCTCTGTATCTCATATGAATTTTTCTCTTCAAGGACTTTTATACGAATGGAATTAGGTAATATATGGTGACGAGTCTCCTTCATTCCCCATTTAAATATGAACATGTAGTCTCCAACTGCATGGGTATATCCCTGTATAGACTTTGTTCATCCAGTCATCATTTGAGAGGCTCTGGGTTGTTTCTACTTTGGAGCAATTAGAAATAATGCTGCCGTGAGGAGTCGTTGTGTAGGGATTTTTTTCCCATTCATTTTGCACATACACCTAGGAGCAAAATTGCTGGTTAAGTCCCTAAACTTTTGGATAATTAATCAAAGATTGTTTCCCAAAGTTCCATACCATTTTACCCTCCTGTGAGCAATGTCCAAGGGCTCCACTCACTCTGTGTCCTTGCAGCATGTGCTTTTGCCTGGCTCTCTTTTCATGAAGTGTTGGGGATGAGATGGTCTCATGATGCACTGTAGTTTAAATTCTTCCTTGAAGAAATGGGGTTGAGTCAGGTTTGTCAGCCATTCAGAGATGTTCGTTCATTAAGTTTCCACTTAAGCCTTTGATGTTTTCCTTCCGGTTGAAGTATTTGCTTCCCCTCCCTTTTACGGTCTTGGGCTGAAACCCAAGACTTCATTTATGCCAGGTGAGTGCTTTACTACTGAATTGTGTCCTCAGCTTTTCTACAATCTTCTTCTTGATTCCAAAGACTTCTTTACATATTGTAGATATCAGCCCTTTATATTGGATCTGTTTTGTAAATACCCCCCCCTCCAGTTGTGTGTGTGCCTTCTTCCTTCTCTCCTTCCTTCTCTCTTTCCTTCTTTTCTTCCTTCCTTCCTTCCTTCCTCCCTCCCTCCTTCCCTCCCTCCTTTCTTGGTGTATATGGTATGCTGGCCCACGTATGCCGTATGGAGGCCACAGATCAATGTTAGGTGTCTTTCTCTATAGCTCTTTACCTTGTTTTTTGAGATGGCTTCTCTCACTTACCTGTAATTCACTTTTTCAGATGCACTGACTTCCCAGCAAGCCCAGGGGCTCCATCTGGTTCTGGTTCTGGCATCTGAGCTGGTGTTACACACACACAACCACCAGCCCTGGCTTTTTATGTGGATGCTGAGGAACTAAACTAAGATGCGCGCGCGCGCACACACACACACACACACACACACACACACACACACACACACACACACACACACACAGAGCAGGGACTTTACCACCAAGCTTTCTCCCCAGCCTCAACTTTTACTCTATTAATACATCTTTAAACACAAGCTTCTAATTTTACTATGGTCACCTCTGTTTGCTTTTCTTTCTTTCCTCCTGTTTTCCCCTTTCTTCCCCTTCCTCATTGTTGTCGCTGCTTTGGTCTTTGCCCTCTTTATCTTTCCTTCACAGTTTCTTAGAGGGAAGTCAGAAGTCGCCCACACAGTCTTTACAGACACCAGCTTTACCATAACATTTAAATACATTGGCAACTTCCTGTCCCAAAGCCTCGCCTTTTCTGGTGCTTCTGCCTGAGCAACTGTAGGTAATAATCAAAGGACTCTCCAGTGCCTAATTTCCCACGGTCAATGAGTTCATCTCTGCGTGTGTGCTCAAAGAGGAGAGGAGCCCAGCCACAGAGATGTAGCTCTGTGGTTTATTCCCTGAGTCAGTATGAGTCTGGTCAGGAAAAACAGACAGTGCCTGATCACTTCACATGGGGATTAGCTACAGGAAGGGCGGAAGGTGGATTGATGAAAGAGTCACTGGGAAGAGAGGGCTGGAGGAGCAAAGGAAGAAGGCTCTGTGTGTGTGTGTGTGTGTGTGTGCGTGTGTGTGTGCGCGCGCGCGCGCGCGAGCGCGCGTGCGCGAGTGTGCCTCCGTGTGCCTCTGCTGCCAGAGGTAGGAAAAGCACGTACCCACATCTTAGTTAATTGGTGCTACTGCCACAGACTATCCCAGACTCCCAGCTTAACTTATAAACAGCAGGGATCTAACTGCATACTGCTGGGGGCTAGGGAGTACAAAATGAAGGTACACACAGAGATATACGCACAGACACACAGACAAGCGATGATTCTACTGCAGGTTTCCTGTTTTGTAGATAGTGCTTGTCTCAGGGTCCTCAGATGGTGGAAGGGCTGAGGGGCTCTCCCCTTTTTTATTGTTCTCAGTGTGAATGTGTGTGTGTGTGCACACATGAGCACATACAGCACGTGGCAGGACATGCCTGGGGAGGTCAGAGGAAAACCACAGATGGGGGTCTTCACTTTGCACCTTATTTGAGAAAATTTCTTCTCTCCCTGTCTCTATAAAGAATATCTTTTATTCTTTGAAAAATTTGTACAGACAATGTATCTTGATCAGACCCACTCCCAGTTCTTCCCTTCTCTCCACTTCTACAAGGTATCTTCCAACAGACCCTTCCCACCTGCACACATATACACAGACACATACACACAGATACACAAGACACACACACACACACACACACACACACACACACACACACACACTGAGTTGGCTGATCTTGATCTTGTGCAGATAGCTATCATGGCGGAGAGCTCATGGGTGCATGTGCCATGCCGTGTCGAGAAGACAGTGTTTCACAGCAGTCTTCCTCATCTGTTAGCTCTCAGATTCCTTCTGCCCCTTCTTTCACAAAGTCCCCTGAGCCTCGGTAGGCAGGGAGTAGTTCATGCAGGTGTGTTTCATTTAAGGGTAAACATTAAGTAGTCACTTCTTATCAACACTTTGACCAGTTATGAGTTTTTGCATTAACTCGTGACCATAGCAAAGAGAAGCTTCTTTGGCTAAGGTTGAGGGAAGGCAGAATAGATCCGTGAGTATAAACATAATATGAAGAAAGTAATTTTGTAATAGTTCCATTTCAAAAGGCAACAGTATAGTCGGTTCTCCTATTGGACTTCTGACCTCAGAGCAATGGGCTTTTGACTAGACTTATAGTACCAGCCTTGAATTTCTCCTGTGGAGCTGACTTCAGATCTAACCAGAGAGTTGTTGGTTACCCCATAACCTTCCTCTCACCATCATCCATCTTGCCTGGCAGGACGGCACAGTAGCATGTGGTGTTTGCTGCAGGTTAATGCTGTGGCTGGGTTTCCTTCCCAGGGGCCTCCATAGCACGCCATCACTGCCGCTTAGTTGGAAATGCGGACATTTTCTGCTGGGTTTTCAGATGTGTCTCTTTGTCCTTAACTACTGGATAACCAGGCTAGCTGGCCTATAAGCATCCAGGTATTCTCTTGTATCCACCCCCCATCACCCCACGGGGAGCTGGGATTAAATATGCCTTCACTACATCTCCAGGATTTACATGGTGCTAAGGATTCCAATTCAAATCTTCCTGCTTCCATAGCAAGTCCTTTGACTCACCCAAACCCCTCCCCAGATCCCCTGGAGCCTCTTTCTCAAGGGCAATATTCTAATGATGCGGACCCTGCTCCCAGAGGCCTCACCTGCGAATATCACAGTGAGGGTGAGGATTCCCTTTAGGAATTTTGTGTAATGAACAGTCAGACTTCTGTGCCCCTGAGCTGGGGCCCAGGGCTGGCCCCTGCCAGGGTCTCTGGAAGGAGGCTTCCATTGGGGGAGAAGACAAGCAGTGGTTTTGGATCAGTCAGGGTAGCAGCTGCTGTAGAGCCCCACCCCCACTCCCATCCCCCATGCCCAGCTCTTCACTACTGTCTTGTCATAACCCACACTCCTCTTTCTGTTCTGCTTCCTGGACTGTTGAACTCAGAAGGCCCCATATTATGTGAAGAGCCAGTAGGTGAGGAGACAGAACTCTAGAGTCTAGTTCTCCCAGCAGGGCACAGGGTAGGCAGGGACTCCATATTCAGCCTCCTAGCAGTGTCCTGCACAGCTCTTGTTTTTGAGACAGTCTCATAATGTAGTCCTGGCTATCCTGGAACTCACTATGTAGACCAGGCTGGCCTCAACCTCACAGAGATATACCTGCCTCTGCCTCCTGAGTATTGGGATTAGAGTGTGCACCACCATATCGGGCTCTGCTCAGCTTTTTGAGTCTGTTCCCCATTGCATTGCTCTGTGACTTACAGGACCTCCTTTGGGCTGGCTGTGGCTTACACCACTTTCTTGGCCTACACTGACTTCAGTGCCTGGCTATGGATCTTTCTCCCTAAGGGTGGGTCATGTGCTTGATTTAGGATTAGCTCCTAGGCTCAGTGGATGGCTTATAAATGAGTAGGTAAGAGTGAAAGACTGGATGAGTGACAGGCTTGCCTGTGGGGACACCCAAGTTGCTGATGGAGGAGGGGTTGACTCTCTTTGGAAGATTCCTTCCCATGCCCTCCAGGAATCTTTTTTCTTTCTTGCCTTCTCTCTCTCTCTCTCTCTCTCTCTCTCTCTCTCTCTCTCTCTCTCTCCCTCCCTCCCTCCAACTCCCCCTCTCCCTCTCTTTCTTTCTTTCTTTCTTTCTTTCTTTCTTTCTTTCTTTCTTTCTTTCTTTCTTTCTTTCTTTCTTTCTTTCTTTCTTTCAACATGTAGTGTACAGATGATATGCCTGCAGGTATGTCCGCACAGCACTGTGTGCCTGATGCCTGTGGCGGGCGTCAGATCTGCTGGAACTGAAGTTACAGATGGTTTGAACAGACTTGTGGGTGCTGAAGTCCTCTGGAAGAGCAACTGTTGGGTTAAAGTGGTGGTGTGGGAGTCCCGCCTCCGCCCCAGGGCTCAGGCCTCTGGGGGAGGCGAGATGCAGGAAGTTTGAGAGCTCACCCCATGGCACCCCCAGGTGGGTGTCGGGCTGGGCTGTGAGAAGCCATGGGACACCGCCCTGGGGTGGGGGAGAGCAGCTGCAGTCCTGGGGACTACACAGAGCCAGCTCTGTCTGGTTCTCAGGCTCTTGGGCATCCCAGGTGCCCTTGGATACTGTGGAAGAGCTGAGAATGGAGTGGGAGCTGTGGGCTATATCTAGCCCGGGGTGGAGGGGGAAAGGCAGGGAGGAGCCCAGCTGGGTCCTGCCAGGGACCGAGTCTTTGGCTTGTTGCTGGCTAGCTGGGTTGGTTTGGTAGAGACCTTGGCTGGGAGAGCTGAGAGGCCTTCTGTGGGAGCCTGGACACGGCTCTTCAGACAAAGGCCTGTTCCATCGTTCCCATGGTGGATCTTGATGAAGAGAGACAGTCCATGGTTCTAGGGCGTTTATTGTCATGGCGGAGAGTGGCAATGAGTGAAACCATAGCCCCCAATCTCAGGGCAGGCCTGAGGTTAAATACCTTTTGCAGGGAGGAGTGGCTGGGAAGGGGAGTTTATTGGCTAAACCTCTAGGTGCCTCATTAAAATGGGAATGTCTTAAGGCTGTGTGACCACATCTTTACCTATAGAGGAGTTTGGGGCTATGTGACTGATGGTCACAGACCTATGGAGAGCTGCAGCCTTGTGTCAGGAGACTGGGGCCCAGGAGCATGGCAAAATGCCTACGGTCTCTTGTACAGTTGTCCCCTGCTAGAATCCCCCTACTGGGGCTCCAGGGTTTTAAACCTTAGCTCAACCAGAAACCAGGCTGCCTTTCACGGTCCCACAAGCAGCCATTCCTCTTAAATGCTGAGCCATCTCTCCAGCCAGCATGTGTCTGTTTCCTAAACATCTCCCTGACTCTTCACCGTTGCACCCCACACCCTGTCCTTCTGTACCACCTGGTCACCATAGATTGGTGAGGCCAAGTGTGTCTTCAATGGCACAGACGCTGGCCTGGAGGCATGAAACCTGGGGCTGCTGTTTACAACCAGGGATATTTATAGAGGATTCATGGCAAAAGAGCTATGTGGTTGCATAAACGTGGAAAATTCATGTTTAAGCATATTAAACCATGTTCTTCACAGTGAAGATGGTCAGTTGTTAGAGTGATCCTCCTGGGAGCTGAGACATACCAGCTGCATGGCTCACACTCAAATAACCACAAAACCTTTCTTTTTTGGAACACCTTAGTAGGGTTGGTAAGGGATAATTTCAGACATATTTAAATGATTTATTTTTGAATATGTAATGTATGCCTGAGATTCAATAGATTCTTAGTGCCAGATTTGTTAGGTTACTGGCCTTAGGCAGTGGCTAGAGAGACCAGTAGGCCTCTGTGTTTTACTACAGCCAGTGGAGAACCATGTGATTCTGGAGTGGCAAACATCTTTAGGGGGCAGGGTGGGAGATATGGCTTAGTGGGGGAAGTGCTTGCTGTACAGTATGAATTCAGACCCCCAGGACCCACATAAAAAACCATGCATGAAGCAGGGCCCCACTTTAAACTCAGCACTTGGGAGGCACAGATAGGCGAATCTCTGAGTTTGAGGCCAACGGTAGATAGAGTAAGTTACAGGATAGTCAGGGCTATGCAGAGAAACCCTATCTTGGGGTGGGGTTGAGGGGACATACATGGTCACAAGTGTCTGTAATGTATCTTTAATTCGGGGGGGGTACAGACCTCTGGCCTTCACACATGTACACACATGTGCATACACATGAACATATACATATGCATACAGTACAGCACACACACACATACACAGAGAAAGACAGAGAGAGACACAAAGAGAAACAGACAGAGACTAGCTTGAGGCTGTGACCCTCAGAGCTGTTTGTTTGCAGGAAGAAAAGTCTGGGGTAGTCTTCTAAGAGAGGAGGCACCCAGAAACCCCAGTTCATTCTCACTTCTCAGTGGAACAGACTTTCCCTGGAGTGGGTGGAGTGTGTAATGAAGAAGGAGAAATGAATGGGCTTATTAACTATCTGTTCTTGCATAGCGAGTAACTCCCTAAGCTTAGCAGCTTAAAACAACAATGTCTTTCCTCTCACCTGGTTCTTGAGAACCTGGAATCTTGGCAGTGCTGAGCTGGTGGGCTGGCTCAGCATCTCTCCCACACAGATGTAGTCAAGTTCTCAGTGAGGCACTGGATATCTGGAAGTTGACATGTGCCTGAGGGGGGCTGTCTCTACGTTTACCCTGTGGGTCTGAGCTGCCCTCGGGTGCCACAAGCACATCTATACAGGGCAATGGAGTGTCTTTACGACATGGCAACCCATGGCTTCCACAGCAAATGATCCAAAAAGAAACAAGGGAAGACTACACCACCCCTACTTGACCTAGTTTTACAAACCGTCACCCAGGCGGTTTTGCTACATTTTTTTATTTTTGAGTTGTTTTACATTATAGTATTTATGAAGAATAGTCAGCTCTTCAAACCTGTGGACTCCACATCTGTGATGGTTTACTTTCATTGTCAACTCACCAGGATATGGTCCTATAAGAGCTTTCCACAAAGTGTAATGGGGGAGGGAGGCCCATCCAGAATGTAGGCAGCTCCATCTTATGAGCTGGGGTCCCTGTCTGAATCAAAAGGGAGAGTCAGCTGAGCATCAGATTCATCTGTCTCTGTTTCCTGACTGTGGACATAATGTGACCAGCCAACTCACACTTGTGCCTACATTTCCACCATGATGGACTGTATCTCAAAGTGTGGACCAGAAGAAAAATTTCTTTTATAACTTGCTTTTGGGAGGCACTTTGTCACAGCCATAAGAAAAGCAACTATTTAGCTCTGTTCCCCATTTTTTGATAGGGTTATTTGGTTCTCTGGAGTCTAACCTCTTGAGTTCTTTGTATATATTAGCTATTAGTCTTCTATCAGATGTAGGATTGGTAAAGATCTTTTCCCAAACTGTTGGTTGCCGTTTGGTCCTATTGACAGTGTCCTTTGCCTTACAGAAGAAGCTTTGCAATTTCATGAGGTCCCATTTGTTGATTCTTGATCTTAGAGCATAAGCCATTGGTGTTCTGTTCATGAACTTTCCCCCTGTGCCCATGTGTTCGAGACTTTTCCCCACTTTCTCTTCTATTAGATTCAGTGTATCTGGTTTTATGTGGAGGTCCTTGATCCACTTGGACTTGAGCTTTGTACAGGGAGATAGGAATGGATCAATTCTCATTCTTCTACATGTTGACCACCAGTTGAGCCAACACCATTTGTTGAAAATGCTGTCATTTTTCCACTGGGTGGTTTTAGCTCTTTTGTCAAAGATCAAGTGACCGTAGGTGTGTGGGTTCATTTCTGGGTCTTCAATTCTATTCCACCGATTTACCTGCCTGTCACTGCACCAATACCATGCAGTTTTAATCACTACTGCTCTGTAGTACAGCTTCAGGTCAGGGATGCTGATTCCCCCAGAAGTTCTTTTATTGTTGAGAATAGTTTTTGCTAACCCTATCAAAAAATGGGGAACAGAGCTAAACAGAGAATTCTCAACTGAGGAAACTC
>CM052703.1:125803667-125842028 GCA_028551405.1 Uromys caudimaculatus | reverse complement strand
GTGGGGGGCGTGGAGAGTGGGGGGCGTGGAGAGTGGGGGCGTGGAGAGTGGGGGGCGTGGAGAGTGGGGGTGTGCAGAGTGGGGGTGTGCAGAGTGGGGGCATGGAGAGTGGGGACATGGAGAGTGGGGGTGTGCAGAGTGGGGGCATGGAGAGTGGGGACATGCAGAGTGGGGGCTTAGAGTGGGGGTGTGGAGAGTGGGGGCATGGAGAGTGGGGACATGGAGAGTGGGGGTGTGCAGAGTGGGGGCATGCAGAGTGGGGGCATGGAGAATGGGGACATGCAGAGTGGGGGCTTAGAGTGGGGGCATAGAGAGTGGGGGGGAACGTGGGGGCATAGAGAGTGGGGGCTTAGAGTGGGGGTGTGGAGAGTGGGGGGTCTTGTGCATCCCTTGTGGAGAGGATAATTCCCACCTCATAAGATGGGCTTGGCTTCTCTAGATCCCCATATCCCTACTCAGCTTTACAGCTGTGGGTGACATCTGGGACACTTATCTTTTAAAGTGTGTATGCTAGCAGTGTATACGTGTTAAGAGACAGAGCTACCTGGTGCCCACACATCTGCCTTTCACTAAGGGACACATAAGGACATTTTTATTTTTAGATTTATGCGTGTGTGTGTGTATGTATGTATGTGTGTGTGTATATGTGTGTGTATATGTGTATGTGTGTATGTGTGTATGTGTGTATGTGTGTATGTGTGTATGTGTGCATACATGTGTATGTGTATATATGTATGTGTGTGTATATGTGTATGTATGCATATGTGTGCATGTGTATATGTGTATGCATGCATGCGTGTGTGTGTGTGTGTGTGTGTGTGTGTGTGTATGTACACGCCCATGGAGGTCAGAAGAGGGCATTGGATTCCTTGGGGATGTTTACATGGAACTACCAGTATGGGAACAAAGGAAGGGGAATGCTGGTGTGTAGCTAGCTTTCTCCTGTTTCCCCTTTCATTCAGAAGGGGCCCAGCTCGTGACATGATGCCGCCCACATTTACAGTGAACCTTTCCTCCTCAGCCAAATCTCTATGGAAACACCCTCACAGACACATCCAGAAGTGTGCTTTCTAGATAATTGGAAGTGCAGTCAGGTTGACAATCAAGATTAGCTATCACCCCACCCAGCCCACTGAGTTCAGGCTCCAGACATTCCTGCATGGGACCCAGACTCTTGGGGAGAAGCACAGCCAGCCATGAAGCAATGGCTAGAATCCATACACGTCAAGGCTGCCAGCTACTCCAGATGTCCACGGTCATGCTCCAGATGTCTGCCATCCCACGGTATGGCCTATGCTGAAGCTTCCTTAGTTCCAGAATGGTTTCCAAGCTTGGTTCTGTGTCTCTACACCCCCCCCCCCCCACTTCCCTGGTTTCCTCTCAGTGAGGAAAGCTGGGCTGATGAAGAGGAGCATATTGATATATGTGAGCGCTTCCAAGAACAAAGCCCTCGTGATAAGGAGAGCACTGCTGAGTGAGCACTCCCCTCTGTTCTCACAAGGAGGGGATTGCCTAGGTCTGAACACATGGCCTTGTAAAAGGAGCACAAAGCCCTCATGATAAGGAGAGCACTGCTGGGGAGCGCTCCCCTCTGTTCTCACAAGGAGGGGATTGCTTAGGCTTGAGCACATGACCTTGTAATAGAAGAACAAAGCTCTTGTGATAAGGAGAGCACTGCTGGGGAGCACTCCCTCTGTTCTCACAAGGAGGGGATTGCCTAGGCCTGAGCACATGGCCTTGTAATAGGAGCACACTTCTGTGGGGAGCACTCCTGAGCACACCACCTCAGATTTGGAGCACGCTGCTCAGGAGAGTACTCTGGTATCATTAAGCTCAGGGTGGCTTCAGCTTCAGGCCAATGGTAGGAGATGCTGCCTCAGGGCAGGACTCCCAGGATGCATGAACTCATGGGCCAGGCAGCAGTCCTTAGTGGTAGCCCTCAGTTCCTCAAGGTGGGCATAATTAACATAATGGGCTCCGAGTTCCAAACAAGGAGCAGGGGCAAGAGTCCTGATTTTCAGAGCTGTAGGGAATGGAGCTAAACACTGAAAGAGACTTTCTCTGGGGCCAAGGGGGCAGATAGCCACTAAGATACTGCCTCATACTAGAAATTGGAAGAACAGTGAATGGTTTCACATACAAATGCCCAGCACAGGACAAATGAATAAGCAAGCTTGTGTGGCGCACTCAGTCAGGAATAAAAACTCTTGCATCCATTTGTGCGGTTTCATTTGCATGGAAGTCAGTTTTTGGGGAGAATCCATACAAAGTGTGTAAGTCAGTTTTCCATACTTGTAATGAAGTCCATGGAGCTTTATAACAATATGAAATTTTTCTAGCTCACAGATATTGAGGCTGAAAACCCATGGCCAGATGACCCCATCTGTACCGCTCCACTCCTGCTGAGACCCCTCTTGGCTGGCAGATGGCCTTGGGGGGAGTTAGTGGCAGATGAGGAGGTCACATGGTAGGAAAGGGAACCAGAGAGAGGTGGGAAGGACCAATCAGCTTCCTGCAGGCTTCACTTTTAAAGGCACCACCACCCCCTCTGCTGGGTGGTGTGGTGAGCCAGATCCAGACTACAGGATGAGGATAAACAGGTTAGTGATGACAGGGTACCCAGGGCCATTAGCACAGGGTTTCATTCTGTGGTGACGGAGGGGTCCTCAAAGTAGATAGAGACAGTGAAGGTGTAGCCCTGTGAGTATACTGGAGAATGCTGGCTGGACATTTTAATGGGAACAGTTGGATGTTCTACAGGTCAGAGGCTTTTTTTTTTTTCTCATGTCAGCTGCTAAATAAGGCATGTCAACCTATCATTCAGTAACAAGCTTTTTAAAAAAAAACAAACAAACAAAAAAAAAACTCGCCGGGCAGTGGTGGCGCACACCTTTAGTTCCAGCACTTGGGAGGCAGAGGCAGGCGGATTTCTGAGTTCGAGGCCAGCCTGGTCTACAGAGTGAGTTCCAGGACAGCCAGGGCTACACAGAGAAACCCTGTCTCGAAAAACAAACAAAACAAAACAAACAAACAAACAAAAACCAAACCTCTTTTTATTGATTCTTTTCGAGTTTCCCATCATGCACCCCAGTTTCCCTCATTTCCCCATCCCCCTCATAGCCAACCTTCGCCCTTGTAACCTCCATCGACAAAATAAAAAACACACAAACAAAAACAAAAAGAGAGAGAGAGAGAGAGAGAGAGAGAGAAAGAAAGAAAGAAAGAAAGAAAGAAAGAAAGAAAGAAAGAAAGAAAGAAAGAAAGAAAGAAAGAAGGAAGAAAAGAAAGAAAAAACCCCAAAGCATAGAAAATGTCCTTGTGGAAGCTGTCGTGGGTCCCAGTGTGCTCCACAGCGCACCCCTCTGTCCACACGTCTTCACTTGCAAATGTTCATTGCAATGAGTCTTTGGTCTGGTTTGAGATTTCTGGCTTCTGTGACACCATCAATGTTGGATACTAACCTGAACTCCTCCTGGTTATCCTGCTGCTGCCCTGGGTCGTGGAGATTCCGCAGCGTTGGATAAGCAGTACTGGCCTTTTCATGCATCCGAACTGTTTGCAGATGGTATGGATTTTGAGGCGGACCAATTCTGAGCCTTGGGTCTGGGCCTGGGTGGTAGCTGATGTGGTGAGCCCGCTGACTTTCCTTTCACCACCAGGGCAAGCTCTCCAGCACTGCTCTGGCTAGATCACCCAATGCCACCATTCCACCATGGCAGGAGGCAGGGTCAGCTCTCTTGATCTCATGCTCTCAGGGCTGGCTCAACCACACTCATGCCTCCCAGGCCAGCTCCATTGTGCTGCCTAGTAGAGGCTCAGTGCCCGCTCTCCCAAGTGCTGCAGCCTGTGAGGGGCTGGACTATCTCTGTCTCACACACTCAGGGCTATCTCACCAAGTGCCTTCACCATCAGGGCCAGCTCTACTTTATTTCTCAGATGAGGTGCAGGGCCTAGTATCCTGAGTGCTTCAGTCAATAAGGGAGCAGGGCTTCTTGTCATGGCCTTGGAGCCAGCTCTCCTAACTACCGCAGGTGGCTGGGGGGGAGGGCATCACCTCCACAATCACCTCACAGTGGGACCAGCTCTCACGCGCTCTCACCCTTGGGGTCAGCTCACCTATACCCCTTCCATCAGGGCCAGCTCTACTTACTGTACTGTCCAGGTGAGGTGCTGGTCCTCTCCCCCACTCTCCTGAATGCTGCAGTCCACAAGGGGCGGGGCCAGCTCTTCCCGGGGCCAGCTCTCTGGACTGCTGCAGGTGGCAAGAGGTGAAGGGGGAGGGGCATTACCCCTGCACCCATTCCACCTCATGTCAGGGCCAGGCTCTTCCATGCTGTTCCCCAGGTCTTCTGCATTATCCAGGGCCTATTCTCCTGAATGCTGCAGCTGGTGAGGGACATGAATAGCTTCCCAAGCTCATGACCTTGTGGGCAGCTTTCCCAACTACTGGAGGTGGCAAGGAGCGGGGGGAGGGGGGGGGGATAGTGGGGGGGGCATTACTCCCACACCCATGCCACCTCACAGCAGAAAAGTGGGAGCATCAGCTCTCCCACACTCATGCTGTCCGGGTGGGCTCACTTGCACCGCACCTATGCCTCTTGAGCCAGCTCCACTGTGCTGCCCAGTCAGGGGGCGTGGCCCGCTCTCCCAAGTGCTGCAGCCTTTGAGGGACTTGGCCAGCTTTCCCACTCTCAAATTCTTGGGACTAGCTGACCCATGCCTTTACCACCAGGGCTACTGTGCAGCCCAGGCAAGGTGCAGGGCCCACTCTCCAGAGTGCTACAGCTGGGGAGGGACAGGGCTAGCTCAGCAGCTCGGCTTTCATGATGCCATCTCTCCGGATTGTGCCGGTCCGAGGCAGGGGAAGGGCATATCCCTGCACCAAAGCCTCCTCTTGGCAGAAGTGTGGTGTGGGGTCAGTTCTTCCATGCTCTTGCCCTCAGGGAGGCTCACCTGCAGCCCCCCCCCCCCCATCAGCTCAGCTGTGCTGTCCAGGCAAGGTGCAGGGCCAACTCTCCTGAGTGCTGCAGCTGGTGAGAGGTGCTCTCTCACACTCAAGACCCGGTAGGCAGTGAGGTGAGGTAGGAGGTGAGGAGGGGCGGGGTGGCATCACTTCTGTGCCCATGATACCTCACAATAGGTGAGTGGTGGGGTCAGCTCTTCCACACTCACGCCCTCCGACTGGCTCACCATCACCCCCACCAGGGCTGACTCCACTGTGCTGTCTGGGTGAGGTGCAGGGTTTGCTCCCATGAATGTTGTCCCTGGTGAGAAGTGAGGTAGCTCTCCAGAGCAACACAGTCAGTGTGTGTGGGGGGCGGGGAGGGCAGTTCTGTACAGCCCTTGAACACCCCCATGGTCCCCCATGGCTGCCCTGACCAGGTATATCTCATCTCCATGGTCTCTAGTAGTTATATGGGTGTGAAGATTTGTGTATGCTTGGCCCAGGGGATGGCACTATTAGGAGGTGTGGCCTTGTTGGAGTAGGTGCGTCACTGTGGGCATGGGCTTAAGACCCTCAGCCTAGCTGCCTGGAAGTCAGTCTTCCACTAGCAGCCTTCAGATGAGGATGTAGAACTCTCAGCTCCTCTGCACCATGCCTGCCTGGATGCTGCCATGCTCCTGCCTTGATGATAATGGACTGAACCTCTGAACCTGTAAGCCAGACCCAATTAAATGTGTCCTTGTAAGAGTTGCCTTGGTCATGGCGTCTGTGACAGCAGTAAAACCCTCACTAAGACAATGAGTCACAGACACTAACCACCGCTGCTGTGTAGCCTCGGCCCAGACATGGCCCTCAGCGGCAATGTCTGGGACGTCATTATGGCCCCAGGTGGCTTGGCTGGCCACTTCTCTGCACCGTTGAGTCTCCAGTTCCATCTCTCTTCAAGCTGCTCGACTTCTCCTTCTCTCGCATCTGCGGTCAGAGTTTATAAGAACTGTATGTGTGACTGGCTATGGCAGTCCATGGCCATCGGTCTCCTTTCCAGTGCCAAGCCAGTGTCCATTAGGAAAGGATCACAAATCAAGGCTGGAGGACTGGTTAATTTAGCCTCTTTGGGCCTCTGAGGATGATCTCTGAGGTGAGTGCACACAGTTATGACTCATTCCGCTCTTCCCAAAGGACCATGACATGTCACTTGGGTGACCCTATTGTGGAAAGGGCAGCTAACCAGGCATTTCAGGGCTGCTAGGTGCAGCCCAAATTGACATTGAAATTCAAAGTGCTTTATGTTCTGTGTTAGTAAAGGGGCATGTGGGAATCAGGAGACAACGGCTTCCCAGTCCAGATCCACAGCCCAGCATGTGCACTGGGCACATGGCCTGGACACACACACTCTCTCTCTCTCTTTCTCTCTCTCTGTGCACGTGTGTGTGCACATTTGCACATGTATGTATATGTCAGGTGTGTGTGCACACTTGCACATCTGTACAGGTGTGCATTCACATTTGCATTTAGAGGCCGCAGGTCAATGTCAGGTGTTTCTCTCAGTTACTTTCGACCTTGTATTTTTAGAAATTTCTCTCACTGAATCTGGGACTCACCAATTTAGCTGAGTTATCTAGCCAGTGATCTCTGAAGCACCTCTTCACCAACATTGGGATTACAGTTATGATCCCTCGTGCCAGGGTTTTTTGTTTGTGTGCTGGAACTCAAATGCAGGCCCCTATGATTGCGTGGTAAGGACTTAACCCATTGAACCATCTTTCCAGCCTGTGGCCTGGGTTCTTGAGTTAACTTAACCAGGCTTATCTGACCATTGGCAGAACCTACAGCTTCTTTCCTTGGCCTGTCGAGAGGGCTGATGTTCAGTGGACATCTTTGATGTTCTCCAGATAGCCAAGAGAGGAAACAACAACAAAAAAATGATTTCTGTCTGAGGGAATGAGTGCAGGGGACCATCAGTGGGTGCTACCCTGATCATGACCTTATAAGTCTGTCATGAGAATGCTGTAGCCCCTATTCAATTCACTAGCACTTAGCCTAACTCACCATCAGTGTCTACCTTCAAAGACCTTATAAAACACAGTGATAGTGTAAAACCTGAAAAGTTCACCTGGTTACTGCCCGGTCACAGCTGATGAGCCACATGGGGTTTCTACCCCAGAGTAGGTGTTGTGACGGTCGATCTGACAGATACCGTTTTCTGCTGTGGAAAGAGGATCCCAGGCAGCTTGCACTCCTACGCTGGGAGCCAAGATAGTTTTCCTGAGTTTCCCTAGGATATCAACGATTCTCTGCTTAGGTTATACTGGAGCTGCTGGAAGGTATGGGACCATATGACCTCTGATCTCCACATGGGACATGATACCATGGCAACCAGACCTGAACAGCAGCAGGTGGCGGGCACCATGGATGGAGTGCATACTCTCTGGGGGCGAGGAGAGCCCTACCCTGCTCATAGTATATGACTAGTAGCCCAAGAAGGTGTGACAGTTTGTAGAAGAGTGAGTATCCCTCTGGGTTCCTAGTGTTGGGGGCTGGCTCTTTGGTGCATAAGGTGTAGAGACAGTGGGACCCTTAGGAGGTAGTCTAGTGGCAAGCCCTTACTCATCCAATTGGATACTGTCCTCAGAAGGGATGACAAGACATTACTCTTGGGACCCCTCAAACACACCCATTCCTTGAGCAGCTCTCTTCCTTTTGCTCATGCTCCAGTGCCATTGTGGTGCTTCTGCTGACAGGCCAGACCAGCACCCCCCAGCAGAACTCAGAGCAACTAAACTTTCTCAAGCTATGGAAAAGCGTTGTCATCAGAAAACGCACCACATAGAAGCATGGCGTTGCATGCTCAGGGATGGGTGGCAACACTCAGTAGTCTCGGGAGGTGCTGGTTGTGTGGGAACCCAGTGATGCTCAGGACACAGAGTGGCTCTGCAAGGCCTGCTAAGTCTGGAGCTAAGAACTGAAGCTGGCCACATCCTCCCACCCGCCCGTGCTACACCTCTGTCCTCATCTTGTGTCTCATTCTGATGCTTTCCAGGATCTGTGGACAGAGGAGGTAAAGGCCTAAAGGTAAAGATGCTCCACAAGGCAGCTTGTATCAGAACACAGAAAGATGGATGGCACTGCACCTCAGTTCCACACAGTGGTTACTACCGACTATGGCAGGCTTCATCCTTAACAGAGCAACCTGGAGCAGAGTCATGTCTGTATGTCCGGAGACCACTCTGGGGAAGTTCATTCCCTGGCTACCTGCCTCACCCTGTAACTTCTCCTTTGGATCTCTGCTCTGAGACTCTGATACCTTCCACCACAAGACCTTCCCCACCATTGAGCTGATGCCAGCACCAGGCCCTAAACTTCTAGAACTCGGAGCTAAATGAACCTCCTGTCTTCATACATTAGCCAGCCTTAGGTATGTCATTATAGTAAAGGAAAATGGACCTGTGTATCTTTGTTCTCTTATTTATGTTTTTACTAGGTATGTTGGTGTGTGTGTGTGTGTGTGTGTGTGTGTGTGTGTGTGTGTGTGTGTGTATGTGTGCACTCACAAGTGTGCACATACATGTGCATCTTTGGGCATGCTCAACTGTGCTGCAGGCATGAGTGGAAGCCCAAACTTGAAGTTGGAATGTCTTCTTCTATATTTCTCTACCTTAATTTTAAAGGCTGAGTCTCTTACTAAATTGGAAGCCTGGCATTTGGTTAAACTGGCTGGCCGGTGAACCTCTGCAATCCACACATTTTTGTCCCCTAGTACAGAGATTGCAGGCACACACTGCTATGCCTGGCTTTTACTTGGGTGCTGGAGATTTGAAGTCAGGCCCTCGTGCTGTGCTGTGCAGCAAGCATTTTACCCATTGAGCCTTCTCCTCAGCTCTGTGTGTCTTTTCTTAACCTCTTGTTTTCAACTTTTCTCTCACCTTGTGTTTCGGAAGTCTTTCAAAAAACATACAGCCATACTTTAAAAATTCCAGTTTCGGTTATATCTTTGTCTTTTAGTTAGAATACTTTATATGTATAATTAACTAATTATATACATTTAATTATTGATATTGTATTGGCTAGTTTTGTGTGTCAACTTGACACAAGCTGGAGTTATCACAGAGAAAGCAGCTTCAGTTGAGAAAATGCCTCCATGAGATGAGTAAGGCATTTTCTCAATTAGTGATCAAGGGGGAGGGCCCCTTGTGAGTGGTACCATCTGTGGGCTGGTAGTCTTTGGTTCTATAAGAAAGCAGGCTGAGCAAGCCAGGAGAAGCAAGCAAGCCAGTAAGCAGCATTCCTCCATGGCCTCTGCATCAGCTCCTACTCCTTGACCCGCTTGAGTTCCAGTCCTGACTTCCTTTCGTGATGAACAGCAGCATGGAAGTGTAAGCTCAATAAACCCTTTCCTCCCCAACTTGCATCTTGGTCATGATGTTTGTGCAGGAATAGAAACCCTGACTAAGACAGATATAGTTGGGCTAAAATCTGGCCTCGAAATTTATTCTTTGATTCTCTTTATTGAGATTGTCTATAGGAGCTGGAGAGATGGCTCAGTGGTTAAAAGCACTGGCTGCTCTTCCAGATGTCCTGAGTTCAATTCCCAGCAGCTACATGGCAGCTCACAACCATCTATAATGGGGTCTGATGCCCTCTTCTGGAACGCATGTGTTTATGAAGATAGAATACTCACACATATAATAAATAAAAATAAATATTTTTTTAAAAAAAGATTATATATATATTCTTCTTCAGAGCTTTTTTCCACCTTTCAGAGAATATCTTGGAATTCTTACTATATGTAAAATTAAGGATTATATTTATACTTTCATATCAGCACGCACACTAATTTTTAGTATATTTATAAACCATGAGCTCAACATTTTGCCTTCCCTGCAGTGAAGGAGGACCGTCAGCCTTTGGAGCTCTGGCCCTGCTCTTGGTGAGATGCTTTCCTGCTCTATCAAAGCTGTGGTGTCTCAGCCTCACTACACACTCTTATCACCAAGTTTCAACCCCCTTTTTAAAATTTATTCTCACAGCATCTCTTTGGCCTTCAATCCTTCTACTTCAGGCCTGCCTTTAAGACTGCTTTTCCTGTCAGGAAGAAAAGATGTCCATAAACTCTGTGCTCTCTGTCTCACCCTCTCCTCAGAAGCTCTTTTCTCTGCAGTTCTACAGGGTTCTTACTTTCAGGCCCTGGCATCTGCACACCCCACCGCCTGTATTTATCACCATGCTTTGAATACCTGGTCTGGTGTCTTTGGCTGATGTCTAGCATGACTTCTCAGTCACCCTCCTGCCTTAGTTGCACCCTGAGGGTGCCAGCCTTCATGTGCACAGGACCTCCACCCTGCCTCCCTCCTGGGTGGCCTGGGAGCCTTGATTGTCCCTTAAGACCAACAGTGGGGGCTGGAGAGATGGCTCAGCGGTTAAGAGCACTGACTGCTCTTCCAGAGGTCCTGAGTTCAATTCCCAGCAACCACATGGTGGCTCATAACCATCTATAATGGGATCTGATGCCCTCTTCTGGTGTGTCTGAAGACTGCTACAGTGTATTCATATAAATAAAATAAAAATAAATCTTAAAAAAAAAAAAAAAAAGACCAACAGTGGTTCTGAGGCCCAAGCATTCCTGTCTTTCCTAATGGACACATTCTACAGGATGCCATGGACAGTTGTGTAAGTTATGTGTTGCCCAAAGTCTCCAGTCCAGGATGCAAGTGGCTTGTGAGGTTAAGGTTGTCTGCTTTTCTAATTCATACTAAGGTTCTACGAGGGCAACGCATTAGTGTTTGGGGCCTCTTGTTAGGGGCGGGGTGAGGGTGGGGGCGGGGGAGGGGTTGGGGATATGACAGTACGAGTAGACCCAGCAGTATTTCTGGATCTGAGGACCTAGTGCCCCTGAGGGCTCCTAGGAAACTCACCCAGTGGACATCTGTCTGGAGTTCTGTGGCTGGGATCCGTCCTAACTTTCACTCTGCTCTGTCCTCTACTGTCCGGTGACGACACGCAGGATAAAAACCAGGCACGGAAAGAACACGGCGACTGCCAGCTGGGCTCCTTGCTCCCCCTGGGCTTCCAGGGCTATGGGGAGCTGGCAGGCTGCGGTGCGGGGAAAACACATTGTTTGGGGGCGTTGCGGATACAGTACAGGATATTTTTAGCAGATTGTTCTGACTTAGTGAAAAACCTGAAAGATAGTGTTGATGAGCCCCTTGTTTTAGCTCCGCAGATGGCCGGGCTATAAATAGACGCTTGTTTCTGGGCGACTCTACAGTTCTGTAAGAAGACACCTTGAGGGGTGCAGAGCGCATGGCGGGAGGGTGCCTTCGTGTTTAATTTGGGGCTCAATCTTTTACTCTTTACTCTCAAGCATTAACTCTGTTTGTGACAAGAAAAAAAAAAGTATGTGATTTACAGGTTTTTCTAGCTAATCTCAGCCTGGAGAGGTCAGAGGTTGACCCCTTTGTTTTCTGACTTGGTGACAAGCTGCCAGTCACCCTCTTCCTCAAAGGTGCTTCCAGGGCCTGCAGCCAAACCAGGCTCTCTGTGCTCAACTGCTCTGCCCTTTCTTTTCAAACAGGGCTTTCATTTGTGCTTACTGTTTATGTGTGAGACACTGGGCCTGTCCCCTCTCTTGCTCTTCCCGCTTCACAGGGAATGGGCCATGGCTTTTCTATTCATGATTGTTCTGGTGCTTAAAATGGGGACATATGCCTTTAGTCGCCGCTCTCTCTCTTGTTTCCTGACCCATGGGTTCCCTGAAACAGGACCAGTGTTGGGTCTGTCTCTTTGAATTCATTTCCTCATCCAAGGAGAGAATTAGTGAAGCTCTGAACACAATGCCTGACACAGGGAAGATGCAGACGAGATGCGAGAGAAAATGGCCAGATGAAGCAGAAGACAGGAGCTAGCCACTCCACTCTTCCAGCTGGGGTGGGGCTACAGACACAGTCCCAGGCAGGAGTGTCCTCTTCCTGCCACAAGCTGACCCCCAAGGCCCTGCCTCCAGAGACTAGTCATAAAGGCAGAGATATGCTGACCTGTTTCCTGTCACCGTCACAAATGTTCAAGGTGACAAACTTATCAAGAACACAGGCTTCTTAGCCTGTGGATTTGGCCCTGTGATAGTGTGTCACTGAGGGGTGTGTGGTAGAGCAAATACTTCACCTCACTGGGGGAGTACAAGAAAGTGAGGGTCCGACAGTCCCCACAATCCCAGGGACTCCAAAGGCATCTCTTGATCTCACCTCATAAATACCCCATAACCTGCCACAGCACCAGTGGAGCAAAGCCTTTACCTTACTGATCTTCAGGGAATGCATAAGATCTCAACACCAGAGACCAAATTCAGACACTATGGTGAATGCCAAGAAGTACTTGCTGACAGAAGCCTGGTATAGCTGACTCCTGAGAGGCTCTGCCAGAGCCTGACAAATACAGAGGCGGATGCTCGCAGGCAACCATTGGACTGAGTGCGGGGTCCCCACTGGAGGAGTTAGAGAAACAACTGAAGGAGCTGAAGGGGTTTGCATCCCCATAGGAATAACAACAATATCAACCAACCAGAATCCCCAGAGCTCCCAGGGACTAAACCACCAACCAAAGAGTACACATGTACGAACCTATGGCTCCATCTGCATATGTAGCAGAGGATGGCCTTACTGGGCATCAATGGGAGGGGAGGCCCTTGATCCTGTGAAAGCTCAATGCCCCAGCATAGGGGATGCTAGGGTGCTGAGGCTGGAGTGGATGAGTGGGTGAGGGAGCACCTTCATAGAAGCTGGGGGAAGGGAAATGGGATGGGGGTTTCCGGAGGGGAAACTGGGAAAGGGGATAACATTTGAAATGTAAATAAATAAAATATCCAATAAAAAATGAAAAAAAAAAAAAAAAAAAAAAGATCTCAACACCATTAAGAAACGAGGGTGTGCCACTTCTAAGTTTGGCTTGTGTCTTAGTTTGTTTTCTCTTGCTGTGACAGAGTGACCAAAATCAACTTGGGGAGGAAAGGTCTGTCTCAGCTTACATCTTACAGTTCAGGTTCCAGGGGAGGTCAGTGCAGGACACTGGAGGCAGGAACCGAAACAGAGACCATGGAGGAGTACTGCCTACTGGCTTGTTTTCTGTGGCTTGCTCACTTTGCTTCCTTACAAGACCACCTTCCCAGGGGTGCCCATAGTGGGCAAGGCCCTGCTATATTAATCATTAACCCAGAAAATGCCCCACAGGCTTGCCTACAGGACAATCTGACGGGTGCATTTTCTCAGCTGAGGTTCCTCTTCCCAAATGGCTGTAGCTTGTATAAAGTTGACAAAACAACAACAACAACAACAACAAAACCCAAAACAGAAAAACAAAAACCAACCAACCAAACAAGAACAACAAAAAGACAAAACAAAACAAAAAACAGAATAAAACACACACACACACACACACACACACACACACACACACACACACACACACACACACCCCTCACAAACTAACCAGAAGGGATTATAAGGAGGCCATGCTGTACCCTATGTCTATACTGCTGTCAGTTTCTACCTTTGTCTGGTCACTCACTCTGAGAGAAGTCAAGTTAGCAGCAGTCATTTGGATGCCCATGGGGTGAGGAGCTGCCTCCCTCCTATAGTCATGGGTATGGCTTGAAGGCCACACCTCATGCACAGCAGGTTCCATGGACCACTGTCCCTGTCGCCACCAGCCTGATGACCACCAGGACAGTCTGATGGCCATTCAGTCAGAACTGCTAGCTGAGCTGTTCCCAGTCTCCTCCCCCCACTGCTGAGGCTGAGTGAGCTTTCTAAGTTGACAGATAACAGACATACCACACAATCTGGATTCTGCCATTATCCGAGTCAGGGCTGGGGCTCAGTCACACTCACCACAATCTGTTGTCCCCCAGCCTCTCATCCCTCCAGCATCACTTCCTCCTTTCTCTGCAGGCTTGTTTTCAGCCCTTACCAGCAGAAACCTCCATGTGACCAGCATCCACCAAGATGAGGAGCAACCAAAGCCACAGGGACTCACAGAAGCCAGGGAGTCTCAGAGCTCTGTCCCCTGACTAAGACAGAAACATGGTCTTGTTGGCATTTGCCACAATGGCTATGCCTGGTTCCTAAAAGAGGCAGGGCCCTCTAAGTTCCTCTCACAAAACCATGCCCTAACTCACTTCTCCAAACCACTAAGGCCCATCTCTCCCTTCGTACCTCAGCACTTGGGGACGGTTGTTCTTGAAGGTTTTACCCAGCAGTCAATGCAGCTGCCGAAGCTGCATGAGTCCGGGGTCTCTGCCTCCAGAGATCCCACAGGGTAGAGTGCTTCCTTTGGCTATATACCAGTTTCCCAGGTCTCCTGTGGGCCCCAGCAGGTAGGTGCGACCCTCTCCTGTGGACACCCCATTCTTCCACACTACGGCAAGTGGGGAGAGCTTTCTTCCCTTTTGTACTTTAGAAAAGTGCACCACACGGAGTGTGCATCCCTACTCGTTTAGACTCAGTGTGACACAGCTGTTCTTTGCTTGTACCTCACTCCATAGTTCTTTCCCCCATGGAAAGCCCTTTCGTTCAAAGATAAAAACGCTGGGCAGTGGAGATGGTTTGGTTGGTAAAGTGCCTGTCACACAAGCACAGTAACGTAGTAGATCCGTAAGCTCGGTGCTGAAGAGGTGGGGACAGGCAGATCTCTGGAGCTCACTGACAAGCTAGCCTAGTTGACTAATGTGCTCCCAGATCAGTGAGAGGCCCTGAGGATCTAGCTTACTGTGGAACACCGAGCCAGCATGTCTGCCTACAGTTCAATCTCCAGGACTGCAAAACAAACAAAATAACCCCTAACTTCTTGGGCCAAGGAGATGGTTTAGTGGGCAAAGCATTTGTCATACCATATGCAACCTAGCATCTCCAACACCAACACGAATGTTGGGTGAGCATGATGGCATGTCTGTAATCCCATTGAGAACTTCTGGCTTTGGCATATACCTGCACACATACGTGTGGCCACACATGGGAGCATGCATGCCCTCTCCATATAAAAAAGAAAAAACTAAGAGAATTCTTGAGGAAGAGGCCTGATATTGACTCTTGGTCTTCATATACCTACATACATACACATGCACACACATCTATGCCTACACACACACAGACACAGAAATTAAAAGAAAATGGAGAATGGTAGAGGATGTCATGTGATGCTGACCTTGGGCCTTCACGTACATACACAGCCTTGTTCCATTTGTGCAGAGCCCACTGTAGGGAGCGGAGGAAGCCTTGAATGAGTGAACGTGTACTATTGACATTGGCATGGCCATCTCAAGGACCCCACAGCCTCAGACCCAGAGTGAGCCTCAGAGGGAATAGCAAAGCCTTCCTTACAGATCCCAGTGTGAACGTTGACAGTATGTGCAGAAAATGTTCAGCACCACTTTCTCCCCACTGGGATCTTTTATGGCCTCAAGACTGGGCAGAGACTGCATCTACTGGGATTAGCTAATCCTGATTCCTGGATCCAGCTGTACACCATAAACCCCTCCTCCTTGTTAGCGGTAGGCACTAAATCCACCTCTCTGTTCAACTCTATGATAAACATGCTAACCTGGGGTGCTGCAGCTCCTCCAGCAGAGGCACTAGCCCACCAGATCCCAGCTTTCTGACCATGTGTCTGTCTCTCTGTCTGGCCCATTCCTGAAGCTGCACTGGAGGTGGCACCCTACACACACACACACACATACACACATACATATTTTTAAGTAATTATTCCTGAAACCATAGGAATATATTGCTGTGTTTACTGCACATAAGATGAAGGGCTGCCTGTCTTCTAGCAGCTATTTGAAGACACTTGTCCTGCCTCTGTTCTGTTTTCTGCCATCATCTTTGGCTAAATTCACAGTCAGTGATACATGACCAAGATGCAACGTCATGCTCACCGCATAGCCAGTGCTGAGCATGCCTCTTTCCCACAGTCTCTACCTCTCTCCTCAAGGCCAGTCACTGAGCTCTGACTATCCCAGTGATAACTTTCCTAAGAATCCATCCCCTGTCAAATACCTGTCAGGTGTTCAAACTGACATGGAGTGTCCCTGTAGGCTTCCCTCTTGGCCTCTCACTTCCTACTCTGTAGGGGCTTCTCCATCCTCTCTGACCTCTGTGTTCCCTGCTCCCTCACCCAGGCTTCCTTTTTATGGGTTTACTGTTTTCGTGGGCAAGTCTTCTGGTGTCTCCAGAGAGATTTTAAAGTCACCTAGAAATAGCGGAAGGTAATTATAGTAAACTGTCAGCCTGAAAGACAAATATTGCATTTTCTCCTGTTGATGGGTTCTAGACTTTGAAGATTCACAAGCTCCTGGGTGTACAGATGAAAGGAAGAAGTGAAACCGTCCAAGGGGATGGAGGGACTATGGGAGGGAGGGAAGTGAGAAAGGAAGGGAAGTGGGGCAAAGGGCTATGCTAATGAGCATTATATATATGTATATATAATATCCTATTGTGGGAACAAGCCTGGTGCAGTGGGAAGAAGCCCCAGGTGTCTGTCCCAGGTGCTGCAGCTCTGGGTGGGACAGCAGACACATGGGAAGTGGCTATGCATCTTCCCACACAGTCTGACGGGCAGGTGGGAGCTGTGGGAAGACTTTGCAGGTCCTGGCCATGGGTGGGGGAGGGGGCCATTCTCGGGGAACGTGCGGCAGCCATCTCTGTGGGTTCTCTAGCCCGGGGCACTGCAGTCAATGCAGGGTGCCACAGATGGGCTAGCCGGAGCGCAGCTGGGATTCCTGTTGAGACCAGGTTTTGGCAGCTTGGGGCGCTGGGCTAGCTGCTTAGCCTTGGGTAAATGGGTACTGTCTGGGAGCACGGGGAAGCCCTTGGTGAGAGATTAGACACAGTTCCTTAATTGAGGGCCAGATCACTTGCTTCCCACAGCAGGGCCAGATGAAGAGACAGTCCATAATTCTAAGATGTTTATTTTCATCGTGTGGAATGGCGTGGATGGAATTGTACTCCCCCCTCCCCCCACTTTTCTGGGAGAGGCGAGGCAGATATAGTAACTGGGAAGGGGTGAGGCTAAGCCTCTAGGTGTCTCATTAACATGGGGATGGCTTGAGGCTGTGTGGCCACATCTCTACCTGAGGAGGGGTGGTACATGACCGTGACTGGAGCCAAAAGCCTCCTGGGAGCGTTGGCATAAAGTTTTCCAGTCCCTTGTGGATTGTTCCACTGGGTCGCCCAGATTTTACACCTGTGCTCAACCGGGTGCCAGATTGCCTGTCACAGATCACTGCCCCACATCCTATATTATATATTATAAAATATATTATATATCATATATTATATATTATACATCATATATTCTATCATATATCATCATATATCATGTCATATATTACATATATCACATATCATATATATCATCAATCCTATCATATATCACATATCACATATCATATATTATATATACTTTCATGAAAATGACCTTGTGTGATAGTATGATGAAAGAAACAGCTCTATAGCATTTTGCACTTGGAAGTAATCAGTCTGGCCATGCAAACTTAAGTTGAAGACTATGTTTCACCAATATTCCAAAGGCCTTGGTCCATGCTTCTGCCTCTGCTACTGTCCTTGTGAAGTCTAATGCTTGCTAAGTCTTGATGCTCAGCCCTTCCCTGTGCTGTCCCCAGCCCCCTCTGGCAGCATGTGCGAGTTCCTCCTGATGAGCCTGCTGTGGAATTGATTCTTAAGCTCTTCCCATCGCTCAGTTGCTAACTTCCTTATATTCTTTCTCTTCGGACGTCTGTCTCCCCTTTGTTTTTTCTGTTCTTCCCTTTCATGATCCTAGTTAGTACAACTCCAAACAACCAACTGACCTTCCATCTGTCTTTTATCTCTTACTGCCCATCTCTTTGTCTTTTCCCTAAGCATGTCCATGCCCCTGCCTCTGTCTGCCTGTCCCCCTTGCTCTGCTTTGCTCACTCCTTCCTCTCCCTTTCCTCTTGTCTCTGGAGTGTATGTGTGATCATGGCTCCACTCTCAGTTGGCTCTGGCTGCGTTCTAACTCCTAGGAGCGTTGTGCAGTCCGTTTTTGCTCCTTGCTGGCAACTCTGTTGCCTGCCTCAACATCCCAGGACATAGCACTCCAGGGTTCCCTGGATGTTGAGCAGTGGCTTTAGATCACTGTCCAAAGCAGAGTTATCCGTAGGGTGATCTTTATATGTCAATGCTTTCAAGTCTTTCATCTGGGGACATGGGGACCCAAGGCTGTTGACTTTCTGGAGGCTCAGTGAGGGAAGGGCTTGGGGGGCTCTTCCTGGTGTGTGCAAGGTCTTTTCTCTTATGTCTCAATCTCTTTTACTACTCAGACTCCTCTCACACTGGTCTCCTGTTGTCCCTGAGGTCCTTGAGCTCAGATGCACCCTTCCTCAACTCCTCTGCAGGCTTCTCTGTGGAGGGCAATGGAGAGACCTGGGAACATGGCTTTCTCCACAGAGTGTGGGCTAGCCCTGCTGCTCCCCTCCCCTCCCCTGCCATATTCTTCTATAAGGCCAGCTGCCCACAACTATTTCTAGAGTCATATGAGGGAATAGACTCTCAGTCTCTCTGCTTGCTCTCAGCTTTACCCTCTACCACTGTACTCAAACCTCAGTTAGAGTCTCTATGCCCCAGGGCTGCTGTGAGAATGAGTGAGTTCTTTACAGCACCATATTCTCACAGTAGACTCATCAAGGCACCCATCTGACTAGTTCTGGTCCCCGGTTCAGGCTCCACTTTGCCAACATAGGCCAAGGAAGAGGGGCAAGGCCTGGCAATGGTGTGCCAGCCCAAGGCTGTGTACATAGCCATAGAAATCCCCACACTCCGCCCCTGCCAGTCACACATGACCCAGCTACCAGCCAAGTGTTGCTGCTAGGGAACGGATGTGGTTCCTGCAAGCTTTGTTCCTCTGTCCCTCGACACCGACAGTGAGAAATGCCCTTCCCCAATTCAAACCAGCAATAATGACAGCATGCGACAGCAGAGGAGAACTGCACAGCTGCTGAAAGGCTCTCTGCCACTTGCTGTCTACCCAACAACTTCCCCAGTTACTTTTATCTACCTCTGAAACAATGTCTGTCTTTGGCAGAAGCAAGTACTGGTGTGATACTAATATGGGTGTACACCACTCCAGGGTAGTTGCGGGGCTCAGGCTGCTAGGGTCGACCTTGGAAGGAGAAGAGTCTTTGTTGCTTCAGGTTCCCAGTGAGACAGGTGATCATGACCCTGTATCACCGTGGAGACTTAAGCCTGCTGCTGTGATCCAGGCTCATTGCCTTCTGCTTCTGCAGAGGGCTCTCTGACATGAAGTCTTGTCCTGAAGCCTCAAATGCCTGGAGACCAGGTCAATTCCAGATAATATAATCGGATGGTAGACACGGCCATTTCCCACAGCTGTGTTCCTTGTAGATTATATAGAGGAGTGGTCACACAGCTGGATATAAGGGAAGCCAGGAAGCCTGGTATCTTGCTTGCTAATCAGGGCATTATCCAGTGCTCACTTAGAAACACAGACATTTAGCTCTAAGTCTGATGGAAAAGACATGCTACTCACAAGTTCTTCTTGCTCCTAGATGGTCAAAGATTTGAGCTCCTTTGTTTTCTGAGGGAAAGAGGAGAGAGGTGTGGATGGTGAAGGGCCTAGAGAGCCTGACACTACTGAGACCCTGCCAGGGATGAAGGGAAATACAGGTGACACATGAGCTCCAGCCACATTCACAAGTCTCTTCTGAACAGTTTGAACTGACAGCTGCTGGGTGCATCAGCAGCCCCCAGCACAGACTGCCCTGCCTGTCACTGCCCCGGGGGATTACCACCATCCAGAGACATCAGCAATGCCTGGGTAAGTGCTAACTACTAGAGAACATGAAAAAATAACAGTCCACTGCAAGAGTGTTCAGAATTCTGGCTGCATGGCCTTGGTGTCTTACAGACCTCAGTTCAGAATGGCCTCTGCCTGGTAGGACACTGGGTATGCTGTGATTTGCTCCCAAGAACCAGCAACCTCCCAGACCCAACGTGAGGAGGAGTTGGCTGACTGCTAATCCCTGCTAGCAGAGCCTAAAGGTGGGATGGGGTGGCTGTGGCTTCTCAGAGGCACAAAGCTGACTGTTTAAGGAACGGAAAGCACGCCTCGTGCTTGGACCGAATCATTGCAACAGAACAAAGGACAAGGCAATGGGGTGCTCTGCTACCACCCATCCCAGAGTCTCCCCAGCCCCACCCTTCTCCTGGAGCCTCCTTCTGGGAGGGCTTGTAAACAATGGGTGCTTTGGGTGTAAAATGTCCCTCAGAGGCTTGTGTATTCAAACACTTGGTCTCCACCCGGTAGCGCTGTTCTGGAAGGGTGTAGATGTCTGAGACATGTGTCTGTGCTAGCAGAAATGGAATGCCGAGGGTCCCTGAAATATTTGTTTCTGGAACATTCTAATCTGCTAAGATGGGAAGAGCCTCTATCACACACTTCTGCTTCCATGACAATGGAAGACACTGCTCACCCCAGGGCTGCCAGGAAGCAAAAGAGAAAGGCTCTGAGGTGGCTGTATTCCATTCAAAGGCATGTCCCCAATGATCTGCCACCCTCCCACCAGGCCATACTTCCTAAAGGTGTCGCCACCTGCCCAAGTGCTCAAGGTTCGAGACCACGTTCTACCCTTCCTCAGCAGCTACCCGACTTGGTGGGTGGGACAGGATCTCATCGATGTCTCGTTTCATGCTTTTTCTTACTGTGATTAGAATAAGCATATTTTCAAAAGTGCAAGGGAATATTCTTTTTGGGCAAGGATTTCTATCTACTGTCCATTTTCTAACTCCACGGTTGGATTTCTGTCTTATTGATTTGTAGCGATGACATCAGCTACAGGGATTTTTATGCAGAGGACACCGCTGTCTGTCACAGACACACATGTATCTTGCCACTCCCAATCCTGCATGCCGACTCCATCCTCGGGAGGTAGCATACTGGTTTTTTTTTTTTAGCTTGTCTTTCCTTTTTACAATTTGCCTTTCAACTTTAATCAGGACACTTTCTGCTATGCAATAATAGCTTGCTTTTGTCTGATAGAAGAAATCAATGATGCTATTTATGGCTTTGGATAACATAATACAGAGCTCCAACGTTTTACATTTAAAAAATTTGCTTGCATTACTTTATGGTCCGTGTCTTTTTCCATTTAAGTCTTTGATCTATTGGGGTCGCTTTGGGATTTATTTTGGCTCATAAGAGGCTCATTTGTATTTTCACCAATGGTGGGCCAGTTGTTCAGTACTGTGTTGAATAACCTGCCTTTCTGTGCAGGGTGAACCCCTATTCTCTCCTTCCATAGCCCCACAGCATTTGTTGTGACAGCATCTGTCCGCTGGAGGGACCTGGCGAGGGGACACCCTGCCTAGCCCCAGCAGCTGTCTAAGGTCTAGGCAGAACACTTCATTTTTTCATCTACAAATAGGGTAACACTCTGTCAGCCCTCGGCATTAACAGAGTCCTTGAGATCCACACCAGTCTTCAAATTAGTGGGCACCATTTACCGCCAGTCACACCCATTCACACCCGTCTTCTACTTTCTAGGTATAGCCAGCCTCCATTTCCCCAGTGGTCCAGAGGGAGAACTACACATGTACTGAACAGCCCTCCAGTGTAATGTCTACATTCGGGTATTGTGTCATTTAGAGATCACTGTAGAATGTGTCTGGGTTCTATGAAAATATGCTGTTTTCCAGAAGAAACACAAGCCTAGTCCAAGTATCTGGGGTCCTGGATACTGTCCCCGTTGCTGGTTCATGAATTTGGTTTTCACAATGTTTTTAATGTCATTTCCTGCTACAGATCTGAGCACATCCTGTGCCTCTAGGATGTGCGGTAAAGTGCACAGCTAGGCCCTGAAAGGTGAGCCCCACATGGGGGTGACCAGCACATATAAGGTTCCCTACCAACAGTACCTCTCCCTAAGCCCTGCCCGTCTAGGCAGCCACAGCAGCTTTCCAGCACAGTGCCCATCTGTCTAGAGGGCCACGGAGAGCCCTGGAGGGCAGGGCCCAGGCTGTGCCTCAGGTGACTGAGCATTCCCTTCTGTGGCCCCAGCCATGGCTTTCATGTTAGAAGGTCAGGAAGTGGTTGTCTCTTGCAGGGCTGTCTTAAATTATTTCAGCTGCACCGAGGTATTTCAAAGTCAGACCAAATAAACATTCGCATCTAAAAAAGGAGAAACAGGGTCATTTGAAATGGAGAAGAAAGGCTTTCCCATGTCCCGTGTCCGGAGGGTGTGGCCGCACTTTCCAGAGAAGTGGGTTTGCTCTTTATACTTGAGCCAGGGCAAGTAGCTCAGCTGCCGTTCCTGGGGGCAAGGGTTTGCTTTTAAGTAAAATGTGAGGCGATCTGTGTTTCCTTACCCCATCTGCTCCAGAGCCACCCAGGGCCTCTCTGCTGTTGAGATAGCATCTTTTGAGTCTTGTCTGCTTTCCATGAGAAAACAACTGCCTCCAATGTGATGCCGTCAAGGCACGGAGGGAGAGCAGTGTTCCTCGACCAGAAAGAACCCCACAGCACCCTCCACGTGGACCGGCTGTTGTATGGACGCAGGCTTCTCCCGTAGGCTCACGTTTGAGCAGCTGGCCCCCAGCTACGGGCGCTCTCTTAGAACATGGGAGAAGCTTTAGGGACATGCATTCAGGTTTCAGTTGCCACATCTTCCTTATGGCTATGTCCCTCCACCTTTAAGCCTTTGAGTCTTCTCTTAAGCAGATTTTTGCCTGGTATTTGATCACAAGGAAAGAAACTAGCACAGTCCCTATAAGCCCATTCCCTTCTCTCCTGATGTTCTCTAGTGACTTCATGAAGACGGTTGGCTCGGTTCCCAGGAAGTGTGAGCCCTGCCTTCTGAGTCAGGCCTGGCATGCAGGGTGGGTATATGCTCTCTCCTTCCAGACTTATGTCCCCTTGCCTTAACTTCCCCCAATGAAATGGAGCCCAACAAGAACCACAGCTGATGCACCTCCTGCATGATGTCCCCTTTGTGTTTATACCCAGTTCCTCTGCTGTAACTACTGTGACCTGCCTCACACAGACTTACGATGATCACACACAGGTAGGACTTCTTTTCATTTTTTATACTTATCTACTTATTAATTTATTTGTGTGTGTGTGTGTGTGTGTGTGTGTGTGTGAGACAAAGACAGGGGACAGAGTGAGACATGAACATGCTATGGCATATGTGTGGAAGTCAAAGGACAACTTGCAGGAGTTGATCCTGTCCCTTCATCATGTGGATCCTGGGGACTAAACTCAGGCTGTCAGGCTTAGTGGCCAGTGCCATTACTCACCGAACCATTTGGCCGTCTGCCTGACCTTCCCTCATTTGAGACAGGTCTGACCTCAACTCAGGTACATTTCCTACCCAACCAACCCCTCTGTCCCCTTTCTAGTCAGTAGATGAATAAATTAAAAAAAAATCAAATAAAACTTCTTAGGCACTGTTGAGACTTAGGAGGCTTGACCCTGAAAACAACAACAGGAGGATGTCATGAAGGAGTCAGGCGGGTGAGGCAGCAGAGCCTAGAGCCCAGGGTTCGCCTCTTAAAGCTCCGGAGTCCCAGAGGAGAGGGTCATGGGACATAGACAGGACCTTCTAAGTGGCTTCGAGGGTGTCCTATTTGCTCTCAGTGTAGGGTCAGTAGTCACACTGACAGAGACCTCCAGAGCCAACACTAGTCCCTCCCAAGTCACTGTCAGGTCGACATCAGCCAAAATGAGAGGCAAGATGCAGACAATCAGAGGCTCTGGTGATGCTGCTTGTCACCGTCACACATCCTTCCTTGTCCCATAACCCCAAGTGCCCAGTGGCACAGAGGCTCTCAGACAGCACAGGCCACAAGGGAGGCTCACCAATTCTCAAGAACTGTCCCACACAGCAGGAGCCATCAGTCAAAACCAGCAGTTCCCAAGCATGCTATACTCAGGAACCCTTTGCTCTATCTGATCAGTAAATTTCTCCCAAAGGTCGATTTGCCAAAGGCTTGTCCCTGGGGTGGCCCTGTTGGGAGATGGTGGGGCCTAGTGGGATATCTTCAGGTTACTGGGTGTCTTCATCCCAGACCCTTCCTCTCCTCTTATTTGCATCCTGGCTGTGGTCTGCCCTGTGCTCCCTGAAATGGCGTTTCTCACCTTTACCTGTGCTGGGCAGTCCATGACCACTTGACACAAGCAGAGTCATCTGGGAATAGGGAACCTCAGCTGAGAAAATGTCCCCAATCAGATTGCCTGTAGACAAGTCTGTGTGGCATTTTCTTGATGGATTACTGATGTAGGAGGGTTCAGATCACTGTGGGTGGTGCCATTCCTGGGCTGGTGGTCCTGGGTGCTATAAGAAAGCAGGCTGAGCAAGCCCTGGAAGCAAGCCAGTAAACAGCCTTCCCCCATGCCCTCTGCAGCAGCTCCTGCTTCAGAATCTCAGTCCTGCTTGAGTTCCTGCCTCGACTTCTCTTCCTGATGGACTGTGAGTTGAAATAAATCCTTTCCTTCCTGAGTTGTTTTAGGTGCTGGAGTTTGTCACAGCAACAGAAAGCTAACCAGGACAAACGTCCACAGGCAATGGGGCTAAAAACCTCTGAAGCCATGAGCAAACATCCCACAAAACTTTATTATAAAAACCTTGAAAATAAATAAAAATATCACATACCAAAATTAACAAGACCCAAAGTCTACAGAGCTCAATGAACCTCTATTCAGTTAAAATTGGCATTTAGAATGGAAATCATGAAGCTTCATATTAAGATGTACAATTTCAGTATCCAATGTATTTTATACTTGTATCTACCACCTACCCACCCCCCAAATGCATGACAAAATTAGAACTAGACAATTAGCTTCCTAGGCTCTTTTTCTTCTTCTTTGTGCTCATGATTCATGGTGTGTGTGTGTGTGTGTGTGTGTGTGTGTGTGTGTGTGTGTATAAGGGTTTGAGTATGTGTAGAGGCCAGTGGTAAACATCAAGTGTCTTCCTCGATCTCTCTCTGCCTGATAAGCCAGGGTCTCTCTCTTGAGCCTGGAGCTCACTGGCTCACTAGGCTGCTTGGCCAGCAAGCTCAGGAGTCGCCCTTCCATTCTCACGTACCCAGTGCTGGGATCATAGGTGCTCACTGCTGTGCCCACCCACGGGTGCTGGGAATCTAAATTCAAATTTTATAAGCATTTTACTAACTGAGCCATCTCCCAGAGCCCAACCCTTTCTTCCTTTAAGTTGATGTCTTAGCTATTTGATATAGTTATGGAAACTGACTGACACAGAAACCTGGGAAAGCTGACCAGTCCATTTGCTTAGAAATGATGGATGACTCCAGAGCGCTTTATTTAAACCTTTTAATATTTACTATGGTAGACACTCAAATGAATACCCCCCCCCAAAAAAACCCCTCCACAATATCCATCTGTTTTAAAATAGTAGTAACAATGGCATTAATTAGAATATTATTTATGAAAATAGCTGTTTGTAATAAAAAGAGGGACACTATTTTATATTTTTGAAGAGCTCTCCAATGTCTGGCTTAGCAGACAGCTGGATTTCCATATCTGAATTTGCCATCAAGCTGTTATGATATTACACATCGTGCAGGCTCTGGAAAGCTCTCAACACCCATGAGAAAAATGTCTTTTATTCTCACTGAATCATTTCAACTTTTTAGATGCCTTTAAAAGAGTCTCAGGAATCCATGGCGTGGACTTTGGGAGCCACTGTTCAGGTGCTCACAAATGGGCTGAGAAAATCAAGACCCCACACACGTAAGGAACTCAGCATAGGGTAGAAGAAACAGAATCCAGGGGACGCAGGGTAATGAAGGAGCTAGATGATGTCAGTACTAGTGTAATTAATCCACAAGAGGCCCACGGGCTCTAAGCGTCAATGGCAATCAGACACAACAAACAAAAATCAATACTTTCCTTATGTGCCAAGAAGGAGATGACATTTGCAACGCCAAGAAAAATCAGAAACAATGAAAGACCTAACCACTACTTTCAGAGGCTTACACAAGGAAAGAAAATTAATTTTATTTAAAGATATAAATTGAAAGATGTGTTACTTCCTAACACATATCCGAATACGATTGCAGCTACGTGAGCTTCTTGGTTTACAGCCCTCTGCACTGTATTGTACTGAGCTGGATTTCTGTAAGGTTGTAACTAGGAGCCGGTGAGAGTGTTCACACTTGATCCCTGGTACTTACATGGTGGAAGGAGAGAATTAACTTTCACAAGTTGTCCTTTGACCTGCACCAAATGCTACCACACCTTTCCCCAGCATATACACATGAAATAAGCAAGCAGATGTAAAAGAAAAAGTTTTCAAAGAGTGTAATTAATATGTATTATAGGACAGAAGCTGCCTCTAAACAAAGGAACAGATGATCTCAGCAAGGACATACTTATAGCACATAGTATATTCAGAGGTTAACATCCTTTGCATAAAAAATATCCTGGAGGGTCATGTGAAGAAGAGGAGGAGTCTTTACACACAGCAGTGTCACATATGCCAAAGTTAGAGATGGCTGCTCACATGGAAAATTACCAGCCTCCAGTTTTGTCATGGTAAGGTCCTGTTCTTGTATCAAAGAAACCTGGTAGCAGAGAGGTTAGAACTAACAAGGCTTTTCTCAGGTTATTTGAAGCAGAACCAATAGGACACGCACACACACACACACACACACACACACACACACACACACACACACACAGAGTTCCAACTTAATGGTAGTTGGACTTACAGTTTTCCAATTTTTTCATGGTGCCAAAGTGACACATTCAGTCAAAGCGATATCTTGACATTTTCAGCAGGATTCAGTCAGGACCTCAGCTCCAGAATGTGCGGCCCACAGCTAAGGTGGGTCTTCTTACCTCCATAAACACAATCTAGAAACTTCCTCATGGATAAGCCCAGAGGTTTGTCTCCTAAGTGATTCTAGATCCATCAACTTGACAATTAAAACATCACACTGGTTAGATGAGTTAAAGCCACTTTATTTTAAAACTGTTTTCAATTTACAGTGGTTTTATCGAGGTACAACTTTACTGTTATTCAAGAAGCATCTTCTTTAAAAGATAAAGAATTCTCTTTTTCACTTGTTTTTATACATTGTACTGACTAGTGTGTGTGTGTGTGTGTGTGTGTGTGTGTGTGTGTGTGCCCGCTTGCGCATGTGTGGTGCGCATCTCATGGTATACACATGGAGGTCAGAGGATAACTTTATGGAGTTGGCCCTCTCATTATTTCTACTGTGACTTTCAGGGATTGAACTCAGGTCCTTAGGCTTGCTCAGCAAATGATTGAGCTACTGAGCTATGTTTGATGATCAAAACCACAAACCAGGATGGAATCTTTGAGGATAATAAAGAAATCTTGGTTCTTCAGCCCTCCCGTAGGGTCCTAGGGGGTATGGAGCCACCACACACCCACTCTAGGTCCCTGTCACCACCAGACTTGATACCACAGTTGGACAAAGCCACCCTCAGGCCACACTTTGTTCTGCTTCCAAATGTGACATCCAGAACACATGGAGGTAGGCGTGTCTCAGCCCAAAGGTCACCTAGCTGGTTTCCAAGGTCAGTGTGGGTCTCTGCCCTTGGCTCTTCTCTATCCCTGACCTGAGGTGAAGCATGGGTCCTGGCTTGTGGACAGGGTCAAGTAAGGAGCAGGCTGGCTGTAGGACCCCACCCCCACCCACACTGTTCTTAAAACCTGTAAAAGCTTCAGGTGTGCACGGCTGCCACTTTTTCCTTAGGTGTCTTAGAAAGGTGGCAGAAAACAGTACTCTTAGTGAGAAAACAATTCATGTAACATATGCACAGAAAGACCTAGTCTTTATCTTGCTGTCTGGAGCCAGACAGACTCCAATCCTGGCTGTCTTGCTTGTGTGAGCTAGGCACACAATCCACTCTTGCAATGGCTCAGGCTCCTCCTTTGAAAAAATTCAGAGGACAGTAATGCACCTTTATGAGATAGATGAGGTTAAACCGAGGTGTGCCCAGACCCAGACTATGGCTTGGCATTTGGCAAATACTTAATTGCCTCAGCTCTAGAACACTCTGCTCCAGTTTCTGTGAAGAGTGTGTTAACATGCATCCCTGTACTTGGCGAAGGTCTTTTTGTGAGGGACAACTTGTGAACGTTCTTTGGCAAGCATTAACACACACAGAGCACCTGAGTCAGACAGAAGAGATTCTCAGGTGTGATGTTAGGCCACCTCAACTGGCCTTCGAGTGTCCTCTGAGGACAGAGAAGGAGGCCACATGACCTGGGCTTCCCAGGCTGACATCATCTTTAGCCACCCTCGTTCTTGCACCATGGGCCCTCAGTTCCCCAAGTTCATAGATAATGAATAGATGGTCTAGTGCAAAAATATCCAAGCCTGGGGAAAACTAGCTCGGGAGATGAGAGTGCAGAAAGAGGGAAGACTGAGTCTGGAGCTTCTAGGGCGGGAGCTTGGGGCTAGAGTTCTGGAGTCCTTAGCCTGGGGCTGATGTGCACTTCAGGGTTTTAAGGTTTCCTCCTTAGCTGCCAACAGGCACTGGCTTGACCTCCCCTTCTCCCTCCTCCTCTCCTTCCTCCTCTGTCTTCCCTCCCCCTTCCAACCCCCTTCCCTTAGCCTCCCTTCACCCACTTCCTCAAACCTCTCCTGAGAGGGGAGTGGGGGCAGGGAGAGCGGGTGGCACCCACTCTGCTGGGAGTCTGCATTTATCCTGGATTGTGGCTGGGGAGGTGGGAGAGAAAATGGGTCAGCACCGGCAGCGACATGGTTGAGGACAGGGCTTCTGTTCGCTGATGCCTCCCTTGCGACTGGAGATGGCTGGCGTGACACGCAGGCATGGGTGGGCGGGGCCGCCCACAGCGGGAATGGGGGCTTGAGCGGCAGAGCGAGACTTCAGGACACCGGTGGCTGCCGCCTAAGTATCCCTGACCCAGGCCACAGGCCCGCAGATTAATCTCGGAGATGTCGCATGTCTGGCTACACTGTTCTGGGCGCTGGGTCGGAGATGGGTGTGCAGGATGCGTTAGTGACGTCCCCATGACCCCTCTCTTCTGCCTGCTTCTTCTTCTGGCTTCCTCTGGGCAGTCTCATTCAGGGTGTCATCTTCCTCCCTGCCCCCTGGTGTCAGCCACACGTTTCAGCACCCTAAGCCAGCTTCCTGGGGCGGGGCAGCATTAGTCCCCATCACCCATCCCCAGGGACCGATGTCTAGATGTCTAGATAGATGGCTTTTACCCTAGCCACTTTGGCTGTGGCCACTCCTGCATTTTGTCCTAGCAGTCCTGAGATGACTGTCCTTGTAGAATTGCTTAGAGCAAGAACTGGCCACCAAACCTAGGGACTCTGGGCTAGCCCTTGTACTACTCAACTTGTCAGACCGTGTTCCAGGCACTCTGAACTCTCCTGCCTGGGGCCTCTGTAGAAAGAGATAAGAAAGGCTCTCACTGACAATTTCCCTGTCCCCTGGTTTCCTCACACAGTCTGCAGCCCTTGGTAACTAGCCTGCCACAGTCCTTCTTGCTGATAGTGGGAGGCTGGCCATAGTCAACGCTTTGCTTGGTCTAAGTCCCTCTGAAAAGGGAGGTCTTGAGGGGCTTGGGCTTGGCCCAGTCTCCCTCGAGGACTGCAGGTTTGAGAAGTTATTTCCTGGCCAAGTATGAGGTCTCTGTTGACTGCACCGTGGTACACACACCCTTTGTGTATTCAGCACCAGCCACAGTTAGCACTATGACACAGGCGACAGCTTCTGGCCTCCATCCATCCCCACCCCCCCTTCGCCTGTATCTAGGTTGGTTGCCAGTGTGGCCCCATTGTTTGGCAAGCATTAGCTGTCTCCCAGGACTGCTGTTAGTTTGTGAGCTGTCCTCCTGTGTGTTCAGGCAGTGAGATATCCCAAGGGGTAGGACAGAGAAGTGGGACAGGAAGAAGAATAGAGAGAGGAGATGGGCAAAAAGTGTCAGTTTTCAGTGTCTGGGGCTGAAGAGGCTCTGGAGAAGTAACAAGCTCGGTTCTGCTGAGCAGCAGCCACAGACAGAACTGTTGCTCCTGAGGGAGCTATCCTGTCTCTCTTCATGCCTCTCCATGTTGAGGGAGAGAGGAAGGGTCATACCTGCCATTCCCAGGGGCACCTAGGTCAGCTAAGCCTAGGTGCTCCAGAATGGAAGAAATCTTGACACCCTCCTCCACTAAGTCTAGAACTCTCAATCTCCCTATTACATCCACTCACTGACCATGAAACTTTTCTCCTTAAGAAAATGGCAAACAGGACAAAGTAATATGACTTTTAAGTATGACCCATAGAAAACCAGAACTCTCAAAGATTCAGTTTCTAATCCTGTAGGCCTTTAAGGAGGGAGAACTTGGGCCCTGCCTCTGCCCACCCAGGATTCTTTCACCCCTGGGTTGAGCTGTGGCCAGTACTGCTGATTCTGCCCTTGGCGACGCACCGGCCGCATCAGACTCTGCCAGCTGGCTCCAAGGCTCTAGGATTTCAGACCAGTCATCAAACATAAATACAGAGCCCTGTGGGCCTCTTGAACACCACTCCCAAGAAAAACAAGGCAGGGGCCCTGCCAATTCAGTTATGAGAAAGATAGCAATTTAGTTTAACTTTGTTGTATTTGACTTTTTAGTCTACTTATCACCTTCTAGAATCTTTCTTCCTCTCCCTAAACTCCAGACGAGTCCTAAGGTTCAGAAGTTCTCAGGGAAACCAACACTGGGTGTAAAGACTTGGAAGACTTTTTTTTTTTTTTTTTTTTAATTATTTTTATTTTTTATGAAGCAACTCTCTTTAATGTCTGTTTATGGTCAGGAACAGTCTGCAGCCTCCCATGGCAACGTCTGATTAAACAGTGCCCAAGCTATCCCGGGGCAATAGACAGATAATTGCCCTGCTTAATTTCCCCATTTGATGCATAATGAAAGCCCTGCTCATTTTGAATGTGTGGGAAAGAGACAACTTCAATATATTTGGACTTGCAGATGAATTTTTAGTATTGTTGTCCTGGCACACAGAACTGTGGCCCTGGTTATCTCTGTCATAGTTATTATACACGTTTGAGAACAGAACAAGCCGTTGGTGCCAAACAGCAGCAGAACAGGTCGTGGAAGGGAGGCACCTTTGTCTGTCTTTTATGAAATACAATGCACACGAACGGCAGAACATTTTCTCCCCCAAATAATAGGTGAAAATCATTTGTCATTGGCAGTCTTGCCATTTCCTGTTGTCTTAGACCAGCTATAGGTTTTTCTCAAGCAAGAAGCAATCATCACAATCTGTTCTTCTGTGTAACTGCTGGTGATAGAGAGCCAGCAACAAGGTCTGCTTGGACTTAACTGTGCTACTCTGGAAAGTTTACTTTGCCTTTCCGTGTCTTATCTGTTAATGGATGACAGCTCATTCTCCTTCCCTTCTCCTGCACTCCTTTATTCTTTGTATTGTGTGTGCATATGTATGTGTGTGCATTCATGTATATTTGTGTGTGTGTGAATTCATGTATATTTGTATATATTCATATGTGTGTGTGTGCACATGCTCCTGAATGTGAGAATCTAAGCTTGTTTGTGTGAAAGCCTGCATGTGTACAGCATTTGTGTGGAGGTTAGAGGGTCTTCCACTTGTACATATGCCGGACCTGCTGGCAGATGAGCTTCTGGGACTTCTCCTGTTTGTGTCTGCTGGAGTTACAGATGTGCGTGCCCATACCCAGGTTTACCTTGGTTCTGCGGATCGGCACTCAGATCCTCACCTTTACCCTAGTAATCAACATACCCACTGAGCCATCTCCCTAGCCTCCTTCCTCTTTTAATTCTTCCTTCTTTCTTTTATTCTAGAAATTGCTATTTCAAATATTACCAGAGGTGGAACAGGATGAAACTCTCACGAGCTTCACTGTCAGCATAGAAAATGTCTTGTTTCATCTCTACCTGCGTTCACCCATCTTCAGTTCCCAGACATCTGTAGGTTTATCAATGAATGGCAACTGTAGAACCGTAGGATTCTGACAGTGGAGACCGAGGAACTAACTATCAAAGGATTAGCTCTCTGTCCATCTTGTCTAGGCATCGTGTGGAAGCAGTCAGCTCACGACTTGACTGGCATTGAAGAGCCTTCATAAGGCTTCCCTCACTGGTCTGGCAATCAGGCAGGGTAGCTCAGTTTTCCACATGGCCTCTGGAGCAGGCTAGCTTTGGCTTGCTCCAACAGTGGCAGCACTCCAAGAGTTGCCAGAGGCAAGAGAAGGCAAGCCCCAGTATGCAAGGGCTTTACAAGCCCCTGCTTGCATCATGTTGGCTAACTGTCTCCTTAGCCAAAACAAGTCATGCAACCAAACCCAGAACTGATGTAGGAGGGGATATGCAAATAACCTTGAAACAGGCCTGGGAGGCCATTACTTCAGCAACTGTATGGCAAGAACTAAAGGATAATGACTCTTCTCCTTTTTCACATAACCTGGGTCTATTATCACAGCCTACAGGACCAACTACAAATCTTTACAATTGACATCCACTTAGTACTTAGGGTTTTCTAATTGTCACACAGATTGTTTTTAAATGATTGGTGCTGTGGTCTCAGGTTCACGGGTTGACTGTTTGGTCCTAGCCAGTGGCACTATTATTTTGGGATGCTCTGGCAACTTTGGGACGTGGGGCCTACTCTCCAGTTATGTCTAAGAGTGTGCCTCTGAAGGTTATACCTGGCCTCTTGCCCCTTTCCCTTCTCTCTTCTTGTACTCCCTGAAAGGAATCTCCCTCCACCTGCTATAACCCCGATGCTCTGCCCTAAAGCACGAGGCTGGGCAACCATGGAAGAGATCTCTGAAGGGTGAGACTGGGGAAATGTTTTTTCCCTGAAGCTGCATCCGTCGAATGTTTTGTCATAATGCCAACAGTAGTAACACTGAGTAAAGTAGCTCACACAGCTGCTTTAGGTCAGAGGAGTCTAAATGAACACCCATTGCATTTGCATATAGCCCACCAACGCCGTGGACATGAAAGGCAGAGCTCGGACTCAGCTCCTGCTGTATACACTCCCACAATGCAGATCACCTCTGACACCAGCCACCTGCTACTTTCCCTCGACCAGCAAGCAGCCATTACTGTGGCAGGTGCCAACCAGGTGTCCTCTTACCAATTGATTTATGATACTACCTAGATAAATGGGCACACCCCATAGCTTGAGGGCTATCTCCAGCTGCCTCCCCATCACCACTTGTTTTAGTTAGGGTGATTTTTACTGCCTTGAAAAACCAGCAAGTTGAGGAGGAAAGGTTTCTTTGGCTTACACTTCCACATTATAGTCCATCACTGAAGGAAGCCAGGACAGTTCCTAGAGGCAGGACAGGACAGGAACCTAGAGGCAGGAGCTGATGCAGAGGCCATGGGGGGGGGGGTGTTCCTAACTGGCTTGCTCCCCATGGCTTGTTCAGCCTGCTTTCTTATTGAACCCAGGACCATTAGCCCAGGTCCACAATAGGCTGGCCCCTCCCCTATCAGTTACCAATTAAGGAAATGTTCTCCAGGCTTGCCTACAGCCTGATCTTATGGAAGTATTTTCTTAATTGAGGCTTGCTCCTCTCAGATGACTTTAGCTGTGTCAAGTAAACACAAAACTATCCAGCCCACCATTTAAGATGCCCACTGAAAGCCCCAGGTTGCCTCATCAGTGCAGCTGATCTTTGCGGGGTTCCACAAATCCCTAAAGCTGCAGTAGTTTGCTAGATATATTCACAGAGCTTGGGAAAACACTTTCTCAAGCTCAATGTCAGAAGATCTAGATGAAGACAGGCAAGCGGTGAGGTGTGAAAAAGGGGCCTGGACCCTCTCCCAGCCCACGGTCATCCAGACCTCCCATAGGCTCTGCCCTCAGGATGCTTTATAAACCCCGACCTGTATCTTCATGGAAGCTTCACTACAAAGGCATGATCAATTAGCTCACAGACCGACGATGATCAACTGAACACTGAGCTTTCTCTCACTGGCCTCAAGGTCGGGGGGGGGGGGGGAGACTGAGGCAGGTGCCTTCCTCAGTTGCTTTCCTCTTAGTAGGGTTTCTCACTGAACTTGGAACTGACTTGTTGGCTTAGGCTTGCTGGCTAGTAAACTCCAAGACATGACTGTCTACTCCCTCAGGGCTGGGACTACAGCAGTAAGTATCAACGCATCTGGCTTTTACGCAGGTGCTGAGGCTTCAACCTCAGGTCCTCATGCTTGTGCTGTGGGCACTTTACCAACCAAGTCATCTCCAAGCCCATCGGTCAAATTTTCTGTATAGGTATTTAAAGGATAATTCAAATTTTATTTGGTAAAGGAGTCAGGGAGTATGTATAGTAAGGGCCACACAACCAACAACTTGGTCTCGGTCATTCCTCACCTGTCACTGGAGGGAGGCTGCTATAGAGGCAAGCAGAGGAGAGTAGTGGCTCCCAGTAAAACTACTTATAAAAACAGGGCACTGCCTGTAGGCCATAGTTTTCTGGGAGGTATGGCACCAAACAGATTTTTATGGGGTTTAGAAAGCTCTCGACAACTTACTGTTAGCTGCATCACACAAATTTCTAAAACCCCAACTTGGGATCCTCTAGTAGGTTTCTCTACAGCAGGAGCTATAATGTTTTGGGGGTTTTCAAGTTTTCTTGCTCAGCTTCATCTTTTTTTTTAACAATCGGCTTTCCCTGTCTCAAAATGTCACTGTTCTGCGGACACCTCTGTGTGCTGTTTCAGTGGGAGTCGTTAGATCCTGCTGAGTGTGACTGAGAGTAAATGTCCTCAGCCGTGATGCAGCTGTGTACACGCTATGTCGTTCCTGATGTTTGCAGCGATGCTACAAGTGTCTGCCCATGAAGCAGATTCTGATAAGTCTCGATTTGTGCAATTGCAGGCTGATTGGGAAGGTGTCTGGGAGGACACGGAGCCACTGTGGCCTCTGCTCACTGTGACCATTCTCTCTGGCCTAGGGCTTGGGCTCCTGCTTAGGCTTCGCAATCTCAGCCTTGGACAGGGGTCAGCCTGGGACTCCTGTCTGCCCTGGACTGGCAGGCCAGATATCTTCTGCCACAGCTACTGGTTGGTCCCAGTGTTCTGCTTCTTCTTTCCTCAGAGGGTAGGTGGGAAAGAGATGCCATAGCAGCGAACTTCCATATGCTGACCCACAAAGGTTAATATGTCTGCTCCTGCCCCTTGGTCAGTTCTGATCTGTGCTAAGGTCTATTTAGCTTTCTTAGTAAGTAACAGAGATGACTGTGAGCAAGCATCTAGATACTGCCAGGATAATCCACCTCACCTTGAGCTAGCTTTGTTCTCAGGGGTCAGAGAATGAGGCAAGAAAGCCCATGTCCCATGTGGACTTTGTTTTTCAAAGCACCACGGGGTGGCCTCTGCGTTTCCTGCTCCCTGGATTTGAGTTTCCTGCAGCCTTGCAGGGCTCTTCTGGCTTCTAGCAGAGAGGCTTGGAAAGTTCCTTGTCACCACTGAATCTCTTGATGCTCTCTGTCCTTTGGTGGATGGAGAGAGGAGAGACTGCTCTTTCTAGGACCTGAGCCTAACAGGTATTTTGGAGGAAGGTGTGTGTCCTAGTTTTACTTACATTGTTATGATAAAATACCCTGACCAAAAGCAACCTAGAGGAGAAGAGAGATTATTTGGCTTACAGTCTCAGGTTAGTCTTTCACTCAGAGCAGCTAGTCAGTCAAGAATAGAGAAATGGCCACATCTCTGCTGCTTGCTAGGTGGCCTGTGCTCAGCTAACTCTTTTTACTTATACACTCTAGGGCTACCTACCCAGGGAATGGTATGGCCTATAACACACTGGGCGTATCAATTAACAGTAAAGACTCCACCCTAACCCCAGACATGACCACAGCCTAGCATGATCTAGGCAATTCCTCAGTTCCTCAATTAAAGTTCTTTCCAAATAATCTTAGGTTGTAGAGAGTTGACATTTAAACTAACTGGCAGAATTAGGCTCACCTCCCATCGTGTCTTTTGGAGGAAGCTGGGACTCATCTTGTCTTTAGACATGGGACCCAGTGCATGGTCTCAGTCTGAGATACAAGTGGCCACTGTACACAGGAAGTAGTGTTAGAGCCAGCGTTGATAGCTGAGTGACTCACAGCTTGTCTTACATCTGTCAGGCAGAAGGCCTTTGCCACACTAACCATGACTGTTAGCCTGGAATGACTTGGACAGATCAGTAGGCTGGAGAACATTCCTGCTTCCAGACAAGGCTAATTCCAGAATGTCAGGTCTGAGGCACATGTCATTGGTGGCTTTTGGAGACAGTCAGGGAGGGAAGCGTATCTCCTAGCCACTCTTCTAGAATGTTCCATCTTACACCAGCAAGGAGCATCTGTAAGGCCACACACAGCCTCAGTCACGGTTATTTCTGGTCTAATTGTTCTAGTCTGTCACTTGGAACATTCACTGCTGGTTGGTCTTGGCCTGATAGCTCATACGCCCTAAGATTGGCAGATAGAACAGGTCAAGGGCTGGGTGCTGGAGGATCCCGGGAGCTCAGGGGGAATGGTTCAGACAGCACCAAATGTCATACCTACGTAGGCAAAGGAGCCTCTGGAGGTAAGGTAAAGTCCAGAGAAGAGATGAAAGACAACCACAAATAGAAGAGGGGGTGAAAGAAGGGATAGGGCTGAGACAGGGATGGCGGTCGGAGGGAAGTGCAGTGTGAGGAGATGCAGTCCCTCCAGCCACTTTGAATCATTGAGCCCACATCAGTCAGACTCTCTTCACCTCACCACCTATGGGCTCTCCTGGAGACAAGCAGCCCCACTCTGTAGAAGAAGCTGCAGGAAGCCAGAGCAGCTAGGGCTGGGCTGAGTGCTTCCGGGACACTGTAGTGTATGTAGGATGATAGGAAGGGCAGCCAGGCCTCAGAGCAGGCTTCCAGCTGGACTCTGCAACCTTCTGCTCCTGGTGATAAGACCTAGACAAGTCCGGAAGTAAAAAAAGGTGCAGACTGCACTCCAGCAACCAGAAATAGAGGCCAGGCAGAAGCTCCCAGTGGAGCAGAGCTTCAGGCTGGGCCAGGGCTGGGGCACTCCTGTGTGCTCGGTTCTCTTAGCTTCATTCCCAACAGGCTCTGGGACAAATGTTGGCTTCTCTAGGCAAGAAACTCCTAGCACTGGTTTGCTAATGCTTGACAGAAAGTGATTGAAGTCTGCTGCTGGTGACATCTAACAAGGATGGCCCACCTGCTGGTGACAGCCTGGGAAGGTGAGAAGGTGCTTGCCCAGCACCCTTGTTTCCCCCTCTTCTGAGTTACAGAGAGCTCATTTGCAGCTCTCCCTTAACTTCCTTTGTGTTCATGATAACAGACAGACAGACAACAAGGAAAAGCTGTGCAATTTCTTCAGTTTTAACCGCAGAGGCCCACAGGAAGCATGAGCTTAGGATTTCCTTCACACACAAGGGCAAGGGCTGGTGGCACAGGGGATGGCTCTGCTGCTGTAGCACCTCAGGCTCTCTGAGATAACTGTGTGGTTGGCCAGGTGGAGAGGGCTCCATGCTGGAAGACAATGAAAAGCTTCCAGTGGGGCTTGTCCTCCACTAGCGCGCCCCTCCCCCTCTTCCTGTCTCCCCCTGCCTTTCCCTTCTGCCTCTCCCTCTCCCCTCTCCTCCCACTTTCCATATTCAGAGTCAAACTCTAAGTTTAGTCCTACAATGCTACCCAAAGGGCAACTTCTAGAGAGGTGAATTCAGGCACCCACTCCAGGAAGACTGAAGAAGCAGGGCTGAGAGATAGGAGGTATGGGGGGGGGGCGTCAGGAAGCTGTGGGGAGTCAGGCAGAAGAGGTACAAGAGATACCTGGATGTTGGTGCGAGGGTTGCAGAGGAGAGGCAAGAGGGAAGGACCAAGAAGGATGGGGCAGGACGGGGTGGAGAAGGGCGGAGACCTGGGGAGATTGCAGAGGGCTAGCTCTAGGGCGGGGGTTGAGAATCCTTTTCATTTCTTGTTCAACTCCAAAGTTGCTCATCAGCATGATTTTTAAAGATTTCTTGAATAACAACAGCACATTTGTCTAGACATGAAAGAACACCTGTGGCTATTGTCTGCCATCTCCTAAAGCTGCAGCCCAAGCCCGTCTGCTCAAAGGTCAGGACATCTGTAGGGACGCAGCAATCAAATTGTGTGTTTGGGGAATAACTAAAGGAATGGTGTTCTTGAAGGCGGCTAGAAACAGGGACAGGGTGGGACCCCGAGGACTGGCCTACTGAGACAGAAGCACCTGAGGACCCACAGGAAGGACAGGTATCCTTCCATGGTCTTCTATGTTCCTGTCAATTCAAGGTACAGGGCCATCAGGTGCCAGATACTCAAAGACAAAAATGAAGCCAGGAGCATCTGGCAAAGGAGGGGAAGCCCAGGAC
>CM052703.1:125739501-125802001 GCA_028551405.1 Uromys caudimaculatus | reverse complement strand
GGGGAGAGCCCCTTGTGGGTGGTACCATCTGTGGATGGCCTCTGCATCAGCTCCTGCTTCCTGACCTGTTTGAGTTCCAGTCCTGACTTCCTTTCATGATGAACAGCAGCATGGAAGTGTAAGCTGAATAAACCCTTTCCTCCCCAACTTGCTTCTTGGTCATGATGTTTGTCCAGGAATAGAAAACCTGACTAAGACATATCTTAAACTTGGTTTGGAGCACTTTCTTTTGCTTAGGCAGTAGTCTCTGGAATTGCCTAAAGTTCTTGACAGAATGTTAGTTTTGGAAATTAACCACAAATCAGATGTATCATGATTGAATGCTAGAGTAAGCCATCAAAATAAGTAAGTGGGTTTTCGTCACTGCAAAAGATATTACGAAGTGTTTTAATGCTTGAATTTCAGAACAACAAACCTCGTTAAGCTCCGTGTGGTTTCCAGTTATTGTTCTAAGGTCATTTGTGGATTCAACAGCTCAGCGTACACTAAGTCCTCGGAGCAGTTGTCTTCCACTCGGCACAGACTTCCTGTTCTCCTAACCTCAGCTGACTATGATTCAAAACTGTCAAATGGAAAACCCAGAAGCAATTAAAAAATCTTAAATAACCCCTGTTACAGCCAGTGGTTAAATTGTATTTTGTCATTAGTTACTATTAATTTAACTGCGGTTAATTTACGAATCACACTTTCTCAAACATGCATGTGTGTGCGCGCACACACACACACATATGATGAAAAAAACTGTGTGCAGGTGTCAGTGTTACCCACAGGTCTAGGCATCAGCTGGATGCCTTGGGATACTTCTAGTGTGGGTGAACGAGGAGGATGAGTATGTATGCTCACAGTGCTGGCTTGTCTTTTGTCAACTTGACACATCTGTGAGAGGAAACCTGAGTTGGGAAATGACCCCATCAGATTGTCCTAGGAGCAGGGCTGTGGTGCGTTTTCTTGACTGATGGTAGGTGTGGAAGGCCCAGCCCACTATGGACAGTGCCACACCTGGACAGGTGGTCCCGGGTTATATGCAAAAGCAAGCTGAACAAAACAGGGGAGCAAGCCCTGTCCCACGGTCTCTGCTTCATTCAGCCCCTACCTCTCCGGTCCTTCCTTGAGGTCCTGTCCTGACTTCTTTAGGTATTGGATTATGATGTAGAAATGTAAGCCAAAGAATCCTTTCCCCCTCACGGCACTTTTGGTGAAGAAACTTGAGTTTGCCCGGTGTCAGCCAGGTGTCGGGATGCTAACGCTATGTGTGTAGCCTTCTGATCTTTTGTAGTGGATGCTATTCCTGCATCCTTGGTGGGAACTTTAAAATGTGAAGTCTTCAGTGATAATTTCCTTCCTGCAAGAATTTTTCCTTTTTAAAAATTCACTGTTTACTTTTTTGAGATAGGGTCTCACTGTGTAGCTCTGACAGGCCTGGAATTCACTTCATAGACCAGGCTGGCCTTCAGAGTGCTAGACTTAAGGTTGTGTGTCACTGTGCCTGGCTCATGCACAAGTTTTCATTTGCCTTTCACATGTACAGCAAAGGCACCAGTGGCCCAGGAACAACTGTGACATCCTTAGAAAAAACGATGGTATAAATTCAGCCTCCAAACCCAGATATGATGGACAGAATTCTAAGATGCCTTAGGATTCCCATTTGTTAGGGTTTACTGCTGTGAACAGACACCATGACCAAAGCAACTCTTTTAAGGACAACATTTTTTTTTAAGATTTATTTATTTATTATATGTAGGTACAACTGTAGCTGTCTTCAGACACTTTACTTTTTTTTCTTCTCTCCAGCCCCCCTCACTTGCTGTAGCTATCTTCAGATATCCCAGAAGATTTCATTACAGATGGTTGCGAACCATCATGTGGTAGCTGGGATTTGAACTCACAACATTTGGAAGAGCAGCCGGTGCTCTTAACCACTGAGTCATCTCTCCAGCCCCCTAAGGACAACACTTAATTGGGGCTGGCTTGCAGGTTGAGAGGTTCAGTCCATTATCATCAAGGCAGGAACATGGCAGCATCCAGGCAGGCATGGTGCAGGAGGAGCTGAGAGTTCTGCATCTTCATCTGAAGGCTGCTAGTAGAATATTGACTTCCAGGCAGTTAGGGTGAGGGTCTTAAAGTCCACACCAGTGACACACCTCCTCTAACATGGCCACACCTCTAATAGTGCCACTCCTTGGGCCAAGCATATACAAACCATCACACCATCCCAGAGCACAATCTTTACATACTGCCTTCTGCCTGAGTGTGTAGAATGGTCTGGATCACAGGTGTCACTTTTATGAGTGACATCATCTGGACATCACAAGAGGGAACTGTTCACGTTATCCTGGGCATGCCTGACCCAGTCAGGGGAGCCTATAACAGAAGGTCAGAGAGACCTGGCTTGGAAGGTACAAAACCCCTGTGTTGCTAACTGCCTATGGGGCTCTGGGGGCAGAAGGACAGCCTCAGTTGACAGGTAAACCATTAGGTGACCTAAATTACTAAGGAAGTGGCGGATTCTAGTCTTGTACTACAAGATTGAGGAGAGTCAGGTGGTAAGCTTCATACAAGTGACGACAGAGCAGGGTATGGCAGATCCCCGAGCAAAGGATCTACTTGGCCGCGTGTGGACTCCTGACGTACCAGTCTATGAGGTGAAAGAGCCGTGAGCTCTTCAATCAGTGCTGTGTACTTGGTGTGCTTTGCCTTCTGAGGGCTCATGTGCGGGACGGTCCGTTTTCCATGTGGCCCATGTTGAGATGTTGGGCCCTTAAAGAGATGGGGCTTGACTGGAGGGGAGTGTCCTGGGGCTCTACCCTCATGAATGGTCAATGCTACACCACGGGAGTGCTAAATTGGCTAAATTGCCAGGAAAACACCACTGTAAGCCTGCCACCTCCCCAAATCCCTCTTTTAAACGTGCCTCTACCTTCATGATATCATCTTCCATACGGCCCTCCTCAGAATCCAGCCAAAATGAGAGTCACGCTCTTGAGTCCCCTACTAAAGTACACAACCTCAGGTACTTAAGGGAGTGGGAACTCTCAGTCTAATCACTGCCACACTGAAGGGAGTCACATGGCCTGGAAACGGAATTTTCCAGCAACCTGGATCAGTTTGGAAGAGGACTACGGTCTGACAGAGCAGTGGGACTCAAAACACACCAGAGCAGTTATCAAATTCAGACAATTTGTTTACTAGGGTAGAAAAACCACATGTGCCTCCCCATGACAGACTCCTTTCCTGGATGTGTCTCTGCACTGGCAAAGGGAGTTTCCACTGCCCCTTCTCTGGAGATGGCAGCTCTCAATCAGGAGCCTCAGGGAGGACCCTGGGAGGGGGTTCAGTCCTCCCTGCCCCTCGCTGCCACTGGCGCGTCTCCTGGGCTCCCTCCTGGAGCTGCTGTGCTACTTTGGGAGACCTTTGTCAGGGATGATTTTTTTTTCTTTTTCCGAGACAGGGTTTCTCTGTGTAGCCCTGGCTGTCCTGGAACTCACTCTGTAGACCAGGCTGGCCTCGAACTCAGAAATCCACCTGCCTCTGCCTCCCAAGTGCTGGGACTAAAGGCGTGCGCCACCACTGCCCGGCTAAGGGATGATATTTTCTAAAACTTCCCATGACAGTATTTTCACTCTTCTAGGTCTCTCCTATTCCCCCTAAGAAGTGGCTTCCAGTTTCTCGGTTTGCACTGGAGAGAGCCAGCACTGTAGATTCGCAGGACAGCTGGTCCCAGAGGGTAGGACAGGGGACTGGAGGGAAAGAGCCAGGACCATTTCTCTGAGAGAAAAATGGGTTGAAGACAGGTGTCCTTGGGATTCCCTCCCTCCAAAAAGACCTCAGGTAGCTCTTACTCTTGCACAGTATCCTACGTCTGAGCAACTTCTGTGGTGTCCCTCCTTGGGTTTCTGGGTCACAGTCTGGGAGTGATTGCCCATGTCAACCATCATTGCTGACGCATTGGCTTATACCCCAACTTCTCTGAGTCCTCTCCCACCTGCGTGCTGTTATTAGCCACATGGGACTATGCTCAGCATACCAAACTGTACAGAAAGAGGGAAATCAGAGCTACAGGCTGCCTATAGCCACCGGACCCCCTCTGGCTCTATGAGAATGTCCTCTGAGGATTTCTTCGTACTTCTGTCTCCTTCAAATTCCACTCTTCTTCTCTTTCTCCTAGGTCATGTGATCCAGGTTCACATTACAAACTGAGTTCCGGAGTCTGGTTCATGGAGGTGCTGAGGATCTGGAACCTCTGGGCCTTGGGAGATATTTCTGGAAGATGTCACTTTCAGGACTGCCTACAACAACTTGAACAACTTGGGCACCCAGTTCCTCACATGGTGAGACTTTAGGACCTGGTCATGGTGGGTGGCTTTGCTGGGTAACATCTGAGGCTTAGACACTTTCCATCTGTTTTTCTTGGGACATTTCCCTCCCTGATCCCAGACACCATGGTGTCAGGAAGTCCAGGCAACATAGGGAAGCCATGAGTCAGGGTTCTGGCCACCAGCCCAGCTCAAGTCCCCACCACCAGCAGTGTTTGACTGCCACATACGTCAGGGAAGAGCCTTCCGCTGGTCCCAGACAGAGCGAGGAAGCCCACAGAAACCACAGCGGATAATAACTGATTAGTATGCCCTTTTAAAATTAGCCTTTTTGTTTTGAGGTAGCTGTATGAGAAGTCAACAGTGCTAGGGAGATTCCCCTGTACTCTCCACCAGTTCTGCCAAGGATAACATCCTGGAAAAAAAGAAAAGAAAAGAAAAGAAAAGAAAAGAAAAGAAAAGAAAAGAAAAGAAAAGAAAAGAAAAGAAAAGAAAAGAAAAGAAAAAAGAAAAAAAAAAACCCAGACAGTGCACCCGAGAAGCAGCCACGCCCACAGCCACACCCACAGAACTCCTGCCTAGCAGCTTCTGCCTTTTATATGAAGCCGGTCCTGGTACTCCTCACACCTTTCCTAACTCCTGATGACTACACTATGGTTGTGGAATTTTTCATTTCAAAAGTGGTACAGGGATGGAGTGTCAGTGTTTTGCTGTTTAGGTTAGCTTCTTTTACTCAGGGTGACTCTCCCCGAGGTTCATCGCAATTGCATGTGTATCAGCTTGTTCTTTTTGTGTCGTCTCGTTAAGCCTTCTCTTGTTGAGTTTCTGGGCTGTTTTCACGACAAATCTTTTACAATCCAAGCTGTTCCCGGCTCTCGTGTGCAAGCTTTCATGTGAAAAACGTGCATCGTCATTTTTCTGGGATGAGCGCCACGGTGCAACGGCTGGGTCCTACGGTACTCACCCACTCCATATTCTAAGATGCCAACGGCTTCCCAGCATGTCTGTGCCATGTCGTTCTGTACGAGTCATCACTTTCTAGTCCTCTTTGCCAGCGTTTATTATTTTTAATTGTGGCGAAATATGTGTGACCTTAAACTTACCATCTTAGTTCTGACTGGAGAGCCCAGTATGTTCAGGGCACCATTGCTGGGTATCCAGAATCCTGAAATCCTTCCACCTTGCTAGTCTGAAACTGTTCTTACCAAGCACAGACTGTTCCTCCTCCCTTCCCCCACTGTCAGCCCAACTCCACCCACTTCCCATTGACTGATTGAGCTCAGTACATGTCTTTAAGGTTCATCCCTGTGCATGTGCATTCTTTCCTTTTTTAGAGTCAAATAGCATTCCACTGTATGGATATACCATATTTTTTTATGGCACCATCCACCAATGGGCACTTGTGTTTCTTCCTCATTTGGGCTATTGTGGATAATGCTGCAGTGAGTACAGGTATGAAAATACTTCTTCAAGTCCCTGCTTTCAGTCTCTCTCAGTACCACGTCCAGAAGTAGAACTGCTGATCATGACAAGTCTTTCAACTTCTGTGTACATATATGTTGCATGTGTTCATGTGTGTGCAAGTCTGTGTGCTTGCAAAGCAAACATTTTACCTACGGAGCAATCTCCCCAGTTCTGAGCAGGTTTTGTGAGTTTTGAGGAATTGGATTTTAATGGGTGCCATGTTGTCTTACTGTGGTCCTGTATTCCCTAGTGCTTAATGATACCAGGTTTTCCCCTCTACTTGTGGCCATCTATGTGTGTTTGTTGAAATATTTATGCAAGTCTTTTTCCTGTTTTTCAGTTTCTTTTGGCTGCTGCTAAGTAGTCGTAATTCTCTCCGTAATCTTTATACTAACCCTTTATTAACTATGTGACTTGCAAACACCCCGCTCCCCTGCCCCCATTCCACAGGTCTTGTCTTCATTGCGGTAGTTGTATTCTCTGATACATGAGCTCTCAGCTTCAGTATGGCCTGACTTTCTTAGTTTTAATGTATTGCTTTTGCTTTTAATGTCATGCTCAAAAAGTCATTGTCAACCCCAAGGCTGTGGAACACTTTCCCCCTGTTTCTTCTAAGAGATTTATATTATTAGCCCTTACAGTTAGGCCTCCCTCTGACACATTCAAACTTATCCTGGTTTTTTTTTTGTTTGTTTGTTTGTTTTTTTTAATTTTTGATACTTTATTTACATTTCCAATATCTCCTCTTTGGAAACCCCCTATCCCTTCCCCCTCCCCTTATCCTGTATTTTATAAGAAATGGATCCACCTTCTTTTCTTCTCTCCCTCCCTCCCTCCCTCTCTTTCTTCCCCCCTGACTTTTAGCTTTCTGGCCATTCTTTGTTAGAGTCCTGTCTTTGTCCCGTTGAAGAGTCTTGGCTCCATTCCTCATTTACTCTACTTCGTGGAATGAAATGTCGCCTCATTGTAGAATGGATACTAAAGCCAACTATAAAAAGAAAGTTAAATATGAAAGGTTAGCTCCTGGGCTCACTATTTCATTCAAGGGGTTTGCGTCTTTGCCTTCTCACAGGCCCATACCATTTGAATGCTAGAGCCTTGTGATAGGCTTTCTGTACAGGAAGCATGAGGTCTCTGGCTTTGTTCTTTTTCAAGAGTATTTTGGCTATTTTGGGGCCTTTTGAGGCTTCATGTAAATTTTAGGATGGGCTTTTCTATTTCTGAAGAAACAATAATTGGAATTATTAGGCTACTCTGTATATTATAACAGGCCCTTGGGAACAGTTTCTGAAAAGCGTGGGCTACTCACTGGGGCCACAAGGTACCTGAGCAATCAGGATGAAAGCCCGATGTCTTTGTCTTCACTCTGCTCCTGTTACCTTTACTTTGTGGTCACCCACTCACCTCTGCATGCAAGCACCATAACCACTTTCTCTTCCCCCTTTAAGGTGGAAGGCTCAAAGCATCATTGTCCTAACCCTGCAGGCACCCAGAGTCCCTGGAACAACAAGGCCTCAAAGGCAGGACAGTGTGGCCCCCAAGATGGAAGCAGTTGTTCTCTCTGATGGAGAGGTAAGCCCCTGGATCAGGTCCCCTTGGGTGGTTACTGCAGTTGGCAGATTAGCAGTGTGTCAAACCATTTTGTAGGACAGGAACTGAGAGAAGGATCAAGATAACCACACCTTGAGCAGGTCTGCTTATGTAGAACCCTTTGTCTGGACCAGTGCCTCCTCTGCTCAAGCCTGAAGCTCTCCTTGGTGCAAACCTAGGCTCCCTGGATCTCCTTTTTTTGTTCTTTTCTTCCCAACTCACAAAATCTCTCTTTTCTGTTTTTGCCATTATACCTCTCCTTAAGGGATGGATGAGACTGGTGGCTGAGCCTAGACTGGTGGGGCTGCCAGAGCCTGGCCTTCTACCTTAACACGCCACTTACAATATTGACATTTTAAAAATTACTTTTTTTCAATCGTGTGTGTGTGTGTGTGTGTGTAAGAGAGAGAGAGAGAGAGAGAGAGAGAGAGAGAGAGAGAGAGAGAGATCTTTAACTTCTTTCAACAGCATTTTGTAGCTTTCCTTCTTTGATTACATTAATTAAATATTTTATTCATCTCACCACTGTTATCTTGCCTTTTTATTGATTTCACCTGGTTCTCTTCCTGAAGGTAGATATTAAAATCCCCTACCATGTACTGTAGAGTTGTCTGTTGCTTCCTTCGATTCTGTCAATATTTTCCTTATGTATTTAGGAGCTCTGTCACTTGGTGCCCATATATTCATAATAACTTTTTCATCTTGGGAAATTGTGTGTGTGTGTGCCGTCATGGTGTTGTGTGTGTGTGTATGTATACGGTATGTGAACAAAGGCGTGGCGGTGTGAAAGCAGGCATGTATCTGTGTCTGTGGGATGCTAATGACAAGCGGCTCTCCTCAATGGTCCTTCACATTTATTTGTGAGACGGGATCTTTACTGAACCTGAAGCTCAGCAGTTTGGCGGGCTGACTGGCCGATTTACTTCAGAGGTCTTCCTGACTCCGTGGCCCCTTACAGACACGGGCTGCCATGTCTTTTAAACCAAATTCAAGTTCTTGTGCTTGCATGGAAGACACTTTGACCATCTGAGCCATCTCTCTCTTTAGTCCCCAGTCTTTTTTCTTTTTTTAAATCTATGTATAATTTCTTTATATGCCATAATGTTTTGTGTGTGTGTTTGATAAAAAACTCTTTTGTCTAGTATTAGTATAGTTACCCCAGAACCTTTTTAATTACTGTTCCAATGGATTACTTTTCTCCATCTCTCCTTAAAAAGTTGAATATCTTTTGTTCACTCTTTAGCAATATTATACATGTAAACAATGAATTCTGATCTATCCACTACTGATTTCCCTTTCCTGCTCCCCTCAGACACCCCCAGCATGTTCCGCTCCCAACCTCATGTGGAACTAACCCCTCACTTTTTTTTTTTTTTTGGTAACCTATTGAGTCCAATTAGTGCCAACTGTTAAAAGCTTGTTAGCCTGATCTTGTTCACATACAAATAGCTGTCATGAGTTATGAGTGCAATGGTTCTGTGGTGTTGAGAAGACAGAATTTCACAGCATCTTTCCTTGTCTGCTGGCTCGCTCTTGCATTCTCTCCACCCCCTCTCCTCTATGTCCTCTGAGCATTGTGGGAGCTAACATTATCAGAGATGCTCCATTTAGGGCTGAGAATTTAATAGACACCGATTCTCGGTATGTGGTCTCATGAATCTCTTCACTAATTGATCAATACTACATAGCCCTCCCTTTCAACCTGTTTTTTCCTTAGATTTAAATAAAGCAAGCCCCTCATAGGTCATATATTCAACTGTTCCTTCCTTCTTTCCTTCCTTCCTTCCTTCCTTCCTTCCTTCCTTCCTTCCTTCCTTCCTTCCTTCCTTCCTTTCTTTCTTCTTTTAATACATTCTGCCAATTTATGACTTTCAATTGTGGGGTTTAATTCATATATTTTTAAATTTCTTCCTGGAAAAGATCATACTATTCTATTTCTAAAATTATTTTATGAATATCAAAACTTTTTTTTTTGGTCTCTTGGGTCATCATGATTTTTCTTTGTGTTTAACGGTGCTACACTTTTATTCATTTCTCATTTTTGGCTGCATATATCCAACAGACTTTTTTCTTTACTGTTACTATGGTGATTACATAAGATAGTCTAAAGTTAAAAAAAATCCCTCTATTCTCAGAAGTGCATGGAACCTTCTCTAAAACTGATTGCAATAGAGACCCACAAGGCAAGACTTAAGAAATGCAAAAATGAAAATAATCTCTGAAATTGAATCAGACCACAGTGGAATAAAACTACAAATTGAAAGCTCACCTCAGAAAATACACTGCTACCTTGAGACTGAACAACAAGCTGTTGAGTGAATGGTGGGTTGTTGAAGAAATCAGGCAGGAAAATTAGAAATTCTAGAAGTCAATGAAAAATGGGACCCAAACCTCCCAGAACCTCTGAGATGCAGCCAAGGCAGACCTAAGAGAAATATTTATAAGTACTCATATTAAAAAGTCAGAGGTCTCCAATAACTCAATGAGGCACCTCAAAGTTCAAGAAAAGCAAGAAGAGGCAAACCCAAGTGCAACAGATGGCCAGAAATAACGATCAGAGCAGAAATGAACAAAACAGAGAGCAACACAGAGAGAATTAGATAAAAAGCTGGTCATTTGAAAGGATTGTCAAGATTGGCCAAACCAAGCCAAACTAAGTAATAGATTGATAAATAATAAAATTAGAGGTGTAAAAGGAGTTATTATAATAGATTCCAAAGAAATCTAGAAGACCAGAGAATGCTATAAGTACTTACATTACAACAAACTAGAAAATCTAGGTGACATAAAGAAATGTCTAAGGGCATGTCTGCTAATGAAGTTAAAGTCAAAAGGCAGAAGCACCCTTAAATGGACCAATCACAGTAATGATACTGAAATGGCACCTAAAACTCTATCCGCAAAATCTGTCCTGGGACAGATGGATTTACTACTGAATACTACTAAACTTTGAAAGAAGTTCTAATACCAACACTTTTCATACTGTTCCACAAAATGTAAATGAAGGAACACTGCCCAACTCATTGTATGATACCAAATGCAACCCTGACACTATGACTGGATAAAGACATAGATGTAAAAATAAAACTACAGGCCAATCTTTCTGGTGAATGTAGATGCAGAAGTTCTCAAGAAAATATGTTCAAAGTTTAGGTCGTATTAAAAAGATAGTGTACCAGCACAGAACTGACTTCCTACCAAGAATGCAAGGCTTGTGGAAAAAATCAAAATTAATAAGTGTAGTGCACCTTATTAATAAACATGCAGACAGAAATCGCATGATCACATGACAAAAGGGTATTTGATAAAGCTAACACGTTTTAAAATATTCTTATTTATTCTTTGAGAAATTCATACAATATATTTTGAACATAGTCATCCTCCCTCCTTTCCCTACCCATCCTCATCCTCCTCCTCCTCCTCCTCCTCCTCCTCCTCCTCCTCCTCCTCCTCCTCCTCTTCCTCTTCCTCCTCCTCTTTCATTTTTTTGAGACAGGGTTTCTCCGTGTAGTCAGGGCTGTCCTGGAGCTTGCCTTGCAGTCCAGGTTGACCTGGAACTCAGAGGTCCTCCTGCTTTTGCCTCCTGCTTGCTGGGATTAAAGCATGTGTGATGTCCAACTGGTCTTTCATTACAGTGTTTCATTGTTTCAGTGCAATAGTATATCATGTCATCACAGTGCTGAACGATATCAGAATGATTCCTTGTGCAATAATAATTGTTCATCGTGGTATTGCAATACTCCATTTTACCACAACATATGTTGTACCACCACAATGCTGAACTGTGACATAACAACCCTGCATCCTGTCATAAAATGCTCCATTGTAAATAACATCGCAGTAGTATATTGTGACATCATGATGCTCCATTGTCTCATCGCAGTGCTCCACTTTGCTATCGCAGTGCTTCATGTACTATCACAGTGCTCCGCTGTGCTGTCACAGTGCTCTGCTGTGCTTTCACAGTGCTCCACTTTGCTATCACAGTGCTCCTCTTTGCTATCACAGTGCTCCTCTTTGCTATCACAGTGCTCCTCTTTGCTATCACAGTGCTCCTCTTTGCTATCACAGTGCTCCACTTTGCTATCACAGTGCTCCACTTTGCTATCACAGTGCTCCACTTTGCTATCACAGTGCTCCTCTTTGCTATCGCAGTGCTCCACTTTGCTATCGCAGTGCTCCACTTTGCTATCACAGTGCTCCACTTTGCTATCGCAGTGCTTCATGTACTATCACAGTGCTCCGCTGTGCTGTCACAGTGCTCATGTCACCACAATCCATCACAACATATGTCATCGTAGTACTCTATTACGCCCCAAATGCTGAGCTGTGACATCACAGTGCTTCATTGTGCTGAAATAATTTTGCACTGTGCTGTCACAGTGCTCTGTTTTACTATAGCCAGCTACAGTTTAATGTCAGGAAGCTGCAATGTGCCATTACAGTTCCCCCACTGTGTCATCCTTATGCAAAACTGAGGTCACAATGTTGCATCATGATGCTGCATTGTGTCGTGACAAGGCTTCATGTTACCAGCACCATCGTCTGCATTGTGACATCACGGGGCTCCACCTTTTCATCACAATTCTCCATTGAGCTACCACAGTAATGAATGGTCATCACTCTCCAGTTCGCCATCAGCGTTCTCCACGGCACCATTGCAGCGGTGCATTTCCACAGCACAATAGCACTTGATATCACAGACCTTCATCATGCTAACGTGATGGTAAACGTTGTCCCCACACCCGTCCCTGGCGCTATCACAGCTGCACATTGTAACACTGTAATACTCCATTGTGCTGCCACGTTGCTGAATGTCACATCACAACGCTTCATCTTGTAGTACAATCACTGTATCTAGGGTAAACATCGGAATGAAACAATTGTTTCTCACTGTATCCAGAGTAGACAGCAAAATAAATAGTTGGTTTCTAGAAGCACTATGTCTTTTGAAGAAATCGTTGTGAAAACAGTGATTGCTTTCTGTTAGCGGTAGAGTTTGTTTTCCAAAGGAGCTTTACAGCCGTTGCATGGTTTTGGTCACAGGAGGGTCCTTGTAGGCCTGGAATGTCTTGCATTATTGGGTACTTCAGTGTACAATAAGGACTAACGTTGCAGGGACCTGATGTTTTCCTTCACAAAACATATAGATTAGATTAGGGGCTTTGGTATGAGGAACTCATTTTACCCAAAAAAACAACCTTTTGTTGTTTTTTAATCAATAAATATGCTGTTGCTGGGAGTTCAAGGTTGAGTTCATTGAGACTGTTCCTTCCTGCTTTCTCAGAGCCTGATTTACATTCTGGAGTGAACCTCTTTCTTTGATTGACCTGCATAACTCAGAATATCAAGACCATAATTTCACCACAATACACCATTCATCTATGACTGTTCTACCTTGTGTCATCACAATGACATTTTTTTTCCAGTGTGCCATCACAGTAAGTGTATCATGCCATTGCCATGTTCTGGTGTGTTATCAGATTCTGCATTACGATATCACCGTCTGCTTTGTAACTTCACAGTAGTCCACTGCTCATCAGAAGGGTTCACTGTGTTATCATAATGTAGATTTGTGACAACACAATGCTGAATTCTGACGTCACATTGCAGAATTGTTCCACCATAATACTCCACTGTGACATCACAAGGCGTCCCCATTTCCTTTCCTTTTTCTTCTTTTTTAAAAACCATTTTATACATTTAATAGAATGATTAAGCAATATATATATATAGATTCAATAGAAAAAGACTCACTGATCAGCCAATTCTAAGAACTAACTCTAAAGAGGAATGCATGCTGCTCATAAAATACTTACAGCAGGGATAACCTAAACACTCATGGATCTAGAAGGTTGTCGCTATATTCCCAGAATTCAGGAAAGTTTCAATTATATGGCAGAAACAACAACAATAACAACAAAGTAAATTTGGTAAATGAATAGAACCATTGATAGATTACTGAGATACAATTATGGACCTGAATTTAAAAATTTTAAATGTGAGAATCCATATTATCATTGAGAAGCTGATTTTAAAAATGGTGCTGGTTACCACAATAACAACAAAAATTTGATTTTTTTTTCTGGGATTTTACTTTTTTTTTTTTTTAATGAAGCATGCTGGACATTTCTACAATTTTATTTAAATTATTGTAGAACCTGGAAAGCTATTGCTGACATTGCTGCATAATATAGTGTTATTGTTGATATATAATATGTATGATATATAAAAAATATATAAAGATATATATAAAGATGTATATATATATACATTATATATATATTATATATCCATCTAATATCATCTTCAATTTCTTTATTCAATATCTTAAAGGTTTTATTATATAAGTCTTTCACTTGCTTGGTTAGCAAATGTGTTATCAACTGTTAAATTTCCTGATGTAGTTTTTAGGGTCATTTATGTATACAATTATATTATCTTCAAATAGTGATACCCCCTTGATCTCCTTTGGCTGTCTTATTGCTTTAGCTAAGACTTCAAGTACTCTATTGAATAGATACAGAGAGTGGACAGTCTTGTCTTGTGTTTGATTTAGTGGAATTGCTTTGAGTTTCTTTACATTTAGGTTGATATTAGCTGTAGGATTTCTGTAAATCATCTTTATTATATTGAGCTATGTCCCTTGTATGCCTAGTGTCTCCAGGACTTTTATCATGAAGGGGTGTTGAATTGTCAAAGGCCTTTTCTGCATCTAATGAGAGGATCATTTGGTTCTTGTCTCTATATGATTCAGTCTGTTTATACGGTAGATCATATTTGTTGATTTACATATTCCTGCATCTCTGGGATCAAGCCTACCTAATCACGGTGGATGCTTTTTTTCATGTGTTCTTATTCTCAGTTGCAAGTATTTTATTGAGAAAATTTGTCTCTATATTCATAAGGGAAATTGGTCTGTAATTTTCTTTCTTTGTTGGGTCTTTGTGTGGTTTAAGTGGCAGGCAATTGTAGCCTCATACAAAGAACCAAGCTATATTTCTTCTCTTTCTGTCTTGTGTTCATTTTTCTTTGAATGCCTGGTAGAATTCTTCACTGAATACATCTGGTCCTGGATTTTTTTCCTTGGGAGACTTAATTGCTGACTCTGTTTTACTAGGGTTATAAGGCTTGTTTAAGTTACTAATCTGGTTTTAATTTAACTTCAGTATGTGGTATGTATCAAGAAATGTATCCATTTCTTTTAGGTTTTCCAATTTGATAGTGTGCAGGTTTTAAAAATATATCCTTAAGAGTCTCTGGATTTCCTTGGTCTTTTGTTCTGCCCCCTTTTCATCTCTAATTTTATCAATTTGCATTTTCTCTTTCTGTCTTTTAGTTAATTTGGGTAAGGGCTTATCAATATAATCAATTTTCTCAAAGAACCAACTCTTTATTTCACTGGATTCTTTGTATTGTTTTTGTTCGTTTCTATTTTATTTATTTTAGCCTTCAGTTTGATTATTTCTTGATGTCTACTCTTTTTGCGTGTGATTTCTTATTTTGTTATGGAGCTTTTGAGTGTGCTGTTAACTTGGTGATATAAGATTTATCTTTCTCTCTTTTTTAAATGAAGAACTGCCTTCATTGTCCCATAATTTTTGTTATGTTATGTTTTTATTTCATGCAATTCTAAGATTTTAGTTTCTTTCTTGATGCATTTTTCATTCAGTAGTGAGTTGCTTGGTTTCCATGAGTTTGTAAGCTTCCTGTTGTTTCTGGTGTTGAAATCCAGCTTTAACCCATGGCAGTCAGGTTGCACACAGGGTGTTATTTCAGTTGTCTTGTATCTGGTAAGATGTGCTTTGAGTCCTAGTGTGTGGTCGGTTTTGGAGAAGGTTTCATGAGGTACTGAGAAGAATGTACTTTGTGTGTGTGTGTGTGTGTGTGTGTGTGTGTGTGTGTGTGTGTGTGTGTGTGTGTGTTTAGGGGAAATGTTCTGCATATATGTTAGGTTCATTTAGTTTATAGCTTCGTTATCTTTAGCATCCTTCTGTTTAGTTTTTGCCTGAATGATGAGACATCCAGTATTGGTGAGATTTTGGTATTGAAGTCTTGCACTCTCACTGTGTGAGGATCAATGTGTGATTTTAGCTATAGAAGTGTTTGTTTTTATGATGTCAAGTGCCCTTCAGTTTAATGCATAGATGTAGAAAATTGTAATATCCTCTTAGTGGATTTTTCCTTTGATGTGTGTATAGCATCCTTCCCTATCTCTTCATATTACTTTTTGTCTGGAGTCTATTTTGTCAGTTGTTAAAATGACTACACAAGCTTTTTTCTTGAGTCTATTTGTTTGGGATATCTTTTTCCATTTTTTTTTACCCTAAAGTGATTTCTATCCTCGATGTTAAGGTGTGTTTCTTGGATGCAACAGAAGGATGAATCTTGGTTTTGAATCAAGTCTGTCAGTAGTTTTCTTTCTATTGGAGAACTGAGACCATTGATGTTGAGAATTATCAATGAGCAATGTTTTTTGATTTCTGTTATTTTGTTGTTACAGTGTTTTCCTCCTTCTTCTGATTTGCTGGTCTGGGATTACTTATTTCTGTGTTTTCTTGTGTCTGCTAGCCTCTTCAGATTGAAGTTTTCTTTCTAGTACTTTCTTGTAGAGATGAATTTGTAGATAGATATTGTTTTAATTTGACTTTATCGTGGAATATTTTGTTTTCTTTATATTGTATGGTGGTTGAAAGTTTTGCTGGGTATAGCAGTATGGGCTGTCATCTACAGTATCTTAGAGTTTGCAGCACATCTAAAACCCTTCTTCTGTCTTTTAGAGTCTCCACTGAGGATTCATATGTGTTATGTGGCCTTTTTCCCTTGCAGTTTTTAATATTTTTTTTTGTTCTATGTTTTGTGTTTTGATTACTATGTGCTGAGGGGAGGGTTGTTGTTGTTATTGTTGTTTCCTGGCCAAGTCTACTTGGTTCTATATAATTCTTATACCTTGATAGGTACCTCCTTCAGGTTAGATCATTTTTCTTCTATTATTTTGTTAATAATATTTTCTGTGCCTTTGATCTATATTTCTTCTTTCTCTATTCCTAGTTTTCATAGAGTTGGTCTTTGCATAGTGTACAGATTTCCTGGGTGTTTTGTGACTGAAGGGTTTTTTTTTTTTTTTTTTTTGAGTTAACATTATTCTTTGAGGAATCTGTTTCTTTTATCTTATCTTCATGCCTAAGATTCTCTCTTCTATCTTTTTCTTTGTTTTTCCTTCTCTCTCCGACCCTGCTTGCTCCAGCCCAAAGATTTATTATTTGTAAGTACACTGTAACTGTCTTCAGGTGCATGAGAAGAGGGCGTCAGATATCATTACAGATGGTTATGAGCTACCATGTGGTTGCTGGGATTTGCACTCAGGACCTCTGGAAGAGCAGTCAGTGCTCTTAACCGCTGAGCCATCTTCTTCTATCTCTTGTTGATGAAAGATTGTCTCTTCCATTCCTGTGGGTAAGGTTTACTACTGAGGTTTTTGTTTGATTTCATAATTTTTTTACTTCCAATTTTACCTCAGCTTGCATTTTCATTAGTGCTTTTATTTCTACTTTCCTGTCTTGGACTATTTTAATAATTTCATTCCACTGTTTGTTGTATTATCATAGACTTCACTTAAGGATTTATTCATATCCTCTTTAAGGTCCTTGAACATATTCATTATAGCTATTTTGAAGTCATTATCTTGTGCTTCAGCTATATTTCACTTCTTGAGGGCCTGCTGTAATGGGTTACTGGGTTTTGATGAAGACAATGTCTTGGATGTTATGGTGGTGTTTTCACTGGTGTCTAGGCACCTGTGTTTGGGATAATTGTAATCCTAGGTGTTGGTATCTGATCTTGTCTTTGTTGGGAAGGTATTACATTCTTTGGTTTCTCTTGCCTTCTCTGGAAGTACAGGGGCTGTGGGATGCTTGGTAGGGAGTGTTTCTGAACCCATGCCAGGTGTGATTACTGGGGGGTCTAAGGTAGAATGTGTTTCTGGGTTTGGGGAGCTGACATGAAAGAATGGGGCTTAGACACTGTTGGTCTTCCTATGGGGTTGCCATCCCCTTTAGTAACCTGGACCCCTGGGAACTCCCAAAGACTTAGCCACCAACCAAAGAGCATACATGGGCTGCTCTGAGACACCCCTCCTCCACACATATGTAGCAGAGGACTGCCTTATCTGGCCTCAGTGGGAGAGGATGTGCCTAATCCTGTAGAGACTTGATGCCCCAGGGAGGGGGGAGGTAGCGGTCACCTCTCATAGGTGAAGGGGATGGGGAAGAACTCTGTGAAGGGGGATCAGAAGAGGAACAACATTTGGGATATAAATAAATAGAAGAAGAAAAAGAAGGAGGAGGAGGAGAAGGAGGAGGAGGAGAAGCAAGAGGAGGAGGAGGAAGAGGAGGAGGAAGAGGAGGAGGAGGAGGAGGAGGAGAAGAAGAAGAAGAAGAAGAAGAAGAAGAAGAAGAAGAAGAAGAAGAAGAAGAAGAAGAAGAAGAAGAAAAAGAAGAAGAAGGAGGAGGAGGAGGAAGAGGAGGAGGAGGAGAAAGATGGGAATTGGTGGGCTAAAAGGCAGTAAGCTAAGAGGGTCCACAGGAAGGAGAAAGCTGGTTCTGCTGAGAGGTTTGTCAGAGTCCCTAGGGAGTGGAAACAGAGAGGGACGACAGGCTCCTGCATGTAGTCTGCTACAGGGCTGGTGATAAGACTCCATTCTCTTTCAAAAATGACCCACTGTGCCGTCACAGTGTTTATTCTTGCATCACAGAGCTGATTCATGACATTGCAAGTCAATATGCTACCATAATACTTATTTGTGTCATCACACAACTCCAGTGAGCCACCATTTGCTTGTCATTGTGCTACCATGTGGTAACTCACAATGAACCACTCTGTCATCAAAGTGCTTCATTGTGACATCTCAACACTCCATCTTAACTCAAAATGCTTCAGAGTGCCATCGTAGTGCTGTGCCGCTTCATTATGACACCTTATTGTTTCATCGTAATAGTGTGTTGTGATGCCACAGTGACCCATTATGCCACACAAGTGCTCCCTTGTGCCCGCTATACTCCCATGCATCATCACAATGTACTATTGCGATGGCACAGAGAGGCCTTGTTAAGAGCAAAATTCAGGACTGTGATGTAACAGTGTGGCATTGTGATGTCATACTAGAGCACCTCAATGAGACGAAGGTTCAGCGTAATATGGAGCATGATGCTGTGACAATTCCGCAGCCTACTGGCACAATGATGTCGTTTGCTATTACAATGGAGCAAAACTGGACAGCTGTGATGATTAACAATAAACTCTTTTGATGTCACAACAGCACTATGGTGGCACAATATGCTATTGTGATGGCAAGATGGAGCATTTTGATGTTGAAGTGTAGCATTTTTTATATATTATGCTATTATGATGATGAATCGTGGCATTTCTGTGCTGTGTGATGTTGTCACAGTGCTTCATTGCACCATCACAATTTTGCGCACAACTCCATTTGCTATCACAGTAGGACACTGTGACATCACAATGCAGTATCAGCAAGCTCAGTGGTGACATCATGATGCTTCATTGTGTCATAAAGATATTTCATTGCGTCGTTGCACAAACAACATTGTGACCTCATAATGCTCTACAGTGTAATCACGTGCTGATTTGCAATGTCACAGCACTTTATCCGGCCATCACAATGACTCATTTTGTCTTCACAGTGCTGTGCTTTATTATGTATGAGTGCTCCATTGTGCCAACAGCACATTCTGGTGCATTGTGTGTCTGCACATGTGTATGAAGGCCGTCGTCATTCTGCCTCAGCTGTCATCCCTCAGATACCACCCCTGTGTTTTCTTGCATGGGTCCAGAACTTGCCAATAGTCTAGATTGTCTACATAGTGAGCCTCAGAGACGTTTCTGTTTCTGCCTCTCTGGAGCTGGGGTTACAAGCACTCATTACCACTCCTGACTTTTTAAATCCTGGACATGGGACCCCTGTCTTATGCTAATGGAGCTGTTTCCCAAGACACACGTCTTTTGTTTTATTCGCCCACGTTCCAGAGACCGTTTACCTTCCCAGGCTATTTTTCCCCTCATTGCTCAAACTGAGTAAGTCTCATTAGTCCATTTGCATCTTCACATGAGTGAATTTTTTCCCCTTTTGCTGTAGCTTTTCTGTTTTGTAATTAGCATTTGGTTCTTTTTATAACTCCTGTTTCTTTGTTGAGGTTTTTCTATTCTACCATTTATTTTAAGGAGGTTTGCAATTAATTACTGAATCATTTTGATCGTGACTGCTTAAAATGTTTCTATTAAATAATTCCAAGACCTGATTCTTCTCAATGCTATAGTCGATTACTCCTTTTTCCAAATTTCAATGTTCTCGGTTCTTGGTATGCTGGATGTTTTTTCTACTGTAGTGTGAAACGCTGACTCTTCTATGAGGGGAGCCCAGGCCATGCCTAACCCTTCTCTATTTGTAGGCATGCTGTGTTTAGGTTCAGCAGTGCAGGTGTGACCTGCTTTGTGGGCTGTGGTTGACTTGATGTCTGATTTTCAGAGCCTTTGTAGTGCTGTGTCTGTTTGCCTGTTTTTTTCTCGTGTGGCTAGCTCTCCAGTGGGTTCCTTTGGGTGCTGCTTGAGGAGTCAGAAAGGCCTTCTTCAGCCCCAGCTGTCGTTTCTAGAATGAGGAAGCTCTCCAGCCCTAAGACACCAAGCGCTCTCCCTGGGTTCTGCACATGTGCAGGGAACGGGCACTTGTTTTGTGGCCGCATTTGTCTTTGACTGCATTCATTCTCTGGTGTCACAGACCTGGAGGGACAAAGATGTTTCCTGCGATGAGCTCTTGACAAGGTGGAATCCTCATTGCTGATGCAGGCCACCTCTGTTCCTTCACCTCTGTTCCTTCAGGGCATCTCTTATGCCATGAAATGAGAGGGGAGATGTCCTCATATTTGCTCATGGAAGGAAAGCTCTTCCACAGTGTGCTGATCACCAGCAGGGTCACTGATCAGCACTCCTACATTTCTGCTGCAGTTAGTGGTGCTGCTGATTGTATTGGTTACTTTTGTGTCGCTGTACTAGTCTCTGATGCGATTTGAATATGGAATATTCTCCACAGAGTCATGAATATTTGGTCTCCAGATGGTGGTGCTGTTTTGGAAGGTTGTCTAATGTAGACCTTCACTGCAGGAAGTGGGTTACAGTGAATCTTGAGGTTTTTATAGCCTGGCCACACTTCCTGTCCTCTCTCTGCTTCTGGACTACAGGTGCACGGTATCTAGGTACCTAGCCCTACCATAGCCATGCCTTCACCATGGTGGAATGTATCCCTTCAAAACCATAAGCCAAATTCAGGCCTGCAAGATGGCGCCATGAGTAATGGCCTTGGCTGCCAAGCTCCCAAACCAGAGTTTGATTTTCAGAACCCACATGGCAGAGGGAGAGAACTGACTCCAGCAAGCTGTCCTCTGACTTCACATGCACGCTGTGGTATAGGCACAGAACAGAGTTCCCATTCCAGAGGAGAGGAAGAGAACAAGAAAGAATGAACCAGAGCAAGACCAAACTCCAGAAGATCAAATCCTACAGCTTCACGTCTGGCATTCAGGGCACAGATTCATCACCAGGGCTCCAACAGTGTTGGGCAGCCCATGGCCCCACATTTATAACACACATGGCCTCCTCAGCTATACCCAGTGCCTAAGCCATCCCTCAGCGGACATCCCAGGTTGCTAGCATGTCCAACATCCTAGACTCTTAAATGAAACTGTCACAGCTTTCCCCATCCCTTACTCAAGAGCTCAGGGAAATGAAAGGGATCTGATCGTTCTACATATTACCTATTCCCTTCTTGGTACAAGCCCCCGTGAACCCATAACTCTTGCATGGCCGATAGCAGATTCTTCAGCTAGCTCCAGAAGTAGCCACCTCCTCGTTGACCATAGTTGCTCTGGTCTGTAAGTGCCTGCATGGTGAACCTGGAAAGCTGCTTCCCTGCATGGCCCCTTACAACAGGACATCCTGGAGACCCCCATTTAAGCATCGCCCCCTCTCCCCGCCACAGTCTTTTCCACTGAAATATTTTTGAATGAGTTTACATTTCTATACCAAGTGTCCTTGAGGCACTGGCCTTGTGCTAGTATAAAGTATGTGGCTTCTGCTTAATGCTTTAATCTCATTAACAATTGCAGATGGTTGAACCAGGCATGGCGGTATACAGCTTTAAGCCTAGCACTCGGGAGGCAGAGGCAGGCAGATCTCTGTAAATTTGTAAATTCCAGGACAGCTTGGGCTACAGAAAGAAACCCCATCTCAAAAAAAAAAAAAAAAAAAAAAAAAGAAAAAAGAAAAAAATCAGAGTGTTTGTCCACTTACCCTGTCCTAGTTGTAAAGATTCTCGAGCTCCTTTCCCCAACTCACAGGTTGTCCTTTGTATCTTTCTGTTATATTCCCCAGCCATTTCTGCTAGATTCTCACTGTAAATCTCACTAAAAGCAATAAGCAATAACAATACCACAGTCATGATACATTATCTTGAAAGTTCTTTTGCTAAAGAAATTAATACATTGCTTTGGAACTCAGCTTCACTCAGACTTTCAGGGTCAAATGGGCAGAAGTTTTCTTCTACAGAGTGTAATGCAAATGGCCCCTTGTCTGTTTAGTGACAGAATTCTTGCTCCCATTCAAAACCTTAGGAGCAATCTTTATTGCCTGCACTTCTAGCAGCATTCTGGTCTTCTGAATCATCCCACCTTCACTTTCCGTTAACCTGATTATAACATGGTTCTCAACCTTCCCAGTGCTGTGACCCTTTAATACAGCTCCTCATGTTGTGGTGACCCCCAACCATAAAATCATTTCATTGCTACTTCATAACTGTAATTTTCCAGTTATGAATCATAGTGTAAATATCTGTGTTTTCTGATGATCTTAGGTGATCCTTATAAAAGGGTTGTTAAATCCCCAAAGGGATCACCACCCACAGGTTGAGAACCGCTAGAGCCTCCTAGCCCACAGCCACAAGCTTCTTACATTCTTTCCACAAACTCTAATTCTTATAATTGAGCGTCAAGTTTATCATAGCAATGGCCCCACTTCCCTGTGAACCGATTTTCTGTATTGCTATTTTTACTACTATGACAAAATAGCTCATAGGAATAGCTTAAGGAAGATACATTTATTTCCGTGCATGGTCTCAGAGGTGTTTCAGTTTGTCATAGTGGGGAAGATAAGGATAGTCCATCCAAATGGCTGACATGTTCATCTTCAAGGGGCGACAGGGAGAACAGTTCAGAGACAGAAGCAGGGATAGCCTCACTCCTAGAGAACGACTTCTACCAGGCTAGCCCTGCCTCCTAAAGGCCTCTCAGCCCTCATAATAGTGCCACACATTTGGGACTAAGCATTCACAACATTGGGGGGGCTCAATAGGAGACATTTTCTATTTAAAAAATGGAAACTGTTGCTATGACAATGTCGGAAAGGAAAACTTAAGGAGGATATGTCTGTTTTGGTCCACAGTTCCGAAAGACTTCAGTCCTTCTCACAGCAGGGATGATGGTGTAGCTCAGTTCATGGCAGAAGGACTCTGTGGTGGCGGCTGCTCTCACTTCAATAGCCCAAAAGGCAGAAATCCAGGAAGGACCCAGGAGAGTTACAATCTTCAAAGGCCTGTGCCTGATAGCCTAGTTCCAACACCTATACTGTCCCTCCTGACATTTCCACAGACTCCCAAAATGGCACCAGCAGTTCAGTAACACGTGTTCAAGCCATAAGTCTGTGGGAGGCATTTAAAACTCCAACCACAGTAGGGGCAGAACTCAGGCTCCAGGTAGAGCAGGGAGGAACCTGCCTTGATCCTCACACTGGTCTCAGGAGGCTCTGGACCTAGGTCATCTTTTGATGTCGGGTCCCTAATTAGTTTGCTTTCACCTTATAGCTCTCTAAGTTCTTCTTTGGTTGTCTTTGTTATTTCTAGGATGTCTAATTGGACTTCTCGGGGAGAAGCAGGAAAGGACAAGTCCAAAGCACCTAATGTAAATGGGAAGTCAGGTCTAGTTATTAAGAATCAGTAGAGGGCCAGGCATGGTGGTGCACACCTTTAATCCTGGAATTCTGGAGGCAGAAGCAAGCAGATCTCCATGAGCTCAAGGCCAGCATGGTCTACAAAGCAGGTTCCAGGATAGCCATGGCTGTTATATGGAAAAACCCTGTCTCAAAAAGTCAGGGAACAATTCTTTCTTATGAACATAGAAAACAAGACAATTCCACCACGACGCCTGTGCTCTTCCTGGAGGTGTGGGAGCATCTGCCACCCAGGAGCCCCGAGAGGACACACCTTCATTTTCCTGATGGACTGGCCCTATCTGCAGCTTCTCTGTTCTGGAGTGGCTTGTTCTCTGAGTCCCACACAAAAGGCACCAGACTCAGGGGAACATGGCCTTCTTTTTTGGCCAAATGTGCTGTTTAAGTAATCCATGTAGTACATTTTGTTCCTCTCAAGTAATCCCTGTTTTCATTAAGTCCCAAATGAAGTTAGATCAGCATCAGTGAGTGTGGAGACTCAGGCTCATTGCCACTCAATGGTGCATGCCTCTAGTGCACACTGCATCCTATTAGAGTGGCCTCTTCTGGGAAGTTTCCCTTTTAATGGGCCTAGAAACTCCCAAGTGGGGATTCTTGGTTAGAATCTCCTCTGAATGTGGAGAAAACTGTAAAACAGTAAAGTCACAAGTGAGGCCCTTTCTTTCTTTCTTCCTTTCTTTCTTTCTTTCTTCCTTTCTTTCTTTCTTCCTTCCTTTCAATATCTAGAAAGCTGGTAGTAAGTGGTTCATGGTGAAACAGAGAGGTCTGTGACACCCTTGGGGACATAAACTGCCAAGGCTTCGTGTCTAGTGAACAATTTTGATCCTCACACTTGAAAAGCAGCATCCTCACCTACAAAGCCCAGACTCTGCTCAGGCAGGTGGCAGGGCAGAAGTGGAGAGAAAGGAAGCAGCTGAGAGGAAGAAGAGCACATTCCCTGAAGAACCCCCCTCCATTCCCAGCCTGGCAAACTTTTACTTCCCATTGTCCATGAAGGACATAGTCTCCCAGTGTGTAATGTACAGGCAAAGGGAATCGCTTCTCTGGAGGAAAGCTTCAGGGGTTAAGGCAGGAGACAGTGAAAAGGGGTATTAGCTCCTACAGCTGACCTTGACAGCAGCCCCTGGCACGCAATGACTCCATCAATGGCTGAGCCTTCCTAGGCACAGTTGCTCAGGCTCCCACTAGTCAAAGCATGGTTCAGGCTGGCCATGTTGCCCCACACCTTTAATCTCAGCCCTCAGAAGGGAGAGGCAGGTGGATTTGAGTCTGAGGCCAACCTAATCTGCATGGTGAGTGTCAGGCCAGCCATGTCTACATAAGGAAGGTTGTAAATACGAAAAGCAGAGCATGGTCTTGGGGCAACAGTGTTGATAAACTGTGGGGGGGATGATCTTCAGGTGATTGGGTGCAAGCCAAGATGGGTGCTCCATGTCTTTTAGAGAAAGAGATGTCCCAGGATATCAAGACGGAGTCTTGAAGATCAAAGATGAAAGCCTTGCAGGTGGCTGTCCTGCTCTTTAGGAGCCCACACTAATTCTGAGCGTTGGTCTCCACTGGAATCAGCCTTGATTGAGCAGCTTGGTATGGGCATCAGGGTATGAGAAGTAAAGACAGTTGTAGGGTTAGATGGTGGGGTATAGGCAGTTGGTATAGACAGTGGGGTGTAGATAGTGTGGAGAAGGCCATTGGTGTAGGCAGTAGAGTATAGACAGTTGAGTATAGACAGTTGGTGTAGATAGTAGAGTGTAGGTAGAATAGAGGTGTTGATGTAAGAAGCAGGTATAGATGTGGGTGTAGCCTTTGGTTAGTTGTTGCATAGATGATGGGGTCCAGGAGTTAGAAAGTATGGCATAGTGAATTGACAGAATACACGTGTTTGGTGTAAACGGCGGAGTGCAGATGGTGGGACACAGGCGTTTGACAGGCATGGTACTGCTGGTGAGCTGTGTGGGATGGGTTTCACACTATCTCCTCTTACTTCACGTCACTGTAGAGTTATGAAGAACACAGACGATGCTGAACCTGGAGTATTTAATCCTGATCACAGTTTAAGCATCCTCTGCCTCTGGGCCTCATCCTCCCTCTGGTATACCTGCTGCCTCGGTGGGGTGTGCTGGATTGCTCCAAGTTGCCCAGGCAGCATGACAAAGACTGAAATGCTATGTTGTCTTCCTCCATGTCAGATGCTAAGATCCGTGGGTCTCATTAATGGATGTAAAGTCTTCGGAACTCAGAATTCATTTTTCTTGCTCCTCAATGTCACCCCCAGTTTGTGCCTTGAGAGGAGAGACTCCTGCTGACGTAGACCCAAGATTTGCTCAGGAAGGAGTGAACCAGCTGTGGATCCACATCTGCTGGGTAAGGACAATGATTTGTCCCTACTGTGGAGATCACATCCCTTCAAGAGCTCCCTCAAACCTCGGCACAAAATAGCCCACCAGTGAGTGTCTTCAGGCCTGGGGTCATAGTGGAAGCACGGCTGTCTGTAGAGGTCGGGGAGGGAGAGTGTCCCTGTTCATGACTGCCTTGTTGTTTCTCTGCAGGGCCTCAGAGACTTCTGTGGGCATCCATAGAATATAATCACTGCCTGTGACTCCCAAGCCGTGGCCCTGCCTGTGGCACACCTGTGGTTTGGGTTCTTTCTCTCTCTCTCAGTGTGTCAAACATTTGATGACATTTCTGTAGCTGAGCTTTGGAGCTTTGGGACTTCACACCAAGTGTGAGCTCTCCAGTGCTCTAAATGAAGTGAGTTTGCTACAGTTGTCTCTCCTCTGAAATGCTCATTTTCAGAACCTGTTAGAATTTCACTTTCATGCCTGATGAAGGTCGATGAACTAATGTGTCAAGGATCAGCACTTTCAAGAATTCATCTGAATGACGTCATGCCTTCAGGATGAACTCCTCCGCTTGCTCTCTTCTTAATGCCGAGAGCACAATTGCTAGATTCTGTCTCAGTCAAAGGTGGGCGGTTTGTAGATCTTGTGCACAAAAGTGTAGTTTCATTTTAACCATGCAAACTTTTCAAAGGAGCCAACGCAGGGAGATGATGGAGTAGCCCTTAGTCACTGCAAATGTCACTATGCAACAGGGTGACCCAGCCCTTCCCCTTGTCTACATGGCCATTCAGGGGCTTCTGTCCACTTCACAACACTCATTGTGTGTCAGCAAATGACAGGCACTCAGTACTGCTTCTGTGGTGGGAGTGAGTCTGAGGCCTGGTTACTGCTTGCAGGAAACGAAACAGGGAGTTGCGGCTAGAAAATTGCTCATTCTATAAAGTGCTTGCTTCTCAAACATGAGGATCTGAGTCAATTTCCAAGACCCATATAAAAAATGTCAGACATATTAAAATTGTCATCTGCAAAAAGAAGCTTCTATTATGAGGTTTGACAGCTTCACTAATCTGGACTCAGTGGGTCTAAAACAAGACTACATGAAGTTGAGAGGGGGAAGTGGTGGAGGGGTGTGGGAGAAATTGGAGAGAACAGAATGGTGCATCAGATCAAAACATGCGTATGTAGGCTGGAGAGATGGCTCAGCGGTGAAGAGCACTGACTGCTCTTTCAGGGGTCCTGAGTTCAATTCCCAGCAACCGCATGGTAGCTCACAACCATCTGTAAAGGGATCCGACGTCCTCATCTGGTCTCTCTTCAGACACAGCAGCTGCAGTGTACTCCTATACATAAAATAAATAAATCTTATAAAAAGCATACATACATGTATGAAATTCTCAAGTAATAAAAATTAAAAGGCTTTTAAAAGTATATTTTTGAAGTCAGATATGATGGCCTGTTCTTCTAATCTTAGCACTGGGCTCTCGAGCTCCCTGGCTGGCCAGCCAGCCCAGTTAGAGCTCTAGACCAGTGACAGATCCTATCTCAAAAGGGATGGGTGGTGTTTCTGAGAATAATATCTGAGCTTATTCTCTAGCTTACACACACACACACACACACACACACACACACACGCACGCACGCACGCACACACGCACATACACACGCTCGCACACGCGTATACTTCCCAAAACCAAAGCATAACAAAATGAAGTTCAGGGCAGTATGTAGCATGCGATGGCCAGGGACCTCTGCAGCCCTGAAGCCTAGGAGCACAAAAGCAAATGAAGTTCAGACAGGACCTCTCACATATGTATCCTCTGCCTAGGCCTTGTACATAACGAGACATTTGTCAGTTGGGGTGGTAATGTAAATGAGAATGTCCTCATGTGCTCACTGAATAATAATAATAATAATAATAATAATAATAATAATAATAATAAAAATAAAAAGGAAAAGGACAGGAACATTACTGCTTCTGGGTGTGGCAGAGGAGAACGTTTGTTGTAGCTAAAAGGGAGAGCATATTCAGAGGCTGGGACATTTTGGAGAGTCCAGAGTAAACATGAACAGATTGAGCCTGGCTTCATTACTACTTCATAAATGTAATTTTGCTATTGTTATGAATAGTTATGTAAATATTTTTTTGGAGAGAGAGGTTTGCCAAAGGGGTAGAGACCCACAGGTTGAGAACCGCTGTGTTAGAGCATCCCCACCTGAGTAACACAAAGTTGATTCTGCAAAGTTGTCATGTGGCTCCAGAGGCACGCTGACTGGAGCGTGAGCTCACTCCTTCTCTCTCTCTAGAAAACCACATCTGCAGATAGACATGAGCCTTCCTCCATGCTAAGTGACCCACTGACTTCCTGGGCCTGCATGTTCGTTATCTTCACGCATTCTGTGACTGGAAACCAAGCCTTTGAGCGTCACAATCCACGACCACCCACCCTTACTCTTCGCAGACTCCTCATAGAACAGCTTCTGGTGAAAATGACTTGCTAATGCTTGTCCCAGAACATGGCTACAATTACCTAGTGGGAATGTGTGTCAGCTTTCTGTCACTATGACAAACACCCGAAATAAATCAATGCAATAAAGGAAAAGATCGATTTTAGCTAAGAGTTTCAGATGTTTCAGTCCATGGACTGGTGAGGTACAGCATCATGACAAGAGTATATGGTCAAGGTCATCTGCTCACGTTATGGTGTCCAGAAAGCAAAGGGACAGACACGAAATGTACAGGGTCTTAATAGTACCTCCACATGACCTGACTCCTTCTACTAAACCACCTCTGAAGAGCCCGCGGACTGGTGAGCAGTCCTTTAACCCATGGCTGCTTGTGGAAAAGTCAAGATAAAATCCATGTAGGACAGGTCTCAGTAACTCTGACACCCCAGCACCTCACACTCAGACCTGTCCTGCCCCAAGACTTCTCTGGAAACCTGTAACACGTTGGGAATAAATCCTAGCAGTTTGTCCCATGTTGTGTTCGGGGATGCAGGTGGAGCCCGGATATCACATGCAGCATCCCCTGGAAAGTACGTTAGAAGGAACCCTCTCGTAGGCGCCCCTTGGACATAAAGGGTAGTGGCCGGATGAGGGAATTGGTTTCACAGAAGTGGTGTGATGTGCATGGGATTTACTGCCTGCTGAGGCCTGATGGGAGTGGTTTCCAGTCCCTGGACTGTCTTGCCTTTGGAGCAGAGGGGTTATGAAGCAGTGACCTAGAGCAACAGCTACCAGACGTGACACAGTACAACTAGGATCTGGATGCAACTAGATCCTGTCAGCTCTGCTGTAGGACATATTCCTGAGTGGTCTGTAGTTCTCTAAATAACAATAATGTGTTCAGAGAATGCAACATCTTAAAGCAAAGAGGAGCTAACAAAAGCCCCTGGGAATGTTCGTGTGTCTTCTAGAATAGGATGTTCTAAAGTAGTTGAGCTCAGCATTCCCAGTGAACCCAGAGTTTAGAACCCAATGCAGAGTGTTTTGGGGTTCACAGATACATCGAGATGGGGCACAGAGACCTGACTCCGATTGCTCCGTGCAGTTTTCCTAGGCCTTTCAATGTCGGCTTACCATTACTCTTAGCAATAGAGCCCATCTCTTGCAAATATCAGGCAACAATAATTAGTGAAATGGTTTAAACGAAACCCTATGCCTGTGGGTTACTATGCCTAAACTCGTTAACAGCAAAAGCAGACAGTCTGCTAGCCGCAAACCCTCATGGTAGCAGCTGTTCTGTAGGCCTTTGCTAGCTATGTCAACTTGACACCACCTACAGCCATCTGAGAGGAAAGCCTTAGTTAAGCCTAGATCAGGTTGGCCGATGGTCTTGTCTGTGGGGGACTGTCACGATGGTTAATTGACATAGGAGGGCTCATTCCACTGTAGGTAGTATCATTCCTTGGGCAGGTGGTCTTGGGCACCCAACTTAGTTGGGCAGAAACCCAACTAAGTATGAGCCTACAAGCAAAACCAGTAAGTGGTATTATTCCCCCATTCTTCTGTGAGTTCCTGCCCCAATTTTCCTCAGTTATGGGTTCTCTAAGCTCAAATAAATGTTTTCCTAAGTTGGTCATGCTATTTGTCTAGCAATGGAGATCAAGCTAGGACAAACTTAAATCACGGAATATTCTATGGTTTATAATCTTCACACATTCAGAGCACTTGTCCAAACAGAGGGTGACATGGGGCCCTGACAGTTATGGAGAATAAAACTGAACAAAGCTGTAGTTACCTATGGAGGAACTTGTCCTGGCCGAGTCCCCGCCCAGTGAAGAGCATGCAGGCTCTCAGAGCTTGGCCACCTGTGTCTAGTCCTGTGACACAGGGGCAGGTGGACAGCCAGATGGGTCTCAGAGATAAAAAGTCCCACCCCCAACCCTGACATTGCTAGATAACTAACACAGGTGTGTCCCAGCTTTCATGCAGGGGCTCGGCTTTGCCTGAGAACAGGCTTGCCTTTAATCCTGATTTAGTGCCCTCCAAAGTACAGGGAGCTTAGGCCTGGAGAAGGGAGACAGAGCAATAATGTCGGGGCTTAGTGTGAACTTAATTCTTCCCACTATTTGGGCTCGGAGCTTTACAGTAGTACATTTAATGACATAGCTCTCTTGTGATCTACTTTTGCTTCTAGAATTAACTGGCTTCTACCTAAGACCCACCTTTCCCGTCAAACTCTCCTGTCAGGACTGCTGCTATGTGACTCTGCTCATTGGCCCCACCCCAGCAGAGCTTTTCTGTATCCTGACAAGACCATACAGTGCAGTCCTTATTTAGGAGGCCATAAAAACTCACAGTAGTCATGAAGGGTTGGTGGTCCCAGAGCCTATGGCTGCTCACGTTCCTCAAACAAAATGATGTAACCATTGTACATAATGTGTAAGATCTTCCTAAACACTTTAGTCAGTTTCAGACCACTTCTAAATACCTAATGTGATATAAGCTTTGTCACCATATTTAATACATAGGGAATGATAAGGGAAAATCCCTCCATGTTTGGCGCAGACAATTTATTTTTTGAGACAAGGTTTCTCTGCATAGCCCTGGCTGTCCTGGCACTCACTCTGTAGACCAGGTTGGCTTCAAACTCACAGAGATCTATCTGCCTGTCTCTGCCTCCAGAGTGCTGGGATTAAAGGCATGTGCCACCACTGCTCGGCTCCCACTAACATTTTTTAAAAACCGTTTTCGTTTGTTAGTAGTTGATTCTTCCTGAGCATTGAATAGTTGGGTCTAGCTGTACAGTTTTAAGGAACAGACTGCAGGTCACTAAGAAAGGAAAGGAGGAAGCAGAGACAGACTCAGAGAAACAGAAGCTATACAGAAATAGGGATCAGGGCTAGAGAGATGGCTCAGCAGTTAAAAGCTAGGTTCACAACCAAAAATATAAGAAATAGGGATGGAGGAATTTAGAAATTCAGGCATGCTGATGACCTGGCAAATGTGTGGTCCTTGATGGGGACATGTGGCTCTGAGACTGTACCAGACATGAAGCCCATGCCATCTCATGCCACAAGGACAACAGTTGCTTCAGTGTCTTCCCAGCACAGCCACGGTCATGCACAGCCAGGCTTCTGAAGCTTCCAAAGCACTGGTACTGCATCTGTGAATTCACCTGCTGCAGAGTGAAAACATTTGAGGAACAGAACATTTATAATGAATACATGGACTGTTTTCTCTCGTTGCCATAATTTCCTAATGACGTGGGCACACACAGCACTTACACTGTCCGCCATTTAAAGTCACCAAGAGAGTATTGAAAGCATAGGAAAGGTGAGATGCGGAAATCACACCATTTCCCACAGAGCAGTGGTTCTCAACTTCCCGAAACCGTGACCCCCAACCACAATATTATTTCATTGCTACTTCAAAACTGTAGTTTTGCTACTGCTTATGAATCGTAATGTAAATACCTGATACATGATCCCCAAAGGTGTTGGGACCCACAGGTTGAGAATCATTGTCATAGAGGACTTGACCATCCATAGATTCTGGTATCTGAGGAAGAGGCCAGAGCCAGCCCCATACATGCTGAGGTATGGCTGTATTGCTCAGGCAACAGTGATTCTATTCTTTCTGGTAAATATCTACTTCCCTGGGGCAGGAGTCAAGCTCCTCAGTGGTAGGGCTTGTTTTCCAGAATGAAACCGAACCAGTGTTCTAAGATGAATACATATCCCTGAAAACTTGTTCTTTCTAAATCAGTTCCTCTTCCCCAACACTGATGTCTACAGCTCAAGCCCCAGGTTTCTGGAGCTTATGTGAAAAGCCTGTCAGGAGACTCCAGTGTCTTTCATCAGGTTACAGAAAACAGCCAGGGAGGAATCTTTCCAGTGCACTGGCAGGAGAGGCCACAGAGCTCTGGGGAGGCTGGGATGGGGTCCCTGGTTGAGTCAGATGAGAGAAGGAAGGAAAACCTCCAGGCTTGTCTGAAACTGGAGGACACAGGCAGTATGTTCATCAAAGAACACAGTTGGTAGGCTTCTGGAGTGTTGCAACAAGGCCTTCTGAACACACCATAAGTTCAGTTCTCCTAAGATCCAGTGGTGTTGTCCTCCATGTAAACTGGTTCAGCTTTTAAGAGATAAGCTAATGCAAAAATGACTTGTGGCAGTGGAAATTGTGCTTCGAACTGTACTTCTGAACTTTGGTCTTTCTCAGGCCTGGAGATATTCCGCATAACCTCTCTCCAGTTCTGGCTAGGTGCAGACTTAGCCATGTGACTGAGAGGAGCAACCAGAGTTCCAGAGAGCCCTGTTGCTAGCTTTGATGTTTGGTAGCTTAAAATGTTATTTCCTACTTAGGATATTTTCAAGCTATGGTGGGCCCCTTGGTATGTAGCACGTCAGAAGCCAAGGAGCACCTGTACTTCTCAAGTAAATGGAGTTATGTCCGTATGTGTGCTAAGTCTTTAACAACTGGAATTTTTGATTAATTAAAACATCATGATTAGGATAGATTAAGAAAAATAGCTTTGCAATCCCCCATTCATCTTGCTCAACACATCTGGACATCACAGCCTGGTATCCATCTGAGTGATCTTTGGTTCAGCCCTGCCTCTCACTACTTTCTCCCTTCGGTTTTACTTTGAGAAAAATTCCATAGCTCATAGAATTTTACCTATAGCTATTTTGGTAAGAGCGCACATGCAGATTACAGTATCTCTCCTTGGGTTAATGCTCTCAGGGGGTGGAGACCTGGACACTGGAGAACCCCCAGAAACCTCTGAGGCAAATGGCCACGATACTGCAATCATGGACGCCTGCTAGGTTCTAAGCATGGCCCATCCGGCACCCCAGGAATGTCACGCAACCTGGTAGGTGCCTGCAGTTTTGTCCTATCCTGTTTGTCATCTGTCTGTCTGTCTGTCTGTCTGTCCATCCTAGTCCACCTCTCAGAAGGGTCCAAATAGCCAGCTCAGACTGTCCTTGGGCTTGCAACCTTCACACACTGACCACTGCCCCTGCCTAGCTCCTCATCTGCCCAGCTCTACAAAGCTCAGCTGACCTGTTTTTATACTCCCTGGGGACAAGTTCCTCTGCCTTTGATTCTGCTAGAGATAGTAGGCCCTTTTCTGTTGTTATTCTGCACAGTCTGCATGACCCTGACTGAAACAGTGGGTTAGATCTAGATTTCTACATCTAGAGACACTTTATGTGCCTGAGTCCAAAGCGCAGAAGAAAACAAAAGATAAGCGACCCAAAGACTTTAGTGAAGACTCCTGCTCCTCCTACCTCAGCCCCTAGCCATGTAGCTCTGAAGACTTCATAGAGTCTTCTGCAGGAACAGCAGTGGACAAAGCATCTGGCCAGGCCAGGCAGAGCCCTCTTCTGGGCATGAGCCTCTTCATCCACGCTGGAGTGCCAGTCTCAGGGGCCAAGGCCTATGCCAGCCTTTCTGTCCTCCTCTGTTCCAGTTTTCTCACAGTGAGAACCCTTAGCTTCAGGAAGAATAAAAATAACAAATGCACATGCACCTTGCTGTCTGGCTATATGAGAACTTTTCTTTTTAAAGAGAGAGCAAAGCTCCCTTGCGAGCAGCTCGGCCTCCTGACTTTTGGGTGAAGGCAGCCAGGCATCTTAGAGTACCAGTTTCTTAGTTCTTTAGGGACTCTTCAGCAGTGATCCCCACTCCCCGCCAGAAAGAATTTGAACAAAAGCGAGGACTGTCAGAGCTGCTTAGGCAGGCAGAGCTCAAGCACATCTGGAAATGTCCGCAAGCAAACTCCTGTGTGGGCAGGAAGGATGCTGAGAAAGGAAGGTTATCATCCCTACCCCTCCTCACAAAACATCAAGCAAATGAAAGAAAAACACCATATATATATATATATATGTACAAAATCTGGTTACCTCGAGATAGTTAACATTGGAAAGGGGGGGCTATTTTTGTCTATATCTCATAGTGCATACACACATGTGGGCACACGCATGTATGGTGGAGCTGTAACACACAAGCATCATAAAAATTTAAACGCCTTTTAGAAATGCATTTATTTTTCTTTTGAACATCTCTCTTGGACCCCTTACCTCCATCAAGCACTAATCTTTTAAAATCTATTACGGACTTTTGGTTAAATGTAGTAGATTGAAAATGTGCATTAACCTCTGCTCCCTCTCAAAGCCTCACTAAAATGATGGCAGGTGGATAACAGGGGCATTATCCCTAAAGAACAAGGGGAGCAGCGGGGTCCTAGGCAGCACCGGGAGGTGCATACGGTGTTAAGGAAACTGGAAAGCAGTTGGATGGGCGTGGTCAGAGCTTGGCAGAGTGGTGGGTGCATTTGTGCTTGTGTTCATGGAGCGCGTGCGTGTGTATACATGCATGTAGAGGCGAGACGTTGGAGCTGACTGTCTTCCACTATTGTTCTCCATCTTTGAGACAGTTTCTCACTGTACCCAGAGCTCACTGACTGGCTAGACTGGCTGGACCGTGAACTCTGGGGGTCCAATGGTCTCTAAACCACCCCCAGAAACGAGATTGCAGATGTGTGTACAAACACCTGGCTTTATGTGCAGGCGTGCAGCTGTACTCAGTCCCCGTGCTTACATAGCAGGCTCTTTACCAGCTGCAGGCTCTATTTCAGAATGTTTCTATCTTCTCCCAATAGTTCCACTCTGGGGACCGTGCCTTTATACACTGGCCTTTGGGACACTCTCCAGTCCCAAACTATAGCAGGAAGCTGCCCAGACTCCTTGCAGGCCCCAACATCCAGGCCAACGCCAAACCCTTCAACGCTGAGTTTACATGGCAGGTACACACACAAAGCTCCTAGTTTTAAAAAGATCATTTGAGAAGAACCCCAGACAGGAACAATACCGAAACCAAAATAAATCAAGCTAGAAGGAAATAGAAGAGAGATGTGATCAGTATCTTCTGACAGAGAAGCCCAACGTTAGCTCTATTATATGTTCCCCGTGCGTTTCACAGCAAATTCAGAGGGCAAACAGCAACTATTGAAAAGCAATAGTTCCTTGATTAAATTCAGTGTAAGAGGTAGTGAGGAGACTTAAGGAAGTGTCAGACGACAGCCTTCTAGGACAAAAGTGAAGGTTGTCAAGGGCCAGGGAAGTTTTAAAACTCCGGTCATCAATCTAAGAGGCCCAGCCTCTGAAGAACAAGGGCCCCTGAGGTAAATGAGAAAGCTGAAGAACAGACTGAGAGAAATTAAGAAATAATATTTCTTAGGACTGAATAACTTGGTTTTCCTGACTGAAAGGGCACATAAAGTACACAGCATAATAGATTTTTTTATTTTTAATTAATTAATTAATTAAATTTTTATTGTTGTTTTTCAGAGACAGGGTCTCACTATGTAGCTCTGACTCTCTTGGAACTCACTAAGTAGACCATGTTGGCCTTGAACTCACAGAGTTCCACTTGCCTCTGTCCCTTGAATGTTGAGATTAAAGGGGTGTGCCACTATGCCTGGCTCTCAACAGATTTTTTAAAAGACAAACTACATACTGTTCAATGTTTGGTACACAAGAGAAAGAGAATTATAACCAAAGAGGACAAAATGATATGGGAAGATTGGGAATCAGTCGACACGGTGCCATATGTCTGGGATCCAGCACTCAGAAGCCCAAGGCAGAGAATCATAAGTCCAAAGCCAGCTTGAGCAACAAAATGAATTCCAGTCTAGTCTGGGTTGAATAATAAGACCCTGACCCCTCTCCAAAATAAGTTGAATGGAGGAAATGCCCCAGAGATTCGAAGAAACCAACTTTTGCTCAATGTTTTACTCCTAGCCAACTAGATATAGTCAGATAAGAAAGTTGAACAGAGATACTTTCAGACATTCAGTGTCTTGAAAATGAACTCCCCAGACTTCCTTTACCAAGAGCTGCTACCAGAGCTGGCTCACTGGTGAGGAGAATTTGCTGCTTTTCCAGAGGGTCCAGGTTCAGTTTCCCATATGTCAGGACCCATATGTCAGCTCCCAAACATGGGCAGCTGCACCTCTAGGGATCCAGTGCCGACTTCTGGTCTCCTTGGGCACCTGAACTCACATCATACATCCACACAAGTCACATATACACGTAATTAAAAATGAATTTTATTTTTTAAAAGAGCTACTTTCAAATAAACAAGCAGATTGAGAAATAGGAGCAGATAGGATCCAGGGCCGGGTGGGAGGAGACCTCATAAAGATTGTCAGACAAATCCTGCCACTACAGTTGTGTAGTAAGCACTAGGACAACGATCATGACTAACCCTGCTTCTGTTAAGAAAATGGAGGGCGTATCTTACCAACTTTACAAATATTGAGAGTAACATTGCAGGTTAGATGTAGAATTGAGTGGTATTCAACATTAAAACATGTAAAAACATAATTAAATAAAAAGAAAATACAGCAAGTGTCAACTTCAAGGGGGAAAAGGCAAGAAACAAATTATAGAAATATGAGTTATACATAAGTAACTCTGTAATAAAAATCATGATTACATTAAATTAACTCTTCTGCAGAACTATGCTACCGTCTCATAGGAAAGGTGCAGGATTATGGACATGGAGGAGGTGGTGGGCACTGGTGTTCAACATCTGCATGTCATCTTTCTTAACCCAAGCCAGTGTCCAAAACCACAAGATCAAAAGAGCAAAATCAAAAGCATGTTGTGTAGAATACATAAGGAAGTAGCAAAGAAACAGACCCAGGAGTCAGAAATGACGCTCCCTGGAACAAGGACTACAGCTTCCACATATGCTCACTCAGTGCCCGTATCAACTGCTAGATGATAGAACTAGAACAGAGGCAGACTGTGCATCACTGCCCTGCGTTCAGGCTTCCCAGAGTCACCACGTGGATGACTGGTAGGCGGTAGGTGTAGGCGCACCTACACTTATAAAAGTATCCTTCTACCTCTCTTTGCACCTCACCATACATGACAATATATCCCAGAAATCCTTGAAAGCCAAGTGATATTGAACCAACTTTGAAGAACATGTTTCTGTTAATCCTCTGAGACTTTCATGCAATGTACTTTAATCGTACACACCCACGCTCCTCCTTTAATTCCTCCCAGATCCGCTCCTCCTCCTCTCTCAACTTTGTGTCCTATTTGTTTTGTTTCGTTTTTGTTGTTTATCAAGACAGGGTTTCTCTGTGTAGCCCTGGCTGTCCTGGAGCTTTCTCTGTAGACAGGCTGGCCTCAAACTCAGAGATTCAACTGTTCTATCTCCTGAGCGCTGGGATTATAGGTGTGCGCCCCCGCATCTTGACTTTGTTGTTGTTTTGTTTTGTTGTTTTGTTTTTAAATAATAACCCATCAAATCCAGTTTGGGCTACACATATACTCATGAGTATGGGGACAGTTAGTGCAGCATGACTGACACTAGGGACCACACCCTTAGAGAAAACTGACTCTCCCTCTCCCAGAAGCCATCAACCATCAATAACTCCTCAGTTAGTGGTTGGAGCTCATGCACACCTTGTGAGTTCATGAACACAGTGGTTGTGTCACGTCCAGAAGATACTTTTGCTCCAGTCCTCCCCAGCTCTGGCTCTTAGAATTCTGCAATGCCTTCTTCTGCTATAGTCCCTGAGACTCAGAGGTAGGTGATAGAGAAGTTCCATTTGTGGCTGAGCCCTTCGCCAACAGTTATTCTCTGCATGTTGGTGAGTTGTGGGTTTGTCTACCTTAATGTCCAACCACTACAAAGGAACTTCTCTGATGAGGTCTGGGAGCAGAACTAATCTATGGGCAGAGAGATGGGATTTAGAGGGCAGTTTGGTACTATATCTGTTTAGCAAAATAATAATAGTATTTTCATTCCTGAGGTCTGTGAGCTCCCCAACCAGGGAGCCAGATTTACAGTATCAAGCAAGCTTTTTCTCCTGTGCCACAAACCTTAATTATAGTTAGGTTAGCTACCCCCAAACATTTCTGCCACTGTTGTATCTACGGGCATTTCATGGCACTCCAGTGATTATCATAGTTCATATTGTTCACAGCTGGACAAATTGTTGTGACTTTTCTCTGCCAATAGCCTGCCTAGTATTTCTGGTACTGTAAAAGCTGGTCTGTGGAAGGGAGGCTCCCTGGTCAGTACCAACCTGATTTCTCCATGGGCTATGATGAAAGTGTGTGTGTGTGTGTGTGTGTGTGTGTGTGTGTGTGTGTGTGTGTATGTGTGTGTGTGTGTCTTACACAATAGGCCTTATCATCAAGTTTTAGTAGGTAACCAAGAAAAATGGCCGGAATTGTTTTTTTGGGGGGTGGGGAGGAGTGTCTCTGGGGCACCTCTGACAAATAACTCAACAGATCAAATATTATGACCAAATGAACTTCATCCCAGAGAGGAAAGTTTGGTTCAACATATACAACTCAATAAATGTAACATACTACATTAGCAAATTTAAGGACAGATTCCATAATCATCTTGATTGATAATGCAAAAGTGTTTGACGAAGTTCAGTATGCATTCACGATAAAAGTCCTGGCGGCGTTAAGAGTAGATGCGGCATATCTCAAAATCATAAAGGTTGTAGCTGATACTATACTAAATGAAGACACACAGCATGTCCTCTGAAATCAGGAAGGAGGTGAGCAGGCCCCCCTCCTCTCTCTTGTTATAGTGCTTACAGTCTGAGACAGACCTCTAGAGAAGAGAAAGGCATAGAAGTGAAAAAATAAGACAGGAAGGAGTCAAACTATCCCTATTTGCTGATGGCATGATTTCCTACTTATCCAACTCTATAAAACTCTACTAGGAAACTCTTAGATCTAATAAAGACTTACAGTAAACTTGCAGGATAGAAAAACCAATATACAAAACCCAGTCGCATTTGTATATATTAACAATGAACTCATGGACAGTAAATTAGGAAAAATATCCCATTTATAATGTTTGTCTTCTTGATGAAAAAGGCCAACCAGGCCTGTGAGATCTCAGGTGGAGCGACCACGGGCTGCTTCTACAGGTGGGAGGTTGGGGATGTTGAGCTGGGACTAAAGGTACTGAGCAACTAAAGTTGAGGACAGATTTAGGGTGCTGAGCTACGGGAGATTAATAACGCTCAACAATTGAGACAATTTGAAATTGAACAACTGTGTGTGTCTATGATTTTCATCTGAAGATCCAGTGTTCTCTGGACAGGGGCTGGTAGCACCGTCAGTTCCTGGAGCTCAGGTGGGGTAGCAAAAGTTACATGCAACGGTGTTGTTCATATGTTCTTGACAGGAATCCTCTGTCAGAGACTCCACTCTCCTATGCAGCCTCGTTAGCTGATTGCAGCTTCCTTTGTGGCCCAAACCGTTTTTAATCACTTGAAGTCTCACCTGTTGCCTTTTGGTCTTGTTCCCTGCACAGCTAGAGTCCTGTTCAGAAAGTTCTTACCTGAGCCTAAATCTTGACATGTTCTTCCTACTCTTTCTTCTTCAGATCTAACACTGAGATCTTTGCTCCATTTAGAATTGAGCTGTGTGCTGGGTGAGGAGGATGGGCTTTTAACCTTCTGCATGTAGATTTTCAGTTTTTCAACACTGTTAAAGATGCTGTCTTCTCTCCAGTGTGTGTTGTTAGCATCTCTGTCCAAAGTCCGGTGGCTGCAGGCGTGTGGATTTTGGCTCTGGTTCTTGGTTCTGTATCTTCGATCACACTGTCTGGGTTTGCATGGGTACCATGCTGTCTGGATTACTATAGCTCTGTGGCACACCTTGATGTCAGGAGCAGTAACAGCTCCAGCAAAGTTTTTATTGCTCGTGTTGTTTTACCTATCCAGGGTCTGTCATGCTTCCACATAAATTTTATGATTAATCATTTGTTCCTGTGAGATTGTATTGGAATTTTGGCAGAGATTGCATTGAATCCATACATTACTTTTTTTTGTTTGTTTTTCGAGACAGGGTTTCTCTGTGTAGCCCTGGCTGTCCTGGAACTCACACTGTAGACCAGGCTGGCCTCCCAAGTGCTGGGATTAAAGGCGTGCGCCACCACTGCCCGGCCATACATTACTTTTTATTTGAGGGCAGTGTTGGAATTTTAGTGGAGATTGTGTTGAACCCGTGTTCAGTAGGTTTGCTATTTTCACAATATTAGTTCTATGCAGCCATGTGTATGGGGAGGGGTCTTTATCTTCTGGTGTCCTTTTCAATTTCTTTCTTCAGCGTTGTATAGTTTTCATTGTATAGGTCTCCTGCTTTGAGATTATTAGGAATTATTGTTTCCCTGATTGCTTTCTTAGTCTGTCTTTGGCGTGCAGGGAAGCTCAGATTGTGTTGAGTTTGTAGCCTGCCATTTGGCTGAAAGTGTTTATCAGCTCTAGGGGGTTCCTGGTGAGTTCTTTGGCGTCTCTACTGAGTAGAATCAAGCCATCTGCAAGTGGGGACACTTGGGGTTCTTTTTTTCCCTTTGTACCCCTTTAATTTCTTTCTCTTGTCTTCTTACAGCTGCCTGCTGACTTTGAGTGCTGTGACTGCACCCTCTCGACTGCTTTCCGATTTTAACAAGGTTGCTTCAAGTTTTTTCTCCATTTAATAAACTACAGAATTTCCCACAGTCCTAGGTTGCTGAGGGTTTTTATTTGTTCCTGTATTAGTAAGGACTGATGACTGAATATTGTCAAACATGGAGCTCTTTGCTCTTTTTCTTGGTTTTGGTCCCCCTTGGACGGGCCATATAGCTTCGGCAGCATCAAGATGATCGTAGAGCACCTTTGTTAATGTGTTAATGTGTTGAACTGTATGAATGGATTTTCTTGCATTGAGGACCCCTTGCATTCTGGGAATGAAGTGGAGGCTTCCCATCATGTGGTGTCCGTGTTTTAGAATTCTGGGAGGCCCAGTTTGTGCCTATAATTGTAATGAGTTTTTACTTCTGTTATAGCTTCACAGCAAATTGGCCAAAGGTGCCCTCTCCTGGTCAGGTTTTTATGCTAGGAGTGTGCCAGCACCATCCATCAAATAAGCCAGGAAGGTTTCCATACTCTCTTGTGTTCTAAAAAGTAAAGAAATGGCAAAATTAAGTCATGTGAACCTAGCAGACCCAGGGAAGGCCTCCAGGAGCTCCAGAGAAAAAGATGGAAGAGGGAAAGAGAGAGGGAAGGGGAAGGGAGGGAGAGAAAGAGAGAGAGAGAGACAGTGACAGAGACAGACAGAGACAGAAACTCACAATGTAGCTTTACACCCACAGGGTCTAAGTATTGCTGAGAAAGGCAATTGCCTAAGGAGCTCAGAGGAAGGTCCAGGAACAAAGGCCAGAGCAGCACCTACGAAGAGGGAGGCCGGGCAGTACCCTGGGGGCAGGAGAGGGATGGTTTAGTCTAAGGGCCAAGGGCTATGAAAAAGAAGCTTATGTCCACATCTGCGAGTTGAAATATTATTCCTCTTTAGTAAGTATGGCATAGGTTGATCTCTGAGCTGTCTGGGAGACCACAGTTTGGAGGTGGCTAGGATAGGGTAAAGGTGGAGGATCCAGGGCACGTGACTATCTCAACGACTCCTAGGCTCCCGGCTTTACACATTCCGCACAGGGTATTGGCCACTGAAGGGAGGAGTCTGGAGGCAGACCAGCTGTGGGAAAAAGATGAGGCAATGGTGAGGATTGACCCGGCTCTGACCTGCACATGTGGGGAGTTAGCGCAGAAGACAACGCAAGATGCAAGGCCCAGAGCAGTGGTCAGGGCTGTGGGTACCCTTGGGAATTATAATGGCTGAGGGCCAGAGAGAAGTCATTTAGTGTTGAAGTTAGAAGAAGTGAAGAGAGCCCGAGGCTTAGAGAGAGCCTTAAAAGAGACAACAATCACAGATCAGATGCAAGAAGCTGGGCCATTTGGAATGTTGAGGGTTTGTCAGTGACAAGGAGGAACACTAGGACCATATGCTCATGAGGTATCTGCACAGTTCAGTTCTTCTGTGAGACCACAAAACGTTGGGACTGACTGTACTATTAGTTTTAGTGATACAGAGGTCAGAGCACTCCCTATGCCTGCTCCCAACACAGCCTTCTTTGGGACTTTTGTTTTGTTTTTTTTCTTTTTGAGATAGACAGTGTCCCTCTGTTATCTGAGCTGGCTTTCAACTCCTGAGCTCAAGATAATTCTCCTGTCTCAGCATCCTTTGTGCTGGGTACTGCAGGCCAGCACTTCTGTATCCAGCCAGTCTGCACCTTATTGGAGGGACCCCACCCTTCCAGCAGCTCTGGCCCAATAGTGCCTGGCAGTTTCCTGTCATTTATCTTCTCCTTAGAGCAGGCACTCGGTCTCTCAGCACATCCTTTTGGCTTTACTTACAAACTCTCCTGAAGTCAGGCCACCACCCTACAAGGCTGCAGCTGCCACTCTGTCCCAGAGGCTGTCATTCCACTGAGTTGACTTGTGTCTTGGGTTCTGGCTAGTCCAGTCCAGGGACTATCATGGACCCTTTAGATTGTGAACCAGAATGAACAGAATCTCAGTCCTCAGTGCTTAGGCACAGCTATATTCTTCTGTTCTTTCCTTCAGCACTCCTTTCCAGCTACTTCCTCTTCCAGATCTTTCTGGACTGTGCCAGGCATACCTTCAAGTCAAGACCTTTGCTCTCATCCCTGAGTTTGCCTGAAAATCTTTCCCTAACCCCGACTTCTTGAAAGGTATGATGCTCTGCCCCCTGGCCCATGGTTTTGAAGATCTTCTTCTGAGACTTTCCTCTCTAAACTTAAGCAACCCCAGTCTGATCACAGTTCTTTCCTTCCTCACCATCCCCCACCACCCTCCCCTGTGATGTGTTTTACTGCTTAAGGGCAGTACATCCGATTTCCCCCCTGTTCTGGCAAGTTTTATGTCAACAGCTAGAGTTATCTGAAAAGAGGGAACCTCACTCGGGAGAACACATCCATAAGATCTGGCTGTAAGGCATTTTCTTAATTAGTGATTGATGGGGGAAGGCCTAGCACATTGTGGGTGGTGTTATCCCTGGGCTGGAGGTTGTGAGTTCTATAAGAAAGCAGGCTGAGCAAGTCATGAGGAGCAAGCCAGGAAGCAGCACTCCTCCATGGCCTCTGCATCAGCTCCTGCCTGCAGGTTCCTGCCCTGTTTGAGTTCCTGTCCTGACTTCCTTCAGTGATGAACAGTAACATAAAAGTGTAACCCAAATAAACCCTTTCCTCTCCAAATTGTTTTTCAGTTATGGTGTTTCATTGCAGTAGAAACCCTAACTAAGACATCCCCTTACTAGGAAGGACCAGCTCCAGCAGAAAAAGGACTGTCACCTGTTTGTCTCCAGTGTGTCCCCAGCACCTGTTGAAATGACCATGGTAAAAGCCAGAACTGCATTGACTGAACAGTTGCAAGGAGTGCAGAGTGGACCAGGTTGGGGAGTGCACAGTCAGCATTGCTTGGTAGGTATGTGCTTCTCATCTCCCCAGCCTTCTAAGGCAGACTTCCAAAGGCCATGGATCTGCCTTCTGAACCCCCACAGCCAAGCAGTTCTCTTGGGGCAAGAAGCCACATCCAAGGAGGAGAAAGTTGGATCCTGGGCGGCATGACTGGCAAGGTAGCTTTTACTTACCTTCAGCCTTGTCTGTCTGTACTGTGTGCTGATTATTATTTTTCTATGCATGTGGGACTCCTTGTCTATGTTCTATGACCCTTGCTTTTCTCCTCTGCACATTAGCTGATACAAACACCCAATGGAGTCATCCTGAGAGGGTGACACATGGATGCACTGGAATAGACCTGGGAGGGCTGCTGGATTAATCAGCTGTGTGCACTACCCGCCCCTATCCCACACAGCAGCAGAGCAGACCTGCGTCCTGTCCTAGCCTGTGTTTTCAAGAGGGAAGACATACCCTTGAAGTATGTTGGCCAGAGCTCCTACGTAGAACACACAGAATGGACCTGAGACAGGCACGGGACACACACAACAAGGTACACTGCTTTGTTACCCAGTTCATGGGAGAAGCACACCCAATAGCTTCTAGGAAGGAGCTTCCATCTACCCTGTCTAGTCCTGGAAATTCACCCTACTGATATACAAACTCCCTGGGAACCTGGCCTCTGTCTTTGCTAGTCAAATTTTGTCAACTTGACACAAGTGTTATTTGGGAAGAAAAACCCCGGTTGAGAAATTGCCTACCCCAAATTGCCTGTAGGCAAGTCTGTAAGGCGTTTTCATGATGAATGATTGATGTGGGCAAGCTCAGCCCATAGCAGTGTTTGTGCACCCTTGGGGGCAGGTGGTCCTGGGGTGTATAAGAAAGCAGGATGAATAAGCTATGAGCAAGCAAGCCAGTGAGCTCCCCATGGCTTCTGTTTCAGTCCCTGCCTCCAGGTTCCTGCCTTGAGTTCCTGCCTTGAGTTCCTGCCCTGACTTCCTCAGTGATGGTGTCTGACCCGAGAGTTGTAAGCTGAAATAAACCCTTTCTTTCCCAACCTGCTTTTGGTCATGGTGTTGTATCTGCACCATAGGAACATTAGCAAAGACATAGCCCAACAAGGGGCCTTGGGCACCAGGACTGAAGGTTCACCTTTCTGGATCCCCAAATCCTCATTATGCCCCCCCCCCCGCCCCACAGCCACCACTTTCTCAAAGTAGATTTTACTTCCAATTGCCATTTGCTAAATCTGCCTCCTAAAAACCATGCGGGGGGAGTGGGGATTAAAGCTGATTACAGATATTACAGAAGCCATCTAGTCTCTGAGCACTGGGTGGGAGTCCAGGCGGAGGGTGAGAATCAGTCCAGCTCCTCCTGAGCTGATCGAGCCACCAATATCACCACAAACTCTGAGCCCAGGTAAAGAGAACTCTCTTGTCTCAGCCCACAGGGGTCTCCCATGCAGCAGGCTGGGCCTCATAGGGAATGCAAAGCACCAATGGGGTCCATGAGGAAAATGAGCAGCTCCTTCAAGCGTGGTTCAATCAAGAGCTCCACGTCAGGGTCGCAGAAGGTGAGTGAGCTTTGCTTGAGGCCCAAGGGCAGATGGACAGCAGGGTCAAGGGACATGGGTCTCTATTCTGTTTGATTGCTGCTTCAGTGGGCTCGTCTTCCAGGGGTGTGTGTGTGTGTGTGTGTGTGTGTGTGTGTGTGTGTGTGTGTGTGGTATGTATATATACTCTCAACTGCATCGAGCTCCTTTCTTAAGAGGTGACCCCATGCCTGATGCCTTCATTCTCTCACTTTCAGGATGTTGCACTGGTACCTGTGGTCTGTATCCTTGTGTCTGTGAGCCATGACATCCTTTGTCTATACCACAGGGCACTATGAAAGGGCTCTTATGTGGCTCGCTTGCCCCTGCTTTGTTCTGTTTACAGATTTATAGAATTACTAAGGGGACTTGGGGGTACATGATATCTGCAGTGAGGGCCTCATTGGTGCTCAGGGTGTGGAGTACACCAAAGGAACGGGGGCAGTGTTGCTTCTAGAAAATGTGAGGGTGGCCCTCAGTGAGCCTTGTGCTGGGTGTGGGTTTCTGTGGCCTCTGAGCAGACTGAGTGGATGTCCCCTTCTGTAAAAGTCACCTACTGGTCAGGCTCACTTGTCTTCTGGACCTGCTCTGTCCAAGGCAACAACAACAATAACAAACAACAACAACAACAACAACAACAACAACAACAACAACAACAAAATTAGCCCAGGAGTAGGTAGCTTGAGCTGCAAGAAGGGGTCTTTTGGACCAAGGTTTCCATGGCCCATGCAACTGGGGACCTGATTAAGAAAATCAGACACAAGTACTGTAAAGCTGGGATCTCGTGGGCTGTGTCCTTGGATGGAGACACACCAGGTGCTTAGTTACTCAGTGTGTTTATTATATACAAAATAAATGAGGAGGCTGGTCAGCTAACATGTGTTTATTATATACAAAATAAACAAGGAGGCTGGTCAGCTAACATGTGTTTATTATATATAGTATGGACGAGGAGGCTGGTCATCTAATCTGTATTTATTATATACAGTATGGACGAAGAGGCTGGTTAGCCTATCTTGGTAGGGGATCTCTATAGAGAAGAGGCCTCAGGAGGTTTGATTGTGAAGTCATCTGGGATGAAAAAGCTCTGCTCAGTTTGCACTACTCTTTTGAGCTAAAGGTTGCCCGTTCACCAACATCCATACTTGGACCAGGGAAAGGCCTTGCCATTCTATGAATCTGAGGCATTGGTGTTTGACATGGCCATGTTCACGGCATGAATGCTCATTCAGCAAGTATATACTCTCTTCCCACATTAGGTGGCCTGATAGGTCATCTTACTCAGCTGCCCTCAGGAAGAGCCCAAGGAGGAGCTTGGTAGAGGCTCGTTCCAAGACACTGCCCCTACAGAGGGTGAAGGAGGCAGGAAGGAGAGGGTGTGAGCAGAAGGGTGTACCCCTGCGGGAGCTCTTTCTCACATACCAGCCAGTGTGCCCTGCTCAGTGTTGGAGACAGAAGCCAGGACAGCAGTGTGAGCCTGGTGAGAGCCTAGGGAAGGTATTCCCTCAGGCAAGGGCACTGGGTCATCTTAGGAGCTGCCAGGCTGTTGGCCTCACAGCACAGAATCAGCTGGGCATGTATCCATCCCGTCGTTTCCCTCTAGTGTCCCAGGAACCTGAAAACACACACAAAGAAAATAGGAAACGGTTTATTTTTAAAGGCCCCTTTCAAGTTTCAAGAATAGAGAAGATCCATCCCCAGGGGCTCCTTGTGGGTGGTAGAAGGTACATCTCTGTTCTCCCAGGCGTGTGAGAATCAGCAGTCTTTCTGCAGAGCCTGCACACCCACGGTGCCTTGTAAATTAGCATTCACAAATCTACCGCCACACTTGGCAGGAACACGACATTCACGTGCTGCTAGCTGTGCGGCTGCACCCACATGGTGCTGCATGACCCTCCTCCCCAGAACACAGCTGCTCACACTGCTAACTGATAAGCTCTGAAAGGAAGCGGGCTGTGCTGTCCTGGAATTCCATGTCTCTGTTGCCCTCTGCCTGGTGCTTACCCTGGTGAAGTAGCAGAGTCTGGTGAGGGGAACTCAGCAGAGGGGAGGAGCACGCTGAGTGTGGTCAGCATTGAAAACTGGCACCTCTCTCGCCCTTCCACCCTCTCTCCTCCTCTTCCCTCTCTGTCCCTCCTCTCTCTGTCTCTCTGCCCCCCCTTTTATTCCCTGCCCATGGCAATTTATGATGTTGTCTTGCATGGGCTGGTAGTGTGGTCCAGTAGCAGGGTACGTGAATTGTATGTGAGAGGCCCTGGGTTCCTTCTGTCCCCTGTACTATGCTTCCATCCCCCAAATCCTAATTCTCCAAGTCTCCCTGCCAGAACCGGTCCCTGGCACCTCTCCCCCAAACCCCGAGTCTCCAGGCCCTCCCTGCCAGAACTCGACCTAGTTCAAGACTCAGCGTTGCCCCAGGCCTGTTTATGACAATCCTCAGGCCAAGAATGAGATCACTGAAGGGAGAAGGAAGGATGGTTCTTCCAACTGTTTCTGTTTCACTATGTCTTACTCTGTCGTCCAGGCTGGTCTTGAACTTATAGCATCCTCCTATCTCAGTCTCCCCCCCTCCCGCCACTCCCCCCTTTATTAGATTACAGGGTGAGCCACTTAATCTGTGAGGGAATAGTGAGAAACAAGTTCCCAAAGTGTTCATTTTCCTCTGTTTTTGTAAACACTTGAGACTCCTTTGTCCTTCTGGCTTTGTTGCTTTTCCAAAGGTGATCCTGCCTGACCCTCTGTTGTAAAAGGCACTTTTGGCCTTTGGCTGGCTGGTCAGCTCTTCCTATTAGGCAGCTCCTCACTTGGCCTTAACCCCCGCCCCCAAAACAATCACCAGTCAAAGGAATTGAATCAGTAAATGAAGGCCAGCTACCTGTGCAGTGCAGGAGGCCCAGCTTTCCTCAGCTGTAGGAAAAGCCTCCAGGTGGCCATGTGGAACATGAAAGCCTTGTCTCCATTTTAATTTGCTAAACGATACAGGTAAAATTTGGAGTTAAAGATGAAGGTCTTGAACAAATTAAATGGTAGCACAGCCTGGTAAACTGTACCTTAGATCCCCTTAGAAAATTCCAGCACAGGTTCTCAAGAAAGTACACAAAAATGTTCCCTCAGCATTCCATCATGCTGCAAACAGGAGTGCCCTGGAGCTCATCGGCAAGGGTGTGCTGAGATCTCTGCACCTCTGGACGATGGAATACCATACAGTACTTAAAATATCAACACAGATAAATCCTGGAACATATGTTATCAAAGACTATAAGTCTCTCAGAAAAACTCCAAAATAGACAAGGAAATTCTAAAAATGACATGTCCTTTTAGGATAGAGGTGGTCAGCTCTGTCTGTGATCTTTCTTTCTTCATGTGCTATATGCAATCATTTTTCCTTTTCTTGGCCTCTGTGGTGGTTTGAATAGGTTTGGCCCCCATAGATTCAGGTGTTTGAATGCTTGGTCCATAGGGATTGGCACTGCTATTAGGAGCTGTGGCCTTGTTGGAGGGGGGTGTCACTGTGGAGATGGGCTTTGCGGTCTCAGTCTTAAGCTCCAGTGTAGAATTTTAGTCTCTTCCTGGCTGTCTTCAAATCGAAGATGTAGAACTTTCGGCTCCTCCAGCCCCATGTCTGCCTGAACGCTGCCATGCTTCCCACCATGATGATAATGGAATAAACCTCTGAAACTGTAAGCCACCCCCAATGAAATATTGTTCTTTGTAAGAGTTGCCTTGGTCATAGTGTCCCTTCACAGCAACAAAACCCTAAGACAGCCTCCTTCTTTTTTTTTTTTTTTACATGGCTCACCTGTAATAGGCTCTCAGGGTCTACCTCTCTGTTAGCATTTCTAATGATTTTGAAATCAGAGTAGTGCCTTCACAATTAAGACTTGTTTTTATTCTTCTCGAAGAAGCCCAGGTGCATCAAGGAAAGTCCCGGAGTGCTCTGTCTGCCTCTAGTCTCAGAGAAAGAATTGCAGGCTTTATCAGCAGCTCTTTTGCTTCCTCAGCCCAGAAGCTGCACGAGGGGTGGGGGAGTGGTGGTGGGGGGAGATATGGGCCAGATTGGCCTGCCCTCTGTATCCCACAGCCCTCTGTAGCAGCTGCAGCAGAAGACATATCTCAGCTCAAGGGAACAGGAGCTGTGATCTCAGTAACCAAGCTGGGGAACTAGACCTGGCTCCCTGGAGGGAGCCTCACTTCTCAGAGAGTGTGGCTGGAATCTGGGGGATCCCAGTAGATTATCATGTTAAGCTGACACCCAAAGTGTCTATGAAACTTTCAAACTATGAAATTATCAACATCCTCGCAAAGAAAATGTTCAAATTTCAGAACACGAGGAGGAGGCAGGTTGTTGAAGAAGCCTAGGGTCCACCTCAGCTGCAGTACATGTGTGAGTCTCTGCTCAGAGGCCCTGAAAAATTCAGGAGAGCAGCTGCGGCCCTGATGCCAGCAGTCTTCAAGAAAGCAGCAAGGTCATTGTGATGAGGCAGAGAATGCACATGTGCCCTTCTCTGAGCTGTGTTGCCCTTCCCTTGGGGGCTGAGGCAGGGGTGGCACTTTAGAGATCAGGATATTTTGGTAGCTGGCAAAGACTTCTAAAAATCCCCCTTTTCTCCCACCCTATCTTAAAGTCATCAGACATCCCTGGCTTCCTATGGCATGGTCATAGATGGACCCATGCATAAGTATGAGGTTCTACAATTGCGCGCCACACTGCTGGCAACCCTGGCCCCAGAGGCAGAGAAAGTCATAGCCTGGCAAGACCCTTCCCGGGCCTCTGGCTCCACCCTGTCTCCCTCCTCCTTTGCCTCTGGGATTCAGAAACGAGCAGAGCAATTCCAAGGCTGGCTTCTTGCCAGGCCTTCCTAGCCTCTGTGGGGTCTTTGCACCTGCTCACAGCCCCACAGGTCCCTCCCACACAGAGCTGAGATGTAGCTCTGGTGAATCTAGGTTGCCATGGCAGCCCACATCTAGAGCTGTCGCATCAAGGATCTGACCACCCTTGTTTGCAGGAGATGTGCTTAAGGTTCTGCTGTATGATTACAGGAAAGCTATTCAACCTCTCTGGGCCTAATTTCCTCATTAATAAAATGAGGAAGACATCACTGAAGATGTCTTCAGTTTCCACCTGTGTTAAGCCACTAGACTAACTACCCTTGTAACGGGTATAGATTTAATGTTTACAACGCCAACTCAAAAGCAAAAGCAAAACCAAACACAAAAACTGGTTGTAGTGAGGGAGTTGTTTGTAGCTTGTTCTTTGTTAATTTTCTCTACAAACCCATTGTGGTGTTTGGACAAAGGCTGGCCTTTAATAGATGCATGCCTCCTTTCTCTCTCAAGCCTTTGCCAGCATTGTAGTGTGTCCAGCAGTGTCCCTGGAGCTGGGGGTCTAGAATGTCAAGTCAGAAAACAGCACCACACCCATCAGAGGCGGACTTCCTAGTGGAGTTGCTATATCAAAGTAAGTGCTGTGCAGAAGGACAGGAGAGAGGCTTGGACATCAGGGTAGGGGGTTCACTGAGCAAATGCCTGAAGGCTGATGAAGGGAGCCATGCAGACACCCGCAGGAGGGGCAGCAGGCTGGAGGGAACAGCCAGTGCACAGGCTTGAGGGCACTTGGGGCAGGGGGAAATGGAGATGTATGAGAGGGATGTGGAAAGCAAGAATCAGTCCCAGGACCTGCTGGCCCTCTGGCCCATGAGGCAGGCTTCATTCGCAGTTGGCTTTGACCTTTGATAGATCGTTGACCCAAGAGTAAAGGAAGTATGCAGAGAAAGACCTCCTTGGGATTTAACTTTTGAGCCAGTTGAGGTGGCATCATGGCTGTCTTTAGAAGCAGCTGGACTTGAACTGTGAGAGTGGTGGTTGTGGGGGGCAGGGGGAGTGTTGTGCATCGCAGCTGGAGGCAATGCCCCCAAGAGCACGGAAGGCTGAAAACAACCCAGCCTTTGAAACAGCCTGCCATGTGTATTGAAGGCCAAAGACAAAAGTTCCTGTTTGTAGAAGCTGCTGGGAGACTTGCAGTCACCCAGCACCAACCCAGGCCACCCGTGCCTCCTGCTGCCTTGGGGACACTAGGGAGCTCTGGATGCTCTTCCCACCCCACTACCCATCTAAGGGAAGCAGAGTCACTCCCCGCTCAAGAAAGGGTTGGCCACGCCCCTTCCCACCAGTCTGAAAGTGTATGCACAAGGGATTTGTTGGCAGAGCATCTTGGTCTTGGCTAATACAGAACTAAATGCATCTCAATTCTTCAACTTCATTGCTGTCCTACTTTAGCCAATTCTCTCTCTCTCTCTCTCTCTCTCTCTCTCTCTCTCTCTCTCTTTCTCGTGTGTGTGTGTGTGTGTGTGTGTGTGTGTGTGTGTGTGTGTGTGTGTGTGTGTGTTACTCCATGCCTTCCACTGGTATGTGACAGACAGGTTACCTGGAGCCAGGAATTTACCTGTCCCCACTTTCCCCCTCTCTGGGTAGGATTCTGGGACTACAAACACATGCTACTGTAGCCAGCTTTTTAACTGGAATTTGAACTCAGGTTTCTCCTCTTTGAATGCCAAGAACTCTACTCACTGAACCATCTCCCCAGCCTCATTTTTCACTTCTTCAACCAACAAATAAAAATTGTATATCTCTATCATGTACAGCATGACACTTTGAGGCATATGAAGGGGGTCTGTCTATGCCTTTGAGCTTTCTTCTCTCTCCCAAGAAGCCCATGTTAGCAGAGCTCTCTGCTCAAGGGCATGTATGCTACTGTGTGGGGGAGGTTGCACATGCATCCAGGAGTTTTGGCAGTGTTTCTAAAATAAGATTTGGGGGAGCGGAGTCATTCATTCCTTGCATTCTCCATGCTGAGACTCCCCTTGACAAAAGGCAGATTAACACGAGTAACTGGAACAGATGTTTAATGGCGTGACCACCTGCTGTATACACAGGAGAAAACCCAGACAGAAACGCCCACACGCACATCTCCAAGACCCTTATTCAACCCCAGGTTTACATATAACCCTTGAAAGACAGAAAGGAGGGTGTGGGCAAAGGCCTGTGCAAACAGGATAGGGCTTGCTTTGCAATTGTGGTTTGTGGTGTGTGTGTGTGTGTGTGTGTGTGTGTGTGTGTGTGTGTGTGTGCTTGTGTGTGTGTGTGTGTATTGGGGGAGGGGGTTGTTCACATGAATGCAGGTGCCCTTGAAAGTCAGAAAACAGTACTGAGTCTCCTGGGGCTGGAGTTTCAGAGGGCTGTGAGCCACCCTTCATGGGTGCTGGGAACAATACTCAGGTGCTCTGAGAGAGCAATACGTGCTCTTATTAGCTGAGCCCTCTTTTCAACCTCACCTATGAGAATCTCTTATGACACAGAGTCACTCTTGCTTCCTAGTGAGGAGAAGCCACGCCAAGCATGGAGATCCCATTAGCGATGGGTTTTTCCATCTTGGAAGGGCCACTTCTGCTCCAGTCTCAGAATTGCTTTTGGCTATGGTTTTCCCCTTATAATAAAAAGGCTTAACTAAGAGTTGGATCTTGGGGTGGCATGTGTTAAAACTCATCAGGACAATTTTTATGCCTTTCTGTATTTTGTTTCAATTTGCTTTGTATCCCTTCCCTTGTGTGTGTGTGTGTGTGTGTGTGTGTGTGTGTGTGTGTGTGTGTGTGTATGTGTGTGTGTATGTGTGCACTTGTGCCATAGCACATATGTGGAGGTCAGAGATCAGCCCAAGTGCCAGTCTTCACTTCCCCAATGTTTGAGGCAGGGTCTTTTGTTATTTGTTGCTAGATATTGTGTGTCAGACTAGCTGGCTTTTGAGCTTCTAAAGATTCTCTCTCTATAGAAGCACTGAGATTACAGACCCACGCCACCATGTTCAGTTTTACTTGGGTTCTTAGAATCCAATCGCAGGTCCTCGTGCTTGTGTGGTAAGCCCATCACTCACTGGGCCATCTCAGCAGCTTTCTCTCTGTGCTTTAGAAGCTACGTGATTTAAGAATTTTAGTAGCAGCCAAAGCTGTTTTGGGGAACACGAAGAACACAGTGGACATGGCTAGGCTTACTCTACCCTGCTAGGCCCAACACAGCCTTTCCTGGGCTCACTCTGCCTCAGCATTCCAGCCACACATGGGCCTCCAACTGCTCCTACCAGCCAGTGCGAGGGAGACCTAAGTACCAGCTGGTCCCTGTCCTTGGCAGCCTCGGCCTAGTCGGCCGCTGTCCCAGTAGTTCATTCTTCAGACCACTTGACTCTGAATCAGCCATTCCCATGATCATTTCCCCTCAAAACTCGTACGGGATGTGCTTGTTCTTGATTGCATCCCAGCCCCCCAGTAGAGGAAAAGCTCTGGGGATTTGGCGGGGCTGCTGGTGTCTCAGCTCTGCAAATGCACTTTCAAGATTTGCAGGTGGGAGGGGGTATAGGACTCGGCTTGCCTGAAGCCCCTCGATGGGCAGGGTCTCTGCTCTGTTCCTCCCTGCAGCCTGACTCTGGGTCCATCTCACTACAGTCTCCAGTTGTCAAAGAGACCACTGGGCAGACTTCCTAACCAAACAATGACATACATTCCTGCTGTAGGTCACTGGCCCAATGCAAGTAACTGAGTTCTCAGGCCGAGAGGTCCCCTGTGAGGAAGAGGACTTTATCACATGTGTGTTACTCCAGGGCAGTGGCTCTCAGTGTTCCTAATGCTGCAGCCATTTAATACAGTCCCTCATGTTGCAGTGACCCCCAACCATTATAAAATTATTTTCATTGCTATTTCATAACTGTAATTTTGCAACTGTTTTTGATTGTAACATAAATATTTTTTGGAGTTAGAAGTTGGCTAAAGCGATTGCAACCTGCAGGTTAAGAACCACTGCTATAGGGTCTGGTAGTTCTGAGCCTTCTGAAGCAAATGTGCTATTTACTATTACTTGTCATGGTTACTAGCAAAAGGAATGTTGCTAGCTGGAAGCACTGGATCCTCCTTTTGTTGGATGCCTCTATGGTCCAATAGTAGGACATTTTTGGGTAGTCAGCAGGAGAAATGGACCATACCTGTACGTATACAGACTGGACCTGGAATTGGAAAGATAGATAAAGCCCCTGCCGTGAGGTCACCTTAGGCTAGACAGTGGTGTATCCTAGGCTAGGTCTACTTTGAGTGACCAGCTCACCATGTAGAGGGGCACATGCTGTGGCTTTTGGCCTCCAAAGCCTTTTCAATTCTCCATAGCCCTGGTACCCAGTTGAATACCGGCTCCTCCAGGTTTGGGCTCAGCTTTTTTCTACTCTGGCACCTATAGGGGCACCCACTTGCCTTGAGCCTACAGAGCCTCCAGCCCATGGGGGAAGACAGATCCCCTGCTTTACCAGGCTGCCAGTACAACTGAGCATCAAGCTAGAATGATGTACTCTGAGGTCAGCATAGCCAGGAAGAGGGATCGTCACATCTGTCTGGGGAGGTGAGATTCCTAAGCAAAGAAGTCTAGGGGCCATTACAGAGAGGGTAGGACAAAGCACAGGTGCCCAGAGTGCTGGGTTCTCGGCTTAGAGATCAAGAGCTCAGTCCCACATCCCCAGCCCATGGGTGCCAGGTGTTGGCTGAGTCCAAGTATAATCTTCCCAATGGTCCAGGCAGGCACACAGCATCTGGTGGGGCCTAATGCCCTGGGAATGTCTGCTTTCATGTGATTAAAGGCTGTCGATAAGACTTTGATCCCGGAAAAGCAGGCCTGGCCGATGAGCCCAGCTCCCGTCACTCTATGATGCTGGGACTGAGGAGTCATCTCAGAGAAGAGGTGAGAATGGACTCACGGGCAGCTCAGAGATACAAGGGGAGACAGGGCCAAGCCTGGTGCTGAAGGTGTAAAAGCAGCCGGGGCAAGAGGTTCTTACTCCTAGGAACCCAGCTTGGCCCATCTCCCCATCCCTGGGGCTTAAAGTCCCTGGACCGATTCCCACTCACGAGCAGCCAGGTAGTGAATATTCCACCAACACACGACCTTTAGCTGTCCCACTCTGCTCTGGCTCATTGAATCTCATCCTGGACGGGCAAACAGCTGTTGGTACAAAAGACCAACTGCCAGGCAGGCACAGGAGCAGGTTCTTTCAACTTCTAGGTCCTAAGACGGTGGCCTAGGGCTTAGGCAGCCCTGTGGCTCTGGAAAGAACCCTTTTCTAGATCTGCAGAGAAGCATACTAATGTGTCACTAACCTTTATGTCCACAGGTTTGAATCCAAGGATTTAAACAGAATTTTCTTCTTATTGCTCTTTCCTAAACAGTACAGGATAACATGGTTTGTGTGATAGTTAGGGACGAGGCTGTAGCTCAGTGATTTAGTACACTGGGTTCAAGACCTAGCACTACCAAAATACATATATGTGCATCTTCATGAAATATGTACCCAGAGCATGCACGTTCTTATAAATATTCTATTTCCTCAAGCTATGTCTTAAAGAATGTGCATAGGTCTGGTGCACACACAACCTTGTCTCGTATAAGGGCCTTGAGCACTTGCAGATTTTATAGAGCAGTCACCCTTGGGTACTTAGGAATAACTGTATCCCCCAAATACACTCTTGCTGAAGAAGAGGCCCCATGCTGTGACCTGGGGGAGAAGGGGCTGGGGCACCAACCCCACACATGTGATAGCTAGGGCTCCAGGAGCCCACGGAGCGTGTGGAAAGAGCTCTGTTAGGGTGCCTCGTGGGTGCCACAGTGCACTGCCCAGAGTTTCCTGAGCCACCATCGACGTCTGAAGCTGTCTTCAGCACGCTCGGAATGTTTCAGGATTATCCCCCATCAAGCCTTCTTCCACTCCCCTGTGGCTTTCCACCCTACTTATAAAACCCCCGTGACTAAATGTGATTGCTTTGTGAAAGTTCAAATTGACGTTTGTGCAGGTCGGTATTTTGACTGAAAAAAAAAAAAAAAGCATCAATTTGATAAATAACTTTTATAGAAGCCAACCACAGCTAGGGGTCAAGTTGGCTCTGAAGACAGCCAGATGGGGGCAGCAGAGCGCTGAGCTGGCAGAGTCTGACTCGGCAGTAAGGAGAGAAAGGTGGGTCACTGAGGAGATGTGGAGGGTGCCAAGTCCCCCCCAACCCCCACAGGCTGACCAGCTGGCACAAGCTGGGGTGCTGTTGTTGCTGGAATAACAGCGGCGGCTCAAGGGTTCCTAGCCCCCCTGCCAAGCCTCTATGGCAGGAAACACCCCAAGCTCGGGAAGTCCCCTGAACTGGCCCAGGGTAGACAGGCAGCTCAGCCAGTCAAGGTTCATGAGTCACTTACTTTGATACTTACTTGTGGCAGAAATACTTTGTCAGAGGTTTGGCTGGAGTCATCTCCACCCTGCAAGACCTAGAGGAGGCCACCACCTCAATTACAGGCAAGCCTTTGGCACTTGGTGGATTCCCCTGGGTTTGGCACTGGCGGAATTTTCGTCAGAGATCTGCTGTAACATTTGTTGGCTGGAGCACAAAACAATAGGCGTGCTTCCTTGTTTTAAAATTTTTCAAAAAAAAAAATTTTTTTTTTTCCCGAGGCAGGGTTTCTCTGTGTAGCCCGGCTGTCCTGGAACTCACTCTGTAGACCAGGCTGGCCTCGAACTCAGAAATCTGCCTGCCTCTGCCTCCCAAGTGCTGGGATTAAAGGCGTGCGCCACCACTGCCCGGCGTTTTTCAAAAATTTTAAGACAGGAATAGAGTATGGAATTGAATTCAGGGCCACTCCAAGTCCAGGACCCTATATGACAGTACACTTCAGCTGTCCATATGAAGATGCCTTTGGCCTTAGTTAAGCCCAGAGCCTGCTTGGGTTTCGAGTGATGGGTCTTAGGGTCTCTATTGCTGTGAGACAACACTATGGCCAAAGCAACTTGGGGAGGAAAGGTTGATTTTTGCTTACACTTCCACATCACCGTTCTTCTTTGAAAGCACTCAGGGCAGCAACTTGGCAGCAAGAGCCGATACAGAGGCCATGGAGCAGTGCTGCCTACTGGCTTGCTCTCCATGTCTTGGACAGTCATCCCAGGGTGACCCCACCTACTGCAGACTGGGCCCACACACATCAATCACTAATTAAGAAAATGCCCTACAGGCTTGCCTACAGCCAGATCTTATGGAGGCATTTTCTCAGTTGAGGCACCCTCCTCTAAGATGACTCTGGCTTGGTATAAAACTAGCCAGCATGGGTAGCTCCATGGTTCTGAGATAGAGAAGTCAGTTCTTCCCCCCATTTAGGAATGAGATGGATTCCTGTCAAGCATCCCACCAGCCATTGTGGGCAACTGGTAGAAATAGCTCTCTTTAGTATTTAAACCACATTAGCTTGTGTCCCGGGAGGCCGAGATTCCTGATACCTGAACTCTCTAATTTCACAACTGCTACTTGTTCTGAGACCCACTTGTGGGCATGACTTCCTGGCAAGCCTATTTCAGTTCCCACAGAAAGAGGCAGCCACAACAGGCCAGGGTAACGATGCCAGCCAATCCCAGCCTGGTGAACCATTGACTTTACTGGGGTCACTTGTAGAAGCACAGGTAAGTCAGACAACTTTAAAAAGAAAAGCCCACCCAGCATAGGTGAGGGCTCACAAAGGTGCACCCCTAAAGTCCTTGCACAACTTGCAGGCAGCACCGCTAAAGAGTCTCCTATCCATCAGGAGCTATCTACTGCTTATGTAACTTTACCGAGGACCTCTGAGTCAGGACTTCTTGTGAGTTTGGTGGGCCTTGCTTCCCAGCACACCAGAGAGGTGCATTTTAATAGAAAGAAAGCAGCTACACACCACCCTCCCCCCCTCCCTCAGGGACCCACATGGTCAAGAAGCTCCACCTCACTAGCCTGTCCCTTTTGTGGCTACCCCCTGCCTGCCAACAGGAAGTTGTAGGAGGTCTAGTTGTTGTGTAGGCTCAGGAATAACATCAAACTGAAGCTGTCCTGAGACGCCCTCAGCCGTCTGTCTGTCCTCAGCTGTCACAGAGCTCTACCCCCTGTCAGTCCCTCTGCACACCCCACCCCATATCCTTTCTCTTGCAGAACTGTGCTGGCCGAGTTCCCTTGTCTGAACCTTACTGCTCAGAATCTTGCCTTCTCCAGAAAGTCAGGCCTTTCTACAGTGAGGTACCAGCTCAGTGGGAGAGCACTTGTCCTAGTTCTGATTCCTAGCAAACAAACACAGAGGGGGTGGGGGTGGGGAAGGACTTTCTTGAGGATAGGTAGGCCTTGCACAATTCTGAACTGCAGCCAGGTGGCAGTTGTGCAAGGTGGTCCTCATGTGACAGACTCAGAAATACATATGTAATGACTTCCACAGAGGACTGTGAGCTACACTCTGCAGTGTACCCTTTGTGATTTTCAAGCAACTGCCCAGAAACCCAAGAAAACAGGAAAATGCAGGGACTCAACCTGGGGCATTCATATACCTGCTTGGCAAGGGCCAATCTTTCAATTTTTCCTTTGGAGAAATGTGGATCTTTGCACCCTTCCCACCATCTTCTGCAGCTGTGAAGGTGGTGAGGACACATTTGTAAAGTGTGATGAAACCCAGACATCTCCTTAAGACGTTGTACACACATATGCTGGATGACCCACACCTTTAATCCCAGCACTTGGGAGGCAGAGGCAGGTGGATTTCTGAGTTGGAGGCCAGCCTGGTCTGCAGAGTGAGTTCCAGGACAGCCAGGGCTACACAGAGAAACCCTGTCTCAAAAAAACCCCAAAATAATAATAAATAATAGTAATAATAACAGTAATGATAATAATATTGTGTACATACATGAAAAAATCTTAAAACACCTTGGCTAATTGAATCTTTTCTCTTAACTTTTGTCAGAATAATGAACTTTTTGTATTTTAAAAAACTAAGATATGATTACATCATTTTTCAACCCTGTCTACTACTTGCTTCCATTCAAATTCATGGCCTCTTTTTCTTCATTACTCTTACATATACATATATATGCCTACTATATAAACAGCACCTGTTCAGTCATTTTGGTTTGCTTGAATGTACATGACTTCAGGGCTGACCAGTTGGCACTTAGTAACTAATTACTAAGCTCCCTGGGGAGGACTCTTTCCTTCTCAGCATTCCCTAAATGCCTGTAGTTCTTTGCATAGGGTGGGGTGATTTCCTCCTCCATAGTATCAAGAGCATAGTAGCGTAAGGGAATGAACTTTTTAAAAAAAATAAAAATCACTTTACTATAAAGACTTTGCACATAAAACCACCATGCAGTGACGTTAACATAGCTGTCTACGCAAACCCCTGTCTGTACTCTCAGTGAGCTTCGCCCTTAGAACAGCTGTTCCGAAGCCGGCGAGCTTCTCTTGGGTGTAAGGCTTTCTCTATGGATGCATTTTTGTGCACCTACCTACCATGAAAACATGAACTATCCATGGCAGAGTTAAAACTGGCAAAACAAGTAACTTCAGCTGCTTTGTCACAGCTCATTGTCCTTCTAAGTTCTGGTCTTCCTCACTGCCTGATGTCACCCGTTCTTGATTCTGTATGTCACACTACATCCACGCATACATTTGTTTACTGACATACACGTCTACAGCATAGACCAGAATCCACATACGAGGGAGAACATATCTGGTTTTATTTCTGAAATTGAGGACCTTATTTAATATATATTCTATGTCCATCCATTTTTAAAAGGAATATTGCATTATAGAGCTAAATAGTATTCCATCTTATATATGTACCAGATTTTCAATATATCTCATTATATTATACTATTCTTTTGCCTTATGGTCTTTACCTAGATCAGAGGTTCTCAACCTATAAGTTGAGACCCACTTGGGGTTCAAACAATCCTTTCACAGAGGTCACATAACAGATAACCTGCATATAAGATATTTCCATCATGATTCATGACATTAGCAAATTTACAGTTCTGAAGTCACAACAAAAATATTGTTATGGTGGGGTGGGGTCACCACAGAGTGAGGAGCTGGGTTTAAGGGCTGCAGGATTAGGACGGTTAGGAGCCACTGTTCTTTTTGGTTTCAAGCTTTTTATAGCTTTATATTATAAGCAGACTGATTATAAATGGCATATGATAGTTTGGGGCTTTTAAAAAAAGAAGCACGACATTTTAATCATTTATGTGAAACAATTACATGCAACAAAATTTTTGACTCACTGATGTAAATCTGTCATCTTACGACTCATGTTTTATGTTTGATCTACTTCTGTATTCCTGTCTCTTTTTTTAGATTGGTTATATGTTTTTATTGTTTTTCTCTCTATTGGAAGGCATATGTGTGTGTGTGTGTGTGTGTGTGTGTGTGTGTGTGTGTGTGTGTGTGTGTGTGTAGCATTTTATTGTTACCTGGGATTCCAGCTAGATAACTCAGTTGAGTATTAGCTATGTAGGCAGTGCAGATCTTGCAATCGCAATCCCTCAGCAGAGACCTTAGGTTCTCAACTTTCACTAACCCCTCAGTGGCTCAGTAAGCGAAGGTGATGGCTGCAGAAGCCTGGCAACCTAAGTCCAATGTTTGGAATTCATGGAAAGGAGGAGAGAGAGAAGTAACTCCACAGACCCATTCTCTGATAGCCACTCACACGTACAAATGACTTTAAAATGAATTTCCTGTGCTCCATCCGACCTACCCATCCTTACCTTTAACTCCCGGAACCCACACGGTCGGGCTGGGCTCATACTGTATGAAGCCCTCTCAGACTGGCTTCTTTCACTATGTGACTTGCATCAGTATCTGTCCTCAGTATCTGTGCCTTGTTCTTACTTAGTAATGACACCAATCTCTTGTGTGACATGCAGCATTCACCTATTGAATGACACCTCGTTTGTTTCTGCTTTTCAGCAGTTTTGAGCAAAGTTATCATCAACATTTCTAAGCAGGTTTTCGTGGTTTGAATATCTTCTATGTCCGTCTATTTATTTATTTATTTGTTTATTTTTAGAAATTTTGCATTTTACGGTGGTTTGAATTTGCTTGGCCCAGGGAGTGGCCCTATTAGGAGGTGTGGCCTTGTTGGAGTAGTATGGCCTTGTTGGAGGAAGTGCGTCACTGTGTGTGGTCTTGGAGACCCTCCTCCTAGCTGCCTGGAAGCCAGTCTTCTCCTGTCTTCCTGTGGATGAAGATGTAGAGCTCTCAGTTCCTCCAGCCCCCTGTCTGCATGGACACTGCCACACTTGATGATAATGGACTGAACCTGTAAGCCAGCCCCAGTGAAACATTGTCCTTTATAAGAGTTGTCTTGGTTATGATGTCTGTTTACAGCAGTAAAATCCTAACTAAGACACATAAATTTTGTTTGTTTGGGCTTTTGAGACAGGGCTGGCCTGGAACTTGCTTATGTAGACCAGGCTGGCTTCTAACTTTTTGGCAATCCTCCTATCTCTCTCTACAGAGCCCTGGATTCACAGGCATGTGCCGGTCTGTCTGGCTGCACATTTTAGTTGTGAATTCATTCAGCCTCTGGGGCCTGTTTAGCTCATAAGATGCTGCCTGCCTGCCCTTCAAAGAGGCGTTTAAGAGCAGCATCAAGAAACATTTGTTGAGCTGCATCCTAGGTGCCGTCTGTGGTGGTCACTTTTCACATTTTAGCTATTTCTGTAGAAGTTTCACTGTGTGTCATTGCTGTTTGAAATCCCTGCCGATCCTGATACCTGGTGCCGAGCATCTTTACACGGGACTATTTCCCATCCCTGCTTCTTCTTTGGTGAGGTGTCCAGCGAGATCTTTACGCGATTTAGAGATGGTTATCTGGGGCCAACGTGATGACTCAGTGGGTAAAGGTGCTTGCTGCCGAAACTTATGACTGGAATTTGATTCCTGGGGTCCATATGGGGAGAAAGGACTCCTGCAAATTGTCTCCTGACCTCCATAGAGTCACTATGGCATCCATGTGCCTCTTGCCCAACATACTATTTTTCTAGATATCATCAAGTCATCTGTGAATTTTAAGAGTTCAATGCATTTTTGGATTAAATTTCTTTTTCATTTGATATTTTCTTCCAGTCTTTGCTTTTCTTTTATTCTCTTAATAATACCTTTTGGAATGTAAGTTTTTCATTTAAAATTTTAAAGATTTATTTTATGTGTATGAGGGTTTGCTTGTCTGTATATATGAACACCACATGTGCTCATGAGGAGGGGTTTGGATCTCCTGGAACTGGAGTTACAGAAGGTTATGAGCCATCATCTGGGTGCTGGGAACTGGGTAATGAGTGCTTTTAACCAATGAGCCATCTCTCCAGCCCCCAATTTTTATTTTAATAAAGTCTAACTCATGATGTTTTCTTTATAAGTCCTTCTTTTGACACTATCTCTAACAAGTCAGCACCAAGCTCAAGGTCATGTTGATTCTCTTTTTTTTTTTTTTTT
>CM052703.1:125722850-125739001 GCA_028551405.1 Uromys caudimaculatus | reverse complement strand
TTCTTTCTTTCTTTCTTTCTTTCTTTCTTTCTTTCTTTCTTTCTTTCTTTCTTTCTTTCTTTCCCTTTTTCTCTTTCCTTGGAGCTTGGGTCTTGTGTAACCAAGTTGGTCATGAACCTGCTCTGTGGTTGAGGGTGAGTTTGAACACCTTGATCACCTTGCTTTTATTTCTCAAATCCATCTTTGAATGTAAAACATGTCTTTCAACATGTATCAGGAATTGTCAACATCCTTGGTAGATATCAAATGGGCAGTTCTATAAAAAGCTGGATTTAGTAATTTCAGACACTCCGCCTGATAAGATTTGATATTTTATGTATAAAATAATTATAGCAGAGTGTGGAGTTATCAGTTTTATGCGTCTCTGGCAATAGTGAAAAACACAACTTCTTCAAGACCTCTCTATCTCAGGATACTTCTGCCTAAGAAAATATTTCCATTAGGTTAAAATGTGCACTTCAGTGTTAAAATACTAGCTGAGATTAAATTTAAATGCATTTGGGCATGGACATCTTATTTATGACTACATCTAGACTGATTAAAGTTGAAAAAAAAAAAAAAGGAACGAAAACAAAACAAAAACCCCTATCCCTCTAAAAGCTTTAGTAAACTCCTCTGAACATATATTAGAGATCTGTAGAGCAATGAACAACAGCCACGAGGCTCTGTCATGCTCTGCCATGCTACGTACTTGAAAACAGCAATCAGTAGGTTGACCAGCAGGATGTTGGCCACGAGGAGATAACAGGCCATGAGGGCAGGTGTGAGCCAGGCACCAGGGATGCAGGGAGGGAGCCTCTTGCCTTCCTCATCGTAGAGATTTTCACCACAAGGAGCTGAAAAAACGGAGTGTGTGTGTGTGTTTCTTTTGTATATGTTACAAAAAGACAAATACCTGTCATATGTGTTTTAAATGACCTATTTCTTTTGGAGTGATACATACATGATTGTGCATGCACATGTATGCTTCTGCATGTAGAGGCCAGATGTTCTCCACCTTATTTTTTAAGGCAGGGTCTCTCTCTCTCTCGCTCTGAGGCTGCAGTTTGTTGTTTTGGCTTCAGTACTGCCAGCAAGCCCCAAGGATCTTCTCTTAGGTATGTGCTGTTGCACTTGACTTTTTTACATGGGTTCTAGAGAATAGAACTCAGGACCCTGTACTTTCGCGGCAAGCACTTTTCCCATTGAGCCATCTCCCCAGCCCTATTTTGTCTGAGATATATCTTACTATGTAGCCCAGGCCAGTCTCAAACTTTAAATCATCCTGCCTCAGCCTCTCATGTGCTGGAATTACAGTTATGTACCCCCCACCATCGACTTATTTTGACTTTTGTATTTCATAAGCAGTAATATTCTAAGCAAAAATATCAAATCATGTGAAGAAGGTAATAAAAGTTATATTTTCACTCTGAGATAGTCATCGTGAGCTCATTGTATTTTCAGATATTTTACATTTTCTTATTCACCCCACCTCCTTTAGAAGCTTTATTTGTTTGGTATTGCTAGAAAAACAAACCCAGGGCCTCGCACATGCTAGACAAGCATTCTACAGCTGACCCACACCCCATTTCTATACGGGTTCTTGATGATTAAACCAACTCATTGACCATTATTGTATCTTCTTCTATTGTCTATTAGAAGCCCATTCTGTCTTTTAACTGTTTGCCATTAGCTGGCACTGTCTTCTTGTTATTTTCTTGGTTACACTGTGCATTAACTCTGAACACACTTTGATTCAGATGTGGGGTAGGGATAATCCCAATGTGGAATTTACAGTCTGCTTGCTTTTACTTGAAGTCTAAAAAGGTATTGGCCTGAGAAAACTGAAGACATATTTTAAAATAGGATAAGACTATTCGTGATCAACTGAGGGAAAAGATTATTTAATAAAATATTTCACAAAGTAAACCCACCAATTCCATGTGAACTTACGGTTGATTTCCATGGCGTAAACTAAACGGTCATTGGATACGAGGAGTGTGTGTTGTTTTTCAGTTTTCCAGGAGGGGAGGAAAGAAAACAAGATGATAGTTGAGAGGAACATAAAACAATTAGCAACACAAGCGCTAAGAGTTGCAAAGATCCAAGCCTGAGAGTTACACGTTGATGCTTGGACGCTTGGAAGCAGTGTCTGCTTAGAATAAAGGTGCCCGAGAAACAGACTTCATGAATGCCTATCCAGCGGTAAGTCTGTGAGCCGCAGCAGGAGCCCGGAGCTAAGCGCTGGTGCCTATCTAGCCATAAGTCTGTGAGCCACAGCAGGAGCCCGGGGCTAAGCGCTGGAAAGACACAATGTTGCTGGCAGATAATTGTTTGAATTTTTACGTTGAACAACCAAGCACTTCCTGCGTCCTACCGTGAAAACTCATCAGTACAAATGGGTACCAAGGGATAGTAAAGCAGCCAGATGAGGAACTAAAAACCTGTGTTGAATGATGTTACTGAAAAAAAGTATAGTCTTTTGTTTACCTCTTCATTATCTCTCATTAACCAGGATAATTAAAAATATGAGCAATAAAAATCTTACAGCCTATAGTCCAGAACCTTCTGTATGCTTACTTTAAATACATATTTAATTAAATTCATTTTAAGACAGTTTCTCGCATGTCTGTGTACTGACCTCTTACATCCCCACCTTTCTATCTCCTCTGTCAACCTCCCCACCCACCCCCACAAATGTCTCTCTCCTATTTACGACTAGTCATTTGTTACGTGACCCACTTTGATTAGTCAGAACCACCTGTATGCCCATGGGTTTGGAGCTACTCTTCGGAGTCTTATGGGCTCAGCAGAGGCTACACAACTAAAGACAAGCTTCCTCCCTTTTCCTAGAGTCTATAATAGTGATAGCCAATAGGTCAGAGGTAAAGGGTAGAGCCCTGTGAACCCTTCCCATTTCCTTGACTTATTAATAGTCCTGGTCTGGTGTGGGCCCTGTACAGGTAACTATAGTTGTTGTGAGTTAATGAATGTAATAGCTGGGGTTACATCATGTGATGTCACGGCCAACAGCTCAAGGGAAGTGAGACTCAGAACTCTAGAGAGTGGGCTTTAGAGAAAAATAGCTGATACTTCAAAATCTACACTTCAGTCTATACTTATTTCTTCATAAAACCATCCAGTGCCTATGGTGGAATGAAAAATACTGTACTTCCAAATTAGTGAGTGCTCTTCCATTAATCTGGAACTGAGCATCTGCTCTGGAAGCAGGAAGAGAGCCTTACTATGAATTCTGGTCTTACGGTCTATCTGGTCTGCGAACACCTCCCCGTAGATCATCCAGTAGGGCATGTAGAAGATGTTCCGGGCCAGTTTCCACGAAGGCTTCTCCTCTGGGTGCAAGATGGCCTGCCGAGCCACTCCGAAGCTCATCAGCACAACCAGCATAATGACCACGAAGTACAGCATGTCAATCATCTGCATAAGAAGAACACACGTCTCACAGTTCGACTCCTGGGCCAGGCTCACACTGGCTCATGCTGTTGTGCTCTCCAAAGGCGTCACTTTAGTTTTGATGAAGAAAGCTTCTTTCCCATCTTACCTTCTCACCCACAGTCGTTTTATAACCTTTATAAAGCATTTGTTTATTTCAGAACCCTGCCGCCTTCATCTGCAGGGATCCTCCTTGCTTCGCTTTGATTGCTCTTTATCACTCTAGTTTGGTTCTAGAATTCCTCTCACACAAGGCTTTTGAATTATGCTTTTTAGGTTGTATCTAGACTACCCAACACTAAAGGCCACATGTTAAAGGGTTAGTTTTCAAGTTGACACTATAGATTCCCAGGATAGAAATGAGACCTTTGAGAGGTGTGGCTTTTTGTGAGGTCCTTAAGTAATCAGGATGAGGGTTGGACTTCGTCGCCTCCCTCTCTCTTTTCTCCTTGCCTTACTCTGTAAGCATGCTTGCTCCAACATGTACTCTTACATGAGTTATTCTTTTGACACACACCCAAAGCAACAGGCTCAGCCAACCATGCCTGTGAGCTGTAATATACATTTTCTTTTATAAGTTGTATTTTATTATAGTGACAAAAAGCCAAACGACACACCCATGCACAACTGCTCTCCTGGTAACTATAACTGCAAACAGAGAAAGGGCTGGCCATGGTAGCACACCAACACTTGAAGGCAGAGGTGGTGGAGGGGGCAGTTAGTGAATTTGAGGCCAGTTTGGTCTACATAATGATTGCCAGGCCAGCCAGGGCTAGTAAAGACCCTGTCTTACAAATGACAAGGACATAGAGAAAGGAATGACTCATATCAGAAAACATGGGAGGTTTTAGGGGCAACAGCAAGTGAGGATGCATCTTGGAAATAAAAACATGAAGAATTGTGAGGGTACACATGAATGCTGAGTGTTCCAGATGCTAAACTGAGATAAATCCCATTTCCTCCTTTTATGTGGTGCTATTGATTGAACCAGGCCCTCATATGTTCTAGGCAGGTACTGAGCTACATTGCCAGTGCTGAACTACTATAATCCCCAATTTAAACAATAATACTTTTCTATATATATGGGTGCTTTGCCTACAAATCTGTCTGCACCACATACATTCAGTGTCAATGGAAGGTGTCAGATCACTTGGGACTGGAGTTACAGACAGTTGTGGGCCAACATGGGGCTGCTTGGTTTCAAACAAACTCAGTCTCTGAAAGAATGGCCAGTGCTCTTAACTATTTAGCCATTTCTCTAGATCCTGTAATTCTTAATTTTGAACACCTCTGAGTATAAGGGTCCTTACTGGAATTAACTAAACCATATGTCCTGTAGCTCAAATCCACTGCCTCTATTAAGTTAATAATTATTATTCTATTATCTCATTAATGATTGATATGTAACTTAGAAGATGGCCTTTCTTCTGGGACTAGTCCTAACACAATCCATTTTAGTAGTTGGGAATAACTTGCTGGTTTGTGAGCAGTCTCACATTCTGTGACCTGTTTTGAAATAAATGTCACTATGGATTTTTCTCATACTAATTACCCAAAGAACATAGCCACCCCAGGACAAAGATTGTTAGGTTTCAGGTAGGGGCCAACCTTAGGTCTCACTGTCACCTGACTTCTGCCAAAGGCTAGGAAACTATCAAGCTGAATTTTACTATGAGAGCTTTCTAAAATGGATGCTACTTCTTAAAACATGAAATCCAGATCCTAGTGTGAATTATTTCTGTGATGGTTCTAGCTTCCAAGATATAGAGCAAGTATATCAAGATATAATGGTTGCTGCTGAATTATTTTTTAAATTTAAAATTATATTAATGTACATGTATGTGTGCTTTGCCTGCATGTATCTCTATGTAACATGTATATAGTGCACTCAGAAGCGAGAAGAGGGTGTTGGGTCCCCCGGTACTGGAATTTCAGATGGTTGTGAGCCACATGTGGGTGCTGGGAATTGAACCCAGGTCTTCTGGAAGAACAGCCAGTGTTCTTAATCACTCCCCAGCTGCCTGAATGGAACTCTTACTACATCTAAGAACTTAGGCTCTCGTATGTCCTGGGACAGCAAATTCTTAGAAAAGTAAAGGACATTTTCTTTTCTCTTAATATTGAAATCTAATCAGTACAGACTCCGAACAAGTTTGATAAATGCAGTTGATCATACTAAGTTTATATAGGACATGGAAGAAGGAAGATGCCATGTATTAAGTCCCTGGTACTCTGAGAGATAAATGTCTATGTAAGGGTGTGTATAGGAAATCTGCAACTCGTGCTTTCCTGTTGGAGTTTATGAAGATGTCAGCATGCAGGCAGCACACAGGGCAATTGCATATGTGAAACCAGCTGCAAAGGAAAGACCAGATGAAATCAAAGGAAGCCACACCCTAGCTTGGTCTGGTGTTCTAATGCCATGTTATCTGGTTACTCATAGGGAATTGTTACTAACCATCTTTCCAATCATCATCACATAGGGGCCAAGATATTTGTTGACACCGAAGATGTCTAACACTCGGATGTACCAGAGGATGATATCCACGCAGTAGATGACCCGGCCGTAGCCCATGTACGGCTGGTTCTGGAGGCGAAGGATGGCCCCAACCATGAACATGGAGATGGCCACCAGGTCTGTGATGTTCCAGTACTCCTGGAGCCACACTTTGATTTTCTGGCTCAGCTTGCCTGGTTCCGACATGAGGATCTGCAAGTAAACTCCAAAGAGCAATAAGCTGAGGGGTCCTATCAGAAACCTTGTCTTCATTAGAGTCTAGAGAAGATAGACATGCCAGGGCAGGCCAGGGCACCCGGACCTTCGTGGCTCAGGAGCTCTGCACATGAATTCTTCTGGCAAAGGGATATCTAGAGGGGGAAATTCCACAGAATCCTCTGTGTTCGTAGATGCAGGGGTTTCGTAGACTCAGGAAATGCCTTCCAAATTGTCTCCTTCTGGCTGTAATTAGAGCAGCTGCCTTTTGGTTCCCTTTTTAATTATCTGGACTCTTGCCTGTTGGCTCACATTCCAGAACTGTAGAGAAGGACAACTCTAGAGCAGGGACAAGTCCTCTGTTACCACAGAAGGATGACCCACCTGGCAGAGCACGGCTGGATGGGACTGGGAAACATGGGCTTGCCAAGATTCCTTCTCAAGTTAGACATCAGAAGTCAGGGAAAGTTGAGCCAGACTTTCCCTCCTGTTTGAGATATCCTTTTTCTGCATCACTGCGGACTAAAAGGACACTTCCACAGAGTAAAGTGGAAACTATTCAGCTGGCAGTATACATAGTCATGCACACAAAGTCATGGCAGGCACAGTGAGGCACACAGAATACAAGGTAGCCATGCATTAGCTTTGGAAATCATGGGGGAGATCCCAGCATTCCAGGGCCAGTGGGGTGTTAGCTGTCTACCAACCAACACAGAAGGCCATGTGTGCTGGCCGACAGCGGCTGTCTCTTCTGTAACTATAGGCAGGATTCAGATCTTGATGGAGGGATAGCAAGTTGGGCCATACAAGCCTGGTGACCTGAGTTTGATTGCCTGGGACCCACATAAAGGTAGAGAGACAAAAAATGGATTCCCAAAATTGTCCTCTGATTCCTACATGTGTGTACCCTTCTCCCCGCATAGTACACATTATATAATGGTAGGACAGGCCCCTTGGGAAGTCCTAGACGTAACAGTCACAGAAATCTAATGGAGCTGAGTCAAAGAAGCAATAGGAGTCATGCAAGAGGGTGGGGTACAGAGGGAATTCCCAGCACTCTTGATTGCTCAGCTGTCACTTGACCAATGACATTAGACTTACTCTACTGAATGAGGCCAATAGTAATTACAAAATAACAGTATTGGTTCTATATCCATAGAGAAAAGATCAGCAATTGGTACTGTGTGGTTTTTCACTTTAAGCTCCTGTTCTGCCTGGATAAAAACTTGCTGTTCGTGAGTGAATGTAGTTAAGTTCAGACTTGTGGGCGACAGCAGAAAGACCCATCCTCAGTGGGGTTTCCTCTGCTTCCTGCAGAAACTGCCTTCTTGGCTTTTTTTTTTTCTTCTTTCTGTGTCCTGTGTAGGAGTGTGTCTGTTCTTTTTCAGCACTTCCTTTAGAAACTGGGCCCCTCTGCTTGCAGCAGATGCTCTGGGCCCCGCCCAGGTTCTCTGGAGCCTCTCAGCAGGTGGGCATGCCACCCATTTGCTGCAGGTGTTGCTGTGAGGTCCACACCTGCCCTATTCTGGGAGGCCTGCCCTTGGGTAATTGGAGTCACCGCTGTGCTTGGTGCCAAACAACTGATGTGGGCGAGAACCCCTCCTTTCAGGTTTTTCTTTCAGTGGAATTACATTGAGAACAGCCTCTTTCTGAAGCCACACCTCATTCAGTTCCTTCTCTTCTGGCCTCCTTCCCTTGCTCCCTCAAACCAAGAATTCTACTTCCATGCACCCCTTGAATAAGAGACCAACTATGCAAGTGCACAGTGTGACCTAAAGTCCCGAGTTACAGCATAAGTGGCATTCCCAGGGCTGGGGAGGAGAATCTGGGGATGAAATGTCTCTTGGGCAAGCATGAGGCCCTGAGTTCAGATGTCTAGAACTAACATAAAGTCTGGATAGGTGGTGTGTGCCTATAAGCCTAGCGCTGTGATGGGGGCAGGAATGTTGCAGAGACAAGGGAATCCAGAGACTTTCTCACCAGCCAGTCTAACTAAAATAGTGAGTTTCAGGCTCATTTAAGAGACCTTCAAACACGAAGGTAGAGAAATGATCGAATAAAGCCAACTTGCACCAGCATGGGCAAGTCTACCCACATGGATGGGTGCATTCACACAGACAACACGCATGCTTACGCACACATGCAGGTGAGGGTGTGGGTGCGCATGTGTGGGACACACACACACACACACACACACACACACACACACACACACGCCTTTTAAAAAGTGCTATCTCATGTATCCCTCCAGTTTAACTCTCAGGTCTCAAAAGACAGCCAAAATTTGTACCCACTTATAACTATTGGCTCATCTCAAGTAGCTGACGGCATTTGGTATAGTTCGTTTATACACTTAAACCTAGTTTTATTATTGTGTCATTTATTTTGCCTTGTGTTTTGAACTGTAAGTTGAAGCTCAGTCAGAGGGAGGGTGTATATACATCTGGAACAAGCGAATAGAATCTCTTGGGATGGTGATACCTCACAGGGAAGAAGGCTCACTAGCAGCCATCATCTGCATAAAACTCTGCATTGTTAGCATCTGAAATTGAACTCAGCAGTTATTGGGGGGGGAGTGGGAGTGGGGGGGGTGGTGGGAGAAGCCTTTTCAATAATCACCTCTCGTATTTTCTCTAATGCCAGGCTCACAATGTAGGAGATGACGATCCACTCTTGGGGTGAGGGCCATCCATCCATCCGTACCAGGATGACGTAATTGAACAGCAGCAAGTAGCCTAAGTAGGAGATCTGAAGAAGGAAAAGATGGCAGGTGTGTCTCCGGGCTAGCATTCAGTGCTTCATCTACAAAGAGTTCTTCCTTCCCATCGACTGACCTACATAGAGGACACCCTTCCTTCATGCATATCACTGGTGCAGAGACTGAGGTAGCTTGTGGGCATCCTACACTTTGGTATAATACAGTCTCTGACAGCCCATGCTCTGCCCAAGTATACCTTTGTTATGAGGTTGTAAGAATCACATTATACAAGGAACCCTTTTTGGTAGTTTGCTGGTGTGTGTGTCTTTTACATTCTGGGAAAATGGCAAAGGTGATTTAGCATCCCTGCCTCACCCAGATTGCTCTTAAATTCCCCCATTGTAGATGGACAACTGAGAAGAGAGAAGCCATGTGAACGAACCCTCTGCTAAGACCCACAGTGCTGGCCTAAGAGTCCCCCCAACACACACACACACTCCCTGGTTTCCAGTGACAGGTCTGTGATATTCTGTGGCCACAACAAATTATCTTTTGACAAGGAAAGGGGTAGAATTGGGGTGGGGGTAGAGTTGAGGCACGTGGGGGAAGGGCACAGCTGGAGGGAGGTTCTTTGCAGCTGGCTCTCCAGATGGCGGTGTGCCCGAGCTATCATGCCCCTGAGCATGTCTCTGGGACTGCTCCAATCTGTTCTTGTGTCCTGTCCTGTTCTTGCAACCAGTGAGCCTCATTCTCAAAGGAGTACAGACAGACCCAAGCTTGGAAAATGACCTGCTGTTTCTAAGCACATCTGCTTGGTGAGGGCTTTAGAGAAGACAGTCTTCCTTAACTCTGAGTGTGTTTATGATCTGGGTTCAGCCTTGTTGTTGCTTCTGTTGGAAATGCTCCCACTGGCCCATGTGTTAAACGCTTTGTTCCCAGCCTGTGGTGCAGCCTCCAAGAACTGGGGCCCAGAAGGAGGTCAGTGGGGTGGGCTTTCTGAGGGAATACTGGGACTCACCTTCTCTTTATTTTTCTTTGTTCCACAGCTGTGGGAAGTGTGGTTCTGTTCTGCCACAGACTCCCAGCTATGGTACGCCACCTTACCACAGGTCCAAGAAGCACCAGGACCAACTGACTAGGGACTGAAACATCAGTACCATGAGCTGAAAGAACCCTGTTCTCTTTATGGGTTGATCAGTTTGGATGTGCACTATACTGATAAAGCTGACACAAGCTATATTCTTTTAATATCCATGCCAATGTAGTGGGAGAAGGGATCTGTGAGTCTGCTCTTTAACTCATTAGTCATTTTTATTTAAAAACATTTTCTTACATTTATTTTAAAAATCTTTATGTGTGTGGGTATTTTCCCCACATGTCTGAGTACCATGTGCCTGGCATCTGTGGATACCAGAAGAGGTTATTGAATGCCCAAGAACTGAAGTTACAGACAGTTGTGAGTCACCATGTGGATGTTGGGAATTGAACTCAGGACTTCTGGAAGGGCAAACAGTGCTCCTAACTGCTGATCCATCTATCCAGCCCTCCATTTTGTTTATCTTAAAACCAAACAAAACTTCCTTAAGTTTTAATTACTAACAGCATTTTAAAAATCCTCTCTGCTAAGCAGATTAGATTATGGTTATTTTGCTTCATGAAGTTATGGGGGCATCAGGTGGCCAATATTCTTCCGTACATAAAATATGTATGACAATCTATTGGGATCTAATTTTAAAGCCCTCAACTCGTCCTAGTTTTGTTTTTCGCCTAATGAACTTTTGGACACCTTTTAGAACTTTTGAAACTTTTCTTGATTCCATTGTAGCTCTCAGTATTCCCCACACGACCAAGGGCAAGCATCAGGGAGGGCCTTACTGTGTAAAACCAGAACTTGACAATGGGCGCATTATAGAATTCACAGATCTTTGTTCCAATGGGAATGCTCCTCTGCTTTTTGTGCTCATTCTCCTCATCCCCCTTTCTTGAGCCAGCATCTGCATTTGCATCCTGGAAAACAGCACAGTATATGGCAGGTGGCCTGCAGGTGGGACTAGGCCATTCCCAGCACATGGCAGGTGGCCTGCAGGTGGGATTAGGCCATTCCCAGCACATGGCAGGTGGCCTGCAGGTGGGCCTTTCCAGCACAAAGTGACTTTAACAAGGGAAAATTCTCCAAGTGCCCCTGTTAGCAAGCTTTCTAAATCCATTGTAAACCAAATCTTAACACTGAAAATGAGAGCCCCGTGACCCTCTTGGGTGCCACTGACCACATTCTCATCTTCCTTTTCCTTGCCATCTTCGTTCTCTTTGGAAGTTTGATAGGAGAGGTCATCATATGTACGGAATTCCAAAAACAAGATGGTGGGCGGGACAAGGATCCCCATGATGACCTACGAGAGGAGGAACAAACCAAGTTTTAAGCTGTGGCAATTCTAGGAAACTCTAGTCACTGTCGGTTACTTTTTTGTGTGCTGTGACAACATACCTAAAAAGCAAGCTCTGGGAGGAAAGACTTGTTTTAACTCATCATAGTGGGGGGGGGGGAGCAGCTCACGTCATGGCGGGAGGGGGATCCCTACCCTCCATGCGCCAGCACTTTGGGCTTTCTCTCTTTCCTCTTTTGTATCACCCATTGGTAGCCTATGGACGGGTGCTATCCACATTTTGGGCAGGCATCTTGAGTTAACCCTTCCTGGCCTATGCACTCACAGTGGTCCCAGAGGGTACGCTACTGATCCACCAACCGTGGATACCAAACCCTGTGGATACTTACGGTCATTACGTGACATAGTATTTGCACGTCATCTGCACACATCCTTTCACGTGCTCTGAATCATGCCTAGGTAGCTGCTAACCTAATGCAATGTCAGTGCTGGGTTAAAGGCTGTCGTACTGTAGTGCTCAGAGAGTAAAGAGAGAACATTGCTTGTACTCATTCAGTTCAGATGTATTTACAAATGCTGTTTTCTTTTATTACACACCCATCACCCATCGAGCATGTGCATATCACATGCCACAGTGAATCTGTAGAAGTCAGAGCACAACTTTTGAGAGTTGGTCCTCTCCTTCAAGCTTGTGGGTCCCCGGGATGGAACTCAGGCTGACCGGCTGGGCATCAGGCACCTTTGCCCACTAAACCAATTTGAAAGCCTCTAAAGAGGTTTTTGGTGTGTGTTTGGTTGATTTCAAGAACATGAACTCCTTGGAGCTGGAGGGCTGAGTGTACAGGTAAATGTGTAAAGTTAGACTGTCCACACTAGGGGCCGGGACTGCGTTCATCCCTGCTCCATGATCCATGGCTTTGTATGCTGAGTACTTAGGTAGAATCATGAAAAGTTTGAAGAACATCCACTGAGTTTTGTTTTCAAAAGAGAAATGACAAGCAATGGTGTGGGTAATCCATGTAGGTAAGTTGGGACAGAGGCTTGGCTAGAGTACTTGTCTGCATGAACATATCCCTGCACTAGATCCCAACACCATAAAAACAAACTGCTCAAACAGAGCAAGTATACAACCAAATTCAAATCTAACACTGCCTCTGTTTTATATAAAAATACTTTAGCGTGATGAGAATATGTGTACTTAGAGTTGGGAGGGTCATGTGACTCACAGAGGAAGGGCTGAGCTCGGCCCAGAGGATGAAGGGATACTCGGCTCGATGCTGTTTTATCAGGTGCTTCTCTATGCTCTGCTGATTGCTAAAAAGACTCCGAGCTTAATCCTAGCCAAACCTGAACCTCAACTTTGTGTGTGTGTGGCTTTAATTTCACCCTGAAATTTCAATTCCCCATCTGTTTTCTTGTTAAGGGTTATTATATCTGTTCAACAGTGTTTGCTTCCCTGAACCTGTGTGTATCTCCCTCTCTCTCTCTCTCTCTCTCTCTCTCTCTCTCTCTCTCTCTCTCTCTGTGAACCCATGTATGCATGTACACATGTATGTGGTATATGAGCTCATGTGGGAGCCAGAGGACCTCAGGTGTCATTCCACAAGAGTGACTACTTAGTTTGTTTTGTTTTTTGATACAAGGTTTCTCACAGGCCTGGAAGTCACCAGTTAAGGTAGCCTGCCTGGCTGTAAACTCCTCGGACCCATCTATTGTGTCTCTCTGCACTGAGACTACATGTGTGACTTGTGTTATTGTTTTAAGCACGTGTTCTGGGAATCAAACTTAGGCCCTCCCGCTTGAGCAACTGAAGTGTCCCCACGTCCTCGCCCTGTTCTTCCTGAGTACAACCTTCTCAGGGCCAACCAAGTCTCTGTACTCATTTGGTCTCCAAGCCTCTCATTCAGTTGCATACATTTTGCACAGGGGGTGGGGGAGGCCTCTGCAAGGGTATTTTGAACCATTGAGACATCTCTTCAGTTCTCGGGTCTGTGCTTTAATCATAAATTGGTGGCCTGTCTGGAGAGTGTGATCAGTCACCGTGGGCTTCAGCTGAAAACACAGACTGTACCAAGGGCTCTACCAGCCAGGCATGCTGGCTATGCTGAGACTGGAGTGTCTGACTACCTCAGCTCAGGTCCTGCCTCACACTGAGCAGCTCAGACTTTGGGCAACTTCGTCTCCAAGCGTTGAGTTCCTTATCTGTAAAGCTAGAACCATCGTAGTGTCTCCTTTGTGGGGTTGCTCAGGGGAATACAGTGTCCTCCTTACCCACCAGTGGATGCTTGAAACATACAGTGCTGACCTGTGCATCCTCTGTGCAGTGTCTATATGTCCTGTAGCATCACCACCTAGTGGCAGAGCTAGTGTGCCGTACACTCTACATCTCGGCGTCTCCTGGGAGTCTCTCCTCTTTGAGACTGTTAATAAGGAACTTCAGGGTTACTTGAATGCAAGCACTGGAGTGTTGTGACAGTTTATCTGGGGACCAAGATATCTGCTAGACAACGAAAGCGTAGGTGCAGATACACTGCAGATATACTGGACACACAGATGATACATGTTTTGGACAGGATAGAGTGTGATCATATGAGACTTCATTGTGCTGCTCAGAATGCAATTTACAGCTCAAGCAAGGGAGTTGGGGTGTAGCACAGTAGCAGAGCCTTCACCTAATTCACATCAGGTCCTTAATTACCCTGCAAACAAACAAAGGAACCTTGTGAATTGATTATTTCTTGACTTTTTTATTTAACACTTTCAGCCTGAGGGTGATGGGGTAGCCGAAATGGAGGAAAGTGAACTCCGGTACTGTAGGACCACTGGAAATGGGATAAGCTACAGGTACAGAGCTCAGCCTAGTGTCCCCCATCTCTGTGATCCCAGCCTGATGGCCACAGCATACCCACCTTCAGGCCAGGGTTCTTCCTCATGCGAAGCCTTCCCATCCACATGTCTGTCAGCAGCATCTGGCTGCAGGTGTGAGCAATGAAGTCCCGGTGCTTGGCTGCCACAGCCAGTTTAAGGCAGGTTGAGTTGCTCCAGTTCTTGAGCTCATAGGTCAGAAGTTTCATGGCAACTTGCTCATCATGCTTGTAAGACTGGTCTAACAGCTCCACAGCAAGCTGGCCAAAATCTCTGGAGGGAGAAAGATGTCAGCGGTGATGAAACCATGGAAGTTATGAGTTTGTACGTAAATATATGTGCCCAAGGCAACTTGGGGAGCCATAAGTCACAGAACACAGGGTTGAAAGTGGCTTTGAGGTCCTCTGTACATTCTCAAGACCTGTCACCAGAGAAGGGGGCAGCAAGTAGCAGGCTCTGTGACTAGTTAGGAAGGGGATTGGTTGCTCTTCCTGCAGCAGAGCTTTAGGTGAGCCTAGCTATGTCCCTCAGGCCCCAAGGAGACACAGTCCTTTTCCTTGGGCTGTACACAGAACAGTGAGGCAGATGGGAAAGGCAAGATCTATGGATTGCAAGTGGTAAGCAGTGGCTGCTTCTGGAACCCCAAGGGGTGGAGCACGTGGGGCATGTGGATGACTTGTGGGGGGTGGCTAGGTTCTGATTCTAACAGTGGGTGTTGGCCGTGCCCATGGGTTTGATATAGCCAAACAGTTTAACCATGAGCTTTTCATGTGTTGTGTAAAACCTCAACAAAGCCTTGATTACAAGATAATCCAATATGCTCTGTGCAATGAGACAGAGTGTAGTTGTCATAGGGCCCAGAGCAAGAGATTGAATGGCAGAGTGTGGGGCAAGTGTCACCAGACAAAAACTGGGAAGTTTGAACGGATTCAGAAACCCTGGTATTCTCATATCTGAGACTGGTAGGAATTCTATCTGCTCCCGACCCAGTTCCTGTCCTAGAGCATGTGAGCATGGTACCCCACATTAGGATTGTGACCCCTAGTCATGTAGCTTAGAGTACAGAGTTCTCCATGTAAATGAGGTATCTAGATGGGCACCCGAGGGTTTAGACAATGAGCTTCCCATCTCAGACATTCCTTTTTGTAAAAGGTATTTAATCTCTGGTCCACCATGAGTAAGTTGTATATACCCACTTTCCATAATGAACAATGAATAAACAGTATAGACAAGCAAGGACTGTCTCTCTCATCAAGAACCTCTGTGTGTGTGTGTGGGGGGGGGGGCTTCATCATATAGAGCCTCAGCACCTGTGTCTCCCACAGAAGGCCCCTCCATGCTCCTGGACACTCGCAGGTAAGCTAAGCCGGAGTCATCCCTCCCACCCTCACCCACCCTAGGCTGATCATTGCAGGCCCACGAAGCCCAGTTCCAGACTCTACGAGCTTTCCAGAGGTGACTGGACACCCCCAAGTTTGGGAACCCCTGTTCTCAGCCTCAGCCTAGTGCCACCCATTTTGTCTGCCCGAGCAGAGTTCACACACCCCAGTGACAAGACAGAACTGGGAACCACAGCAGGGGAAGTGTAGGAATCAGGGGCACGGGGAACACGACACAGCTGAATTTTGAACATAGTTTGTTATTTTTTTCCTCCTGACCCTGATTCTAATATTTAATGACAGCTATTGAAGGAATAAAAGAACCTGGCTAAAGAAAATTTTCCATTTGCCTTCTGGCTGACCCAATTAACAATAACAGGTGGGTCCCCCAAACCTCAAGGTGCCATAATTGAACTGTATCTGAACTCTATGTACCCATAAATCCTGAGAAATTGTTTTGCCCTCCCTTCTGAGAATGTCCTGCTTTATGGTTTCTGCTGCCCAGATAAGCACACCTGTACATCTATCTGTCCTTGATTATGCTGGCATGCTGTCCTTGGTTATGCTGACATGCTTTATGATTTCTGCTCTGAGGTTTCTGCCCTTAAAAACCCTGCCTACCCCTCCATCGGGGTCGCTTCCCCTCGCCTCTGCGTAGGCAGTGGATCGACCCTGGTGCA
>CM052703.1:125702048-125722350 GCA_028551405.1 Uromys caudimaculatus | reverse complement strand
TTTCTGTTCTTTATGTTCTTTCCCTTGCCTTTTGCCATCTTGTTGACTCTGATGTTAGCTGATCTTACTCTGTCTGGTTGTGGCTTGCCCCTCTTGCAGGCCTCTGTGTCAGTACTCCTTGAAGACCAGCTCTCTCTGAGAGGTGTTTGGGTTTGGAGAGCTGTGGTACAGGGTCAGCTCTGGGGTGCAGAATGGAATCAGAATGATCTTGTCCCCAGCTGTCCCTTGGTTCCTATGCCCTGAAGGCTCTGTAAGGGTGCCTCTTGATCCAGTGAGTTTGAACAGAAGTGGTGGTTTTGCCTGTGCTCAAAGGTGTGTCAGCACTCCTGGGATTCCCCGATCTCTGGTGGAGCCTTGTAGCCCAGGCTGAGGTCCCCAGGCACAGGCCCCTGTTGGCCCAGGCAGAGGTCTCCACTCACAGGTGAAAACCGGAAGTTTCGGGGTTTTTTCTGTTCCCAGGTTCTCAGGCCCTGGATCCAGGGAGATCCGGGCAGGTCTGGGTGAGAGGTGTTGCTCCCCTTAACCCCACTCACAGCCTTTCCAGCTCCTGGAAGGCCACCCCTCTCTGGAGCTCGTTGGCTATGGCCTCCTGGTGGCCCAGGCAGAGGTCTCAACCCACAGGTGAAAACCGGAAGGTTCACAGTTTTTCTGTCCCTGGGTTCTCAGGCCTCGGATCCCGGCAGATCTGGGCGGGTCTGGGTGAGAGGTGTTGCTCCCCTTAACCCCACTCACGGCCTTTCCAAGCTCCTGGGAGGCCACCCCTCTCCGGTGCTCGTTGGCTATGGACTCCTGACGGCCCAGGCAGAGGTCTCCACCCACCGTCTTTCTATTTTAAAGGAGACCCTTTTTGCTCCAGTCTTGGTGGGGGTACGGGGGGGGGGCGTTAGCAACTACTTAAAGTGATCAGGAAACTACCTACCCCTGGTATAGAATTGAAACTTAATCAAAATCAGAGTATAAAATTCTCAATGGCACAGCTAAACTGATCCTTCTCGAGTGGTTCCTGACGTGCCCCACACTTCTTCCCCTACACAGAGCTGTTCCTCAGCGACGAGGAACTGAAAAAACTGCATGAGTTTGAGGAGCAGTGCGTGCAGGAGCACTTCCGGGAAAAGGAGGATGAGCAACAGTCGTCCAGCGATGAGCGCATCCGAGTCACAAGTGAGAGGTATGCCACGCTCTGCACCCCTCTCTGCCCGGGGTGTTGAAGTTAATTTTAAATCACTTCTTGGGTTTTGGGCTAAGATCACACGTAGTTGCTCAGAGTTCTCCTGCCTATTCTAACTGTGTTTTAAAGACTCACCTTCCCCCACTTCTGCAATAGTGACGCAAATTGTACATAAAAGCGAAAAAATAACATTTGTTTCAAATAGGCAGGAAAAACTCCATACTTCCTTATGTAGAAAGTTTACCTCAAGTCCTATGTCAGCTACAGGAAGCCATCATTTCCCAACTTCTGTTGCCTTTGCCAAACCAAGTGGCCCACTGGGGACTGAACTCATCACCCTGCATGTATACATAGTTCCTTGCTGCTGCAGTGACGACCAGAACAAAAAAAGGCTCCCACCTCTGGAGTGCCATAAGAGTGAGATCTGGGAGGGCTGGGATAAGGAGGGGGTGTCTGCTTCCCATAATTCTCTGAATTGGACAGGAGCTGTTCTGAAGACAGAGAAATCAGCATGATACTGCTTAACCATAGATGGATTGATGGATGGATGGATGGATGGATGGATGGATGGATGGATGGATGGATGGATGGACAAATAGATGGATTGACACATAAATCAATGAATGGCTCAATGAAGGAAGGTGAAGGAGGAACAGAAAGCTAGTAGTGTACCAGTCTGATCTATTTCTGTACCCTACACTGGGAATAAATAGCCAGCAAAGAAAGGGTAGCCAGGAACAATAAATTCTTTCTACCTATATTTTTTTTAAATCATCATTGTAGTGACCCTTTATTGCTTAGGAAAAAGCAATGTAAGCTTTTTCAGATCTTGCTGGTATGCTGTTCATGAGTGTTTAACTAGCAGTGTGGGTAGAAACAGATACAGGAGACATGCTTGGGGGGGGTGTGTCTGGCCCATCCTATATCCTTGAGCACTAAGAATTAGTTTTCTGATACAGATGCCAATGTACTGAGAAGTTTGGCTCCCCAGCCAAACTTGACCAACAAGAGCACAATAACTGCTATTGAACTCCTAGACAGGTCTCCACCCCACACCTCAGAGCATGTGAGACTGTTGATTCCACCCCAGCCCACATGACTAGATATGCCTCTGATATCTGACCCTGGCCCTCCTAGCCCTTATCACTTTGTAATTCAACTGAGTCCAGACAGCTAAACTGAAAGGTTTCCTGCACCAACACTTAGCCTTAATAAAGCATATTTTTAATAAGACTTTGAAACACTCAATGGATGGTTTTACAGAAGTTGCTAAGCTTCTAAAGCATATGAATTATTTCTTCTTATGTAGTGAAAATTTTCCATGAACTTAATTGTAATTGTCAGTCATTCACAATGGAGATTGTGTTTGGGTTTGTTCTGCCTCTCGTCCATCTCCTTCCCCCTTGCGTTGTTCAGATTTTTATCATTCTTGGACCAATGAATCATGAATGTAGTTATCAGTGCATTTCTCTCCTGGGGCTCTGTATAGACATAATAGGTAAGAAAGTGCAGGGCAATACAAACACACTACTTCCTGTTTTCTTGGCTGAGGCCCCGGCAAGAGAAGGGAACACATTCCTGCCCATTTGACTTCCTTTTGCTGCTCTTTGCCAAGGCTGACTCACAGGTGAGTGCTCTGGGTGGAGGAGGAGCTGTCTTCCCAGTAACCAGACCACCAGATGAGCAAGTGATACATGGAAGGGAAAGGAAGATTCTTGTCTGTGTCTAACTTGAGGTCCTTGTAGTTACTTTCAAAGTAGACATTCATGTATTTGGAAGTTTCTACTAATTCTTCCACCCCTTTATTTACTAGGTCAATTCATTCCTGCACCATATTTGCCAATTAATGGCTCTTTCTCTTGATGGTATCTGCGTCAGCCATCAGGGGTGGGTTTGGGTCTGGTCAGACCGTCTCTCATGCCTCTGTTGCCCAAGTACCTTTGCGACACAAACCAGGGAGTGTCGGTGCTTTTCCCCTGATGTGCTCACACAGACAGGGCTTTGCACACTAGGCGTGGCCCTCCACACATGGCCCACTGAGCATGTTAGCGTGGGAACTCAACTCATGCTCCCTCCTAACGCTGGGAAGTGAATTAAGTTCTAACACTTATTTTTGTTATCAAATGTCAATATTTTGTAACACCCAATATTTAGTCCCTCAGAGATTTACAGTATGACTCAGTGTTAGAAAACATAGCCCTGGGTTGAAGCAGAAGGGTTCAACCCAAAGCATCACCAATTTAAATGCTGCCTCTCATAGTTCTCTCAAATATAGACAATATCTCGGGGGCTCCAGGTTCCATAAATGGCACCATCATTAAGCTGCTTCAATAAGACAGAAACTGAATGTCACCATGATTCCATGTTACTTACCTTATGCGTCTTTGGGTTCCTCAAAGCACCATTTTCTTTCTGTCACAGGGCTCCGCCCATGCCGATCCCTCTCCCTGGTCTACCCACACCCACCTTCCCTCGTCACCCTTTGAATCTCTGCTCAAATGCCAATGCCATATGAAAAAGTTTCCTGACCGCCAAACACAGTTTACTGGGTCAAGGCCATTGAACCCTGAGATGCAGTTAGCATGTCTGGATTTTGCCCATGAAGATAATTCCACAAAATATGAGCAGAGTTTTGTGAATGAATGAATGAATGTTTATCTCTTCTGACTTGACTACAAATCTCTAATTCATTCTCAATCAGTTCCTTTGAGGCAGGTGATGGGACTCAACTTTGCTCCTTCCTGGCTCAAATTTTTATGGTTTTGACTAACCGAACATTAATGGCAGACTCTGATACTCCAGAAATTTCTATACTAGAGGTTTGGGTTTTGTTTGTTTGTTTTTAATTTCACAGACTTGTGCATGAATCTAGTTAAAGGGCCTTCTCTTTACTCATTTTATGTCTTCTAAAATATACAGGACATAATTCAGCTCAGGAAGAATACATTTAGATGCAGTTGGTCCTGTAGTAAAGAAGCTATTAAATGGTCCAAACTTTTAATAGCAGGTTCTGAATCTTCCCAGCCCTGTTAAGAGGTTGCCTGTCAGACTTGTGTATCTGAGTTAAGGGTTTGGATTCTTGAAGACTTGAGGGTTATTATTAAAAATGGGGAAAGCAAAGAACCATACAATGCACAGCTCCCAGAGCATTTGATATCAGCTGGGCATGGTGGCACATTCCTGTAATCCCAGCACTTAGGAACTAAAGCAGAAGGATCAGAAGTTTAAAGTCATTGTGAGGTTTGTAGTGAGTTCCAGAGCAACCTGTTATATATATATATATAAAACACAGGAAGAGAGATGGGAGGAAGAGGAAGAAGGGAGGAGGAAATGGAGGGGAGAGGGGAAGGAAAGATAAAGAGAAGGCAGGGCAGCAGCAATGCCCAATATCAGCAACATGGAAACAATATCAGCAAGCATTGTCTCTTCTCCACAAACAACAACAACCAAGACTGGGGCACGTGAGACTATATAATAATATCCACCAGCAGGACCAAGTCAGAATTTGTCAACTTGAACGTTTCATCCTCATGTGCACTAGTTAAGTTCCCTGCTGTTGTGATAAACCCCTGATAAAAGCATCCTATGGACAGAAGGGCTTATTTAGGCTGATAATCGGATGCTCACTGCTGAGAAGGCATGGCGACAGGGACATGAAGCTGCGCGTCCCCCTGCATCCTCAGTGAGGAACCTGAGAGATGAATGCTCAGCTCACTTCCTTTTTTCCATTACTCAATCTGAGACCCCAGCTCATAGATGATGCCACCAGCTTTAGGGTAGGTCTTCCTGGCTCAGGTAACCCTCTCTACAAACTCCCTCACAATACACATAGGGCTGTGTCTCCTAGTTGATTCAAATCTAGTTGAATTGAAAATGAGACCATCACTTCCTACCTGATGAACCAGTTGGCAATGAGTATGATCAGCAATTGCTGTATCAATATCTCTCCAAGCCTTCTGCAAGTCTAAATTTGAACACATGGGTCTCTTCATGTCCTGCCTCTCTGCAATGGCTCCATAGGGCCAACTGGGTTGGAAAGACTATTTTCTGAAAAGACTTTATCAGAGATTTAACTTCTGTTTTTCAAAAATCAAAAATTATGTTATCAACAGTGTTTACCCTTTCCATGTGGCTTCAAGGAAGTCTAGCACCAAAATTAATGTTTAATTACAATAAATATATTAGTCTCAGTTTTAGAATATGTGATATATTTCTTCTTCTTTCCTGTTAAAAAAAGTGTTCTGCTGCCAATTATATTGTTTGTTTTGTTTTGTTTGTCTTGCTGTGTAGCCCATCCTGGCCTCAAATTCAATACCTTTCTGCCTCAACCTTTAAGTGGAGCACTTACATAAGTTTTATTATGTTTATCTCAAAACATGGGGTCTAGAGTTTGCAAGTTACAAATTTTGAATGTAATAGGTCCTGTACCTAGAGAGCTAGCCAAACTTATATCCACAGATTCTAGTCAGTTGGGCTTTTTGTCAGATTCCTGGATCTGGGTTAGGTCTTGGGTCTCCAGTAGGCTTGACAGGAAATCACAGTCCATGGCTTTGAGATGGTATCTGGCATCCTCTTGTCATGTGACTAGAAAGAGAAGGCACTGGAAATAGAGACCTCAACAAGAAGGAGACAGGATGGTGACTAGACAAAGAACTGAGAGGTTAATCTTAGGAAGATGTAGAGAGCATAAAAATACAAAACACAGTGGTGAGAAAGACATTTGGGACAGATCATGGCTGATTGCTTTTATCATACAAATTTATGGGAATCAAGGCTGTTTGAACAGAAAAAGGAATGGATTAAATGTTGGAGCTTTGTGGGCTCATTGAATGACATTCTTACTCCTCCTCTGCATTTGAGAGCCTGTTTTAGTTACAGTTTCTATTGCTGTGATAAAATACCATGACCAAAAGCAGTTGGGAGGAACCATTTGGCTTACATATGGCTTTGGGTCATAATCCCTTAATGAAAGCCAAAGCCAAAGCAGGAACTCAAGGCAGGAAACTGGAAGCAAGAACTGAAACAGAAGCCACTGAGCAACACTGCTTCCTGGCTTGCTCACCTAGCTCTCTCATACTATCAGTGACTACTTACTTAGGGTGGTACTGCCCCAAGTGAACTGGACCCACCCACATTCATCGTCAACCAAGAAAATGCACGAGAGACTTCCTACAAGCAAATCTTATAAACATTATGAGGCATTCTCTTAGTTGAGAGTCTCTCTTCGAAAGTGATTATAGCTTTTGCCAAGCTGACATAAAACTAACCAACATCGAGCCGAATCAGGGAGAGACACAGACATCAGGCAAACAGATAAAAATATCAACATCATTAGCAATAGAGTTGTACTGGATGATGTGGCTCAGTGCTTGCCAAATATACTCCCAGGATCAGGCATGTCAGCTCAGTCCCAGACAGCAGTCATTGCCTGCAGCACCTGCTCACAGGCATGGTCAGCAGCCCCACCAAGCCTTTGCAGGACAAGACAATAGAAAACCACTTTCCTTATAGGCATCTGACTCTCAAAGAAAGAAGGACAATTGCGTAGATGGCCAGGATTCCTACCTCCAACCAGAAAGCCACTCCTCCTGCAGAAGAAATAAAGGCCACAAGAAAGGCAGGAGCATTACATTATTGAGAAGACTGGGAACATAGGAGGAAAAAAAGCAGGAACCAGGGCCAAGCACAGCTACCCACATGAGTGCTACAGTGGCCGTGAGTCCAGTAGGGGTGATTCTAGTAGCACATATCTACTCTCAGGAGAAAATCTACATAAAATGGTATAGCCATGGGATTGTTTGGCAGGGTAATTGAGATACAGCAGCTGTAACGAGACACCATGGCATTGTACTGGGCCATGTCAGTATAACTCCTGTGGCCTTCATCAGTGACATCCTGTCTCAGTTTGGGTTTTGCTTGCTGTGACAAAACAAACACCATGACCAAAGCAAGTTAAAGAGGAAAGGGTTTATTTAGTTTACATGTCCATATGGCTGTTTATATGAAGGACATCTGGACAGGGATTCAAATAGGCAGGAACATGGAGGCAAGAGTTGATGCAGAGGTCCTTGGAGGAATGCTACTTCCTGGCTTGCTCACAATGGCTTGCTTGGTCTGCTTTCTTATAGAAACTAGGATCCCTAGCCCAGGGATGGTATCACCCTCAATCATCTGGGCCCTCCCCCATCAGTCACTAGTGTAGACAATGCCCTACATCTGTATCTCATGGAGGCATTTTTCTCGAGAGATTCCCTCCTTTCAGGTAACTCTAGCTTGTGTCAAGTTGACCTAAAACTAGCCAGCACACATCCCATAGCCCAAAGGTAAAGATGCATAGAACTTGGAAGAGGAAGAGGGGCTCTGTTTCCCAGAACCAACAGCAGGAATGCTGTCACAATGACAATGTCACCTCTGGCAGCATAAACACACGCGCTTGCCTTCTGGCACTATTTACCTTTGCCAGGCCCTGCAGCCCTGATTATAATAGATGAAGGATGAGGCACTAGGAATGTAAATGGGAGAAGCCAGGATGCAAATTAGCTCCACTCATCAGCAGACCACAGGGTCTGGCCCACACAGAAAGTACCAGGAGAGCTAGTGATTCAGATGCTTAGAATTCTAGGAACTAGGAGATCTCAGGAACAGCCAATGGTAGTATGTAAGTGAGGAGCACAGCTAGCATCCTAGAGAACCTAATACTCTTTGAATAACCGCTCAATGTATTGTGGATGACAAAGAAGAAAAAAGATGAGAAATTTAAGGCTTGAGCTTTATTCTGTCACTATTAGTCTTCGTTCAGCCTTTCATGTATAAAATCTCTACAAGTCAGTACAAGGTGCTCCCCTGGGTGTTCTCCCTGTAATTACTAACCTTAAAGACAGCCCTATGAAAGGAAGTAACTGGAAATTAAAACAACCAGATGTAAAATTTAGAGTGGATTAGACAACTTTATGATCTATGCATCTGGAATAAAATTATAGAGTAGAAGCAGTTTTAGAACTCAAGCATAGAATCCCATGAGATCTTGAAACAAGAACGAACTGGACCTGACTCCGGCAAGATCATGTTTTGATGTGAATAGTTTACTCTGTCATTACAGAAATGTTCTGTGTAATTTAGGAGGTGCCTTGCAGGTAAACTGTGACTGTTCCACATGAAAAAGTGGCTGCCCCCCACAAAAGTGTGTTTTAATAACTGGCTCAGGAAGAGCTCTACATGCCTAGGTCCTGTCCTTCAAAACGACACACAGAGTTTCATCATGCAAAGACAAAGGCACAACTACATTAACAGATGAGAGCCCATGCAAAATCCAAGACTTGTATCATGCACAGATAATCCCATAGAAATTACGACAAAAGCTCAACATACTGTCCAGAAGTTCTATATTGTCAAATCTAGACATATTATAAGTTTCGTCCAAGTTCAAGGTTCATGGATATTACACCAAAAACAAAATACCCATTTAGTAATCAGTGTAGAGAACTGAGGAGACATGGAGGAGCCTGGCAATGACACCCAATTCTACACAGTCGTATTCTTTGGCACCTGCACAGCATCTGCAGGTCATGGGGAACTTGCACATATACAGTTTCAAGTGAGTCTTCCAACACCACTGTGGTACCATCATTTCTGTTGTTATTTCATGGGGGACTCTTAGTGGCAGGTGCAAGATAAAGGAACGTGGGGGGGGGGGTCCTCAGTTCTAAAAGAATTCCAAAAGTTGGTATTGGGTTAATCAGAAGAAGCCTTGAGTTTTTTTCCTTTAAAAAAAAGGAAGAAAGAAAGAAAGAAAGAAAGAAAGAAAGAAAGAAAGAAAGAAAGAAAGAAAGAAACTAAACAAACAGTGTGTAAGTATATCAATGTCACCTGTTAATCTGAAACCCTGGGAATGACATTGGCATTTAGGGTACACCCCTTTAACAGAGAAACCCAGAGTCAGGCTATACTAACCTCTGAACAGAACAGAGAAATCTGAAGGGGTTTGGGACACTACAATCATTAATTAAAGTCTAAATTGACTAAGCAAGTTAGTTTCTGTCTTCCTCGATGTCTTTAGAAAGAGGAGAGGTGAAGCAAATGATGTTGGAAATTAAACAGAGTTAAACAATTCTCAAAGACAAGGGGCCTGAAGACCTGCAGATTTCATTTGTGTGTAATTTCCTTTCATAGAAAAGAAGGAGAAGGCTAGCCCTCAGGGATTTTATGCTGCCCTGCCAGTTGAAAAATCCTGTGTTTGGCAGTTAGGCAAACGGACCCTTTGCAAAAGTATTCCTAAGTGACCTATGCTGTGAGTACATGCTACTGTGGTGTATGACGCAGAATCCAGAGCTGATGCTTCTTGTGATCCTCCAGTGAGTCCAAATGCTGTAGTAGCTACAGAGACCAGAGCTCAGTCTGAAGGGAATAACTAGGAGAACTGGCGAGGAATCAATGTCAGGGCCATTCAAAAGCACACTGCACCACAAATGGCCTGCTTGCCAATCAAGGAGATTTGCCTTTGAGCTTGGAGTACCAGTCATCCTAGCAAAATGGTTGTGTGTGGCTTGATCAAATGACTAGAAGTATTTGAATGGAGTTCCAGCCAGCCTACATACCTAACATCTGGAGGCAAATAATGTTTGCTTTTCCATGCAGTCTCTGAGGTCCCAGGTATCATGCACACAGCTGTCACTCATCTGGGTCTTCAGCATCCACTGGAGAAACTGCCATTCTAAGGATAGTTCCTTTCTAAGGCTGGAGTCAGAGACATGGGTGTTTGGAGTCTTCAAGTTCTCAGAGAATTATTTTCCGTTTTGATGATGGTGGTATGTTTGTGAAGAAGCGATTTTGCTTCTTAACAAATGTGGGTATGAAGAACAGGACAAGCTAGAAAGGAAGGGTGAGGGATTCTGGAGAGATCTGACTGTAGGGATGGAGCAAAAATCACTAGAGGAAGAGGTCGGCCCTGCTGAGAACTGACGCTGCGCTCTCCACTCTGTGGAAAGTGACCCTTGTCTGTCCACATCATGGAAAAGGTGACCAATGGAGCTACAGGAGCCCCTTAGCAAAGCCCTTTATCTAGTAAAATCTGTTTATCCTGTGTGGAAGCTGCTATTGTTTTAAAGCAACGAGCACCATAATTATATATCTGTGTTATCTTTCAAATTGGAATATAAGAAAACTTTGGAGGTAGCCAGGTGTGGTGGCATCTGGGAGGCTGAGTAAGAGAGCCGAGAGTTACAGGGCATTCTGATCTACAGTACAAGACCCTGTCTCAAAACAACAGAAACAGACAAACAAAACCCCACATGGAGCACACTGCAGACAAGGAGGCTAATCCTAGCAGCTAGCATCTTTTATTTATGAGATTGAGATACAGTAATGGACCATATATGTCTTTTAATATTAAACAAAATAGTGGATTATTCAGGAATAAAAGGCTAAATTGAAAATTGCAAATATTATAATTGACCATAATAATAAGTCAGAGGGAACAATGGCTCATGAGTATATCAATTGGAATACTTGACAGAATTCAGTCATGACAATCAATCAATCAATCAATCAATCAATCAATCAATCAGGCTGGGAAGAAGACTTAGTGTGTAAGACCACTTGGTGAACACACTTGGTGGGGGCCTGAGATATCTAGAAATCCAATACATAAAATCCAAGTGATATGGTGTGTGCCTAAACCCCAGTGTTGAGGTTCTGAGAGCACAGACACAGACAAGTCTAGCTGAAACAGTGAGTTTCAGGTTAAATAGGATCTATGTAAAATAAATAAATAAATAAAAATAACATAGAGGGGCTGAAGAGATGGCTCAGCCATTAAGAGCATACATTTCTATGGACGAGGATCCACATTTAGTTTTCAGCACCCGTGCGGGATGACTCATGACTGCCTGTATCCCAGGCTCCAGGGGATCTAATGCCCCTGGCTACCACAGGCACCACACTGATAAACACCCATACATGTAATTTTAAATAATAACAAATATTAAAAACTAAAGCGGAGAGAAATACAGGAAGACACTCAGCATCAACCTCTGGCCTCAGCATGTTCACACATGTACACAAGCACACACATGCACACACAAGCACACACAATTTAAAAATTAAAAATAATTTAATTTAAAAAACCCTGAAATTCTCTAAGGAAATTAGAAACTTTCCTCCATCTGATGAATGGAATTTCTAAAAAACCTATAGCTACATGGTAAAAAAAACCAATTGCTTGCTTCCTAAAATGGGAACACAGAAGGCCAGCTGCCTCACCATAGCTATTCAGTGATGTATTGGGAATCATGACTACTGTGACAAGACCATAAAGAGAAGTATCTTGCATGTTTCTTAAAAAGGAAGAAATAGAACTATTTTTATTTGTAAATAACATGGTTATCTATACATTTGCTAACTTATCACTTCACTATGAGCCTCTGTCATAAAGAATAGAGATTCTTCATGTTAGCAGCTAAGCACATTGAAAGACATCAAGTAAACTCTAGGTAGCCTGTCATTGCCATGTGGAATCACTCTGTGCAGATGCCAAGATTGTTACAAAGTCTCAAAGCATGACTAGAAAAGAAAATAGTTCATTGTCATGCTTGGAATGAGAATGGCTCCCATAGGCTCATTTATTTAAAGACTTGGTCCCCAGTGGGCGGAACTACTTAGGAAGGATTATGAAATGTGCCCTTATTGGAAGAGGTGTGTTACTGGGAGGTGGGCTTTGAGATTTCAAAAACAAAACAATCCTGAGATTCCTAGTGTGCACTCTTTCTCTCTTTGCTTTGTGTCTGTGATGTAAGCTCTTCAATGTTCTTTTACTCTACCATCATGGACTAAACCTCTGAAAACGTAAACCAAATTAAACACTGTATTTTAGAAATTGCTTTGGTCATGGTGTTTCATCACGTAGAAAAGTAACTAAGACAGAAGTTGGAACCAGAGAGTGGACTATTGCTGTGCTAGACCTGACCATGCTGGTTTTGGGGAGGGATGTGGAAGACTTTGGGACTTTGGCTATAAAAGCACTGCATCATGGGCCTCCCTGTAGAAACTTGGAAGACAGTAGTGTTGAGGGCTTGCAGACTGTGGAGGCTCAGTGTAGGAGGTTTCAGGAGAACAGTGACAGCAATGGGACTAGAGACCATTCTTGTGATATTTTGGCAATTAATGTGGCTGCTTTCTGTCCTTGTCCTAAGAATTTGCCTGAGGCCAAACTGAAAAGTAACAGACTAATTTCCTTGGCAGAAGAGATTCAAGATTAATATTGACTGTCATACTGTTATTAGTAATTATTCTTTTTGTTTTGTTTGTTTCTGTCAAGACCTGGTAGTAATCACTCATATGCAAATCTATCCTGAAAAATGACAAGTGGAGCAAAAAGAAATACAAAATGTACAGTAAACAAAGAACAAGAGGAAGAGGAGGAGGAAGGAGGCAGAGGAGCAAGAAATAAATTTTATGTAGCTAAGGCTTGTGCTAAAAGAAATGAGAAAATTAAAAAGAGGTAGGATCAGTAGTGAAATAAATAAAAGGGGTTCCCTCAGGGTAAGACCCCATATAGCTAAGCTTCCAACTCGTGAAAAGAAATGGCTTAAGGAGTTTTCTGTTCCTAAAATACAACAACAAAGCAAAGTTGCTACAAATATTATTCGGGGTGCCTGGATTCACCCCAAGTTGGTAGTCAGTCTTGGAAGTATTGTCCATGTGGTTCCAGATTTAGAATTGTGGATAAAGAGGTTGTGGCTCTTCTATCTGGGGTTAAGGTGCTCTCCTGAGGCCAGGTATGTGTCAGGGGATGGAGGTCCTGAGAGAGGCCATTACATGGCATTTTGAAAGTGAAGCTGGGATTGTGTTAGAAACACCAGGATGTGGGAGAAGCTAGAGCCATGGAAGATCTGCCAAGGAGAGCTACAAACAGAGAGTGGAACCAGTCCAAGAGAGAGAAATATGTTGCAGACACAAAGCTGGAAGGGTGGAGGGACATATAAGCCCTTTGACATCAGACAGGTTGCTACATCATATGGAGCAATAGGAGTTAATGCTTTCCCTCCTGGAGTTTGGTCTTGCTTTGGCCCAGTATTTCATTAATCCCTCCACTCCCCCCTTTTGGAATGGTAATGCATATCTGAGCCATTTCGTGTTGGAGGTGTATAATTTGCTTTTTGATTTTACAGGGGGCTATTTAACTTTATTTTTTAAACCTTATTTTGTATGATGGTTCTTAAATATTTTAACCTCCCTTTTAGCCCGCCACCCACCAGAGGTAGTGGGAAAGAAAGGATACGGGAGAAGTGGACCTGTTTAGAAAAGGTCTTTGGAGCAACTCCCGTCTATGTTGTTTGGAAATCAGCAGTTCAGTTTGCAGGTTAGCAGCAGCAGCTCAATCCACTCATAAACACATCACAGATACACCAGCAGTCCAGTTCGGTAGAGTCGGTTTAGCAACAGTGGTGACACAATCTAGGAGAGACAGTCAGGCCTCCTAGGCGCAAGTCAGCAGGAGGGACCAGGACTTCACCTGATTGCCCCAGCAAAACACTGTCCAACTGACTTTCCAAAGAACCCTTAAGTTTCTACTCCAGAACTATAATTGATAGATTATCTTCAGTCTTAGAAGAGACTTTGGACTTTGAAACTATTTTGAAACTGTGAAAGAGTATGAAGACTTTTAAAGTTGATCTAAATTTATTTTTGCATTATGTATATCCATAAGCCTATGGGCTTGGGGAATGAAATGTATGCTTTGAATGAGAATAGTCCCCATAGACTCATTTATTTGAATGCTTGGTCCCTAGCTGGTAGAAGTGTTTAGGAAGGATTAGGAGGTGTGGCCTTGTTGGAGGAGGTGTGTCATTGGGTGTGGACTGTAAGGTTTCAAAAGCCCATGTCATTTCCAGTGTGCTATCTACCTACCTACCTACCTACCTACCTACCTACCTACCTACCTATCTCATGGTTGTGGATCAAGATATGATCTCTCAGCTATTCTTTTGCTCTGTCATCATGGTCTCTAACCTTCTGAAACTAAAAGGCAAATGACACAATTTCTTTCATAAGAAATTGCCTTAGTTATGATATTTTATCACAGCAACAGAAAAGTAACTAAGACATTCATAATTTGTTACTTCCATTAATCATTTCAAAAGTAAATAAACTCTGCCCATTTTCCCTTCTTTTTGCATATAGACTATAAAAATCTCAGCATGGAGAGAAAAGGCAAAAGACAAACAAAAAGAGCCCCACCTCAGGTCAACCTCCTTCCATTTGGCATAGTGACTAAAACTTTGCTTTCTCTAAGTGGCAGCAGTTTGTGGTGTCTAGCTCAGCATCTGGCAGCTTCTCCTGAGCTCTGTTGTGTGACAAAGCATCTCTTCCTCAGCTTCAGGAAAAAGTAGCCTTAGAGAAGGGAGATGTGAGAGGCCAAAATGGGATCCCTCCAGAGGCGGGACCAGATTCTGGGTGGTGGGACGGACAGTTAGGGAGGTAATCAGTACAAGGGGAACAAAGAAACAATGAGTTCGAGGGTTCTTTCTTCACATATGAGTAGCTGTTGAGCTGTAGTCTTAATGAGCTAATATGTAGGGGCAGATAATTATAGAAGGTGCCAGAGGAAAGATGCCTATCTCTACGTTCCCCAGTTTATTTGTATTTAACTGTGTGCACAGCTGCACTATCTTTTACTGTGATGTTTGTTGAAGGATGTCATGTTTGACTGTCACGGAGGCACTGCGGTTTGATGTCGTAGACTGAGGAGAGTAAGGAGCATATTTAACAGTGAATTTCAAGTATTCTTCAGTGAGATTCATCTGCACATTCCTGAAGGCCAAGAGCAGAGAGAATCTGCAGAACAGGCCTGGGCTGGCAGAGAAAGGCTTTAGCACAAGGCAGCCATGTCTTCTTGTCCACACTGAATTAGGTTCTGCTTAATGCAAGCTTCCAGGAAGCCAGACCCTCCTGATCAAATGATGTGGCTAATCAAGGGGCACATAAATAGCTCTCTCTCCAAGAAAAGAGTTAAGAATAGAAGCCAGGACTCTGCAGCTGTCAATGAGGGCAGTAGAAGACCAGCACTGACCAGGCAAGGGTTGCTAGGGCAATGGCAAGCTATGTGTGGCACACCAGATGTCCAGTGTGGGCAGAGGTGGTACAAGGAGAGCCCCATGTATCACCCAGATAATAAAAAAAAAGAAAGAAAAGAAAGAAGAAAAAGGAAGAGCAGATTCTCACAGCGTGGGTATGTGAAGTCAGCAGGACACAGAGGAGTTTATGCTGATATGTAGCAAGGACACCAAAGACCTTCTGGAAATAGACTGTGCTGTGAACCAAGTTATTATAAAAACCACACATATTCTCTTAAGAAACTTGGGACAGAAATCAAAGCATGGTGGCATCACATCAAGGTATTTGCCACCATATAGGGAGGAGCCTGCCTGGACAAGCCACTGTAGCACCTGGAGCTAGGACTCCAACTCATCCTGGAATAAATTCAACTTTTAGAAGGCAATCCAAAATCCTGGGCATACCTCACTGCCTCCTAGAGCCTATCCGCATGTACACACTGAAATAGAAAACTAGATTCATCTTCTCAGGGTTTAACCCAGGCAGCATCAGTTTCATAACCTGATGCTTGATGGTCTAGGAGATGTTTTAAATTATCTAACACAAGATATTTATAATTTGACATGATCTTTTCTTGTGTAACCTTACTAAGAAAATATTAAATATAAATAATAATCTTGCATGTATAATTTACTTGTATAATTTACTGATACATTGTCTTCAAATAAATTACATGATAATCTGCATTTAACTATTAACATTTATTTTTTGAGTCCCTTGAACTTCCAGTAAAAATTAATTAATTAATTTAGTTAGTTAGTTATGACCCCTTTATTGTTGGTAGCCATAGTTAAAACTATCAAAAGAAACTACAAGTACTCTTAGCCTTCCAAATCTGTGGGTTCTGCATCTATGGATGCAACAGCCTCAGACTGAAACATATTTTAAAGGCATGTGCAGTTGCTCAGTCGCTAAAGGTGCTTGCCACCAGGGTCAACCATCTGAGTCTGATATCTGGTCCCCATGTAGTAGAAGAAGAACCAATTCTGCAAGTTCTCCTTTGACTTCCACACGTGCACTGTTCAACTGTTCAGCATTCACTCTGTCCTACTCCATGGCACAGGCACTGAATGGTACACACACACACACACACACACACACACACACACACACACACACACACGTACACACACACACTTCAAATAAAAATAAATATATGTAATAAATCTTGACGTATTTTTAAAACTCCCTCTATTGTGAACATGTGAAGACTTTTCCCTTGTCATTATTTCCTAAACTATACAATGGAACAAATTTTTACATAGTATTTATATTACATTAGGAATTATAAGTCATCTATAGATGATTTGAAGGATTTACCAGTTTCTGGTAAACACTTAGGCTGTATTGTATTTATAGAAGCAACTTTAAAGAGGAGGGATTTATTTTGGCTCACAGTTTAGGATACAGTCCATCATAGCAGGATGGCCTGGCAGCTGGTTTGTGCTGTGGAGGTGGGAGTTTGCCCACACCGGGTGGGTCAGGAAGCAGAGAAAAGGAGGTACCTGGTGGGTGGGCTACTGCGACTGCTTTCTCCTCCCCTGTTTTAAAAAGCAGGGATACCAGCTTACGAGAAGGTGCTGCACATAGCGAGTCTTCACCCTAAATTCATCCTCTGTGGAAATGCCCTGACAGGTACTTCTAATGGTATACACAGTTAGGTCCTGGGTGCTTGAAAGGTTCCTTAATCCAATGCAGTTGACCATCAAACAACCATCACAGTATCTTTTTGGTTACTAAGGCTGAGTGGCTATGGCTGAAGCAAACGTTGAGTGCTCAAATTCCCCCCCCCCCAACACACACACACCCTGAGCTTATTAGCTGTGACCTCGGGTGAGTTCCGTTGCTTAACTTCCTTTCCGTAAAATGGGGATGGAAGTAGAGCACCCACTGCTCCAACAGAATGTTTGGTAAACACTGTACGTTAATGAGTATTTCCTTATCTCGTAATTTAAGTGAGAGCATGTATTGATGGTAGGCGACATGCGCAAACAGGCTCAGCAAGGCTGGTAATCAAAGCCTGGGGGCTCATCTAATGATGTTATCTCTACTATGTTCAAAATTGAATTAATCTCAATTTAATAAACCTATCCCTTTGTATTTACCAGAGTTGAAAATATGTCAATGAGGTTGGAGGAAATCAATGAAAGAGAAAATTTCATGAAAACGTCTCTGCAGACTGTTGACCTTCGGCTCTCGCAGCTGGAGGAGCTATCTGGCAGGATGGTGAGCGCTCTGGAGAATCTGGCAGGCATAGACAGGTCTGATCTGATCCAGGCTCGATCTCGAGCATCCTCAGAATGCGAGGCCACCTACCTGCTGCGGCAGAGCAGCATTAACAGTGCCGATGGCTACAGCATGTACCGCTACCATTTTAATGGCGAGGAGCTTCTGTTTGAGGAGCCTGCCCTCTCCACTTCGCCAGGAACAGCACTCCGGAAAAAAACCTGCTCCTTCCGCTTGAAGGAAGAGGATGCAAAGTCGCACCTGGACCAACCGAGCAGCCTGCACCCTACTCCGGGCCCCAGCCCGCCTGCCACGCCAGGCCGCAGCCGGCTCGCCCTTGATGGTCCCTTGAGCGCAGAGCTGAGACCTGGATCCGACCCTGGCATCTCCATGGGCGAGCTCGATCTGCAGGCAGAGTTCAAGAGCGCAGAAGCTTCACCAAGTCTGAACGAAGCAGGTGTTGCAGGCACTCAGCTGACCATTGAAAGCACCCTTTCCCACCAGGAAAGCAGGAGGCAGGAGAGCAAGCTCACGCGCTTCTACCCGGGAGACCCCAACACCTACAAAACAATGAAGTCCAGAAGTTTCGTATATTCTGAAGGAAGAAGGCTAGTCCGGGGTCTTAGCAACTGGGGTGCCGAGTACAGTTCAGTCATGGACCAATCATGGAACTCAGCAGAATGGAGATGCCAAGTTCAAAGGATCACACGCTCCCGCAGCACAGACATTCCGCACATCCTGTCTGAAGTAGCCTCGCAAGATGAGCTTGAGGATGAGCAAGGAGGATCTCTTCTGGCTCCTCCTGTCTCCCGTTCAGCCCTCTCGGTCTCTGACAGGCCCAAAAAGGAAAACTTACTGTCCGTGCAGCCACACCAGACTCTAGGATTCCCCTGCCTACGGTCACGAAGTATACACGGCCATCCTAGGAGTGCTGAACGCACTCCTAGCAAATTAGACAGGGCAGGACATGCCAGCAGCATTAGCAACTTAGCAGTTACATCAGTTGCTCCAGAGGGACAAGACACCCAGCAAGAGAAAAGAAGCGCGGAAACTGAATGCTAATGGGTTTTGCTTCTTGGATTAAAACAAAGACGAAACACTCACAGCCAGACCATCGATGGGTGTCATCTTGGCCATCCAAAACATTATCAATTTCAGGAAATGCGTTCATTTTGTACTTAATTTTAAATTTAATTTAAATTGTAATGAGCGTACAGTAGTGTTCTGTTAAGCACGTTTAGAAAACTATGTTGATTTTAGAAGGGCAGAAGAGAATAAAAGCCGTACTAGCAGACTTAGGCTCAGTAGGTAGAGTGCTTGCTCACTGAGTACACTCAGAACCCCAGCTTGAAACGCCAGCAGCACATGAAACGTGTGTATAGCGGCAGATACATGTACAGTTGTAATCCCAGAATTTAGGGAGATGGAGGCAGGAGAATCAGAAATTTACAGTCATCCTTGGCTATATGGGAAGTTCCAGGCTAGCCTGAGCCACTTAAAAATGTCCTAAACAAACAAACAAGTAAAATTTCAAAGACACTAGGCTAGTGAAGCTAATTAGTTGATCAGTATCAAGACTGCATGAGCTCTTTGTTTTGTGGGCCACCTACTGTTTGACAGAGGCCTTAAGGTACTGAAGTCACTAATGAGCCATTTAATAAGTGACACAAGGCAGCCAGGGAGCTAATCCTGTGCCACAGGGCTCTATACCCAAATAGCGCAGAGAGAAAGCTAGCCTCCCAGGAGTGTGGACAAGCCTGTAAGCAGAGGTAAGACCAGCACTTCTGCTCAGAGGGACCCCTCCCGAAACCCTCAGTAACCAGGGACCGAGGAGCGGTCTTCCGGTTTCCTTCTGCAGCCAGGGAGCTAAACCTGTGCCACAGGGTTCCATACTCAAATAGTGCCAGGAGAGAGCTGGTCTCCCGGGAGTGCCAACACACCTTCAAGCACAGAAAAGACCACCACTTCTGTTCAAATTCCTGGCTCAAGAGGGACCCTCACAGAGCCACCAGGACACAGGAACCAATGAACAGCCGGGGACAGGATCCTTCTGGTTCCTGTCTGCACCCCAGAGCTGACCCTGTACCACAGCTCTCCAAACCCAAATTCCTCTCAGAGAGAGCTGATCTCCAAGGAATACTGACACAGGCTTGCAGAAGGGACAAGCCTCAGTCAGAGAGACCAAGACCAGCTAACACCAGAGATAACCAGATGGCCAAAGGAAGAACATAAGGAACAGAAACCAAGGCTACTTGGCATCATCAGAACCCAGTTCTCCCATCATAGCAAGCCCTGGATACCCCAACACACCAGAAAAGCAAGAATCAAATTTAAAATCACATCTCATGATGGTGATAGAAGACTTTAAGAAGGAAATAAATAACTCCCTTAAAGAAATACAAGACAACACAGGTAAACACCTAGCAGCCCTTAAAGAGGAAACACAAAAATCCCTTAAAGAATTACAGAAAAACACAATCAAACAGGGGAAGGAAATGAACAAAACCATCCAGGATCTAAAAATGGAAATAGAAACAATAAAGAAGTGACAAAGGGAGATAACCCTGGAGATAGAAAACCTAAGAAAGAGATCAGGAGTTATAGATGCAAGCATCACCAACAGAATACAAGAGATAGAAGAGAGAATCTCAGGTGCAGAAGATACCATAGAAAACATTGACACAACAGTCAAAGAAAATGCAAAATGCAAAAAGCTCCTAACCCAAAACATCCAGGAAATCCAGGACACAATGAGAAGACCAAATCTAAGGATAATAGGTATAGAAGAGAGTGAAGATT
>CM052703.1:125636553-125701548 GCA_028551405.1 Uromys caudimaculatus | reverse complement strand
AAGAACTTCTGGGAGAATCAGCATCCCTGACCTTGAGCTGTACTACAGAGCAATAGTGATAAAAACTGCATGGTATTGGTACAGTGACAAGCAGGTAGATCAATGGAATAGAATTGAAGACCCAGAAATGAATCCACACACCTATGGTCACTTGATCTTTGACAAAGGAGGTAAAACCATCCAGTGGAAAAAAGACAGCATTTTCAACAAATGGTGCTGGTTCAACTGGCGGTCTACATGTAGAAGAATGCAAATTGATCCATTCCTATATCCCTGTACAAAGCTCAAGTTCAAGTGGCAAGGGCCTCCACATAAAACCAGATACACTGAATCTAATAGAAGAGAAAGTGGGGAAAAGTCTTGAACGCCTGGGTACGGGGGAAAAGTTCCTGATGCTGGCGAGGATGTGGAGAAAGAGGAACACTCCTCCATTGCTGTTGGGATTGCAAGCTAGTACAACCACTCTGGAAATCAGTTTGGCGGACCCTCAGAAAATTGGACATAATACTACCTGAGCACCCAGCTATACCACTCCTGGGCATATACCAAGAAGATGCTCCAACATGTAATAAAGACACATGCTCCACTATGTTCATAGCAGCCATATTTATAATAGCCTGAAGCTGAAAACAACCCAGATGTCCCTCAACAGAGGAATGGATACAGAAAATGTGGTACATCTACACAATGGAATACTACTCAGCTATTAAAAACAATGACTTCATGAAATTCACAGGCAAATGGATGGAACTTGAAAATATCATATGTGACAGAGGAGGGTCTTGTTGGCCATAAGTGGGAGGAGAGGCCCTTGGGTCTGAGGGTGTTAGATGCCCCAGTGTAGGGGAATGCTAGGGAGTGAAGATGGGAGTTGGTGGGTGGGTGGGTGGGTGGGGGAGCACCCTCATAGAGGCAGGGGGAGCGGGGATGCGATGGGGGGTTCCAAAGGGGAAAACATTTGATATGTAAATAGAGTAAATATCCAAAATAAATAAATAAATGAATAAAAACAAATATAAATAAATTTGTGTGTGTATGTATGTGTATGTGTGTGTGTGTGTGTGTGTGCATTAACAATCATGTTTAAAAAAAGTGACACAAGAGAATTTCAAGAGATAGAGTAGATGTGAAAAAAGGAAGGAAAGTAGAAAACTAAAAATCAGTCAGTACAAGAAGTAAGCAGTGGCCACACAATTTATATGTTTTTAGGAGGAGTTTTTGTTGGTTTTATGTTTTAAAATTATACAAGTCTATGAAACCTCAAATTCTAATAATACAGGAGTTTTGTGAATGCAAGGTTACTGAGTTTGCATAACGTACACACACACACACACACACACACACACACACACACACACACACACACTCAACCCAAGAAAACAAAGAACAAATCAATGTGTCTTTCTCTAGGAATGGTTGTAGAAAGCCGTAGAGAAAACCTAAAGAACAGAGGTTCAACAAGCACAGGGATGTCTCAAGGTCGAGCACACAAGAGGTTACACTTCAGCCTGATGTTCGTGCAAAAGACAGGAATGGGTATCCAACAAAGCCACTTTTCCTTGGGACTAAAGCTAGGACTGCCATCTGAGACACATGCCCAGGAGCAGGTAGAATGTAGTATGCTCTGAGAACAAAGGGAAGGTTAGGGTTTTAAGACTGAAAATGTCATGCATGCATTTACAAAAGAAGGCTCAGTGGCATTTCCTGCATGTGCAGGAGCAGGCAGGTGCTGAGTGCCTGGTCGAGGTAGCTGCAGTGCAAGGCTATTCTCATTGGGATAGCTGTGGTTCCATTGGCTGACCCTTTACTTCCTTTCACAGAACTGTGACGGGATGAATCCATTTTATACAATGAATTCTCACAAAGTCAACTGATATTGTTGGCACGAGGGAGGGGGGAGGGCACCATCTAGGTCCGTCACCACCCAACTATTACAGAGGAACAGAAGGAGGACTTCTCTGGCAAGAATAGAGGTTAGTTAATGCACAGTGCCTCTTATAAGGACTCAAGAAAGTCTCCAGCACACACATACAGAGCAGAGAGCCCAATTCCTGCCTAGAATCATTGATGGCTTTCACTGAGGCCAAGGACTTCATAGAAAGAAATATTGGCTAGTAGATCCAAGATCTAAGAACAAATGCTGGTAAGTAAGGGACCTGGCAGACAAAAAATGGGAGAGCAAGTCAATTTCCTTCTCTGAGTGGAGGGATAGAGGGGAGACTCATAAAGACAGACAGACAGACAGAAGCACAGAGCATCGCCGAGAAGTCTGAGGTCTGCTCGCCATTTGAAGATCACTTTAGTGGTGCCACAGGAAGTGAGCAAATGTGATGAACAGGAAGGAGACTGAATTTTTTCTCCTAAAATAAGACTAAGATTTTAATAGATTATAATCCCTGAATTTGGACGAACCAAAAGGTCTGATCCAGCACTGAAGTGGGCAGGTCTTTGAAATTTAATACATAGCATTTATTTAGTAAACAAAATGATTACATGTTTGTACATTGCTGTGTGGAAGCTACTTAATAATTCTGCTACATGCCCATATGCGATTCCATGTTTCATGAAATGATCCACACAAGATAACTGTTGACAACTATGCTGATTAAGCCAATCCAAAGTTTTAAGACCTTTCTATTGATGGCTAGACCAACAGTGGCCTTGTGCCTCTGAAAAGTCTACTGGTGCCCAAGCTCAGTGGTATAGAGTTTTTTTTAACAGTTTTTAAAACCCCCAAAGACCATAATTTACATCAAAGTTAGATGAGGGCCAGAGTACCCCAAAATGTTCGTTTCTGGCAGAGCATAGCAAATATTTTAGATGTAAGATTCTAATTATTTTTTACTTATATATACTTACATCTGGACCATGATCAAGGCCAAGGAAATCTCAAAGGCACACATAACCCTGAGGAGGAAGCAGGTAGAAGGCTGTGAACTATTTAAGCAAACACAAAACAGAGTCAGAACAAGAGGGCATTACTTTGGTCATTTTATTTCACATACTGCATCTTGTCTTATTCTCAAACCTTTCTTTTTGATAACAAAAACTTTATATATGTGTGTGTGTGTGTATGTGTGTACACATATATATAATATGTATACATGTACATATAACATATTTTATTTTTTTAGATTGATATAATTACATCATTTCTCCCTTTCCCTTTCCTCCCTCTATGGCCTCTTTTTCATTAATTGTTGTTACACACACACACACACACACACACACACACACACCCTTAAATATGTAAGTACACCCTGATCAGTCTGTATAATGTTAAAAACTTTTATGCGTGTGTATTCAGAGCTGGCCATTGGGTATTGAATAATCAATTGGTGTGTGCTCTTCCTTGGAGAAGGCTTTCTCTTGCTTTCAGCATTCCTTAGTTGCCTGCTATTCTTTGTGTAAGACTGGGCCTCGTGGACTTTCCTCCATTACGTTTACATACCCCTGTTCGGCTCCTGGTTAGGCATGAGTTGGTGGGGCTTTCAGGATGTCGCTTCTGACATTCCAAGGAGACAAAAATCTTACAACAAACTCCCTGTTCCTCTGGCTATCATAACCTTTCCTCCTTTTGTCTCCTGAGGCTTAGGTACAGGAGATTGGGCTCCACAACTGTGCACTTTGGCTGGCTGTTTTCTGTAGTGGTCACTACTGATGTGGGGGGTGAGACCACATTCATCTGTGGCTATAAGGACATATATTTAGAGTGTTAGTTAGGAATTATGCTGGTTTAGTAAAGTGGTGGTTATAGATTCTCCCCCAAGATCCACGGTTTCACTAGCCCTGGGTAATTGACTAGATTTTCAGTACCAGGCATGATTTCCATCTTGTTGAGTGGGTCTTAAATCCAACCAGAGAGCTCATGGTTACTGCCAAGGTATGTGTGCCATGATTACACCCTTAGGGTTATCACGCCATGTTGGTTGTTGGTGCGGTTCACAGGTGTCATACCTGGGTAGGATTGTTAGTTGCTTCCTTTGAAAGTTTTCATGGCACCTTCTGGTACCATGAAAGCTAGTCCTCAGGGAGGAGGCTTTCAGGTCAGTTCCAATTCTGGGTCCTACATCTGAAGTATATGGTGTCTTCAGCAATAGGGACTTCCACATCCAACAGGCAATACCAATAGGCTGTAACATTTTGGGAGTCTCTTGGACAACCCTTACCAACAACTCAAAATATGGCTTCTCATGCCAGATATCAGCATTTTTATTACATTGTTTTAGCTCTAGGCGGAAGCATGGTCAGCCCAGATGGGAACTTTTCATTTACTTTATTCATGTATATTGACACAGTGACTCGTGTGTCCTTTAGGTATTTTTAGTGGTTAATAATGCAGTTCCTATCCTTATTGCTGTTTTACCTTTCTCTCTCCTTTTTCTGTAATTTGATAACAAAAATGCTTCACCTTAGCCAAGTGCAAGAGAAGAGCAGCTTTCTTAGAACAGCGTGAAGAGGATGGCGCACAGAGGCCTGAAAGGGCGAGAGACTGGCTGGGAGCATGTGGGAACACAGAGAGAGAACTGGGGTGGTGAGCAGTCTTTTATATACTGCCCACACCTGGCAGCAGGTAATGGCAGCAGATGATGACGTAAGCCATTGCTAGGTCCTTAGGAGGAGGCCAGTGGAATCGCCTGTAAGCTAACAGTCCCCAAGCTATAAAGAACACATGACATTTCCCTGAAGGATGGGTTCAATCGACTGGAAAACAATGCTCAGGATTAATGTCTGGGATAAATATAATAGTCTGGCTGATTTGGGTGTGGCTTGGCCTTATATGTAACACAGGTCATCAGGCTATTTCTAGCTTTCTGGGCGAAAATCAGGTGTACACATCTTTTGATGAACATTTCTGGCTTCCCTAGCGCTTGTCTGTGAGCACAAGGGCCTAGTGCCCTCTACAGTCTTCCACAATCTAGGTTTCAGCTTTTATACTTAAACTGTTAATATTACCAAACAGTAATTCCATATTCAGATGCATCTTGCTGAACTTTGGAAATAGAGGGCAAGATTTCTTTTAAAAATGATTTATTATAAAGGATAAAGGAGTCGGGCAGTGGTGGCGCCCGCCTTTAATCCCAGCACTTGGGAGGCAGAGGCAGGTGGATTTCTGAGTTTGAGGCCAGCCTGGTCTACAGAGCTCCAGGACAGCCAGAGCTACACAGAGAAACCCTGTCTCAAAAAAAAAAAAAAAAAAAAAAAAAAAAAAAAAAAGCAAAAAACCAAACAAACAAACAAAAAGGATAAAGGAAAGTCATATGAAACCTATGTGATTTAATTAAGTGTTATGAATATCCTTGCAACCATCACTAATTTTAGAGAATTTATCAACTTAGTTGTGGTGACACGTATCTGTAGTCCTAGCTACAGGATCACTTATGGGTTGAGACTAACATGGGGCAGCATAGTAAGGCCTCCATCCCAACAGCAACAATAAAGATCACATTAAAAACTGTGAAGCATTTTTAGAAAAACAGAGAACTTGCCTTTCACTCCAGAAGTCACAATGCCCCTCTTCTGCCAAAAGAAACAAGACAGTGATCTTGGTCACAGGGACCATTTCCTTGCTGTTCTAATCACATTAATTACTTTCCATAATTAATGACTATCAAACTACGTGGCTTGTCTCATTTACCTCCTGGATTCTGGGGGTCAAAAATTCAAAGGCACAGCCAGTAACTAACATCCTGATTTGGATGCTTGCTGATTCCTGGGGCGTAAATAGCCCTACCAACTCTAGACTCCTGACGTGGGAACCCTGGGCGCAGCATTGGAAGAAGATGCCAATAACTGCCTATTACACATCAGCCTAGGCCTGCGTCACACATTATGGTCTCCATTCCATGGCTTTCAGAGAAGGTTCCGCATCTGGAGTTGACTCAACAACTGGGGGCTGAAATAGGGCAGAGACATTTTTAGTCACATGCCTGAAAGCTGAGCCTGACTCTGCTGGGGATCTCCATCTCAGAGCAGAGCACCTGCCTGTCTGTCGTGGTGTCTTGGGGAGACCCAGGCTCTGTCACAGTAATCAGATTTCTCACATGGTGGCTCCCGATTCCAAAAGTGAGTGTGCTCTCAATCAGGGAGGAAATGCCAGCATCTTTGTGGTAGAAGTCATGCATACTTACTTCCAGTGCGCTCTGTTGGCTATGACTGAATCAGTGACTAAAGCCAGCTCATGTTCAAGGGGTGGGGTCACATACAGGAATTGGCTGAAATTTTTGCAGAGAGGTTTTAAAGTCCCAGCACTTGTCACTGCCCATGACATGAATGACTTGTCGTTAGACATGACCTGAATGTTTTCTGGGACTATGGTCGTCTCTTTTTGTTTTTATTTGAAGGTCTTTGAAATCTGTATTAATCTGGCTGACCCTCTGGCTCCATTACAGTTTATTTGTTAAAGAGCACGGATCATATATGCCAAGTTCCCTCTGGTCTAAATTTTACCTCAGAATTTTTGGTACTTAGAAGCATCTTGGTGAGTTCTTCTGTTCTGCACAATGGCAAGAGGACTCCCAGGACTGCTTGTGCTCATGTTTTGCAGCAAGATAAAAGGAAAATTAAGGGATGGGAGAAGAAAAAGAAGCCCTGCAGCCTGGAATCCAGCTTGCCTTTCCTGATTTTCACTAAAAGTCAAGAGACTTCAACAGCACCGGTAAAGCCAAAATTGCCTGTAGAGATGTGTGTTTTCATAAAGACACCTCAAATAACCATGAACCAGCAGATGAACCATGTTTACTCAGGGCCAGAACGCATGTGACCTCGAGGCTTACCAAATATTGCCCTGCCTCTCTCATCCTCACATCTAAACAGTATACCTCTTAGACCATCTTGTAACTTTACTTACAGCTAACAACATTTTTCTTTTAGATAAGCAAATTAAGCAAATCAGCTCCCACGATTTTTTCTTAATTTTCTTTAGTAATTTAAATTACTTAAACTTTAGCTCTGCTTAATCTTTAAGCCTTGTTGTGAGTCACATCCTCTCAGTAACATAACTTAGAAAGTCACAGAATCATGAGTGTAGCCATCGCAAAGATACCTAAGATGACTCCTTCGACGCTCGCATCCGGCCTTGTGTTGCTTCTGCACAGTTGTGTAAGCATCTCTTCTTAATCAAAGTCCACACTTTAATTGAGTGCAGGTCCCTAAGTGGGTAGGGGGAGCTTCTCAGGCTGTTGGCAGCAATGCTGTGCCTCATTTTCCAAGGCTCCTGGCAGGGTTCAGGGTTTGAAACTGCTGGCAAGGTAGTGTTGCCCCACTCATCTTGAGCCCCCTATTTGTACTTGGTCTTTGTTACCTCAGCAGGTGTTGATGCTTCCTTCATTCATAGGAGATCAAACATGATAATATGGGCTGGCAAGATGGGTCAGTGGTTAAGGGCACTTAGGGCACCAAATCTGTCCCGTTTTTTAAAGCATTCATGATCCAACGGGCTCACGCACGAATGTGGTAGAGTTCTTCCATCGTATTTATCAGCTTCTCGTATTTTCTTTCTTTCACAGTTTAAATACGCTAACTTATTTCCTTCTGGCATAACAATCTAATTTCTTTCACCCCAAACTCATAGTTTTGCTTGTGTAGTTGCAAAAATATTTTTCTTATTTTTCTTTCTTAAGAGTTTTAGAGGAATGTGTCCTAATGCTGATAAGTTCAGATTAGTGTTCTCAATGAAATGTGTTCTTTCAGTTTGTGGTTTCAAACACATATTTTAGTGTCAATGAAGTCATTCTTTTCAAGCAAGAATAACTTTAATTATTTTAGCCAACATACAAAGCGATGGGTTTCATTGTGATAGTTCCATACATACATTCACTCCTTTTTCATCTGGACCGTGTCATTCCAACCCCTTCCCCTTCTCACGGATCCCCAGATATTCTCCCCATCTATTTTCATGTCCTGTACATCCTCTGCACACACTTACTCCCTCTCCCCTCCTCTTCACTTTCCTTCTCTCTCATACTTCCTTCTTACTTTCGTGTCAGTATGCACAGATATAAAAGAATTTACTTGTCACTTGTCTGATTTATTTTGCTTAAATAGTGATCTTTAGTTCTCTACATATCCTACAATGCCATAATTTTATCCTTTACAACTGAATAATATTTCATTGTTTATGTACATACCATTTTCTTTATTCACCCATCGGTTAGTAGATATGTAGTCTGGACACATATCTTGGCTATTATGAACAGAGTGTGCAAACATCTCTGTGGGAGCTGAGTCAGGGGTAATATAACTAAATCATATGATAGCTCTACTTTTTGTGTTTTGAGGAACAACCCCACTGGTTTCCATAGTGACTGCACTGTTTTACACTCACACCAGAAGTTAAGACGTGTTCCTCTTTCTGTACATCCTCTTCGGCATTTGTTGTCATTTGTTTTCTTGGTGATAATCTGATTGGGGTGAGAACAAGGCTCCAAGAGTTTCTGAATTGCATTTCCCTGATAACCAAGGATATAGAACATTTTTCAAGCATGTATTAATCATTTGTACTTCTTCCTTTAAGAAGTGTTTGTTCATGAAGAGATTGTTCAGCAGTTAAGAACACTTATTGCTCTTTCAGAGAGCCAGAGGTTAGGTCCTCCGACCTACATGCTAGCTGATAACTATCCAGTTCCAGAGAACCTGATGTCCTCTTCTTCTGGCTTCTGTGGGCACCAGGGACACATGTGGTACACAGAAATATGTGCAGGCAAAATACCTAGACACATACATTTTAATTTTTAAAAATGAAAAGAAGTGTCTATTCCATTGATTAGTCAGTTTGGGTGATTTGTATCTCTTTCTGGATTCTAGATTCTAGGTTAGTATAGTTGGCAAAACATCCTCTTATTCTGTAAACTGCCTCCTTACTGTGCTTATTGTCTTTTTTGTTGTGCAGAAGGTCTTTAAATTTTGAAAGTGCATTTATTCGTTTATTCATGTATGTGGAAGAAAGGAATGTGCATGTCCCATGATACATGTGTAAAGACAGAGGACGACTTGTCGGAGTCCATTGTCTCCTTCCATCATATGGCACCTTGGGACTGAACTTGGGTCATTAGGCTTGATGGTTCACATCCCCTTTACTTACTGAGACATCTCACCATCTCTGTGCAGAAGTTTTAAGTTTCAGGCAATTCTATTTGCCGGGAGTTATTTTGTGAGCTGGAGAACTTTTCCAAAAGTTCTTTCTTGACATAAAGCATTTTTTTCTAGTTTCAACTCTGTTGATAGTGATGGATAGGTGAATTCAACTTTTTGTGTATGGAAGTATCAAGAACCATTTTGCATTCCAAACAAGAAACAAAACAACAACAAAAAAGCACCCCACATGTATATTACACCTTTGAGGTAGTCATTGTGAAAGTTGGGCTCTTTAAGAATTCCAGTGATCATCAGTGCAACAGAAACGAGGCATGACTAGTCATTGAGTACAACTGCTGTGCTGACCCACCTGGAAAATGTGAATTTAAAAAAGGGTTTCATATGGGAGTGGGAGGGCGGGTGGGCGGGAGGTGGAATTCCCTCATAGAGGTGGGGGAGGGGGAGGGGATAGGGGGTTTCCAGAGAGGAGACCTAGAAAGGGGGAAACATTGGAAATGTAAATAAAGTATCAAAAAAATAATAATAAAAAAAATAAAAAATAAAAACACTAACTTTCCTCTTAAAAAAAAAATAAGAAGGAACAACAGTATTTATAAGCCAAATAAAAAATGTTTCTCTGTAAAAAAAAAAGTGTTTCAGTGGAGAGATTTTATAAGCTGATTTTAATGTTCAGAAGTATACCAAATCATTTTATAATGGAGTTATTTAATATATAAACTGTATTATAATATAGAAAATAAAGTATAGTTTTAATAAAAACAAACAAACAAACAAAAAAACCAAGTCAAACTGAGTTTGGTGGTACACACTGTTAATCCCAGCACTGGGGAGGCTGAAGCAGACAGGTCCCTTTGGGTTCAAGGCTAGCCTGATCTCTATATATCAAGTTCCAGGCCAGCTGAGACCCTGTCTCAAAACAAATAAAGCAAGAAGGAAAAGGCAGCCCTTTCCTGAAATGTTTTATGTTTTCTTCTAGCAGCTTCAGGGTTTCAGACCTTAAGTTCTTTGACATTTGAAGTGGGCTTTGTGCAGGGGGAGATACAGGAATCTAGGACTCCTTTTTCAGATAGAGATAGCCCGTTTCCCGGTATAATTTGTTGAAGAGATTCTCTCCCTGATTTCCAGTTGTCTTAGTTTCTTTTCTTGTTGCTGTGCTAGGACACTTGTTGTGCGGTATTCATCAGAGAAGACTGCTCAGACATGGGTTTAAGCCAGTAGAAGGTCTTTATTAGCTCGCCAGTGACTACACTGGATGTTCAGGATCCTAGTGTAGCACTGAGCGTTTCTCAGGTTGAGCTTTTAAGCACAAAAATGAAGTCCTGAAGTGACATACTTCAGTTAACAAGAACAGTTAGCCAGAAGTGAAGCTATAAAAGCTAAAAAAAACAAGATTAGTACATTTTGAGACTTTCCCAGAGCTATTTGGGTTTTGATGGGTTAGGCCTTTGCTTTAGTTTTGGCAGGTTATGGTGTGTCTACAGGGTGAAATTTGCATGGGGCCAGTTGTGCTAAGGTCTGGGGCCCTGTTACATATTTTTTCTTCTTTTAACTCTTCTCTTTCATTAAGTCACATGGAGGCTGCTTCTAGCCATCTCATCTGGAAGGACATCGTTTGAACTACATTCGGTAGTATTTGTGTTGTTTCCTTAATCTGCACCCCTCAAACCTTCCTCTTCTTTAAGGATAATATACACTCTGTATACTGGATCTTTTTCGTCTATGTTAAATACCTGCCACTTCATCCTTGTGCTGGTTGGGTTTTGTCTTTTTGTTTGTCAACACCAACCAGGATTATCTGGGAAGAGAAACCTCAATTGAGACAATGCTTGGTCTTCGGGCAAGTCTGTGGGGCATTTTCTTGATTAGTGATTTATGTAGGAGGGCCTAGACTACTGTGGAGGGTACCCATCCTGGGTAGGTGGTCCTGGGTTATATAAGAAAACAAGCTGAGCAAGACAGGAGCAAGACTGTAAGCAGCATTCCTCCATGATCTCTGCTTCATTCCTGATTCCAGATTCCTGTCTTGACTTTGTCAAAGATGGACTACAAACTGTGACCTGAAATAAACCCTTTCCTCCCAAAGTTGCTTTCGGTCATGGTATCTTTATTACAATAATAGAAAGCAAACTAGGACTGAAATCGATACCAGAGAACAGAGAACGGGATGTTACTATGACAGACTTGTCCCTGTTGTTTGGGGAAAGATTTTAAAAGCCATTTGTGTTCAAAGCTTAGTGGGATGTTTTATGGGAGCTTAGAATGTCAGAATGTTGAGAGCCATGTGGACAATGAAGGCCTGGCTTGTGATGTTTCAAAAGGAAGCTGGAGACTTTCTTGGGACTGTTCATGTGATGGTCTTTAGTAAGAGTCTGGGTTCTAGTCAGCTAGGGCTAAAGAATCAGCTGTGGTTAACAAGAAACCATCTCCATTGAAGTGAAAACTTTGTTTTCCTAAAATAATTGATGCTGGTTAGCTGGAGCTGAGAAATCTAATGTTACTAAAGATTGATCAGGATTATTAAGATGAAATCTGGGAGTATTTCCTCGGGGTTATCATCCAGAAACTGTGGCCCATGTGGTCACGGCTGCATCTCATGCTGGTAACTAATCATGGGAAGAGTCTTCCATATGGTTCTGGGTTTGGTGTCATGGAAGCTGCAAGACTGGCAGGGAGCCTGAAGATCATTAGTGAATCCCAGAGGAAAAATGTGGAGCTACACAATTTGATTTAACCTGCTAGATACTGGTTTTGCTTTGATTACAATTGTGCCCTGGTTCTCCCTCTTGTAATAAGAAAGTATTTAACTTATTTATTTTATTTTACAGAAACTCAAATTTGAGAGACTTTGGACTTAGAGATGTTGGGTATTTTAAAGAAACTGAACTTTTTTTTTGATACTTTATTTACATTTCAAATGTTTTCCCCTTTCCAGATCTCCCCTTTGGAACCCCCCCCTATCCCACCCCCCTCCCCCTGCCTCTATGAGGGTACTCCTCCACTCACCCACCTACTCCTGTCTTCCCTCCCTAGCATTCCCTACACTGGGGCATCTAACACCCTCAGGCCCAAGGGCCTCTCCTCCCACTGATATCCAACAAGGCCCTCCTCTGCCACATATGTGGCCAGCACCATGGGTCCCTCCATGTGTATTCTTTGGTTGGTGGTCCAGTTTTCAGGAGCACCAGGGGGTCTGGTCAGTTGACACTGTTGCTCCTCCATGGGGCTGCAAACTCCCTCAGCTCCTTCAGTCCCTTCTCTAACTCCTCCACCTGGGACCTCATGCTTAGTCCAACAGTTGCTGTGAATTGAATCTTGGGTATTCTGAACTTTTGGGCTAATATCCACTTATCAGTGAGTACATACCATGTTCGTTCTTTTGTGACTGAGTTATCTCACTCAGGATGATATTTTCAAGTTCCATCCATTTGCCTGTGAATTTCATGAAGTCATTGTTTTTAATAGCTGAGTAGTATTCCATTGTGTAAATGTACCACATTTTCTGTATCCATTCCTCTGTTGAGGGACATCTGGGTTGTTTCCAGCTTCTGACTATTATAAACATGGCTACTATGAACATAGTGGAGCATGTGTCCTTATTACATGTTGGAGCATCTTCTGGGTATATGCCCAGGAGTGGTATAGCTGGGTCCTTAGGTAGTATTATGTCCAATTTTCTGAGGGTCCGCCAAACTGATTTCCAGAGTGGTTACACCAGCTTACAGTCCCACCAGTAATGGAGGGGTGTTCCTCGACAGCATCTCCTGTCACCTGAGAAACTGAACTTTTAAAGTGTTTGAATTTTTTAAATGGGACTTTTAAAGTTATATTTTATATTAACTCAAGATTTGGAGGATAAACAAAAAGGAAAGGATATGGTTTAATAGTGACAGGTTTGTGTGTCAGATTGTGAAAGGGTTAACTGTGCTGGTGAGTTTCTTGTCAACTTGATATAAGCTAGAATAAAGCCTCAAAAGAGAAAACACCTCTATCAGATTGGCCTGTACACAAGTCTGCGGAGGATTTTCCTGATTGTTGATTCATGTGAAAAGGCCCATTGCTTCTTCTGTGGGTGCTAGGGATCAAGCTCAGACCCTAATCCTTATGCAGCAGGCACTTCCGGACTCAGCATCTCCCCAGCCTTCTCTTTGCATTGGTTTTTGCTGCTGTTGTTGTTGCTGGGGTTTTTTGTTTGTTTGTTTGTCTTATCTCAAACCTTGACTCACATACTTTCCTGAGACTGTTTTCATGTGAAATATGCTTTCTTACATTCTCGATCTGGTGTAAGACATTGTGTTCCAATTGTTCTGTATTCTCAGCTGACCTTCTGTTGCCTTCCTTCTTGTCTACTCCAGGATGCTCCAGCCTCAGCAGTTGTCCTTAGAGTAGACCCTTTTTCTGCAAGAGAAGGCTCTGTACACTGTTTTTCTAAAGTGCCTTCAGTCCCACCACTTAGCCTCTCCCTCCGCCAACACACACCTTATGAGGAGTCTCTTGCTTCCTTCAGCTTTTGAAGAAAGAAATATCTCCTTCTGTTTTCGATTCGGTCCTCAACCCGACTGGCTAGATCTTCCAGTAAACTCTGGGATATCCTGGAGTTCTCTGGATGCCTCACTGATTCTTGACACTGATACCACAAACATTTCAGGGTGGTGAACTTGTTAGTGTCATTTGCTCTATCTTGGAAAGCCCGAGGACATAATTTCCCTTAGATATGCCGTTGATGCTTCTCTTGAGTGGTTCTGGGGATTTTCTGCTTTAATGTTGTTGTTTTGTCTGTTTTATCTGAGGACCAAAGAACTGCTGTGCCATGTCACACTTGCTAAATTATCTTCTAATACACTTTAAAATGCTTAAGTGTGATTTTGAAAAGCATATACCCAATCAAAGGCATCATTTTGTAGCCACAAGCATCACCACTTCTAGCCATGTCTGTGGCTACCAATGTCTCTTACTTGTATGTACACTGTTATCACAGCCTTAGCTTTTCCCCCACGAGGTTCCACCTCAGTAGTGGCTGTTTTAAAATATTCAGTCAGGTCACTGTCACCTCTCAGCTCAGTTTCCAATTTTCAAGATCTAGAACTGGGCCTGTTGTTTCCCTCTGATCTCCTCTCCTTTGAATTAGACTGCTTCAGGCATCCTGGCCTCAAATACTTACCTCAGGGTATTTGCGCTGCTGACCTTGAGTTTCACCTCCTTAGCTCCTTTTAGTCTCTACTCAGGTGTCATCTACAAAGTAAGGCCTTCGTTGATTTCACCTAAATCCTTACTGATAAATACAATTACTCCTCCACCCCCCCCTTCCTAACTTCCTTTACAGTATCTTTAAACCACATTATATGTTATATATATTTCTTCTTTTTACTCTTTTCAATAAAAATGCCATGAACGTAAAGAATATTGGACTCTTACGAGTCCTGACTTAGGCCCAGCACAAAGGTGGCACTCAATAGCAATCTGTTAACTGATTGAATGAGTGACTACATAAAACATAAAGTATTTAACAATAGATATTCAAGAAAAATATTTTCTCTCTCTCTCTCTGTGTCTCTCTCTCTCTGTGTCTCCTGTCAAGGAAAAGAAACTGATCTCTCTAGGGAATACCAGTGTTCTCTATTATAGAAAAATCAACAATGGAAACAGATGTGTAATTAGGCTAACAGCGTAAAACATTGACATAAAAGCCAAAAGCAGGAAATTGTCTAATACACTAAGCACAGTAGTCAAGATGAGGATCTGACAAGACTGACTTCTGTCACCCCAAAATCCCAAACACACCCTCTGACACACTGACACCTAATGTGTCCGTACCGAGAGATGGGGCCTTAGACAAAAAGCCAGGGTGTTAGTCAGATAGGGCTGACGTTATAAGAAGAAAGCCCCACTTGTGAGAACATAGCAAGAAGGGAACCACTCACTGAAGACACTAGAGACCCCGGTGGGAAGCACTCGCTGAAGACACTAGAGACCCCGGTGGGAAGCACTCGCTGAAGACACTAGAGACCCTGGTGGGAAGCGTCTCTGAAGCTTGGTCTGGTAGCACAGGCCATCTACTGGGAGGCCCAAGTTCAAGGCCAGCAACTCAGTAAAATCCTGCCAATGAAGGAGTTGGGGGCTAAGTTCAGTGATAAGACACCTGCTAAGTACATTGGGGAGTCTGGAGTTCAGTTCAATTGCTAGCACAGCAGGAAAAAGAGAGGGGGAGGGAAACTCAAAATCATCTTTACAAGCCTTGATCTTGGGCTTCTCTGACTCCATCATTGTGCTAATACATTTTTGTTGTCTAGACCAGCCTAATGCAGCTAGAGAGGAATCAGTAGCAGCAGGCCAGACAGTATAGTAGTTCATTACAGTAACCCAAGCGCCTAAGCAGACTAATACAACTAGATATGCAGAATATGTTATTTAAAAATTATCCAGAAAGATAACAAATCTGGAGTTTTCCCATTTTTCAGTTTTTGCTGACATGCATAAAAGATGTAGATTCTAAGGAAATATGGACAACAACCCCTCCGCCCCCAAAAAGAGAACAAGTGTTTGAAGACTTTTAGGGGATAAATCCATTTAAGGTAGAAAAGTAACAGACTAGTCATAAAAGTTAAATATGTGCCAGTGTTTTTTCATATGAGTAGTCCAATTGAATTTACTTGTCAAAGTACAGTCAAGCGTTATAAACAGATTAGCCAGAAAGATTCAGGGCTTGCTCTGAATCCAGGACAAACTGGAGAACAACACACACACACACACACACACACACACACACACACACACACACAATTAGTGACGTCAGTATACTTGTCTGTATGATGACTGTGATTTTGGGACTCACATCAGTTTCCCTCTGACATTTGCGATAAAATGTTGGGTTTTGACCATTATTTTTCAAAGTATAGGGGCATAGAATACCACTGGCTCCCTCCCACCAAAGTCTACTTCAGTTCAGAGACACAATAAATCTAGACATACGCTATGCTGTGCTGAAGTTGGGCTGCTCTTTGTGACTAAATGGTAGATTCTCATTTCCATAACCCAGTGTATGAATAGGAAAAAAAGAAAAGAAAAAGAAAAAGGACATGACTACTTTTTGGTATGGTGAAGGAGAAAGTTTATTGTAGATAAAAGGGAGATCATAGCCAGAGGCAGAGAAATATGGGGGAATTCAGCACAGACTTGACCATGAGCCATGTGAGAACAGGGATGGGAAGGGAGAGGGGAGAGAGGGGAGTTAGGTACAGCAGCCAAGAGGGGAAAAGATAAAAAAGGGTCAGGTAACCAAAGTGGCTGGATTATATAGAGAAGAGCATCTGGGGAAGGGCGGACCAGTCCCTGGGTTGGAGAGTTCATGGGTAGAGGTTGGGTATGCTAACCAGAACAGGTAGTCCCATAAAAGGTAGGGATTGAGGCGTGCTAATAGAACCTGGCAGCCAGGTTTGCTTTATGTTAAATAGACATCTGAGTCATTAGTCTCAGACTTAACAGTGTGTAGTCCCCACCAGCGATGGAGTCTTCTCTCCCTGGATTTTTGATGACTTACCTGTTGAATAGCATCTTAATATATGAGGATGGAAAGAGGGGTGGGGAGACAACTTGCTTAATATTCCTTTTCACTTAGAGTTTAACGAGAAACAAAAAATCAGAAAACTAAATTGGGAATTCTGGTTTGCCAGTCAATATCTGTCCCGGGCACTCAGCACAAACCAAGTCTCAGCACCTCAAGGAAACCAGTGGTTAATTCAACTGGTAGCAAGAGGTTAAAGAAAAATTTCCCTCCTTTGAGACCACTCTACAACGGTCTGCGTTGAAGCCTAGATCTTTGGGTGTTCCAGTGTGGGTGCCCCGCAACACGCAGACAATTGTAATCGTGAGGCCTCAGGTGCCCGGGTTCTGTGCTCCTCTTTCGCTTAAATAACAAAACAAACAAACAAAGAACAACAACAACAACAACAACACACACACACACACACACACACACACACACACACACACACACACACACACACACACACACACACACACACACAGGATGCTAGTAGCTCAGAAGGGATGATTAACATTATAGCATAGCCATCGCAGATGCCCTGAGGACTGGGGTCCTGGGACAGTAGCTACAATGCACACTGCCTACCACAGACCATTGAAGCTTCGCGAGGCCGGCATGACCCTCGTGAGTCGCAGTAGGCCTGAGAGAGGGAGGGAAAGGGAGGGAAAGGGAGGGAAAGGGAGGGAGGGAGGGAGGGAGGAAGGGAGGGAGAGAGAGGGAGGGAGGGGGGGAGGGAGAGAGACGCTGTGACCCCTGCGGGCCTCCGTAGAAGCGCGTTCTCAAGATGGCCTCTCGGGGCCCCGTGGCGCCTACTCCAGCGTCGCGCTCCGAGATGGTGCGGCCTAGAGACTGAGAGCTTTGGTTGCAGCTCCGCGCGCCGCTTCCGGGGATGGGCGTGGCTCAGCCTGGCCCCGCCCATTCTCGGGCGGGCGCTTGGCCTCGTCGGTCCGGCCCGTCAGTCCGCCCGGCGGGGCGGGCCGCAGACCCGGCCTGGGCAGCTGCACCGGGAACGCTGAACCGGGAGGCATCTGGCCGGCCATAGGGCCGGGGCGCACAGGCGGCGGCACCATGTTCTCTCTCAAGCCGCCCAGACCCAGCTTCAGGTCCTACCTCCTGCCGCCGCCGCAGGTAAGCACTGGCGGCTCCGCGGGCGGCTCGGGACTTAGACCAGGCGCGAGCAAGCGCGCCTCCCGGGAGCCACGGGCGCAGTAGAACTTGTTGAGCTCCGCGGCGGCCATTCTCTGGCCGAAGTCCTGCGGTCCCAGTCCTGCTGTGTGACGAGATCGTAGGGACCGTCCCGAGCTGCATTTCTTCCCTTCGGGGCTGGGCACCGACCCTGCTGTGACTGCCAGATGGTTGCAGCACTGTGGACACCTCGCAGAGCTTACCTGTCTAGTAGCTGTGAATTGTTGAAAGCGGCTTGGGCTGTTGTAAATATGTTTATTGTGAGGCTCTCGAGTCGATGAGTAGCTCTTAAAACGATCTCTATTTGGACTTGAAAGAGTTTTAAGTAGGGGATATACGCCTGTTGCATGTGTCATCACTTAGAAAATTTGCCTTAGTATCTTGTGACAGGGCGGTATTTGGATTTTGCTTTACTTTGTTCCTGTATTTCAGACTGACGATAAGATCAGTTCCGAACCGAAGATTAAAAAACTGGAGCCAGTCCTTTTGCCAGGTAAATTTCAGAATTTGAATGTGCTTTGGGCTGAGATTGTACGGAATAGTATTGTGTAGTTATCTTTCCCATTCTATTATTTTTAACTTTCTCCAGTTAGAAAACTTAAGTGAGTAGAGAAAGAGTTGGCTAGACATAATTGTTGTTTGTCTCGGAAAGTTTAAAGTACAATAGAAGACTTTCAAGAGCATAACTACCTCATTTCTTTTCTGTCTTTTGAAAGGTTAGTTTTGAAAGAAGTATCTAATTGCTTGGGTAGTGAAAGTTCTTTGCTCTACATACGTGTTACCTCCTAATGAAATCATGATTAATAACCAAATCATCATTTTAATGTGTTTTGAAGTATGAAAAGCATGTCTGTGTTCTAAGATAATGGCAAAGCTTAGCAGCATTGACTTACTCTGTAATTGGTTTTTGAAGTTGTCAGCTGTCTGCAAATTTGCTTGTTTCAGTTTAGAACTTTGTTTCCCTGTAGAGACACTATTGACCTTTCTGGCAGGGCAATTCTTTGTTGTGTGAGGGGCTGTCCTGAGCTGACAGCCATCCCTACATCTTTGGCCTCTATCTGTCCCATGACAGTGGCACCCCATCTTCTGCTAATTAGCTGTCATGTCCCCTCAGTACAACCAGAATGTCTCCAGGCACTGCCCCCCCCCACCATGCGTTTGTGTGTGTGTGTGTGTGTGTGTGTGTGTGTGTGTGTGTGTGTGTCATGAATGTACCTCTTAGGGTCATCCTCAGGTTGGAAATCACTTGTTAAGAACAAATGTACCTTAGATGGAGACCTTACAAATAGAAGTAGGGATTTATAATAAACAGTTTTACAATGTAGACAAACTATTATTTGATTACTATTTTTGAATTGTGTAACAGTTAGTTAAAGAATAATTAAAGAAAAATCAGTTTTTAATAAGATTAATGGGGCAAATAACCAGACATTTAGGAAGTCCTATCTATCATAAGTGTAAACGATGATCAAATACCAGTTTTGTATATCAGAAAAAGAAAAAAAAAACCCTCAACATCATTACTTAAATAAAAGAGTTAAGACTTCATTGATAGTAATTTACAAATGTGGAAACTTAAAATACGTAGTATGTAGAGATGAACAATTCAAATGTCAGCCTTTGGTTCTGTATGTAGATGCCAACTCTTACAAGTTCTTTTAGACTACTAGAGTTCTATTTTTTTTCTGGCTTTTGTTAGTATCTTTCACCCAGTGTTGGCTGATGAACCCTTCCTGCTGTTCCTGAGAGTGAGCTGAGGCAGTACTGAGTAACCCTTGTCCCTGTGCATGCTTCATGCTGGTATTCGCCCCGAAAGCATTTTAGAGACAGCCAGGGAAGCCATATGCATGTTGACTGAGTGCCTGGGAGCTGTTGAACTTTGCCTTTACTTTGAACTGGCCTGGTTGTTAGATAGCCAGTCCCCTCCTTAGCAATTCTGTGCTTTGACAATAAAAACAATATAGTCTTAGCTATAAATGCTCATGTTTTGTTATTTTTTTAAATTAGCTTTTAAACTTAAGCTATGCTCAGGAAAAGTGTGAGTATGAATATGGTTGAAGAATTTTCTTAGTGAAAAATTAGTCTTTGAAATTACATAATAATAGTAATAATAATCATAATAACAATAATAATAATAATAATAATAATAATAATAATACCATTTCTGGGGCAGGTTTTAACCCCAGTTCCTGACTGTGAGTAGTATGCTTTCCTTAGGAATAACAGTGTCTTTTGTTCAGTTGCCCATTGAGAAACTTCCTGACCTGTATTCATTTTTCTTGCATGAATGAAAATACCAATTGATGCCCAGTGTCTCTTTGCCCCTCACTTATCCCTACGGAAGCCGACCCTGAATTGTAAAGTCTCGCCCCTTGCCCAGCCTCTGCTGTCCTTACCATCCTGTGCTCGCTTTCCCAGTGCTCTTTGAGGTTGAGGTTTGGCTAAGCATCCCATTCTAGTCTCCTTTTCCTGCCTTAATTCTAATGTCAGATCAGCAATTACTGCTAAAGCCCCAGTTTTATTTCTTCAGCCTACAACATGGTACTCTACACCTGTAATCTGGAAAACAAGCAGAAAGTTTTGTGATCTAACAACCTAGACGAGTGTGATGAGGTTTGTAGCTCGTGGTAGAATATGTGCTTAACGTGCTTAGCATGTACAAGTTACCTGGCTCGGTCCCCACCACCACAAAATGACATCGAGCACACCATAAAGACCTAAGCTAGGATAGCACTTTTTACTGAGGGCTTGGCTAATATAGTTCTGGCCTTCATTGCCATTGGGGGCAAGAGAAAATGTTTTCAAGTCTCCTGTGACTTTCTTTACCCAGGTAAAGAAACAAGAAGTAATTGTTCAGTGATAAAGTATTATACACTATGTTTTGGCCTACTGCCTTAGGTCCAAGGATATCCTACTTCAGTTGCCCGAAGTTTGAACTTTTAATTCAATAAGCAGATGAAAATTAGAACACAAAATCAATTGTTTACTTGTGTGCCTTGATCATGTGCTCCATTGGGCCTTAATGCCAAGTTTAAAATGCTCCCCCTCATTTATCAAGTAAAGAAAATTGAAGAAAATGATGAGTAATTGAACTCAGATTCTGGTTTATGTTAGTAATTTTCTCTGAGATGGGAGTTGCTTCAAATACAGCTTTGGGGTCCTGATATCTTATGCAGGCCTGAAATGTGCCACTGCGCTATTGCTGACCGACTGACTGAACAGTAGGACCCACCCTGCTTAAACTGTCGCCTTGGGCACGCCTCTGTGCAAATGCCTCCTGGATTTAGGAGCAAGAGAAACACTGCTGTTTCATGCTAGACAGACACCTCAAGAGAATTACATGTGAACCTGTAATTGGAGTAAAGTACTGTGTCAGCTTAGTTACCATCTGAGACGGCATTCTCTTTGCCATTAGCTCATGATATGAATCCTGTTCTCTTATTGTATAGATGTCAGTCATTTCATGCTTTTAGAAAGTAGAGTTTTACAGTCAAGCCTGTAACTCTATATGTATTTATGTGTGGGAACATCTGAGGACTATCCAGGTTTTGTGTAGAAGGGAAAGGTTCCTGAAGATAGTGAATCTGGAGGGTGTGGTCTGATAAGTGGTTCCCAGATTCCAGGCAGGGCCTGAGTGATGTTTGGGGCATCCATCCATCCATCCATCCGTCTGTCTGTCCATCTATCTGATTGGCTGAAATAATACTGTCTAGCCTGGTCTCAAACCCTTGGGTTCAGTAATCCCCTGGCCTTAGATCCCAAGGTCTGTTGTGCTCACAGTCTCAAGTGGTGTTTTTGCTAGGCCATGGTCAAAAGAAAAGTTAGGAGTATAGAGCTTTTTTTCATCAGTTTGAAGTTATTTGATTTAAAAATTGTGCTGAGATTACCTCCTAACTTCTTTGATGTACGAAGTTAGGAACTCAGTTTTGGTCCCCTAAATTTCTTTTATGTATAGACATGGTTTGGAATGTAAACTGGAAACTGCAGGATGAGATTATTGTCAGTACGGTTTGGTGAGCACTGTGCAGAGGTGACCAGTTACTTTGTCTGTATAGGTGTCCTCCCACCATCTTTCAGAAACTGTCTTCTTATGACAAATTGTTCTAACCCAACTCTACCCAGCCACAATTCGGTCATCACAGTACCGCCCTGCTCCCACATATGTCCAGGTTCATACTAAGGAAGGCATTTGTTGGTACTACCTGTTCTGCAGTTCCAGAAAACCCAGGCCAGCGAATGAAGAGCACCGAGGGAATAGCATGACAGTGCTCAGGTCTTTGGGCTTTATTGTCCTTGATATCCAGCTAACACAGAGCCACAGAATTTCCTTGTTGCTAACCTTGCTCCAGGCATGCTTCTGATGCCTGAGCTCACACCCTTGGCTGATATACGTATAGGTCAATCCTCACAACAGCTCTGTCAGGCAAGGGACTAATTTGTCTTCATTTGGCAGGTGAGAGAATTTCTAGCAAGGATTAAGGGAGCTGCCTAGTGTTGCATAACCTTCAAAGGCAGAGAGTCTGCTGTGCCTGACTCCACACTGTGCTGTTAGCACTAAGCCGCGTGGCTCACCGAGCTACAGTGGTGACTTTCACGTCAGATTTATGCTTTGGAACTGTGGAGGGCAGATTGAATGCCAGTCAAGAGAAAATTCTCTAGTGACATGAAAAGAGCCATGTCTTCGGCTCTGCTTTTCTCACAACAGTGACAGATTTTGACCCAGCTTGAGGAAGAACTTTCAATTTCAGCTGCCAGAAAGTGGAATGTCTTAAGAGGTAGTGATTTCCTGTTGCTGGCCTTGCTGAGCAGTGGCTAGGAGAGTGCCAGCCGCTTTGTGGTTGGGATGTAAGATTCGCAGTGAGTAGGACTTGATGACCTTTGCTCTCCTGCCTCCCCGGGGTGGGGTCTTTCGAGCACCCTGGAGGTGGGAGGGAGAAGATTGAACTGCAGTGATTAACTATAGTGGATTGCTTTGTTCAGCAGGTATGGAATGGATTCCAGTGTCACTTGGCAGGAGGTTTTTGTTTGTTTTGGTTTTGGGAAGGTGGTGGAGCAGGTAGATTCTGCCCTTACACAGTTTCTGATCTTTGAGGAAAACAAAGGTTGTGAGGCTCAGGGTAGTTGCCTAAGTCAGATTTGGGGCTCACCATGGACTGTCAGCCAGCTTTTCCAGGAAATGTTTGTGATCTGAATTTTGAGTGTCAGCTAAGCCTAGGCCACTGTTCTGAAAGCCCTGTGTCAGCTCAGCTCATTCTTCCCCTTGCCTAATACAAAACCAATAGCACTTCAGTTATAGAGATTAGCTAGTAGGTTGATAATGAATGCCCTAATAGTTCTCTTGTAGTCAGATTAGGGCATCCACAAAGCTGAGAACAGCCATTGGTATATAGTTTTCCTAATTTATTTTTTACATATTCATTGTTTGTGCCATTTCGATATTGTTCTTGTCTTCTGCCTTACCCTAAGTCTTATTTCCTTTGCTGGGTTGTAAGTCACTCTCTGGCAAAACATAAAACAAAACTGTCTTTTAAAGAGCTCATGTACTACCCATTCAAAGACAGCTACCTAGATGACAGACTGAGTTTGGTAGGATTTTACTTCCACAGTACTGGAGCATCAGGGTTGACCATCACCTGAGGCGTCATGTGTTTACAGCTGTCCATTTCTTATGTTCCTGCTAAGAACCTCAGACCAGCATGATGCTGACTCCTCATACGGTCTTCCCACTGGTGCTTAAACACTTTATTAACTTCTTAAATAAACTCTACCTTTCTAACTTGTGTGATCCTAGGTACTGATGTTTGCTTCAGTCAGTCTGGCTCTTGGCTGCCTCCCAGATACTTTATTCATTATTTGGGTCTTTGTTACTGTGACCATACACTCTGTACTGTCACTTTCCTATTCATTATTTCATCCTGTCCTTTCCTAAGACCTGCACTGGAATCCTGGTCCTGCCCCCACTGTGTGCTACCCCCACTGTGTGCTGTTCTTACTGAGTGCTGCTCTTACTGGGTGTGATGCCTGATGATAGGCCTTTTTTGTGTTGTGTGTGCCCTGTAGGGTCACCACCAGTGGCAGCACCACACATTTTGTTTACCTAATACATAGCTCAGACTTTCAGTTATAAAACTAGGGTGAATGACTGGTGACAGCTTATCCCATGCTATTTTTTAGGCTGTAAGCCCCATGTCCAAGGAAGCCTTTCTGTATCAGGGAACTGGGGAGAATCAGTTCCCCTGTTTTAAGCCATGTGCTGAATTACAGAAGATTTTGCCCTGAACTATTTTCCAGACTGCAATTTATGGGGAATTTTATTTCTATTTATCAGACATATATTGCCCTTTTAATTACATGAGGAATTAAAGACAACATACACGATCCTTTTTGTTCTTGGAGATTAAAATTTTCCCTCCTTATACCATTTGGAGACTATTCTCTTTACATTTCTTTTTTCTTTTTTTTCTGTAAAGTGCCACACAGTAAATGTAGGTTTTCTGGGCTAAGAATACGTTACAAGTCCTCAGTCTTGCCCTTGTCCTATAAAGCAGCCAAAAACAGCACAAGAATAAAATTCAATAAAAAAGTATTTACAAAGGCATCTGTGTAGCCCAGGGGCCATGGTTTACCATCTCATGGAGCCATCACCCAACTTTGTCTCATCCTCACTGCATTCGCAGGTGCAGGTCTTACTTCTGCTGTGTGGGTAAGAATCCAGTGGCTAGAGAAGGGCTGTTGTGGGGCTGAGGAGAGATGGGTGGGTGGATGGGTGGGTGGGTAGACAGAATGGATGAATTGGCAGAGAATGCTAGCTCAGCCACAGTGTCCTCGTCCAGAAGCCCTTTCTCCATTTCTTAGCATGAGTGCTTCTGCGTCCCTTCTCAGGAAATCCTACAGTGTGACTTGACTTCATTGTTTATAGGTGGTTTTTATTTGAGTGTAACATGCATGCAAATATGAATGAATCATAAATGGTGTGGCTCTTGACTTTCTGTAGCATTGTTCAGAGTCCTATTTCAGGTAAATTGGTTGAGGAGTGGGCAATGTGAGTTTGGGTTACAAAAGGTGTTTTCTGTCTGCAGTAGGACATGTAAGTCTTATAATTGGCAACTAAGACTGGGGAAAGTAGTTGACTATTCAATAGCCCAGATTGTGATAAGGCAGGTGATAAGCTCTCTGTGGAAGGCATTGTAGAAAATTTCATTTGTTTCTGATTAGAATGTAGTTAGGAACAGCAAGTCTTTAATTCAATGTTGGTACTTATTTCAAGTAACTACAACACATGTACATTTATGAAAGTTTGTAGAAACAAGGACAGAAGGCTTTTGTGGCTGGGCTCCATATCTGTGGAATCAGCCAACTCTTGGTGGCAAATCTTCTAATCATGGGTACTGAACATGCAGAGTTGTGTTCTTGTCCTTACTCCCCGAATATTGTGTAGCAACACAGCACTTACATTTATTAGGTACTTGAAGTTACCCAGAATGCTTTAAAGACTGGGTAAGTTGTATGCATTGCCTACCATGCATATAAGGAACTTTATGTTCACAGAGTCTGAGAACAAATGCCCCACGGGTACTGAGGGGCACTTGATAAGTTTCACATTTATTTCTATTTTTAAAGTCTTAGGAGTATGAAAGTGATTTAACCTTTTGCGTGCCTGCCTGATCTTTGTAGTAGAGAAAACATCTGCCCTCCTTTCATATAGACTGTGTAAAGAATCAGTGAGGACAAGCACTGAGGAGCCACCAATCCTAGATTACACTGTTCCGTGTGTGTTGGGGGACAGCTGTGGCAGTTCCGTGATTACGTTTTGCCTTTGCATACCCAAACCGTCCTCATCTTCCAACTCAGCTGGCTGCTGGACCAGAGAATTACTGGTCCTGCTCCACTCAGAGCAGCTTGAGTTCCACAGCTGCCGTCTGTCTGCTGGGAATGCCCCTCACTCACATTAAAAACTAAGCGAGAGAGAATAGTGAGCGTACCAGAGGAGTAGAGTCAAGAAGTTTGTGGCTTATTTGTTGGTTTGGTTTGTTGCTGATCTAACGTAAGGTCTTCATACATGCTCTAACACCTAGCTGTGTCCCCAGCTATTGCATTTTGGGGACGGTCTCAGACTCAGGTCTGTGTACTCAGACTAGTCTTGAACTCTGGATCCTTCTGCCTTTGCCTCCTTAGTGCTGGGTTACATTGCATCTGATTCAGTGAGATGATTATAAGTCAGACTGCTGATTTTATTCCCTTTCTGTAAACCAGAGGCATTGAGTTGATTTCAGTCCTTTATTCAGCACTTTCTTAACAGCCATCAACATGTAGTAGATACTGTTGTATGCACTGCGGTTTCAACAAAATGTCTGTTTCCTGCCACCATTGGGTATATGACCCTGACTGAGGCAAGCATGAACTTAAAAGTAAATGTGTGTCAAGCTGTAGCTGTGACGAGCGGTGCAATTAATTACAAGAATATAGTGCTGTGATTAGGGAGGTTTAATCTATGCAGGAAGATTTATTTTAGGGCATTCTTTAGCACAGTCACTGTCTGAAAGAAAGAATCTTCCAAGACAGGAGTGTGTTCAAAGACCCATAAATGGAAGCAGTGTGGTATATAGACAGGGTTCACAGAAGGCCATTGTGGCTGCCGAGAGGCCGAGGAGGACAGCTGAGCAGACCTTGGCAGTCAGGGCCTTATGCCATGTGAAAGAAGCTTGTATTCAGGATGGAAGTTTTCCCAAGTGCTTCGAGCCAGGAATTTGACACGAGCGTATGAATTAAATCCTCAAGAAAATATTAGCGACTGTTCTTAAAATCAGCCTTATGAATTTAAGAGCGCTGAGTAAAATTTATTCATTGTCACTCAATTTATTGTTAACATTTTTGTTGGAGAGGATTGTTTTGAGACTGAGGTTCCATTCTTCATGAATGAGGTGTTTGGGGATTGTCAGCAAACAGGTTCTGGGCATTACTATGAAAACAGTTTTCTGATAATAGAAAGTGCAAAACAGATTGTATCCTGGCTTTCTGCCATGGACCAAAGAGGCTGATAGCTTAAAATGTGCCTTGTCTAATTGCATTGTAGATCTTAAAATGAAGACCCCGTTCTGAATGCCTTGGAAGAACTTACCCCTTTCCAAGCACAGGAGAGCTCTTTCTGCAGTTTCTAATATTTGTTTTCCAGTCTTTCCTTTTAACTCAAACTTGATTTTAAAGTTTTGTTGTTTACTCTGTTACAGTTTGAGTGCAAAGGGTTCATGAAGTGTACTTTAAAGCAGATAAAACTGGATGCTGGTTCTTGTCCCTTACAAAATGATCAAAGACATGAGCGTTAGTGAATGTCACATCTTAGTAAATCCAGATATCCATCACAGTGTCTCAGGAATGCGTTGACGCTAGCTAACTGGAGGCAGCAGAACGGCTGAGGCACCTTGCTGGTTCTGCCGGCTCAGATCCCAAAGCTTTCTGGGCCTCATTCTGTACCATGCCATACCCCCGTGCCCACGAATGCCAGCAGCCCGTGGCAGCCCCTCCTCACAATCATTCTTCCAGCCACCAGCAGCCATGAAGTCCTCCGCAAGCTCACACAGTGGTTTGGGGAATTGTTGGTATGTTGTTTGGCTCACTGTGATTTTTTTTTTTCTTTTTAGGAGAAATTGTTGTAAATGAAGTCAATTTTGTGAGAAAATGCATCGCAACAGACACAAGCCAGTATGATTTGTGGGGAAAGTTGATATGCAGTAACTTCAAAATTTCCTTCATTACAGATGACCCAGTGCCATTACAGGTATTTATTTGTGTATTTTTAAATTATGTTAGGGCTTTAACTCTAAGCAGAATATACTGTTATATAAATAAAGACTTGGAAAAATTATCAAGAAATCATTAATGTTGGAAACATACTCTGCTCTATAAATCGTGGAATTGATAGACTTAGCAAGAGGACCCAAATTCGTGTGAGTAGGCAAGGGGTGACGGATCTGTGAGGAGTTGAGGGAGGGATAAATATGACCAAAATACACTGCAAATCCTTAAAGAACTAATAAAATAATTTTAAAAATCAAAATAGAGTGAAGGAGAATGTCACAGCTTTGCTTGAGGAATAGAGAGAGCAGGTTTTGTGATGTTGGTTGGTTTTCCTTTGGTGTAATTTTAGAGACCAGACAAGGGCCTTGCTACATGCCCTGCTGTCGGCCTACACCCACACCTGCAGATCTCCCTGGAAAGCTCAGGCCGCCTTTGAACGCTTGATTTTCCGGCTTCTGCCTCCCAAGTACTTGATGACCTCATATTAAGCTAAGTGAGATGACTTTAAGTCACTTTACTTTATTTATCCTCTGGGATTACTGGTTATATATCTTTTTCAATAGGGGAGTTATTTTTTCCTTCATTTTTAGAAATGTATTTAAAAATATTCTTTTTGACTAACCATGAGAAAAGCTTAGTTATGTGGCATATGATATTATAAATGGTGAACATTTTACTGATTTATTTGTTTGCCTGGTTTTTTGTTCACTAATTAGTTCTTTTTTCCCAGAAACTTAAATTCTGCTTTCTAGTGTATAGTAAGAGTGAAAAAAATTGATAAAATGTTAACCCAAGCATTTCTTTGAGAGCTCTGTATTTATTTCATGTAGTCATTTACTAATTTTTCAATATTTTCTGTATATTCATATATGTGTTAATCTCTTGAATTATATTTAGACTAAATTTAAGGCATTAACAATGCTTGTATGCAGGGATCCGTATCATCGGATATGGGTGTGAGTTTCCCTTTGCTTTTGGCTTCATCGAGGGATCTCTGGCCACAGACTTCATTCAGTGAGCAGGGGAAACCGATACCTGGAGTAGCTTAAATCCATGACCAGTGATCAATCAGTGCTCTACTGACAGCAGTTAGGGTTTCAGTTTGAAAATGATCAGGAAGGATTTGCTAGATAGCATAAAACAGTGAGCTACCACTCACCAAAAGCCTTCTTTACTGCTTTCTCTCTGCCCACTCTCACTTTACTCTCATGTACCCCAGGCTGGCGTCACGCTCTGTGTAGTTGAGAATGACCTTGAGCTTCTGATCCTTTTGCCCCTACCTCCTGAATCCTGCGTTACAGATGGGACTGTTCCACTTCGCCAGAATATTAAGTGTTGCTGAGAATCAAACCCAGGACTTCTGCCTACATCCTCAGCCCCAAAACTTTTCCTAATGTTATTGTACTTGGAAAACTGAGGCAGGAGAATCACAGTTTTAAGGTGAACTGGAGCAAGACTCTATCTCAAAACAAAACAAAAAAAAATTTTTTTTTAAATGTAGTGATCATTATGTTCTAGAAAAATCATTTCCCACACTAACTCTGTATCATAAAAGTCAAACACGATTTTACCCCTTAAAATCTGATGACCTAAGAGCCCCTTCCTTTCATTATTTTGTGACAAATTCATCTAAAATTAGGTATGCACTGTTTGCCTATTAACTGATTGATCTCATTACACCTCTCGGAGGTTGTAGTAGCATTGTGGTATATATTTTAATTTCTTTTTGTTAGAATAAAAGTATAGGAGCTAGGTGTGGTGACCTGTGCCTATAATCCTAGCACTCAGGCAACTGAGGCTAAGGAGTTCTCAGGAGTTAAAAAACATCCTGGGATACCTGGTGAAAGAAACTCTGTCTCAAAAATCACAGCCCGTATCGTCTGCCTCTGCTTCCGACTGACCTGTGCCGTGAGATGTCATTTCCTTTGGGTGGTCCTTGCTGGGCCGCAAAGGTTTTTGTGCTCTCTGGCAATAGTGTACTGAATTTCTTATCACATTAAACATAAGGCTTGTTATTACCATTTTGATGGCATTGAGAAAAGAATTCATCTGAGTATCATTTTTTATTTCAGAAATTCCATTATAGAAACCTTCTTCTTGGAGAACATGATGTCCCTTTGACATGTATTGAACAGATTGTCACAGGTATGTAGTATTCTGCACGTGCTCTCTCTAAAAGTTGAAGCTGCATGTGGATAGCTACGCATATAGGATAGCCTCAGCTACTTCGGAGGCTGAGGCAGAAGGATCACTTGAGTTCTAAAGCTCAAGTCTGGCCTGGGAAACATAGTGAGATCATTTCATAAAATGGAATGGGTCTCTAAAAGTTGACTGAAATCCAGAAGTATTCCTTAAAGAGCCATAGTCCCAAATACTTGAGTTGGAGCTTTATTTCTGTAGACTTACTTTTACATTTAGTCCTTTTTAGGTCCCAAGAACTCAACTGAGAAGTCATGAAATTCTTGTAAAATGGAGATACAATTTTTTTTTAGTTTATAAATTGTGTTCTCTTGTTAATTAAAAATTAAATCATTAAGTGTATCAATGCAAAGACACTCTAAAATATCTCCAAAGTCAAAGTCAGAGCCAACCTTCCAAAGTTATAGGGGCTGCAGGCAACTATGAAAAGGCAGGAGCCCAGCAGTGGGGTTGTCTGCCCCAGCAGTGGTGGCTTGGTACTCATCTCTGCTGAGAACCTGTTTAAAAATGCTAAAGAGCACCAGGAAAGAACGTTGTCACTTTTTTTTCCTTCTTCAGTGAATGACCACAAGAGGAAACAGAAAGTCCTAGGTCCCAACCAGAAGCTGAAATTCAATCCAACAGAATTAATTATTTATTGTAAAGATTTCCGAATTGTCAGATTTCGCTTTGATGAGTCGGGTCCTGAAAGTGCCAAAAAGGTAATACTGTTAAGCTTTATCGATTTTGAATTCTGTACTATTTTACCATTTTTAGTCAGTGAAAGTTGCTTTTTAAATATAAGTATTTCTCATTTCATTTATTTGTTGTGTATATACATACGTGCGCACTTGTGGCTGTCAGAGGGCCAATTACTGTAGGTGGGCTTTCTTTCTATCATGTGAGTCCTAAGGATAGAACTCAAGCCCTGAGGCATAGCTGGAAGCACCCTTACCGGCTGAAGCCTCTCCTGGCCCTGCGTGCATTTCTTAATTGCTTAGGGTTTTTTTTAAAAGGGGAAGTTCTTATTAGCTATCTCTTTAAGTAAAATTGAAGCCAAACATATTAAAGGAACTATTTTCTTGTATAAGTTCATAGCTACCTTAAAGTAATTTGGGTATTTTTCTTATCAGCTGCTAAAATATTAAAAACTGATATAGAAATGAGTATATTTTCTCCTTTATGATCACTACCAGCTAGTTCCTTTCTTGGTTAAAAAAAAATGTTGAAAAGTTGGAGATCTACTATCATTGCAATTAGTGAGGCTTTTATTTTAGGATCAGAGAATTTTGTGAACAAAGTAGAAGGAGACTCTGGCTTCATAAGGATTGGGTAAATGGGTAGTTGTAGGAGGGGCCTAATGATTATTAGTGGTTTAAAGAAACCTTAATGAATTCATTTGAAATAAGTGCTGCAGGGGCAACTCAAAGCCAGATACTTTTTAATTAACCGGTTTCCCCCTTGACTTCTGGGGGATGTTTTATATTTACTCATGGAGTAAAAGTCAAGAGCAGAAACCATATTTTGGTTCCTGTTTTAGCTTTGCCAGTAGTATGAAGCTGGTAGAACTCCTGCCCCTCTGTTTCGTCTGTTGCAGAAGACATGGCAAGCTAAGAGAATTCCCCAGAGAAAGTCTGCTCCGCTAGAGCAGGCACAGAGCAGCAGTGTCCTTCCTGATGGGCTAGGACCAAGCTAGCTTACCATGGGTGCATGTGTTTTCCATGCTCAGTAGACTGCAGGAAAATTCCATTGTTGCCAATTAAGGCTGTCAGGAATATCTCAAGGCAGCTGGCTGTCTTCACATCCTTTGGTGAGGAGGTAGATTTGTGGAACGCAGGCATGAGATAGCTATCTAAGAATGTATGGCTGCTGGTACTATGACCTGAGTGACAGCAGTGTCTGAGCAAACGTTTTTATCCACAGTCGACATAACCATCTATTATGAACTTTAAGGGTCTTCTTAGTGGTTGAATTCTGCTGTTTGTGATTTTGGCATTTTACATTCAGTGTGCCTGTTCTTATATAGAAAGACTTTAGGACTGAGTAAGTAGAACACTGCATGTAAAATATTTAGCCAAGTCACTTTCTCACACTTAAGTATATGCTCATAATTTCATTGACCACGGAAGCTAGAAGCAGTGGAAACTTCATCGCCATGGTGTGCAGCTTGTTGAGAGTAGGGTTGCCACAGGACTCATGGATAAGTTAGAGTGTTTTACCTGGAAAGCCAGAGATGGCCTAGTTTTCTTTCAGAAAGTTTAAAGCTCTCCCACTCTTACTGTATTTTTCAGATGAAGAATTTAGTGGATGGAAGTCATAATTATTTGGGTTGTTCTCGAGTACTTGTTGGTTATGTTTTGGTGTGTGTTCTGTGAGGAAGTTTTCATTTTTCAGTTGCTTGCATTCTTCTGGGGAGTCCTGGTTAGACTTTCTATTACTGTGATGAAACACCATGTCCAAAAGCAAGTTGGGGAGGAGAGGATTTACTTGGCTTATACTTCTACATGGTAGTCCAACACTGAAGGAAGTCAGGACAGGACCTCAAGCAGGGCAGGAACCTGGAGGCAGGAGCTGATGCAGAGGCCATGGGAGCTCACTGGCCTCCTCAAGGCTCGCTCAGCCTGCTTTCTTATAGAACCCAGGACCATCAGCCCAAGATTACCCTATCCACAGTGGACTCAGCCCTCCCCATCCACCACTAGTTTAAAACATTACCCTCCAGGCTTTCCCACAAGCTGATCTTATGGAAGTATTTTCTTAACTGAGCTCTGTCCTCTCAGATGACTTTAGCTGTGTCAAGTTGACATAAAACTAGCCAGCACTGTGGGGAGGGCGTTGGGGGAGGAATATCTCCTTTACAATGTGCTAGACTTTCAAGCTAGGAAAGAAGGGCAGGCTCTAGCTTCTTTCCCTAAAGAGTACAAGTCTGGTCAAGATGGGCAGGAGTTACAGACGGTTGTGAGCTGCCAGGTAGTGCTGGCAATCAAACCTGGGTCCTCTGGAAGAGCAGCCAGTGCTTTCACCGCTGAGCCATCTCTCTGCCCTTGGTTTTCTAATTTCAAGGGAAGGTCTTTGAGTCAGTTCAGTGGGAGCTGACCCCATGGCATATACCTGTATTCGCAGTTACTTGATAATGTGAGACCAGAGGCTCTTGAGTTAGGTAAGCCTATGCTACAAACTGACATTCCATCTCTGAAAAACAGCGAACCCTGCATTTCTTAGCTGGGTATGACTGTGTGTATCCACTGTCCCAATGACAGGTTGAAGCAGGAGGATTACCTGACCACAGCTAGAAGTTCAAGGCTGGGTAAGCAGCACAGTGAGACCCTCTCTAAAGTCAGAATGCAGCAGAAGTGAAGGCTCAGTTTATTTATCTCCTGGAATCTTTAATGTTAAGTTCACTATGGAAATGCTTTGTCTTTTGTTAAGTTCTTTTAAAAGGATCAGATACACACTTGGCATTCTGTGGTGCATGAACCATGGATCATTTTTGAAACACTGAAAGTGTTTCTACTTTTTGTTTGAAATAAAAAGGCTGAGAATATTCGATCAGCTGTTCAGGTTTTGTCAAATGTTGCTCTAACACTGGCTGGCCGTCTAATTGGTTCTCTTTCAGTTGTATCATGATGAAATTAGGTTAGTTTGTGCAGCTGTATCATAGTTCTGTTCATCCTTACTATCCTTGTGCTGTCATGGGAAATAATGTTTGCTGAAGGTCTATCCAAAGAAAGGAGTTTGATGATACATAGTGTGACATCTTCCTCATAGCAGCTTTGTACTGCCATTTCCTTTGAATGCACCCTTGCTCAAAACTGAGGTGTAAGAAACAACCCAGGATTTTTAAAATTAAAATATTTAAGATTATCTTTAATGATATATTACTTTAAAAATACATAGATAAATGAATAAATGGTTATTGAATTAAATATCTGATGTCTCTATTTTATTCTCAGTTACAAATGAATTTTGTTCATCTAGTTAAAGAAAGGGGTTGGAGAGATGGCTCAGTAGGTAAAACGTACCTCTGCCCTTGCAGAGTACCTGAGTTCAGTTCTGAGGACCCGTATGAGGCAAGCTCAGAACTGCCCATAATTCCAGCTCTAGAGGCTCTCGTGTGTCTCCTGGTCTCTGTGGACATGGCAGGCATACACACACAAGCAATTAAAAAACAAACAAAAACACCAACGGGGAACAAAGTTGGAGAACCAGCCAGGCATGGTTATGTATACTGGCATTTGGGAGGCGGAGACAGAAAAGTATTGAATCTAAAGGCAACCTGAGCTACATAATAAAACTCTTTAAAAACAAAAATCAAAACAAAAGACCAAAATAGTTAGTATTGCCCTGTGTTTGTGTAGGCCAAAGTCAACCTCAGGAGCTATCAACCTTGTTTTTGAGATAGGCCTAGAGCTTGCCAAGTAGCAGACTAGGCTGGCTGGCCAGTGAGCCTCAAGGACCTGCCTGTCTTCCCCTCCCCACCTCTGGATGACAAGTGGCCTCCACTCTTGCTGTAGTTCAGGAGATCAAACTGTGGGCTTTATGTCTGAGCAGCAAGCATTGTATGAACTAGCCTTCCCCACTGGCCCAGTTTTCTCAAGTCAGTCTCACTCTATAGCCTTAGCTAGCCTTAAAGTGGTAATGCTGTCTCAGTTTTAAAAATGCTGATGGACTTGCAGGTGTGAGCACACCTGGCTGGCTGTCATTTTCACCTGAAACCTGACACTCCCCCTTGGCATTAAGCCACAGGAATATAGGGAACTCTGTTGGCAAATGTGAAAGAGCTGGTGGTTAATCATCTCTTGCTTTTGATTTCTCCAGTGCTGTGCTTCAATTGAGGAGAAGCCAACCATGGGTTTTTCCTTTAAAAATTATTAATTAGGAAATACTCATATAAAAAGAATAACTTTACATGCAAACAAGTAGAAGCTGGAAATTCGGGCATAGGCTTTTAAAACAGTATGTTGGGAAAAGTGCAAAACAGCATATTTCTGGCTTTCTCTCTTCTTTGCGACATGACTGTCCTCTTGATAGCCAAGTGCACACATATACCTCTGCCAGACAATGATCTCTGCATGCTTGTAATCACTCCTCTGAACAGCAAGTTCAAGTTTGTCTATAAGCTCCCTCCTTACCAGAAAAGCAGCTGTCACGGAAGTCACTGAGCCAAGTTTCAATTTCACAGTATTAATTATTGTCTGTAAGTGTACATGCTGTTTGACATACCTGCTGCCTAAGCTAGTGTACCACTGTAATTTTAAAGGAGCCTTAGAAACAGGCTGTGTTTGGTTTTGCTTTGCACACAGACTCTATGCTTTTGTGCTTCATAAACACACATTTCACCACTAGTGATCTGTGAGTTTCTTTGGTGTAAATGGGCATATGCAGCTTTCTAATTTTCTTAGAACAAACAGTGGCGGGTAGCACTTTCATGGCTGTCCAGTACCTAACCTGTCTACTGGCATGTTCAGTGCTGTCATCACTAGACACAGTGCCTGTCTGGAAAGTCACAGGTGATGCTACAGCATGCACAAGTTTCAGCTTCTTGGGCTCCAACCAGGAAAGTTTGGTAAGAATCATATTTATCAGATATGGCTGTTTATAAGTATGGCTGGCTAAAAGGAACAATGAGTATACAGAGGACCAGTCAGAATGTATGCAGGCTGGCCATAGGTAGCTAAGGGAACCTTGGAAAGGTAAGAGTTTTCTTGTGAGGAGAGCTATGCAAATAACGTGGAAACCAAGTTTACTGAGCAGATTGCCAAGACAGCTAAATAATTAGCCAAAACTATATTTTAGAAGACAGTACTTAAGTATAAATTTCTAGAATTCAGAGAAGTCCATAGAGGTACCATAAGATACTCTGGCTGGCAAAATAGAGCGGTCATAAAAATTTCATAGTGAAAAGTGCAAGTTTGTATATGAAGCAAACCTGGTGTGCAAAGGAATAGGAGGTAATGCAGACTTTGTCAAGGCCATAGATTGCAGAAGTCTTGCTGCTAGAATTCCTTCAAGGAAGATTGTCTTAGTCTCTCTTCCTGTTGTGATAAACTATTCTGACCAAAGCTACTTAAAGGAGAACTATTTGGCTCACAGTTTTGGGTCATAATCTGTCATGGCAGGAAAGTCAAGTCATCAGGGAGCCTGAGGCAAGCATCAGGTCACATCATGCCATAGCAACAGGACCAGAGAAGCCTGCTTCTGCTCCCGCACAGCCCAGGGTCCCCCCGCCTACGGGAGGACACCCCCCCTTCTATCAGCTTATCAGGGCATCCAGAGTCTTCCAGTTACTACAGGTTCTGTCGAGGTGCCAGCGAACGTGAAACACACAAGTTGAAGTGCAGATAGGAACTGCAGAGAGGGATATAGGTAGTCGTATGAAACTGTAAGTGGGGTTCCCTACAGGATGTCTGGCTTAGGTCTGAGAAATCAAGGCAATAAATGTTTTAGGGAGCTTTTCCTTTAGTTAAAAATCTAATGATAAGTTCTGTCTCCTTGGTTATGTGTTTTAACTTTTTATGATAGGAAATGCTATTTTCCGGAAGATGCTTTAAATACAGTTTAAGCAACAAGCTGAAAGATACTTAATGGTTAATAGAATTTGCATCAACTCATTTCAGACACCACTACTATGAAATGAGCTAACAGTTAATTTTTCTTTCTTGAAAAGTATATCATTTTTGTTTAGTGCCTCACATCTAACTCATAAATAGCCACTTTAAGAAAGGCCATCTACCCTTCTTGCTCTGCACAGGCCTCAGATTTCTTTTCCCTCTTTATTCACTTGGGGATGGCTTCTTTCTTAGTCTCATTCGTGGCCTTTGAGCATGGGGCACTGTCTTTCATTCTGTCCAGTAGTTTTTGAGAATAATAGCATTTCTATATACAAGTTCTTTTGAAGCTGGGCATGCTCAGTTGTTAGTACTTAAAACAGTGCAGGCGTTTCCATCACTCCACAGATTAGGAGACAGAGGCTGAGAAAGGAAAAAGTTCACACGAGTCCTAGCAAGCGCTTAATAGAGCTATGACTTAGACCGTGACTTGTCAGTTTGCTGGCCTATGTTTTTCTAGTCTCAATCCATTTCACTTTATAAATGTGCTTCTCTGGGCCAGTCATAGCTTTTATCTCTATCTAGATATAGATATTGCTAATTTTAGATTTTTACAATTCACTGAAATTGAAACTTGGGGTTTTGTTGTTATTACTGTCATTTTGGAAAGTGCTTCTTTAGTCTTCAAGTTTTATTTATGGATAAAGTTATTTCATTAAAAATTGAACTCAGCAAATATACTTACAGCATACTAATTGTCTTGGGGACAGAACAATGAATGAGATACTTAGCCTTAAGTAGTTCATTCATATTCTAGGTCAACAGAAAAGCATGTAAAGAGTATCTGTGGTCACTGCCCCAGAATGACTCTCCCAGTGACCAAGGCCTTGTTGTACATTTCGTTGAAGTAAGTGTGTTAAATTCAAATTCTAAATGTGAATTTCCCTAGGTGTGCCTTGCGATAGCTCACTACTCCCAACCGACAGACCCCCAGCTACTCTTTGCATTTGAATATGTTGGGAAAAAATACCACAATTCAGGTAAATATGAAAATACTAAGTATTGTGACTAACTTTATATGTGTCCATTTTATTCGTATGTTTGTTAGTGTTTTAATGAGTGTAGGTAGCTGCTAAGAAATGAACACTGTGCCTAAAAGAGCCATTCTTAGCGTTTCTTGAGAAATGACCAGGCAGGCCTGAGCACCAGTTTGTAGGAGTCGAAGCACCTTTTTACCTGTAGGCACTCATTTGTATTTTATGCTCATTATATCTCCTGCTATTTTTATTCCATAGCTTGTATTTTAAAACTGGCAGAAAACCAAAAGATAGTTGAAAACCACAAAATTTCTGGCAAAATATGATTTTTATAAAAAATCTAAAATGGTGAAACACTTTTAGAGAACTTTGTTAAGATTTCCAAAATCCTGACTTTCTGTTCTGAATAAGACCACTGGAAGGAATATGAGCATTTGTCAAAAACTAGATACATTCTAGGCAATTTTGAGATAACTATTTTGTCCACATATCTCTGTTAGCTATGGCATCATCAAGAAAAATTAGATTCAGTCATATAATTCCATTTAAATCGTATGTTCTAGGTAATGTAATTCCTAACACAGAGACTGTGTATCTCCTGTTAGCCTCCTGGTAGGTTAGTGACTTCACAGTGACAGCTGCCTGAAGTATACATTCCACCACTATTCAAGGAAGAAAAATTAATGAAAGGTCTTTTTACCTCAGCATGGCCTAGGACAAGTGGTTCTCAACCTGTGGGCCACAACCCCTGTGGCAAACTTCTATCTCCAAAAGTATTTATATTCATAACAGTATCGAATTTCAGTTATGAAGTGGCAGAGAATATAGTTTTATGGTTGAGGGTCACCACAACATGAGGAAATGTATTAATCGGTCGCAGTATTAGGAAGGTTGAGAACCACTAGTCTGTCTGGGGTTTATAGATTATTAATTGTACTGAATTTTCGTATTTCTTATCTTATAACACAAGGTAGTAATTTAAATAACTTATGATGCAAGCATATTCCAGTTTCACTGTGGTACGGTTGCACTAAGATGTGGTGTTAGCACTTGGGACACAGATGCTTTAAGTACGTCTTCATTACTGTGAAAGGTACTTATCACGCTCTAGAAAGGATACATGAAAATAATGTCTCAGAACAGCTTTCATTTTATACTTCATAGAAATTGGACACTACAAGTATTTATGGCTTAATTTTTCTTATCCACATGTATAGTAATTATAATTTAGGCTTGAACAACAGTTATTTTTTGAAGTTGATATTTTTTATGTAAATTTACTTCCTATCTAAAAACCAAACAAATCCATGACAGTCAGCCACAGAGAAGTCATCACCAAGCTCATCATGAGATACCCTGTTTCAAGAGAGCAGCTAGTGGGGAATTTCCAGAGTCGGTCTTGAAAGCCTGCTTCTGTTTGTTTGTGGCGCGGCCCCATTTCTACTTTTTCTGATAGGAATAATTTGGTGGTTAGGTTATGACTTTTGCAAAAGTACACTAGCTTGGACTGTCCAGGCACAGCCATGTGGTTGGTGACCTGGGGCCGGGTGCATACGTTACTTTTTGAGTCCTACCTCCTTCATTTCTTGTGGGCATCTCCATTCTATAAAATTTGAAGTATTTTATTTGTGGTTTCTTATAAACTAGTCCCTCTTCTTTTCTTATAACTGGCTTATTGATAATTACTTAACTTATTCAGGAGTACTTTTTAATACTGCATCCTTTCTAACTTCTCCTTCAGCAAATCCTTCATAAGCATAGTTCTGGCCAAAACTTTGCTCAGTTTCCTCATAGGGTAACGTCCTTTAATACCCTTCCATGCTGTTACAGAAGCATGAACTGCATCCCTAAGATCCAAAGGAGCCTGAAATTTGCACACACTGCAGTCACAGCTCACTAATTTGTGAGTGAAAGATGCTCAGTTGCCCCCTCTTGAACCTCTGGATGGCACCCTGACTCATTGGCTGGATTAAAGAAGCCCCTTTTTCAGGCAGGTAGGTGACAGAGGTGTTTCCACCAATAGGATCTGAAGTTGGAGATTGTTCCCTGCAGTTATCTGGAGAAGAGGCTCCTACTCTCTTAGGTAGTGTGAGGTTTTCTTTTGTGTCCAGCATCAGATGAGTAAGAACCATTTCTGAAAGGATCAGTAGCCATCCACACACACGCTTCAGTTAGTCTCCTGAGGTACACGGCCGTGTGCAGCAGGCACCACGGGCTTCAGAACAGTTGCTGCACACAAACACCACAGCAGGTTAGCACAAAGGAAACACAGTTCTGCCTTCCCTTATTCCCAAAGAAGCTGAGGACTCTGCAGTCATCAGTCAGATTGTTATTAGGCAGATAGTGTTCTAGAAAAGTACAGATCGCCTTTGTTCCAAAACTGGCAAGATGTCAGATTTTGCTTCTAGACTAGAAGACTTGAAAACCTCATGAAGTTATGTGCAGGCTCGATGTCAGCAGCTTTCTATTACAACAGACAGCTAAAAATGTACTACAATCAAAGCTGCCCCATTAAAACATCTACATTTTTAGTGAACTCTATGAAAATTAGTAATAGTATTAGAAATAGAACTCTATTTCTAGTAATAGTATTTTAGTATTTCAGAATTTGTTTTAAATGCTTATTTGAAAAAATAAGTAGTATGCAACTATTTAAAACAGTATAGGAACTGTTAATTTGTTACTTGGGAACTAGAGTTCTCAGTGTGACTATAAATGATGTGATCAATCTTGTCTCTTGAATGCTAACTGCCAAAGCAGAATTGCTGGAGGAGTCTGTAGAAACAGAGCCATGTTGGCTCCCTCACAGGCTCTCAGGTCAGGGCCTTCCGCTAAGAACAGCCTCAGCGTTCTGAGGTTACCGTCTTCTCTCTTCTTTGTGACTTTTAATTCCCACTGTACACCATAGTGGTGGGCTTTCTTTTCATATTCTGTTCATTTTTACTATCTTTCTTGTTATATAAGGCCAATCTGAGTGCCAGTGGGGTCAATTCTACACAAGCTCTAAAATAATGTCATCCTTCTAGGGCTAGATTTCTAAAATACTGTAGAAAAGGTCAGCATCAAGAATGCCTAGTGCCTAGGTTTATGTAGTCTGTTGAAGAGCTGAGTTGTAAGACCTGTCAGGTAGCTATCAGCAACTCCTGGTCTCCTAAAATGACTCTCTTGGACCAGCTAGCTGCTGTGATCACATGGATAGAGCAGGCCCTTGGGGCTTTTTAGGAAGCACTAGAATTTGCAGTCTGTGCCATCCTATTATTCCCGCCCACTGCACAATGACCTCTCTCCAGAGGAGACCTAGAGCTAATGACAGTGTAGTCCCAGCTGTTGGGAAACTGAAAAATAGAGCAGATACGTAGGATCCTAAAGAGCTTTCACTCTATGTTCAAAAAAAATCTGTCTATTTATAAATAGACCTAAAGAACTAATCTCATAAATGGTAGAGCATCCTCAATGTGGTTTCAGGAGTTCAGAAAAGTAAACAAGAGCTCAGCTGCAGATTTGCTGCTGAAGTTCCCCCCACCCCACCCCAGATGAGTACGCTCCTTATATCTGTGTTTTGGTTTTGTGGGGGCTGTCCTGGTAAGTGGCCAGCGTCTGTGCTACAGTGCTGAGTAACGGCAGAGCTGGTGGGACAGCACCATTTCTGTCCTTGGTTTTAATGTTAATGCTGTTTGCTGCAGGTTCTGGATAAACTTGATGACAAGTTTTTCTGTACTTACTGAAGGTCATATGGATGTCCCCTTTACATTTAGTAATGTAAGTTGGTTAGTTCTCTGGGACATTGTATCGATTAGTCACCCAGAAAGCCTGTGAGTCAGCAAGTACAGTTTCTAGGTGATATGTTCCATGGAGAAGGTCCTGGAGTGGGGTGGAATGGGGGGATAGAGGCTAGCTAACATCATTTTTGCCGGACCATCTTAAAATCAGACTCACTAAGATAAAGTGGAGCCATGTGACTGGTGCCGCCCCATGGTGGAAGTGCCCCTTGTGCATTGAGGCCCCCAGCTCTGTGGCCATGATGAGCTTGGGATGTCCGAGGTGTACGTGAAGGATTGGCATTGGTTTTTATTCCATGCTCACTTCAGTTTAAGTTCAAATGGACCCTGTGGCCGGCGAGTGATCCCATTCTCAGTAGCGCAGAGTCTAGGCCTCACACAATCTACAGCCGCTTCCACCACGTCTGGCTTTCCTGCTCTAACTAATGTGGACTCCCTGAAGCTTTACCACCGTCCCAGGCTCTGCTCATCATGTCCACCTCCTCCTTCCCTGCCAACTCTTAACGTTTCCCTCAGGATTCTGTTCAGATGCTGTCAAGTCAGGATAGCTTTCTTGGTCATCCTTTCTGTATCTTCATTGCACATAGGTATTCAGTGCTCATAATTTTGTATCTACCCCCTACTGTCTTGCTGCTGCTTTCAGAATAATAGGCAGAAAACTTACCTTTCTGTTCTCGGGACTTAGCTTATCATACGTTCTTCAGAAATATCTGTTAATAACTAATCACTGAGAATGAGGCACAGCATGGTCATGTGGTAATCAGGCATTTGCATGACTACAGGAAAGAAAGCTGCAAACAGTAGTAAACTACCAGTTATACCATGGGTCTCTGTGTCCCGCAGAAGCCGTTTAGATTTGATTTGTTTGAAAAAGGAGCATCATTGAAAGGTTGGGATGAGACACCAATATCACAGAAGCATTCTTTTGTGTGAAAACACCATTGAGTTTCATGTAGTACACATCTAGTCAGGACTGTCAGCCTAGGAACAGCCACTTAAATCTGTGGCAGTAAGACACTGGGCTAAGAGGGGTTATGCCATCACCCTCAGGCACATCAGGCTGGTCGGCACGGCCGTCACCCTCAGGCATATCAGGCTGGTCAGCATGGCTCCTCTCCTGATGTTTTTCAGCTGCTCCCAAGCTCTAGGTATGCTCTTGTCTTTGGACACATTTTTTTTTGCTAAGAAGTGAAGTCTAGACCTCCCTCTTGACACACCACATGGGACAGGGCTATAGCTTCTAGTGACATACAAGCAGCTCTGTCAGCTTCTCAAGTTGAATAATTATACAAAGCCAAGAATCATTTAGTGAGCAGATGAGATGATGCTAGAAAGATAAAATATTTTGAGGACTTGAAAACTGTGGGTGAATCTATGCACACACACACACTCCCCTCCATAGTGGAGAAAGTAAGCAGATGGCAGATTTACCCCTCAGTTTGGGGCAGTGAGAGAACTGAGGCTCAGAAATAGTTTCTATAACTTGGTAGGAATGGGAGAAACTGAAAAGTAAGGGCAATCAGGGAGACAGATACGGGCATTGTTCACAGGAAGGAAGAACCCGGTAGAAGAACGAACAGTGTGTGTGCCACATCGTTAGCAGCAAGTGGGATGGGACGGGAGTCTTCAGAACCAAGTTGAAGACTTGCTCAAGACCTGCTCACCTGCAAGCATGCAGGAGATAAAGCAAGGAGAACAGGAAAGTAAAAGTCGTCTACAGTAGGAAAGCACTGGGCAGAGCCAGGTGAAGTTCTGATGCAGAAGGCCACGCCTAAGGGCATGCATGTGACAGAAGACAGAGCAAGCAAATACTGGGTGAGAAGGGAGTAGTTCAACAAAATTAATAATATTGCCTTTCCCACAGCCAACAAAGTTAATGGCGTATCCTCAGGAGGTGGAGGAGTATGGAGTGGAGCTGGCAGCACCGGCAGCCAGAGGACACAACTGTTCGAAACTTACTCAGATTGGGACAGAGAGACCAAGAGGACAGGCGCTTCTGGGTGGAGAGTTTGTTCTATCAACGAGGGTTACATGATATCTACTTGGTAAATCTTATTTTAACACATGCATAACACACACACACACACACACACACACACACACACACACACACGGAAAGGACTTCTGTGAAGAATAATCCAACTCCTACTTCCATTGATAAACTTACCAGTTTGGGTTAATATCTGTTTTAAATGGGGTTTAAAATAAAAAATAAATAAAGTTAAGGTTTTTGTAATATAAGCACACAATCCATAGCATTTAAAAGATGTTGATAGCAATTCTTTATTAGTGTCAGTAATCTAGTATTTGTTTGCGATTTTTTTTTTTACAACTGTCTTTTAAAGTTGTAAAGAAAGTTTTACTCTAAATTTGAGTGATGTGTCCCATAGGCTTTTTAACACACAATGTTCTTGTCTTACCTCTATTATCCTTATGTATTTCCAGATAAAGCAGGCTGTTGTTCTATGGAGTTTCCCACATTCTGGCATTACTGGTTTATTTCTGTGGTGTTCTGTAGCATGTTCCTCTGCATGAAGAGGAATTGGACCAAGCCTCAGTGTTTTTGCGAGAATTCGTCAGGTGGCGCTCTGTTCCCTGGACATCCCATCCAGTCTATAGCTTGCTTGCTGTGTCTCCCCCTCTCCATCCCTCTCTGCCTCCCCTTGGTCACTGTGTCTCTGTGTGTATCCTTAAATGCTGACTGACTGACAGGCCCCAAGGGTTGTCTGTCTGTTTAATCTGTCTACTGTAAAGTTCCATTTTTTATATCATGGTTTCAGTGTCCCAAATAGTTTTCATGAAGTGGAGGACGGCTGCCTGGCTGCTGTCTCATGAATGGTTACTGCTAGTTATACCCTACGTCTACCGTCTGTCTACTTTCTATCAGACTTTCTTCAGCTCTGAGTATCACCAACTATAGTTCAAATAAAAAACCAACAGTTTAGAATAGTGAGCTGGTGGCCTAGAATTCCTTTAAAGTGACTAGGAATTTCTTTGGTTAATGTAATTTCATACTAGTGAAGTCTTGAGAATGGTCTTTGAGACCGTTGAAGTCTTCATTGGCTTATAATCAGCTTTCTTGGGGCAAAACTGTGCTGCCATGTTACTGATTGGTGCTGTCCAGGGGCCTTCTCAGTGAACATTTCTGGGAACGGTGCTTTGGATCATGTCTTCTTTCCTTTGGATTTCACCTTTCACTTTTCCAGCATGTGCCATTGTATGTCCTATGAAGCACATGGCACAGCCTGGCTAGGCCTGCCTCTGTCTGCCTGCTGTGCTGTGTGGAGGACAGAAAAGAGGAATATGTTTCAAAGGGCAGTGAGCTATCCCACCAGTAACTGTTGTCTGGTGAGTGTCTGGGTGAAGAGGGTGGAAGAGGAAGACAAGGAGGGCCGTGAGCTTCTTTGTAGATTCACGGACTGTCTTAGGCACTGTTCTATGGCTGTGAAGAGCCACCATGACTGAGGGAACTCATATTATTAGAGAAAGCATTTAATTGGGGCTGGCTTACAGTTTCAGAGGTTTAGTCTGTTATCATCATAGTGGGGACCATGGCAGCATGTAGGCAGGTACCGGACAGTAGCTCAGAGCTACATCCTCATCTGTAGGCAGAGAGAGCAACACTGTGGCCCTAATGTGGGCTTTTGAAACCTCACCCACCCCAGTGACACACTTTCATCAACAAAGCTACACTTCCTAATCCTTTTCAAATGGTGTAACTCCCAAATGACTAAACGTTCACATATGGACTTATGGGGGTCATTCTTGTTCAAACCACCACACAGGGCTTTGGTTTTGTTTGCCTGCAATCATTTTTTTCCCACAGCCTATCAGGATGTGGGTATACAAAGGAAGATGGTTCCTAGACAGTGTATATGTATTTGATAGTCATTCTAGGAAATACTTTAAATTGTCCTATATTTTTCTCATGGTCCAGACGTAATTCTGTGAGGACTGTGCACATCACACACATACACCGAGATGGTCGGTGTTACCAGTGTCTTCATTAGATGGATTCGGTGCCATCTAGCTAAGTGATTCCCTCTGGATGAGGGCCACCGAACACATCACTGTGTCTCAAGGATGGGGCTTTTTCTTCCTTTTAAGGAAGTCAGTTGTGGGGTGTATGTGTGCATGTGGAGGCCAGCAACTTCCAGTACCATTCCTCACACTTTACACACCACTCGATTTTGGGATGGAGTGTCTTAGTTTGTTGGGTGAGGCTGGCTGGCCAGTGAGCTCCAGGAATCCACCTGCCTCTGCCTCCCCAGCCCAGCAGGCAACCACCCATGCCAGCTTTGTCCATGGCTCTAGGGCTTAAACTCAGGTCATCCAGCTTCAGTGGCAGAAGTTTTACTGCCTGACTTGTTTCCCAGCTCCTGAAATTAAGTTTTTAGTTTAAAAGTAATGGGTTTCATAATGTCATTTTCTTACATACGTGCCATTATATTTTTTGTTCTGATTATCCCGGTCCCCATATTCCTCTCTAGTTCTCTCTGTCCCCTCTTGATGGTCTCTTCCCCCCAAGTAGTCCCCTCTTGCTGTACCCTCCCCCTCCTCCCCACTCCCTTTCCATGTTTCCTTCCCTCATGGTCCCTTCCTAATGTCATGACCTTCACAGACATCCACTCCTCATACATTAGATCTGACATGAAAAAGATGTCGTATTTGTCTTCTTGTGTTTGGCTTGTATCACTTAAGAAAATGATTTTCAGCTCCATCCATTTTTCTGCAAATGTCAGGATTTCATTCTCCTTTGCTACTGAATAAAATTCCACTGTGTAAATGAATCACATTTATATTATCTAGTCACCGGTGATGGGCAGTGTCTTAGTTAGGGTTACACTATTGCTGTGGTAAACACCATGATTATAAGCACCTTGGGAAGTAAGGTTTTATTTTGCAAGTACTTGTACATCACTATTCATCATTGAAGGAAGTCAGGACAGGAACTCAAACAGAGCAGAAACCAGGAGGCAGAAATGGAGACAGCGGCCACGGATGAATGTGTCTTGCTGGCTTTCTCCTGATGGGTTGTTCAACCTTTCTTATAGCATCCAGGACCGCCAGACTGGCACTGTCCACAGTAGGCGGGGTCCTTCCACATCAATCATCAATCAAGAAAATGCTCCACAGGTGTGCCTGCAGGCCAGCCTGCTGGGGCATTTTCTTAGTTGAGGTTCACTCTGTTGTGACTAGAGTTGAGTGAACTTAGGCGAGCATGGGGCTCATGCACGACCTGTTTCTCTCCCTTCTAGCCTTCCAGAATACTTTGTTGTGCCAAGTTCACTAGCAGACCAAGACCTGAAGATCTTTTCCCATTCTTTTGTTGGAAGGAGAATGCCAGTAAGTGACTTCTGTTGGATGTCATTGATGCTGATGTCCACAGTTTCTGTCCAGTTAAGTGCAGATTCTGCTTGTCTCCTAGTTCTGGTGCTGGAGCCACTCTAATGGCAGTGCTCTTGTGCGGATGACCCTCATCAAAGATGTCCTGCAGCAGAGGAAGATTGACCAGAGGTAACTGAGAAGGGTGTTTGTCCCTATACTTGGTATTATAAACTAAAGCAGTACGCCCCTTCCTAAATGGAAATAGTTGGTATCACCACATATTATATACAGTGATTACCATTTTGAAAAGAATGAATATAGCAAAATGATCTTTGTTTGATAAAATACTCGTCTTTAACATTGAAAGTACAGTGATTTCCATTTTAGAAACTTTAGGATAAATTAAACTTCTTTCAATTTTATGTGTCTTGTTTAGTTCTATGAAGTCAGAGTAGTTTAGAAAATGGTTTTAATGGGTCTACACATACAAGTTTGGCAGTGTCTGCTAAAGTCAGCAGTAACTCCCCTATCACTAGGAGGAAGCTTCTCTTGGGTGCTCTCATAGCTGTAAGTTTACAGTTGACCAACTCTCAATGCCCAGGGTCCTCAGCTGCTGCCCTTGTTCCTTGCTGGGACTGCATCCTGCATAGGCTGGTTCTAATGCCTCTTCTTCCTTTTGATCTGGGTTTCTTTCTACAGAAGGTCGCTGATGACTGTGGTTATTATCTCTAGCCAGCTTGATGTCTTCCGTGTGGACACTTTCAAGGCCCTTTAAACTTTATATCTAAACCTGAACGCAAGGGTCTGGCCACCATGGCTCCCAGCTAGATGCCTTTGTCCTCCTCCCCTTTGTCCGCCTATAACCCCTCATGATTTTGACACTTAGTTTTTCAGAAACATTATAAACCCATATACTGCCGCCCCAGCTTCACTCTAGGTTTGTTATTGGTCTGTCATGTTCTCTTTCTATGTCACATTTCCTGGGCTCCAGCCACCTGAAAATTACCTGGTCTTTTCACTCTCCCACCAGGGCTCTTCCCTCCTGGGTCACCTTCTTAATGCCCCTCCATGACCACTCTTCACCCCACCGACTTGGCCTCTCACCTCTCAGTTCTGAGGCACCTTCCATTCCATTTGACTTATGTGTGGTAGCTATTTAATTACTGCCTTCTTCACTAGGCCCCATTGGAAGTATAAAGTCCTTCTGAATGTAAATGTTCACTGTTGGAGAAATGAATGAACAGACACTAAAGGATTTTGTCTTTACTAGGATCTGCAATGCCATAACTAAAAGTCATCCACAGAGAAGTGATGTTTACAAGTCAGACTTGGATAAGACTTTGCCCAATATCCAAGAAATACAAGCGGCATTTGTAAAACTTAAGCAACTGTGTGTAAATGGTAATGACATTTTTATTTTGTGCCTATATATAATGAGTGGGAATAAAGAATTGTGTTTGAGCAATCAGGAAAAGTGATATTTCTTAAAAATATAGTAGATACAGCTAAGGAAAGACTCAATCCCTAGAAAATGAAGTCTAAACTTCTCTTGGTTTTGGAGAGAAAAAATACAAACCTGGTAAATTTCCTCCAAATCATGAAAGATACAGACTACTTTAAAGAAGCATTTTCTCAGTAGACAGATATAACTGAGATTCCAGTACATAAGCTTAAATTTCAAGATTAGTGGCTCAGCTCAGCGTGTATTGTATGTGTGACCTTAGAGTTCTGTCTAGTAGACTCAGATGTTATACTTTGCTCTAAGAACGATGTCATGAAAGCATCTTTGGAGCAGAAGCCCTGTGTCTGGGCATGGGGAGAACTGGCTTTGTGGCAGGTCTTGGATGATGAGTAGGCATTGTTAGGGTAGGAGATGTTAGCAGGGTGTGACCTTGAGTGGTTATGTACACCCTGGGCAGGGCAGTTGTTGATCCCAGGGCTACATGCACACAGAGGCGACACTGGCAGCTGTGAAGGTGAAGAGACATGGGGGGATGAGGCCTGGACAGCAGTGCTGCAAAGTGGGATCTAGTCCAGGTATCACTTTCTGTGGAGTTAGAACTCGCCAGCCCTCAGGACACAGAGTTAGCTGCAGCTGGACTTACCGGGATGTCCTTGAAAAAGCTGAAAGGCAGAAGACAGGACCCAAGGGAATGCTTTCTACGGCTTCAGTATGGAGCTAGCATGTCACCTTGGTGCAGTGGCCCATGTCTATGACCCCAGCATTTGAGAAGGTGAAGCAAGAGGACCCAGAGTTTTGAGTCCAGTCTAAGCTTCATGGCAAGGCACTGTCTTAGAAAAGAAAGACAAGAATCCTAAGTGCTTACTGTAGTAAAAGTGTGTGTTATTTCCTCAAAGCTAATTGTGTGATATGTGTGGGATATTGCTTAACTCTGATGTTGATTGTGTAAAGAAAGCTAAGCTTAACAGCATTGTTGTATGTCATACAGAGCCTTTTGAAGAAACTGAAGAGAAATGGTTGTCTTCACTGGAAAGTACTCGGTGGTTAGAATACGTCAGGTTTGTCACTTTTCTCTTTTAACTTTTTATTTTGAAATAATTATAGACTCACATGAAGTAAAAGATAGTACAGTGAGCCACGTGCCCTTCACCTACCATCCCTCAGGGTGACTTCTTATCTAGCTGGAGGGCAGCGTCCAACCAGACAACCAGCGTTGCTGTCACCTGTAGCTTTCATTAGCGCCCACCCTGTCCTACTTCAGCCTTCTCCCCAGTCTTCCCTGATCCCTGCCCTCTGATGTGGTCATCGTCACCTCTAAAGCTTTGTTTCTGACCATTACGTAAGCCGGTGTCTGTTTTGAAATGATTGGTGGTTGGTGGTTGGTGGTTGGTGATGATGGTTATGGTTGATGAATTTCCCTGATATTATTTCCTAAAGAATTATTCCTAATAATACCAGAGAACTTCATTAAAGTCGAAAGTGTGTGTACATAGTGGACGATGAGTCTCGCCTGATTTTAAGCACTTCTACAGTGTGTTTATGCAGGTGGACAAGGTGCTGCAGCGTGCAAAGGCAGGTACATACGGTAGGATTTGATATCTAACAGTGTCTTTCCTTCTTTCTCTTCAGAGCTTTCCTTAAACACTCAGCAGAACTTGTGTACATTCTTGAAAGCCAGCGTCTCTCTGTAGTCCTGCAAGGTAATTAAAATAATTCCTGAGAGTACTGCAGGAGCCCACTGTGGCTCCTAACTGCTGACGTTAGCAAAGGTCTTAGCGGTCTCGTCTTTCACAGTGCTGCAGTGGCACCCGGCACGCTGCAGACAGTGTCCTGTCACGCTGGCTCATATGCTGCTGGCTGACCAGACAGATGGACTCTCCCACTTAGCACATCCTTCCTCTTCTGGGAGGTTGGGTCCCACCCCTGACCTGACTGATACTAATTGCTAATTTGGCCAAGGTATCCTCTCTAATCTTGCTGTTTCTTACTCATGTTGAATTGTGACCCTAAAAACAAATAATTTGAAATTAAGAATTCCAATGAAGTAGCAAATGATTTTTCTCCTCTTTACCACTGAGTGCTCTCAGCTTATTGGGAACGAGCCCTGGTTTTTCCATGCACATAGGCTGTGGGAGTACTGGGCCTGTTTCAATAACACTGACATGTGGCGTAAACCATTAGTGGGTGTGATGCACACTGAGCACTCTGATAACTTGTAAATAAACAGCCTAGGAGTTTGTTTGTGATTGTAGTCACACAAACGCAATGTCACCCAGGAGATTGAGGAAAACCCTGAATGTTGGTTTTGCCTTTCCCTTTGGACAGGGCTTCTTTTGTTCATTGCTGTGTACAGCAGGCTAACTGGCCTGCAGGCTTCTGAACCCTGCTGTTTCTGACTCATCTTTCAGTAGGGGTGCACAGGAATTACAGATGTGTGTACTGCTACTCTATCTGGCTTTTACATGAATATGAAGTCACATCGTTCGGTCTATACAGCAAGGCCCTTGCCCACTGAGCCATCTCCCCAGCTCCCACTGATAGAATTTTTCATCATTCCAAAGGTTGTTTTTGTTTGTTTGTTTGTTTTGAGGGGCTATGCGGACAATGGAGACAGGGTCTCACTATAGAATCTTGACTGCCTTAAAACTTGCTATGTAGACCAGGCTGGTCTTGAACTCACAGAGATCTGCCCATATCTTAGCACTAAATCAGTAGGCTACTTTCTGTCTCTGTAGATATGCCTTTTCTAGGTAGTTGATATAACTGGAGCCACACAGTATGTGGTCTTTTGTCTGTGGCTTCATTCATCTAACAAGTGATTATGAGGTTCATTCATGTCATACGTATGAGAGATTTTTTTTAAAAAATCGATTCCATTGTCTGTTTATAAATCAGTTTATGTATTTACCTATTGATAGACATTAGGTTGTTTTTACATGGGGGCCATTACAGAGTGTGCTGCTTGGAATATTCACACAAATGTATTTTGAATAGTTTTATGCTATTGAGTTATGTCCATCTTGTTAGGAAACAGCCAAACTATGTTCTAAAGTGGCTGTGTAATTGCACTTGGGGATCACAATTTGTGCTCCAAGTTAGGCCCAGCCACTCATCCTCAATGAGCCAGTAAAGAGTCAAATTAAAAGAGGAAAGTCGGAAAAGGAGTGTGACCATAGAGGCCAGAGAGATCCAGCAAAATCCCCTCAAGTCCATGTTACTGAGTCCTGGAGTGAGATCAGTGTCTAAACAGAAGACATGTGCAGCTAGGCAGTTCAGTCAAGGGTGCTCCCACCCGGAACTGACCCAGCACGGTCTGGACCTCAGTCTCATCCTGTAAGGGGTCGACAGCTGTTAGCACTCTGAAGCCTCTTCCTAGGAAACAAGCTTACCCTCTGACTGGCACCTTTTCCTCTCCTAGAACAAGATTTCTGGGGAATTCCCATTTCTTTGGAGTCTGATAGATCTAGAGACACAAGTGTCTCTTTAGAATGTCTTCATCTGCCAGACTAATTCCAGCTAGACCCCATTTGCCTTCTCAGCATGGATGAGGATGCTGACTGGTCCGCATCCATACCAGCTCTGTTGTCTAGCCTGCCCCCACTCAGGCACAGGTGAAGTGGAGATCACTGTGCTCTCCTTTACATTCCTCCATTTCATCTTTCTGCTGAGTTCTAAGACTTACTTATGTATTCTGGATGCACACTCTTTTAATCTTACATGATGTATGAGCATTTTCTCCTACAATATCCCGTCTGTTCATTCTTTTTTCTTTTGAAACATTAATTTTGTTTTGAAGTATAATATCTCCATTTTTTAAAAAAGATTTATTTATTTTATGAATATGAGTACACTGTCTTCAGATACACCAGAAGAGAGCATCGGATCCCATTACAGATGGTTGTGAGCCACCACGTGGTTGCTGGGAATTGAACTCAGGAAGAGCAGTCAGTGCTCTTAACTGCTGAGCCATTTCTCCAGCCCCTAATATCTCCATTTTTAATGGATCATATTTTTATCATATTTAAGAACTATTTGCCCAGTTCAAGGGCACAGACAGGGACATTTCCCTGTGTTTTATTTTATACAGTGTTTACAGCTTTAGCTCTTAGAATTTAGTCCTTTGATCCATTTTGAATGAATCTATGTGCGTGTGTGTGTGTGTGTGTGTGTGTGTGTGTGTGTGTGTGTGTATAAGAGAGAGAGACAGAGACCGAGACCGAGAGATAGAGAGACAGAGAGAGAGGGTAAGAGGTTGAATTTTCTCTTCTGTGTGGATATTATATAGACCATTTGTTGAAAAGGCCTTCATTTCTCCATTAAATTGCCTTGGTGCTTTTATAAAAATCACTGAGCGTAAATGGCAAAGTTTCTTTTTAACTATTTTACTCCACTGAGCTTATGTCAGCCCTTTATGCTGCTACCACATTATCTTGAGTGCCATAGTTGTTCAGCAAGCTTTAAAATTGAGACATTTTACTACACAGCTTTGTTGTTGAAACTGCTCTGACTGCTCTGGGTTATTTCTATTTCCATGTAATTTCTAGTGTTAAAAGAAAGGCCTGCTGGAGTGTGCATATGACTGTGTCATCCATAGACCAGTTCAGAGAGAACGGTGTCTCTATGGAGTCTGCCAAACTGCGAAGTGAATGCCTCTGTATTTGCTCTGATCGTCCACCATTTGTTAGCAGTGGTTACAGGTTTTACTGCACAAGGTTTATGTGGAGTGTATTTACTCTCTTGAGTATCTTTAAGGTGTTCTTATGTTTCTGTGATTACAGTGTTTTCATAACTGCATTTTCAGGTTGATTGTATACTCATAGTTTTATAGAGAGAGTTCTTGTGATCTTACTCTTTTATTCTGGTAGTTATTTTCTGGACTCCTTAAAATTTTTTCTTGTGTATGTGTGGTGTATTGTGCATGCTCATGTGTGTAGAGGCTGGAGATCAACATTAAATGTCGTCGTCAATCACGCTCCACCTCCTTTTTGACAGTGCCTCTCACTGAACCTGGAGCTCATAGATTTGCTTAGGCTAGTTAGCCAGTGAGCACTGGGGACCCACCTGCCCCTGCCTACCCAGCAGGGCTTATAGGCTCTCACCCAGCTTTTTATGTGGGTGCTGTGGGCCTGAACTCACATCCTCGTTGGTGCACAGCAAACATTTTACTAACTGGGCCATCCCTCTCTCCCTCAGCCTTCATCTTTAACATACAGGGATTACAAGTACTGACAAGTACAGTTTTTAATCTCATTGATACTGCTGCTCTTTATTATTTTCCCTTTGTCTAATTGTTCTGACTTAGCCTCTTGTACAGTGTGCTGTAGAAGTATTGTTGGTAGACATTGTTGTCTCATTTCTGATTTCAGGGGGAAAACATTCAGTCTTTTACCTTTATGCATGACATATTAGTTGAAAGGGTTGGAAGAAGCCTTATTTCCTAGTTTACTAGGAGTTTTTTCTTTTTTAAATTAGGAATAAATAGAGAAGTATATCAGATGGTAGTTTGCCTCTAGATAATATTATTAAATTTTATTTAATAATTATACTATGTTTTGTCAAATGCTAAAGCAATCCTGGCTTACAGGGAAAAATTCCTGGATTTTCATAGTAATTTGTCTTATTATTATTTTATCAGTATTACATCTGTATTTGCAAAGACTGTCAGTTGATAGTTTTCTCATCATTTTACCTGGTTTTGATATGAAGGTAATTCTAAATTCATGACAAGATGCCCACTGTGATATTAGCACTTTGGGCCACAGATACAGGAGGCTCATTGCCAGCCTTGACTTTGCTGCAGATCTGAGGCCTGTATGGGTTACACTGACACCTTGTCTCAAAGAACAAAGACTGGGAAGAGAAGGAAAACAGCTGTCAAGGGCAGGAGGGAGTGCTTGCTCCCTTTTCACATGATGGAGGCAGTTTTGTCCCATCGTGAAGGAGGTTGTCTCTGGAGAAACAGTGTGTGGGCTGTCTTTTGTCTGCTCGCTTGTTTGTTTGTTTGTGTAGCTCTGGCTGGCCTGGAACTGCTCTGTAGAGCAGGTTGGCCTCAAACTCATAGAGAAACACCTGCCTCTGCCTCCTGAGAGATGAGAGTAAAGACACGCGCCACCACTGCCCGGTGAAAAGATTGTGTTTTATTTAATATCCTTGACAAAACAGTAGTAGAATGCATTCTAAAAAAATGTTCTACCACAAACTGTTAAGAAGTAAAATGTGAGCAGCATTTTTCCTGCTGTCGGGACCCTTTCCCTCCTGCTGTGTGGCCTTGGCTAGACTTTCTATGAGGGAGGTGCCTAGTCTTCTTGCAACTTGATATGCCATGTTTGGTTGATATCCCTGGGAGGCCTGCCCTTTTCTGAAGGGAAAGGAAGAGTGGGAAGGAGGGTGGGGCAGCTGGGAAGGAGGACGGAGGCAAGACTGTGGTTGGACTGTAATAGATGAGTGACAAAGAAAAGAGAAAGTGAGCAATGCACTGCTGTTGTCTGCCAGTCATGACATACGAAAGCCCGTCTGCTACTAAGCACGGACAGTGCTTCAGGGCGTCATGACGTCTTCAGTGTAATGCAATGAATTCGCTTAAAAGATTGTAACTTTCTTTCTTTTAACGTACTGATGACTTGCTTTAATACTTTTTTGACTCATATAGATCTCCAATAAAAATAGAACATGAATTGTAAAAAATAAGTTTATTATGTTTGATAGCTGCTGGAATCTACTAAAATTTTCTTACATAGACTATTTTGAAGGCAATTTAAGTATAGAATGTTGATACCTAACATACAGTCAGGATTTTGGTCATCATTTTCTTTCCATTTTATTGACAGAGGAGGAAGGCAGAGACTTGAGTTGTCTGGTAGCTTCTCTCGTTCAAGTGATGATGGATCCATACTTCAGGACAATTACTGGATTTCAGAGTCTGGTACAGAAGGAGTGGGTCATGGCGGGATATCCGTTCCTCGACAGATGCAACCACTTGAAGAGGTCAGAGAAAGAGGTAATTGGTCCTGTTGCTTTCCTAGCACTTCTCAAGAGTGTATTTATTCGTGTGTGGGGGGTGATTAGTGTTATGAAATACAGTGTGGCAGGGAGGTGCTTGTGGGGCTCATGCCAAGGTCTGCCCCTGAGAAATCACACCTCTAGAGAAGTAGAGGCAGACAGATGGGAGCAGAGGGCAGAGAAGGGGGTGGGGCCCAGAGAAGGACAGAGCGGGGAGAGGGGGGAGAGAAAGTGGGGACAGAGAGATTGGGGGCTGGAGTGCCTGCCACCTGGTGCCCCGGTGGTGGTGGCCCGTGATAAGCCCTGGGAGGAGCCTGGTGGAATCACCTATCATCTAACAATTAGGGCATGCCAGAACATGTCAGAGGACAATGTTAAGAACTCAGTTCTCTTTCATCATGAGATTTTGGGGTCAAACTCAGGTCTTCATGTTCATGTGGTAAGTGCAGTTGCCCACTGAGCCACTTCATAGACCCCAAACTAGCACTTTCAAATACGTATGAGATAAATTTTTACCGTTGTGAAAATGACAAGGGCCTCTTCAATTTTTCAGTATTGATTTAACACATCTTAGCTTTGTTAAAGGCTAACTAATAGATTGGAATCCAACTTGATGTAGACGTTTACCATAGATGCAAAGATGACCCCCTAACCTCTGCCTCTTAGAGAGCAGAGCAGCCTCCCTGCACCTTACACACGTGGGTCCAGGGTTTGGCTGCCAAGCTGCACTTGTAGCCTAGCTGTCAGAACAACAAAACCTAGTCTGCACCATAGTGAGTAGTTCAACTGAAAGAACACATGGTCAGTGTTCCCACTCAATCCTAACGTAGAAGCACAAGAAACAGGAAAAGCAAAGCAACACGACCCTCCTCCATGTAAGTCCAACGAAGTGGATGACAAAGACTTCCAGTGCAAATTTAGTTCAAAGGACCAAGCTTCAGAGTACTGACTGGCATATAGCAGCCCGGAGAGTGTTTTCCTAGGATCACTGGCAAGGTGCTCAGTACTAGCACCAAAATACCCAATTTGCAGCTGTGGTCCAAGGGATTCAAGCAACACCTTGAGCTGTCAGTGAACCTGACATTGTCCACATGGTCATGGTTTTGCAGGCATGCAAAACGCAACAGTGAGAGTGGGCTGTTTGATGGGGGTTTGCACCTACTTTCAGTAAAAGCATGTAACAGGGAAGGGTTTCCTGTGTGGACACCTAGGTGTGCTATGCCTGAAGCTGTGAAGGTGATACCTAAGTTGTAGTGAGTACCCCAAGATCCTGGAGATGCCAACAAGCTGCAGACAGTGGATGGAACTGACTCAAGAGAGAGGCCATATATGTCGAAGGCGCCAGAGCTGGAGGCTGGGCTACAGAAGCCCGTCTGAGAACACATGGCCTGTCACACGTTCCAAGTGCCAGGCAGGGTTGCAGCCTTGCCTTGGTACAGCTTCTGCTTCTTGTTTTTTGTTGGTTTTCTTTTTTGTGTTTTTTTTTTTGCTTTGCTCCATTCCTGCCTTTTGAGTGGGAATGTTTACTCTATACCAGTCTATGTTGGAGGTAACTTATTCTTTAATTTCGTAGTGGCTCACCAACAAAAGTTTACTTTGAGCTCAGAAGAGACGGTTTTAAACTTTCAAATGTTGGAGTTGTAAGATGAGGAGACTTAGGGAACTGGACTGAACCTGTGAGGACCATTGGCAGAGGGCTGTGGTTTGAAAGAGTGCTTCCCATAGGCTCATGTATTTGCACACTTGGTCCAGATGTCCTGCTGGATTTGAACCTATAGGAGCTGGGTCCTCCTATAGGAAGTGACTTGCAGTGTTGGACTTTGGGATTCATAGCCTGGTACTGCTTCCTGTCTCTCCTTGCTTCCTGATCCTTGTAGACATGCGCTGGCAGCTGCCACAGCTGTCACTCCCATCTGCTGCCAAGCTTTCCCACCATGTACGAGACACCTTCAAACTGGGAGCCAAAATAAATCATTCCTTCCATAGATTGCTTCTTGTCAGGTGTTTGAGTTCAGTGATAAGAAAAGCAGCTAATACATCTCCCGAATTTATGGGTCATTGAGAAGAATCAAAACAAAACCAGCACAATTAAACTGCATTACAGGTCAAATATGGACATCTACAGGGTATTCTACCTAACAACTATAGGATACACATTTTTCTTAGGAGCTCATGGAACTTTCTCCAAAATAGATCCTACTTTAGGACATAGTATTCTTAACAAAAATAGAAGAAGCATCACTAGAGGTACCACGATACCTCACCTCTAATCATACTGTAGAGCAAAGCTAACAAAACCAGCACAGGGCTGGCACGAAGGGAAAGAAAAGGAAAGAAAGTAACAGTGGACTAAGACATGAGTCCATGCAGCTGCAGCTATGTGATTTTCAGAAGTATGAAACCTATCCATTTAATAAATAGTTGCTGGGGAAACCAGACTACCCACATTCAGAAGACTCGAACTTGATTCCTTTCTCTCCCTGTAAAAAAAAAATCAATTCAAAATGAATCAGAGACCTTATCAGACATAAGCATCGAAGCCACAGAGGAAATCATAGAGGAAGTGCCCGCTTAGGCAAATAGCCATTGCTGTTCAGATGAGTGCTAGAGGGAACTTTTAGTGCTGGCAGGAATGTGAATTAGTACAAACCTCCTGGGAATCAATATGGAGGTGCCTCAAAATCTAAACCAGGAACTACCCTATGACCCAACTGTGCCACTCCTCGCTGTATATAGGAGGGTCAAAGGTCTCATAAAAAGAGAGACTGTCCACGTTCACTGTGGCATCATCCCAACTGAATGGGTAAAGAAAATCCAGTATATATATACAAGACATAGTACTGCACCATGAAAAGGAAGGAGCAGTGAGGGAACTGGAAATGATGATGGTAAGGCAAAATAAGCCGGGCTTGGGCAGACAGGTAGCACGTGTTCTCTTATGTGAGAGGACTGCCAGGGAATAGGGAGGGGTAACGTGTAAGGGGGCAGGTGGTAACAGCCAAGGTACCGCACATACAGGTATGGCAATGTCATTACACAGGCCCCTGTCGTGTACAGCTATGTGCTAAGAGTAACCCAATGAACTAAAATCATCTTTGGAGCGTGACATTTCTTGAAAATAGGCTTGGATGAGATTTTGAGAGAAACACCTTTCTAACACCTGTGTGGCTTCCTGGGGTCCCTGTTTGACTGCAGAAGGCCAGGCAGCCAGGTTGGAAAGCACCGCCGACAAGTGGTAGTGCATCCAAGTGAACCACAAGCAGCTGCTTCCCGGGGGCGCTCCATATGGCCAAACTGTTCACGCAGATCAACCAGAAGTCAGTTACAGTGTTTGGCTGGGTGCTTTGTGTTGTCCTATAGAACCGCTTACAGGATGTCTAAACATACCTGCTCTCGTACACCCATATGTGCCTGCTTACGCATTTGTTTGGTATTAACACACTTGCCAAGCACAGTTCCTTTTATTTATTTTTTTTAATTAATTGTGTGTCTTGGCATAGATAGGTTTAATCTGTCCAGGTGGCCTTAGATCAGTCTGCCAAGTGTTTGAGGCTTACACGTTTTCTTGTTGGCCTCTGTACCAGCAATAAATCTGGGGGTAAATATGACAACCAGAGAGCATCATAAATAATCCCTTTGTCTGTCTGTACTTGCCAGTCTCCTTTATTCTTGCTCTTCTTGGATACCACGTGGCAGCTGCTAGAGCAGTACCCAGCTGCCTTCGAGTTCTCCGAGACGTACTTAGCAGTGCTGTGTGACAGTACCTGGATCTCACTGTTCGGCACCTTTCTGTTCAACTCTCCTCATCAGCGGGTGAAACAGAGCACAGTAAGTGACATGCTGGCTGCAGCTGCTGTCTGTGTGTACGCATGGCACCTTTTGCGTGTAGCATATGTGTATTCATGTATTCACAAGTATGTGCAGCTATACGTGCATGTGAAGGCCTGAAGTTGATTCTGGTGTCTTCCTTAGTCACTTTCCACTCTGTTTTCTTGAGGCAAGTCTTACAGAATCCAGAGCTTCCATTCTGACTTGTCTAGTCAGCCAACTTGCTACAGGAAGCCTCTCCATCTCCCAGGTTTGAGGATCACAAGTTGCTGCTATACCTGCCCTGTGTTTATGTGGGTTCTGGGGTCCAAATGGCCATGCTTGCACAGCCAGGGCTGCATGCACTGAGCCATCTCTCTGGCACCCCTCCCTTCACAACTTCAAATAGAACGGAAGTGCAGTTAACTGCGTGTTTAAAATATGTCATTTAAAATTACCTTTCAAAAATTTCAGAATACATTGAAGAATCTAATAACTTTATTTTTATTAATGATCATTTTATTTTGTCTATAAATTGATCATAATAAATGTGTTTAAAGATATCAATTAGTTTAACCACTTTAAATATACTTTTGGAATTTTTTTGGTGGAGCGTCAAACACAAGGCCTTGTATGTGCTACTGACCCACAGCCCTAGCTCAATACCTCTCCACTGACATCTTTTATTTTTTCTTCCAATATTGAGACAATGTCTGGCAGTTACTCAGACAGGCCTTGACCTGGCAGTCCCTCAGCCTTAGCCTCCTGCATAGCTGGGCTCACAGTCCTGCGCCCTCTGCCTCCTGCATAGCTGGGCTCACAGTCCTGCGCCCTCTGCCTCCTGCATAGCTGGGCTCACAGTCCTGAGCCCTCTACCTCCGGCATAGCTGGGCTCACAGTCCTGAGCCCTCTACCTCCGGCATAGCTGGGCTCACAGTCCTGAGCCCTCTGCCTCCTGCATAGCTGGGCTCACAGTCCTGCGCCCTCTACCTTCATTTGTACTTTTGGGGTTACTCCTTGCACATCAGAGTTGTTGATCAACAACTGAAAACACTTATTTCCTGATAGGTCAGTAGAATAAAAATTGTATTTCAACTGTTTCTTAAGAAGTTGTAGAACAGGAAGTTTAGACATAAAGTTAGACTGAAGTTCTCTGCAAATACTATTACCATGTATACTCTGAGAGTACCTGAGGTCACGTGGCAGCCACTGTGGGTGAGATTGCATCTGTAGTGACTGTTCAGAGAGCTGGAGGGCGAAGACTGAGGACTGAGAATATGGAGCCATACTGGAGACCAGCCCCTCCCTCCTACTGGTGAGAGCGTCTGTGGGCCCACAGTGGGAAGCTCAGTAATGCTGCAGTGGCTGTGGGGAAGGCGAAGGGTAGTTCCTCCATGCAGGCCTGAGGGAGACTAAGCAGGAATCATCTATTCTCTGGCCGCCAGCTTCAGCTTTGAGACCCCAGTAGTAGAGCCTCAGAGTGCAAATTCTTACTTCTATCCCCAGCAAGAAAGTGCTAGGCCCATGGTTCTCTCAGAAATAGGCCTATACGCCCAGCTCCACATCTGCAAAGTGGGTCTATCAAGTGCCGTTGGCCTCACTGTGTATAGTGACATTGCCAACTGTGACACATGCACATGTCCCCATGTGAGGAACATCTAGAGAAGACTGGACTTGAGGCTTGATTAGGGAGAGCACAAGTATGGGGGAGGCTGGGGGAGGCCTTGTCTCACATAGAGTCCTTGGAACACAGAGCTAGCCAGATTCTCAGCTCTGCTGCCTTGGGGAACCCAGAACTCAAGAGCAACTCTTGTTTCTGTGTTAGAGAGTCTTTTAGATTGATCAGCTTGAGATGGAAATTTTGTGAAATTTATTCTGTCTTCCTAGAAAGATTTAACATTTCCTGATGTAAAACTGGGGTCCAAAGGCTTCTGAGGTATAGAAAACTTACTGTATCCCTAAATTAAATCGGGTCCCAGTTGTGCGCCTGCATTCTTACCTCCTGATCTGTGTGCCTTCGTTACTGGGGACTCTTTCTTCTGGGCTTGTCGTGCTGCCCTCAGCCTCCTCTCCCCTCTACCTCATGGATTTCCAGGTTTGTGCACTCACAGAACCTGATTACATTTTTCTCATAACATTTATAATTTGTTGTTTCTCTAATTTCAAACAAATTCTTCGCATGTTTTTGTTTTGTTTTGTTTAAGACAGGGTTTTCCTATGTAGTCCTGGTTGTCCTGGAACTAAATCTGTAGACCAGGCTGGCTTTGAACTCACAGGGATCCACTTGGGATTCAAGCCTGGCTCAAATTCTTGGCCTTTTTAAATGAAAAGCTTAAAAGGTACCAAATAGACAATAAAAGTCAGTCATATTTTTTTCTCATCCATTTCTTCCAGGGAACTATCTTATGTGAACTTGATATAACCTGCTGTCACTGTGCTCAGACAAGGGTCCTTATTCTGTGTCACTAGGGTGACTGCTTAAGTCTTTAGAGAGCTTGAGGATGGCCTTCCAGAGGAGCCCATCTCTGTCCTCTGCTACAGGAGGACATGCTGTTACACATTTGCTGTGGTGTGAACCCAGGTCACTGTGCTTGAAGCCCAAAGTAGGGCATCAGCGACGTCTAAGGTTTGCAGGGCCATTTTAGTGAAGGCGTTTCTCTCCACCCAGTGCCTTCCATGCCCAGAGTGCAAAGCCTCCTTGGTCCACAGCTGGAACGTGCTGAGCAGCAGAGTGTGCTTCCCTCACTCAAGTGCCCATCATCTCCTTCTTCAGGGTGGTGCTCTCATCAGGGTAGTGCTCCCATGAAAGCCGAGTGCTCTAGCAGAGAGCTCCCCTGAGGGTGGAGGTGCCAGAAAAAGTGGGGTGTGCCTCTTCTCACACATGTGCTTTGCTTTGCAGGAGTTTGCTATCAGCAAAAATATTCAGCTGGGTGATGAAAAGGGCTTGAAATTCCCCTCGGTTTGGGACTGGGCTCTTCAGTTCACGGCGAAGGACCGTGCTCTTTTCCACAACCCCTTCTACATCGGCAAGAGCACTCCCTGCGTACAGAATGGTGCCAGGAAGTCTTTTAAGCGCACGAAGGTAAACTGTGGACAACAGCATACTAGCAGGAGAGACCATGGTGCTGAGCAGCAGAGAGTGTCTTTGGAAGTGTTAGAAACAGTTGCTTCACCAGCAGACAGCTAGTGCAGCTTTTTAAGGGGCCCTTCCCTTTTTAACTCATGTGACAATATCTTTACTTTTTCTTGGTGAGTGAAGCCTAGTCACACAAGAGTTGACAGGTGGCATGTCTGAGCTGACTTCTGGTTAGTCTGCCCATTCTTTCTAGAAATAAGCCAGTTTAGAATTTTCCCTTACCCCCAAAGTCTTACGAGCACACACTTAAACAGACAGGCTATCCTTGCCTTCCACTCTCCCTCTGACATAGTAGTAACCTGGGAGAGTCGGTCAAAACAACTGGTTCCAGAGTAGACCAGCGTAAGTGCCACAAGGGAAAGAAGGACCCTGTCCTTCAAGTCTGAGCCCTCCCGTCCTCTGCTTATCCCAGCTGGTTGCCATAGGGCCAGGGGTTCTGTGGAAAAGCAGGTGCTCCAGTAGAGTAATGCCAACATGTCTTCTGTGCAGAAAAGCTACAGTTCCACACTGAGAGGAATGCCCTCCTGCTTGAAGAATGGAATCATCAGTGACCAAGAACTGCTTCCTCGGAGAAACTCACTGATACTGAAGCTGAAGCCAGACCCGCCTCAGCACACCAGCAGCCAGCCCAGTGGGGCGGAACAGTATTTCAAAGAGTGGTTTTCCAGACCAGCCAACCTACATGGCATTATCCTGCCACGTCTCTCCGGAACACACATAAAATTGTGGAAACTGTGCTACTTCCGCTGGGTCCCTGAGGCACAGATCAACCTTGGGGGCTCCATCATGGCCTTCCACAAGCTCTCTCTCCTGGCTGATGAGGTGGACATGCTAAGCAGGATGCTGAGGCAGCAGCGCAGTGGCCCCTTGGAAGCCTGCTATGCAGAGTTGGACCAGAGCAGGATGTACTTCAGGGCCACAGGGCCACATGACACCCTGGGGACACCAGAGTTCCTCTCCTCTTCGTTTCCATTTTCTCCTGTAGGAAATCTGTGCAGACGAAGCATTTTAGGAACGCCATTAAGCAAATTTTTAAGTGGGGCCAAAATATGGTTATCTACTGAGACACTAGCAAATGAAGACTAAAGGTGTTTTCTGTACATATTGAGAGAAGCTGGACATTTCCGTCTCTGAAATTGCTAACTGAGGCATTTAAAACTGGCCATTTTATATGTAAGAAATTTGCACTAATATTTAAATCATGTTTAATCATGCTGCCTTCAGTTATCTAAGGGCAGTGTGACTTTGGGTTTTGTCCTGTGTCCTTTGGATCTTGCTCAGTTGGGTCATTTGCAGCACACATTCCCTGTTCTTACACTTGTCATCACAGTACTGAGGTTCCTCTGCTGTGTGAATTTTGCCGACATCTGTTTTCCTACTACCTACTAAAGGTTATCTGATAGTCAGATTACAACCCAGAGGAGGTGATTAGGGACGTTAATAAATCAGTATATTTAATGTAATTCCAGATCATCTGATAAAACTCCCAGGAGACCTCATCTGGGACCCATGTGTTTAGCTGATATTCTTAGCTTGTGTTCTGGGGTTAGATTTTCTTATTTTAGTTCACCTCAGTTAGGACCTAAGATCACTGTGTTTCAAAATCATGGATTTGCTTTAATTCCATACAACTAACTTTTAAACGATGCACTGTAATTTTAAAGCATTCACTGTAGCTATTTAAACCTTGAAGTGCCTTTAAGATAAAAGTAACAAAGAAGCTAGAATAACAGAGGGAAATATAATTCTACCTTTTAAAGTTAGGCTCTTTAGACCCCACTGTATATTGGAAATAGCTTTTTGCAAATAAGCTTACACCAATAGCCAGGAGTCTCTAGAGCCATGTTTTTGTCCCTCAGAAAGTCACCCTGCAATCTTAGAGGCTCTTCAGGTAGCAGACGCACAGACAGCTCCAGCTGTGGCTGAGGGCGCCCAGGCATAGACAGCATCATGCTGCACTCTGACCACAGCTATGGGGGTGCTCGGCCTCCTCGTGAGCACTTCAGCTGGCATGCTGACACAGGCCAACACTTCTCATTAGAAATGACTGGCAGGGGTCACAAGATGGACACATGCACAGACCAGAGAGGAAGACTTTGTAGTTGTTGCCATTTTAATACACAGAGATGCACCCCTTCCGGGCTTGGGGGCAATGTGAAGAGGCTGAGAATCTGAAGCATCGACCCAAATCATGAGAACCTGGCCGCCTTCACAAAGCCCCGTGCTTCCGCACTGCTGAGTACTCATGAGTGGGGGGCTTCTCTCTGTTTAACGGTGGACATCCCTCATGGATGATGGCAGGGTCTTAAATTGCCACCTTAGATTTTTAATACTTTATAGTAAAGTGTTGATTTAGTTTGTTTCTTTTTCTAAAACAGAATTTCTCAAGATAGTTTGACCTGTATATGTGCTGTATAGCCATTTCTACTTAGTTGACCTTTTCTAACTGTTTAATAATGTCTGCATTTAACCGGGCAGATGTTCTTATGTCTTAAAAAGTTATTATCTTATGGCTAAACTTAATGTTTTCACTCATCTGTTGCCTATAAAATAAGGGCTCTTGTCAACTTACACAAATAGCATTATCAGCAGTGAGGATGTGCCAGCCCTTGGCCACACAGTTAGCCCTGGACCCTGAGACATGACAGGGTGTCACCACTGGAGCCAGACAGTAACCCCCCGCCCCCATTTTCACGAAGCAGCTTTGCTACTTCTATAAGTTGTTCTAAATTTGTTTTGTGGTTGAGAATTCATTTCTTGGTAATTTTCATCCCTCACATTTACTTTAACTCCTTTCAGAACTTTTTTGTTAAACTTACAAGAAGGTCAGGTACAATTAACACTACTTCGTGATGGAAATTGCATAGTTTTGTATGGTAATCGATTGTAAATGTTTTTCTATTTTGACTGGGTGGTTGCTACTTCATGATTATTGTACTACAGCTTACTATGCATAATATGTGTGAGACAGCTCCAGAGTCCTGGTGTGGCCTATGGGACAGCTGCCTGGCACCTCTGCTAACAAAAGTGACCCTGTGGTAGCAGGAGAGAAGCGTGGCTGTGTGCAGCATACCAAAGAGCTCAGTAGCACTGTCTTCGAGGCCA
>CM052703.1:125604768-125636053 GCA_028551405.1 Uromys caudimaculatus | reverse complement strand
ACCTCGGTCCCTGTGTCTCGCGGGTTCGGGGCAGTACCTGGTGAGCTGTGGGGCGTGTCTTTGGCCCTCTGCTGGGTCTTGTGATCTCCTGAGAGGGATCTTTGTCCCGGCGCTGATTAGCTGTGGGGCCCTGTGGCCCAAGCTGAGGTTTCCGGCCGTCGCAGGAAGCTGCTGGCCATCAGTCTCTGTGGCCCGAAGAAAGCGGGCAGAGTCAGTGAGCTCTGGGGACGCGTTGCCCCTGATATGGGCTTTTCTGCGTTCCTGGGAGAGAGAGGATTTTCTCCCGGAGCTGCTTGTCTATGGAATCCTAGTGTCCCAGGCAAAAGTTTCCTGCCACAGCTGCCCGCTTTTTTTCTTTTCTTTTCTTTTCTTTTCTTTTTTTTTAAATGTAAATGATCAGAAAAACCAGTGAGTATCAGTTTTTTGTTTTTTGTTTTTTTAATCTACATTTGCTCTTGAAAACAGTATTTCTGACACTTCAACTGAAATACTCTGGATCCTTCCTCACTTGAAATAATGTTTTGCCCCCACCCCCACCAAAGATCAGTTTTGGGGGTGAGAGTACATGGTTTAATATCTTGGCTCTTTGCATCAGACCTGCCAATAGAATTATTGTAATGCCTGCCTCCAGCCACCACACAAATTCAAGCAAAGCCCACGGGGGGGGGGGGGTAACGTCTTAAACACAAAGCCCACGGGGGGGGGGGGGTTAACGTCTTAAACACGTTTTTATTGATTGTGTGTGTGTGCGCATGTGCATACCATGGCACACGGGTGAAGTTCAGAGGTCAATTTCAGAGCCTGTTCTCTCCTACTGTGTGGGTCTTAGGCTCCACTCCAGTCAGGCTTGGGGACCAGCGCCTGTGCGTCCCTAAGATGGCACACCTGTGTGTTTATTAATCTGCTTGTTCCACAGCGGGAAGAACACTCATAATGAGCTTCTCTTTCTTTTCTTTCTTTGTTTTTGAGACAGCCTCACTTTGTAACCTGGTCTGACCTTAAACTCAAGGTAACCCTCCTGGCCTCAGCCTCCCAAGTGCTGGGGTTACAGGGGGGGCCTCCATCCCCAGCTATATAATGCGCTTTGACTAGCAGCAACATTTTCATTCTCTAAGCAAAGGCCTCCCCCTCTTCCCCATCCTCTAGTAACTGTTACCATGTATTGGCTACTAGAATACCTTAGAATACCTCAGGAGGGCATTGTTTTCTAACATCTTGGCACGTGTTTTTAATCACACATAATGCAAAAGCTCGAAGCTTGATACGTATTGTGATACTTCACCTGAAATACTCTGGATACTTCCTCCCTTTAAATAAGGAATTTGGTTTTGGTTGTTTTTACTTTCCCCCTAAGGAAATCACGATTCCTACAGGTCCGCCCTTCTTGGATGGCCATGAGACAACCCATTCAGAGATTGCCACTGCTAGTGCATTTAGTAGAGAAACATTTGTATTTCTTTTTTAAAAAAACCTAAAGTGTTGACTAAGTTCATCATGTCCATTTTCCCTCTGGATTTCTTTTTAAAGCTCAACAACATGGAAGCATTCAATCCTACAACACCCATGCAGACTTCTACATTTTCAACAGGCCACCCACCCACTCACAGTGGATCCAGTGTTTTCCAGCAGAGGTCAAGGTTTGCAACACACAGAAACTGTACAAGGATGAGCCATTCCAATCTCAGGTCTCAGGACAAGTCAAAGGGGAGACAATGCAAACAGCTTTATCCTCTTGACAATCCTGTCCCAGTGGATGGCCAGATGTCCCCAGTGTATGGCCAGATGTCCCCAGTGTGACATCTTTTATCCGACTGAAGATCTTGTCCCCGTAGATGGCCAAATGTCCCCAGTGTGGCATCTTTCAGCCGAGGCCTTTGCTCTTTGCACCAACTGCGACCACATGGCACACTTCTACATCCGCCCCCAGCTTCTGTAGCTCATCCAGCCAGATCATCTGCTTACATGACAGACGATCACTGGGGCCTTTAACTTCTACCATCTGCAAGAGAAGTTTCCAGACTAATCAACATCTTACTGATACAGTCACTTAAACTGCTGCCTATCTAGACGGGTTAGTCTACAGCAAATAGATATGGAACTAAGACATACCTTGGGAAATTATTCTGTGGGAACTAGACAGTTCTTGAGTAAACTGAGTGCTAGCAGCTGAATGGTTTTAAGGTGCACACTGGGTTGCTGTTTCCCACTTTAACTCCCGATTTGTTATGTTTGCATCTGAACCTAAACTTCATATTGCAATATAGAAAGAAGGACCTGGTCCCTGCCAGTTAGCCCGAAGGCTTAATTCCCTCCAGCCTTACCCCATCCCAGGACCGCACATGTGCATTTGCTTAAGACACTTCTACCTCTCACATGCATGGTTTCTCATGACTTGAGGCTCTGCTCATCGCATTCCAGAGATCTACTCTTTCCCTCAGGAGGATCTTCCTGTGCATTTTCTCATTTACTGTAAGACCAAACTCTTCCTTTTTTTAAAAGACTAGGGCTGGGGAGTTACCAGAGGACAACTTGCAGTCTGGTGACTTAACTCAGGCTCAGTGGCAACTATGTTTACCTACTGAGCAGGAACCCAAGGCAGGAAACTGGAGACAGAAATTGATGCAGAGGCCATGGAGGGGTGCTGCTTACTGGACTGCTCTCATGGCTTGCTCAGCCCACTTTCTTATAGAACCCAGGACCACAAGGTGTAACAGTCATCTTGTAATGCTAGCGTGAAGGAGGTGAGGATGGGGTCCCCAGAGTGAGCTGGCTAGCTAGCTAGACAAGCTAAACTGCTGAGCTCTTGGTTCAGTGAAGAGACCCTGCCTTGACATATATGCTGGAAAGGCATCAAGGAAGAAACCCAGTGTCAACCTCAAGCCTCCACAGGTACACTCACCTGAACACATATGTACCCACATATATACGTGTGAGCACTCCTCCCCCCAACACACATACACACACATGAGACTCAATTACATGCTGCTTGGCTGGGGAAATACTTCAGTTAGTAAAGTGCTTGCCATGCAAGCATGACAACTTGATTTTGATCCCCAGAGCCCGTTAAGAAAGCAAGGCACGGGGTGCACACTTGGTATCGTCGAGCTTGGAGTGAGGTAAATATGGATCTCTAGGCTGTGTGAGGGGGTAGTGCAACTGACAGGCAGCAAGCACTCCAAGAAGACTCAGGATGTAGAATAACCAATCTTAGGAACCGCTAACTGCAAGTCCCCTCTAAAGTCAGGCTCGCCAGCCAGAGGCAGCTCACCTCTGACCTGGAATCTTACACAAATGAGAGTAAGTGGACCTAGGCAAGGAGGAGGCCATTCTTTCAAGGTCCCAGTGGTAGATTCTGCCTGATGCCAGAGAAAAGGCCAGTGTGGGCAACTTGGCATTCATGGAGATCTTCTGCCTGAACCTACACGGTTGGCAGAAGTGGGATGGGCAAACTTCAGCTCTAAAGGAGCTGGGAAGTTAGGTGACTTCTGTGGCTAAACACTAAGGGAGAAACAGAAGCGCAGGCCAAAGAATATGTAAATTCAGCTTTTCACTCAATAAGCCTGGAGTTCCATTACATGAGAAACAAAACTATTCTCAGCAGAGAGAGCATCAATGGAACTTGAATAGTCAGCTACTCCCCAGCAAAACAGTTATTTTAACCCATACCCCAGAGCAGATAGAAAAGTATCTAAACAGATCACAAACACAAAACAGAAACACAGAACTTCTAGAACAAAACACAAGAGAACCTCTTTAGGATTTCAGATCAGGTATCTCACAGCAAAAGTGTGACCCACCAAAGAACACTGAGTCTGATCAAGATACTATGATAATAAAAAGACAAATCAGACTAGGATGAAATCTGAGTCAGAAAAAAGGGGAGAGGGGGGAGGGAGGAAGAGAGGGTAGGGGGCGTTCAGGGGAGACAGAGATAGCAAGAGCACACATCAGTGTGTGATAAAACCACCTGGTGAACGGATGGCCACAGGCCCAGGGTATGTGGCTCCCTACGGGCTCCTGTGTCCTGGGCCCACGCAGCCGGTGACCTGTTCTAGTAACAGAATGCCGTACTGGTTAAGGATCTTCTCTGTGATGGGGTAGCATGAGACTGCCTGTCTCGCTTGCACCCCAGCTCCTCAGAGAAGCTCCTGAGCACCCCAGCCTAGTGGCTCTCAGGGAATTCAATCCCTCCAACAGCCAGGAAGAAAATGCCCAGCATGTGAGCTGTGACATGGTTGCTGATGAAATTACAAATGGTGCTCTCTACTGACCTTGCAATGGTGGCTCTGAGAATTCCACACCACCAAGTCAGGGAGGCCCCCTCGGCAGTGCCGAAAGTCAGCAGCCAGGCGCCTGCACACACCACTGAGGACAGGACCCCCGAGGCAGGAAACAAGATCCTAAACATGACACAAAAGGAGAGTTAGCCACCTTGAGGACAGAGGCCCCAAGATGGGCTTGAGCGGCCATCAGAGGACACCAATACAATTCAACAAACATGGGCTCCAGGAACACTAGAAGTAGCTCTTCTGCTGGGCCAGGCTCCAGAGTAGCTGGCCGAGCCCCATAGGCAAGTTCTGGTCAGTTACCAACCTCTGCCTGGTGTGGGCATCCTGTGGCACATCTGATGAAGAGGGAATGTGACTCAGCACTCAGGAATGATGAAGCCTTACAGAGGTAAGCAGCTGCAGGGCACAGAAGTTACCCTTCCCACTGCAGCCACAAGACAGGAGAGAGGAAGGGACACCACCGGAAAGGCATTGAGCTGGGGCTTTCTGAGTGTCCTCACGTGTCTGTCATACACACACGCACGCGCACACACACACACACACACACACACACACACACGCACACGCACACGCACACGCACATGCACACACACCCTTCTGAGTTCTGATACAACTGTTAGAACACAGCCAGCACTGTAAGGGGATGACTGACCAGATCGCAGGAAAGCATTACCTGAGCTTGCTGAAGGGAAGTGAAGCGATCCCAGCTGACCAGAGAAGCCACTCTGCCCTGATGGGCCTGCCATGCTTCTGTCACCCAGGTCTGCAGACTCTCAGCAGGGGCACTGTGGATCAGCTGCAGCCTGTCTTCCAGGGCCTGCTCTCTGCTTGAGAAGAAGCTGTCTGTGAACAAATCCAGTGGAGACGCCTGTGTGGAAGAGAAAGGAAACTCTTCTAGCATGCCTCGGGAAGAGATGAGTTAAAATTATCAGATTCAAGTACTCTTATCCTGGGTTTCTAGTGATCATTTGCTGTGAGTGATTGAGCTCCAGCTGGTGCTGGTGGGACTGTGTGTGAGAGCCCTTGGTTGGATGCTGGAGCCAGGCCTGGTGCTCAGCTGAGGGTGCTCAGTACTAAAGTCAAAATGTAATGTTGAAGGGAAACTGGGCTTGGGGTTAAAATCTACTAGTTCCCATTTAAAAATAAGAGGTCCTTTTCCTATGCACTTCGTACTACTGAGGGCAGAGCTCAAAGATCACCAAGAGCCAGGTTGCTGCTGGCTTCAGACCCTGGTGCAGAGGCCCTGGTGTGATGGTGCTAACGGTACCTGGTAGGCGTTTCTGAAGACATCTGGGATTCCATCCATGAAGATGATGTCCCACAGCAGGAGGCCACACAGGGTGCTGAAGGTGGATCCTTCCCCGTGAATCCCTACAGCAACGGACATCACACAAGGAGAAAGACCCCTGCTTTACCTGGTTGTTTAAGAATATCATGATGACCGAATGTAAATTTTTCTCTTTCAGGGAAAGAACTGAGATAATAGAATGTCTGAAAGACATGCTATTTTCATGCTACTTCCAGCTCACTCTTCACACTATATTCTTTGCATATAGAAGCTTTATTTAAAGGGAAAACCTCAAATGGGCATTGGAAAGCCACAGAGCAGTGGTTCTCAATAGAGGTGGCTAGCCTACAGGGTGGTTTGCTTTAGCAAAGCAGGCTTCCTACTTGGCCTCTGGAGGTTCTAAGTGAGTGGGCAAACTAGAACTGACTCCCCACAGGGAACGACAAAAGGCCGGGCATTCAGGGCAGCCCCGCAAGCCCAGGCTTACCCAACACTCCCTGCACTCAGAGGCTCACCCGCTCATTAAGCCGATTTGGCCTGATGAGGTTATTTCACTGTTCCTGATATGCAAGATTTCTACAGAAACTGACATCTATCTGTAAAGACCACCTAGTTCTAGTGCCCTCCTCATGCTGAAGACACTGGGAGACATCCTCATTGAACAGTTGGGTCCTGGGCCCACTGCAAGTCAGCAGCAGGGTCTGGAGGGAAGGTCTTGGCAGACTTCGGACCCGTGTCCCCAGTGCTGGTTTACCAAGCTCCTCTCTCTAAGCTGGGTGTCTCTGCACAGCCACAAACACCCCCAGCAAAGGAAGACAGCCATGTGGCCATCTCTCTACCTTCCTCTCATGTTCACACTGCAATAAAGCTCCCAGAGAGCACCGGGGAGAAAGCAACACTGGTGTCAAATGCTTGGGTGTCTAGCACGCTGCCCTGGGAGGCAGTGGCTGTAGCCTGTGGCCATGTTCTATCCTGGACTCCGAGCCTTGTGGGGCTTTGTTCCCTCCCAGTTCTGCCTGGCTCCTGTCCCTCTGGCCTGTTTCCATGGTACAAAAGGACAGAGTGGACAGGGCTTGCTCAGCCGGGCTGAAACAACCCCTCCAGACACAGGGACACTCACATCAGGATCCAGGCTCTGGCCTGCTGGGAAGAAAGCTGGACCTAACTCCCAGGTTTCTGTCCCTGTGTGAATATCACTTCACCACTGCCATGGAGGTCAGACTCACTCCTGACCGATGCTAGGCTCTGAATTCTGACTGCAATCATTTTTGGAGTAACCCTCCTGTCTTATTCAGAAATAGCGTCCCCTGGAGGGTTTGAAATTTCCTCTACATAAATCCTTCTACAATGAAACCCAGCAGCAAGTCACATCAATTTCCCAATACATTAGAATGCAATATAAATTTAAAACATCTTATGTGGAAATATTTTATGTTCTGGAAAAAGAATTTCCTGCTGTTTTTCAGGCTCCTGGATAAATCAGAAACATTTTCCTATGCTGCATTCCTCTAACCAGGAGACAGACAGTTGACATGCCTCCTGTGATGTCACCTAGGGCCTGGAATTTCCATTCTGCTCTTTGATCTCTAAGCTTTTCAAGCTCACTGCATTTCCCAGTTTTCACCCATGTCAGCGGCTCTTCCCTAGAGCATCACCTTCCCCAGGAGCAGGAAAGCTGTGAGCAGATCAATCCTAACACTCAGCAGGAAGAAACGCAAAATCCTCTTCATAGCCCATCTAAGGAGACTCCCACATAATGCCACCCTCTGACCGTACTGGGGGATTCCCACCAGTAACCCTAAAGCACGGGACTGAGCACAGGGACAGGATGTGGCTGTCCCCACGAGAGCTGCTCAGCAAGCTCATGAGTGGACATCACGGGCTGGCTACTTAGGTCCAGGGGGAAAGGCAGGAGGGAGCTGAGCGGGTGTGTGGCTGGCACATACTCTTCTCCCACTTTACAACACCAGGATCAACACTGTCTATGACAAAGTAGTCCATAAAAAGAAAAAGTAAGCCAGGCATGGTGGCACATGCCTTTAATCCCATCACTCAGGAAACAGAGGCAGGTGGATCTCCGTGTGTTTGAAGTCAGCCTGATCTACAAAGTGAGTTCCAGGCCAGCCAGAGATACACCTGGAGAGCACCCAGGACAACCGGCCCCACCCTGTTCCTTTTCTCTGGTGCCTGACAGGGAGCTTCGGCTCTATTTCTTTCCTCCAGGGTTGACTTATGTTTTCCTACTTACTACACTTTACAAAGGTGCCTAGGGTGGACACTTGACTTTTCCAATTGTAAGGCCTATGCTCCACTTTTCTCTGGTCTGTCGCTGAAGTATTACACAGTATACTCTCTGAGACGAACTGTGAAGAAAGACTAAAATGGAGAGAGAAACAGGTATTGGGAAATGTACAAACTCAAGGAATTGCTAACTGACATTAGAAATTCACCATTTAAAACAAGAAGCCTCTTCACCCCTGTAACGCAGCAGGGCTCCCACACTGACGAGGGAAGCCAGAGCAGCTGTCACTCTGAGTGACTGCACCAACATTCAGTTCTGTACCCAGGCAGGTCCAACCATGACACTCGTAGCCTCACCATCCTACTCCTGCCTGGGAGGCATCATGGTGGCCGATGGGCCCTGCAAGAGCCTCCTATACATAGGCCAGGGAATTCTAAGAGGAGAGCCAACTCCTCAACCACCTGACTGCCTGGCACAGAAGGCCCAGGAACAACCAGGTCAGGATGTGGAGGGGGCTGAGGGGCAGCCCTACCCTCTGTGGCTGCCGTGTATTGCAGACTGAAGCACCCCAGAGCCCTAAGGGCGGTGTAGCCAGAGGACAACTGAATGTGAGAGGCACTGTGGCCAAAGGACTCGGGGTCCAAGCTTGTGGTGGCTGTGCAGCTGTTGTCATAGCCAGCCACACTTGGGCCTCTCTGCATCGGTCAGCATGCCACAGCAGTTTCTCATGGGACATGCACATTTACCGAGCCAACCAGCAGGCCCTTCAGCATCCCTCCTGCAACAGCGCCAAGGCCATGAGGTTCCCAGCCCTGACACCTGTGTTCCTGGAAGCTAGCAGGATTCCTTTCAAGCTGCTCATACCTATGACCTTCCCGCGTGCCTCCTAAGATGTTTGTGCCCCTAGATGCATTGGTCCTGGCCCTCAGGGCAGCCTCGCCATTATTGACAGCCTCTTACAGCACAACCCCCTGTCCTCTCTCACATCTCTACCCAATGCCAGCCTCTGGTGGCAAAGGTAGTCTCCTTCCTGCGACCATCCTACCACAGAGCACCGTCCATCAGCCCGCACAGCCACACAATAATGGCCAAACGCCAAGAGGACCGCCTTACAAACAACCCAGTTCTTATACACACCTCTGGCCAGCTGGGGCTGCTACTGAGATCAGAGAGGAGAGCAATCCATTATTGATGAGCCATCCTGCAATACTCTTCCCCATTTGCTGACTGGCTGGGGTGCAGGGAACACTGCTCAGCTTACCCTGGTCAAAGCCATTCTGCCTGTAATAATCCAGCGCCAGCTCCTCCACAGAACATAGGATTGTGGTGGGGTTGGTGATGTCTCCACCCTCAATGACAAACACAGACTTGCCCATCCCATGCTGTGGGCACAGCTTGCCCGTGATGGTCACCTAGAATGGTAGCAAAAAGCATCAATCAAAGTCAGGTATGGTGGCACACATCTTCAGTCCTAGCACTCAGGAGGTAGAGGCTGGTGGATTTCTCTGAGTTTGAGGTTAACCTGTCTATATAGTAAGTTCCAGATCAGCTAAGAATACATAGTGTTTTCCCTCAAAAAAAAAAAAAAAAAAACAAACCCATTTGATTAGCCCCTGGAAACTTGTGTGCAGCATCCTGGGAATATACCTGCCTACTCCTGCAGAGCAGAAGTGAATGGCATGTGACCCACCCACACTGGCACACTGAAGGATGTGACTGTCCCAGCCTGTGTAGAGCATCTAAGAGGCCCCCCAGAGAAGCAGGCAAAAACAGGGCAAAGAGAACTGGGATGAGGCCTGGTGTAACCAACAACAAATGCGGAAGCACCCAAAGGACACCTACATGCTTAACATCTCCCACGGCAACTTCTGGCAGCCGGCTGAGGAGGTGCTTGTACTTTCTGCAGCTCGGAGACTCTCGCAGGCGCACAGCTCGCTGATAAAGAGAAAGTCGGTGTCCTGTCCTCACTTGTGGATCTGCCAGGCCTTCCCTGATGCACCTAATTGCCTAGCAATTAACAGGTCACATGTCAGGATCCCCAAAGTCCTGGAGGCAGCAGCTGTAGATTTAGTTTGACAGGAAACCTCCAGACTAATTATTCTGTTTTCACAAACCGGTAACACAAGGCTATCTCCTTAGGCTATCTCCTTAAGTCTCTTCAGTGGTCTAACAATGACCAGCCATCATTCACATGGCCAGAGGAGAACAGCCTGGCAGGAGCAAAGACATTCTTGTTTGTGTGATTTTGTTTTGTTTAGTTTTAAGACAGGGTTTCTCTGTGTAGTCCTAGCTGTCCTGGAACTCGAACTCACCTAGAACCGTCTGCCTCTGCCTCCCTAGTGCTGGAATTAAAGGTGTGTGCCACCACACCCAGCAGAATGAAAACACTTGTAATGAGACACTTGTGCCCTTCCCTTCCTCTATCAGATTACTGAGACCCTGGACGCACATTTCCCTATGTGTCTCATGCTGGAAGAAAAGGCTGAGGCCCTGGGGCCGGCTAGAAAAGGGGCTTATCTCCAGGAACAAGACTGTACATCACCCTGGACACTTCCATCAGACCACCTTGCATGAGAGGCTGGAGCTGAGACGAGGCTAGTCCACCATGGACAGGGCCACACCATGCCCAGAACTGTGTCGCTCTGCAGCCTCTTGGCCTCTGTTTCCCTTTGTGTACACATTCAGCTTTATTCTAACAAAGCAATGTGTACACTTGCAACTTAGAAAACTGCAGTGAGCTGTGGGGCTGGAGAGGTGGCCGAAGAAGGCCATGGACTGCATTTCCAGAGGTCCCAGTTTCAATTGCCAGCATCTACATACTGGCACACAACTATCCGTAATTCTAGTTCCAGGAAGTCTGATGCCCCCTTCTGGCCTTCTTAGGCCTTGCATGCATGTAGTACACAAATGCCGACAAAACACCCATATGCATAATAACTTTAAGAATCACAATAAGGAAAGTTAACTTGAAATAAAATTACACAGGTTCTGCTGACCTCTCGCACTGAGTGGCAGGGCTCCAGGCACCCTTAGGAGAGAATGTTACTTTACAAGTGGCACCTTAGCAGGTTGGGGAGTAGTTACGAACACTCGCTGTTCCCGTAGAGGACCTGGCAAGACTGAGTTCCCATCACCAGCATGACGGTTACAGCCATCCGTAACTCTGGTTCCAGGAGATCCAGTGCTCTCTTCTGACCTCCATGGGCACCAGGCACTCACGGTGCACACGCATACATGCAGGCACTCGCTCACACATGTAAACTCTGTAACAGAACCTTTGGTGTCATCTTAAAGTGTACTGTCTATTAAACACCACAATTATACAAGCTGTAAGAGAAACTGCGCTGTCAAAACACTCTCCTAACACACCCAACACCCCAACCGCCCTCTGCTGACCTCCTGTACACTCTCCTAACACACCAACACCCAACCCGCCCTCTGCTGACCTCCTGTACCTTAAATGTTCCCTGTTCATTAAGTATGGGGAGACAGACAGATACATGCTGGTAAATACTAAGGTTCACATTCACACAGAGACACAATGCAGTACAGAAGAGGAGGGGAAAGCTGAAAAGTGTCCGTAGTGCTACAAAGGGGCCCGGCCCGCTAGCCCCAGGCAAGGCAAGGGGGCAGGCTCGTCCTACAGGCACGGCCGTGCTCTGGATTCCACACAGTTTGTGTTGAGACAAGAAAGATACAGATGAATTTAGAATAGAAAAGTGGAGATTCTGTTTCCACTGTATTTTGCATAAGTTATGTTTTCCTACATACGTTGAGAGCCATGGTATTAAGAGACCTCAAAACAGGGCAACTGAGCAGAATAGGGGACAACTTTTACTCCTCCTGACTGGAGAAAATTAAAGAGAAGGAACTTTAAGGGTTAGACCGCCATCAGTGTTCAGCATTTTCTTGTTCATCTTCTCTCCTCCCCTTCACCATCATCCGGATCCCCTCAACACAATCTCCTACATCATCATCTTCTCCTCCATCTCCAAATCAGGAGCCAGTGGCACTGCAAGAGATTTGGCCAAATATCACCTCTGACGACCTTTCCCTACCCGCAGGGAATGGTCAGGAAACCAGGCCAACCCTGCATTTGACTTGGGTGTTTTGTGAGATCCTTCATGAGTTTCCACCTGATTTCCCAGATGTCTGAAGTCAGATGGACACTCCCACTTAGCTGAAATGCTCTGGAGAGATTTTGTTTCCAGAGTAAGGATTCTCCTCCAGATAAAGCCCTGCATCTTCAGACCCTTCTTGCCTGCAGATACAGTAACACCTCACCATTCTCTTCCCCAGGCAGTGTGGATCCTTGCGGATGGTTGGCCCAGGGTGTTCCCTAAAGGTCTGGGATTTGGACCATCAGGTCTGACCTCTTCTTTAAAAGTGGTTGGTGAAGTTCGTTCTATTTCTTGTTCTGCTCTCAAATGTTCCCTCACTGCCTTGCTCATTAATGCTTTCATTTGGTTCAATATGGTCAAATGTTTCTTGTTGCCCATTTTCTGAGGTCTCGATGGCCCTCTCCATGATTGGAACTGAGCTCTTTTTATTGACTGACCACCAGCACCAAGATGGTGCTGCTGGGCTGTGGGATGGGCATGAGCAGAAAGCCGTGAAGGGCACTCACTGGATAGACTTGGCTGCATGGCCTTGGCTCTCTGCTTTGGAGGCCGGACTTACAGCCAACTCCAGCCCTGAGTGCCCTTCTCGGCAGAGCCTTGGCTCTCTGTCCTCTGTTGAACCCAAACCTCAAGCCAGGACCCTGAAGAAGGATGAGGGTGGGGTGGGGTCACAGAACCTCTGTATTCGTTCCTTTTCCAATGTGGCTACTCTAAGTCCAAAGGGTAGAGAAAGCTTCTCACCATTCCTCATCTCTACACTCGGCCTGCAAGGGCAAAGCCTATCTTGTCAGTGCTGTCAGTGCTCAGGTTCTGATTCTAACCACCCCATTAATGAGAGGATCTCACAGACGCTCAAGTCACGGGCTGAAGAGGACTTACTGGCTCCAAAGGCCATCAGCTGGGAAGCTGGGAAAGTCAGATACACCTGACCTCACTGACAGAGGGGTTGTGGGTTTTCAAGGCAAGTTACATGGTGATTCTAGATGCAGGCAGAAGCAGAGCTGGGCAGGATTCTTTACTCACAGAGAGGAACCTAATATTCCCATTTTCTAAGGTTCTTCCAAGTTCAGCAGAAATACAAAGGCTACAGCAAGACACCATTCCTTATCTTACTCTACTCAGATGAAGATATTCAGAAAGTGAAAACTGACTCGTGCTGGCAAGGAGGTGGAAATCCAGAGCCCTTGTGTCTTATTGGTGGGAATATAACAATGGAGAAACACTGCAAACAACACTTTGGCAGCTTTCCTTTCTTTAAGATTTGTATATATGTATTCATATGTGTGTGTGTATATATATGAGTGCTCTGTCTACGTGTATGTCTGTACATCAGAAGAGAGACTCATACCCATTACAGGTGGTTGCAAGCAACCATGTGAACTCAGGACCTCAGGAAAAGCAGCCAGTGCTTTTAACTGATGAGCCAGCTCTCCAGCCCTCAGTTTGGCAGCTTTTAAAGAGCCAAACATAGAGTTGCCACAAGCAGCAGCAGTTTCTTCCCTAGATACATCCCTAAAGAATTAAAAATAGACACTCAAGAAGTACTGCATACCATATCCAAGGCAGCAGTATCCCCAACAGCCAAAGGGTGGAGGGAGCCTGAGCATCCATTCAGAGGACTGGACGAAGAAGCTTTGGTCTGCACACCACATCCATCGTTCATCCTCGACAGCAAATGAAGTCACAACATGCTGGGGTAGGGATGGAACTTTGATGCAAACACCAAGGCAAACAAGCCAGGAAACTGGGCTATGAGGGCAGCCAGCAGGATTGTTGAGAAAAGGTTAAAAAGAGCCAGACATTGTCAGCTTCCATCAGCAGGTGGCTGCGGAGACAGCTCTGTGGGTAGAGCACTTGGTGCACAAGAGTGAGGAATCCTTGGAACCCATGGCAACCAGGGCACAGTAGCAACCACTCCTTTGCAATCCTCGTATTCCTACAGCAAGCTGGGAGGGGACACAGGAGAAGCTCCTGAGCTCAAGCGCCAACTAGCCGAGTACATGCTGCAGTGAACCAGAGACCCTGTCTCAAACAAGGTGAAAGCTGAGGACACTACCTGGGGTTGTCTCCCTGACCTCCACATGCACACCGTGGCACCGCATAAGCACACTCTTATGCAGGGCACACACAGAGACAGATACACACAGACATTCACAGAGATACACAAGCACATACACACACAAACACACAGATACACGCAGATATGCATACACAGATACACACATACAGATACACACAGATATTCATACACAGATACACACACACACACACACATACACACAGATAAACACACACAAATGCCCACACACAGATACACAGACAAATATACAGATACACACAGATATTCACACAGATACACACACAGAGATACACAGATATATACACACAGATACATGTACATACAAATAAACACACAGATACCTACATACATAAAAAAACACACATACAGATACACCCATATACAGAAAAACACAGATACACACACACACACACACACACACACACTCACACACTCACACACTGTTAAAGAGACAGAAAGGCTACTATTCTACTCCAGAAACAGTAAGGCGAGCCGGAAGCCTGTGGATCACAAAGGGGAGGGTAGAAATGGGCAAAGACCTCAGTCTTTTCGTTTGCACTAATAACTAACCGGGTACAACAATGTAAGTAACGTATACCACAGAATCATATCTAAAGTGGCTTAAAGAGCAAACTTTGCACACATTTTATCCTAACAGAAAAATGAAAGACTGGCAGGATGTCTCAGTAGGTAAACCCACTGCAGCCAAGCCTGAAAACTTGAATTTAATCCTGGGACCTAAATGGTGAAAGGAGAGAAATGACTCCCCACAAGTTCATCTCTGACCTGCACACGTGTACACACACATGCATACACATACTAAATATACTTTAAAAATTTAAAGAAAAACTTAAAAACAAAAACAAACCCAAGGAAGCTCAAGCCTTGAGGAATTAATGTTGGGTCTAAAGGAGCCAAGAAGGGCGAGTAGGACCCTGCAGCGCACTCTGATCCTGGGGAAGGGGCCTGGCGTGGGGAAGGGTGGCCAGGTGGCCCCAGTCCAGGGGTGTGTCCCTGCAGCATGTGTCCTACAGACAGACATAAGACACTGAAGGCAGAGCATGTGGGGACAGGATAACAAGAGCTGTGTGGAAGGCACTGAGTGTATTGGGAAGAGGGTAAAAGGAACTAGAACTTTCTTAGCATCGATGAAAAATGAGCCCAGCAGCCTATCTGGCCCTATGACTGCAACAAACACCCACAGAACTGTGAACAAGGGGGAATGAGTAACATCTCTGGCCACAAGTACAGTGAAAGACGAGAGGTGGCACAGACACATGTGCTGTTCTTTCCAGGTTGGGTTCTGGGCCAGCAAGCACCCCACCTTGCTATTCAAGCCTCAGCATGCAGCAGGAAGGAAGACGTACCGTGCCCACCCCCAGGACACCTGAGGTAACAAGGCACTAGTTTAGTAGAAAGCAGTAAAAAATACTGCATCATACTTCCACATTTCATGGGCAATTTTCCCCCGATTCACTAAATGTACTACTGGAAAAACAAATCCTCCCTGAGAGACAGTTCCTTCCATTCAGTTCAAACACGGGGCTGGAATGGGGACAGTCCGGGAGGGAACCCACAGGCAACCACACAAAGAGTCACTGTTACCAGCCTGGCTCAGAGGCAGTGGCCTCAAAGGTCCCACCCTGCCCAGCCACAGAAGTGACAAAATCTGTCTATTTCAAGTCCCCAAGATCCCTGGGGCCTGCCAGAGAAGGTGGCCTGCTCAGAGGTGGGGCAAAATGCCCTGCAGAAGCACAGAGGATACTCTCCAGGCCCCTGCAGTGAGAAAAGGGAGAGACTGACTCCCATCAGCCTTTGTAACTAGAAGCACTGAGCAACAAGTATATAAAGCCACCGTCTCCAGCACAGCATAGGGTTGGGGGAGGGGGGCTGAGACACAGAGACATACAGAGAGGCAGAAACAGAGAGTATGAATATGAGCCAGGCAGTGGTGGTGCATGCCTTTAATCCCAGCACTTGGGAGGCAGAGGCAGGTGGATTTCTGCGTTCAAGGCCAGCCTAGTCTACAGAGTAAGTTCCAGGACAGCCAGGGCTACACAGAGAAACCCTGTCTCGAAAAAAAACAAAACAAAACAAAACAACAACAAAAAAAGAATATGAACCTGCAGACAGCTGAGACATACCAGATCCTCTCTCTCCTTGATTCTACTTCCTGGAGCCCACTATCAACCCCTTTCCTCTTTCACTCAGAGCAGACAGACATCTCCTGCCTTTATTTAATGCTGGTGTTAGAATCACCACTGCTATCTTGGGGTGGGGGATGGGCTTGGAAGAAATCAAAGAATGTTAACCAAAGGAAAAACATCTAATTATATTTAGAATTTCTTTTCATTTATTAAGTTTTTATTTGACTATCACACTTGTTATATTAATGGTTTTTAAGGTTTTATTAAAACTAAATATTTAAAGGCTTTGTTTTATCTGGAGTAGCTTTCCCATGTATAATATAGAAATACATCACTATTAATAAAAATCATACTTTTTACTATTTTCTCAGAACCATAAATTACTTTTTTGGTGATAGCACTAACACAGAAATTAATGGGGAAGGAGAAGGAAAGGGGAAAGCAGTGCAAATACATTTTAATTAAAGTAAAATAAATGGCTGGGTATGGTGCACGCCTTTAACATCAGCAACGGAGAAGCAGAGGCAGGTGGATCTCTGTGTGCTTGAAGCCAGCCTGGTCTACATAGTGAGTTCCAGGCCAGCCAGAGCTACACAGTGAAACTCTGTCCCCACTGGCAGACAGACAGACAGATAGACAGAGCTACACAGTGAAACTGTGCCCCACCAACAAACAAATAAGCTAATTTAAAAAAAACAAGGTGCTTTCCTAGGTTCTGGTAGCTCAGCGGCAGAGTGTCTGTTTAAATATACTGAGGCCTTCAGTGCCCAGTGCTGAGTGCTTGGAGCTTGCCCTTAAAAACCGAATGAAAGCAGCCTAGATATGCTGCTGAGTACCTCCTCCAGACGCTTCAGGTGCTGGTGCAGGTTAAGAGCCAGGCGATCCCACCAACGGCCTCTGCTGTCAGGACAATAGATTTTCTGAGACAAGAGGTTTTCAAGTTCCTGGACAGCTTCCTATGGCAACAATAAAAAGAGAGGTTGTTAGATGCTGGAGACAGAGGCTCTAATTACAGTCAGACGTCAACAGTGCTGCTGAGGTCCATCTGCAATGAAGGCCAAGGACCAGCTCTGACAGGCAGCAGTTTGAGATGTTCTCTTGCATGACCATAGCTGCCTAAGTATCTGTACCTGACTCCATGTCCCTGCCCTCAGAGTCTGTGAGCAGGTGCTGGTGTTCTCTAAGTCACTTCTGGCAGTCCAGGGCCATCCAGGGCCCTGGCTATGTACAGGCAGCTAACACTGGCTGGTGCTGGCGCACCCTGACACTCTGGGAAGCTAGCAGGCTCTAGACTCTCTGAAATTTGAGGCATGCTGTCAGGAAAGACAGATGGAAAGGGACATGGGAAGGGAGAGGAGTCCTTCAGTCTGGGGTCTGGCTGTGAGTCAGAAACATCAACACAACTGATAAAGCAAAACTTTCCCAGAGACTGCTCCTGTCTTCCCAGAGTACGTAAAGACAACGGAACCATGCTCATGTGGCCCTCCTTCACCCTGCCCCAGAGTGTACCCAACAAAGTCACCTAACAACTTCAAAGGGAATCTTTTTTTAAGGTGATTGAACCACCTTGGATTAACTTAATTTCCAACTTTGCTTTACCTTTAAATCTTGTCAACTATAATACATTCTTTGTGAAATGGAACTTTAAGAGCTTCAGAATGACAGGTGTGACATCTTGTCCATGGGTCTTCCTTGGATTCAAGAGAGCCAAGTCAAAGACCCGGCTTGTCATTTCCTCTTTGTAAAACAGCATTGACTAATAGAGAAATACCAGACATAGTAAAAGGGAACTCCGGCAATGTCTTAATCTAAGATCGTTATTTGTGACTATAAATTATTCCTAGACAATACACATCATGACAAGGGGGTGAGAGCTGTTTACCCACAAGATCTAGGGTAACTGCTGAGTCTTACACCAAGCTCCTAGACCCAGATAAGTTGAATGGACTCCTACCAGGCTCTGCTCACGACCAGCAAGCCTTCCCAGTATGCAGACTCATCAAGTCACAAGTGACCAAAACAAGGGCACCATGGCTAGTTCCTCTGTACCAAAGCAGGGCAGCAGGGTGCCCATATTAAATACATTTTCATCAGCGTGAAAAGACCGAGAACCGGAGAGGTTCTCACTCCCGTGTGTATCACAGTCCTCTCAGTGACGGGTGGAGGACAGTGCTCTGACCTCATACATGTGAAGCCTCTCTAGTACTTCAACAGCCCGAGAACAAATCCTCGTGTAAATCCACCCGACAGTAAAGCAGCGCAGAAAGAGTGGCAAGGACTCGTGGTATCTGAAAGGACAACGCATTGTAACAAGTGACAAAATGTGTTATTTCTATCTTTAAGATGATACATTTCAATTCTTTGAGTTGTGTGTTCGGTTTTTTGCACTTTGAAATTAGATCCTCACAGCCAAGCCTGTGCCCCAGGACACTCAGCGAGGTGAGAAGAGAATACATAAGAAGATTTAAAATGGAGGTCAGCATTTAAACCTCATCCATAAACCCAGACAAGTCTTCAAATTTCCTAAGACCTACAGCAAATGGTGAGTTTTACCTTCTTCAAACATTATTTAAAAATACATTCTACTATTGACCCTTCTGTATGTGTTGCCATGACTACTTAAAATTAAGTTCATTTTGTAACTTACATATAAACACACAGAAATTGCATGATATTCTAAAACATGCCAACATTGTAACCAATGTGAACATCAGACATTATTTACTTCTGGTTTTGGGCAGTGTCTCAGTTCGGGTTACAATGGCTGTGATGAAACACCATGACCAAAAGCAATTTGGGGAGGAAAGCTTTTGTTTGGTTTACGTTTCCACATCATTGTTCATCACTGAGAGAAGTCAAGACAGGAACTCAAGCAGGGCAGGAACTCAGAGGCCGGAGCTGATGCAGGGGCCAGGAGGGTGTTGCTTACTGGCTGGCTCAGCCTGCTTTTTTAAAGATCCCAGGACCACCAGTCCGGGGATGGCTCCACCCACAATGTGCTAGGCCCTCCCCCATCATCTGTAATTAAGAAAATGCCCTATCTGACCTCATGGAGGCGTTTTCTCAATCGAGATTCCCTCTTCTCAGACGACCATGGCTTATGTCGAGTTGGCATACAACCAGCCCGTGGAGGGAGGCTGTGTGAATGACGTGTTCAAGTGTGTGCAGATGCGTGTGTACAAGGGGGCCAGAAGCTGACACTGTATGCCTTCCTCAACCCTTCACCTTCGTTTTTGGGTTTGATTTTAATGTTTTTAATTTATTGGCTTTTTCATACATATATACAATACATCTCCCTTCCTCATAGTCCCCCCCCCCCTTTACCTTCTTCTACCCCTCCAACTTCCTCTGAGCTCAAGTTATAGGTCCCACCACCGTCACAGGAAAGCAAGACAAAAAGCAAAAACAACAACAACAACAAAAACCACAAACACTCACCTCAGGGAAGGGTGGCTTCTCAGTTGGTCCCAGTCCCTTTTTGCACTCCAAGAAAGCTCCTTAGCTTCTTCCCAGTTCCCACTGGCCATAGCAGCTGAGATGTCACTCAGCATGTGTGCGGCTGCTGCATATCTAAAGAAAATGTCATTCAGGCCTTAGGTGGAGGAGTGTGTTCGTAACAGTTACCACATCCTGGCCACTGGGCTCATCTAGGAAGGAGAACAGCATGCTTATAAAACGTGAGGGATGTGAGGGCATGGTGGTGCTCGCCTCCACCCCATCACGGAGAAGCAGGAGCAGGTGGATCTTTGGGTTCTTTCTACAAAGTCATCTCCAGGCTAGCTAAGGCTACCCAACAAGATCCTGTCTCAAAATTAAAAACAAAACAAAGCACAAAAAGTGAGGTATATTTAAGTTGTATCCTAGTGATAACATAATATAGTTCTCCCCTCTGCTCAGTGGCTGTGAACTGATTCAGTCTGCCCTACTGGGAAGACAAAAGCATCTACACTGTAAAATTATAAGCTTGCCCCATTATAGAAATTTCATAGTGATCAAATCAGTACTCCTAGGTCCTGGCATTCACTCATTCAAAAGTTGAGAGCCCGTGGGGCAGTGGTGGTGCACACCTTTAATCCCAGCACTTGGGAGGCAGAGGCAGGTGGATTTCTGAGTTCGAGCCCAGCCTGGTCTACAGAGTGAGTTCCAGGACAGCCAGGGCTACACAGAGAAACCCTATCTCGAAAAACCAAAAAAAAAAAAAAAAAAAAAAAACCAGTTGAGAGCCACCAAGCAAATGTGTAACTGAATTCAGAATTTGTAGCAAGACAGCAGTTTGACATAGTAAGCAATGTAGTAGAGGTGCCATAGAGATACTGTTCAAGCCCACAGAATGACAGGGTTTTTCCAAATTGGGAATGCTTCAGGGAGAAAGCAGTGATGAAATTTTATTAACTATTTAGTGGAAGAAATATGTTTCATTACTTCATTAGATATGAAAATCAAAGATGTGTGACTAACAGACTCTGAAACACTGAGAGCATGTTCACTGCATTTTGGAAAACAGCATGCAATATCAGTAAATACAAACACTAATATTAACAAGAAAACCCCTTGCATCCAGACGTCAAGGGTGCTCACAAACCCACAGACCCAATTATTTAGGACAGTCTACTAGATTCCAAGGTCAATAAGAAAATGGAAAAACATGGCCAGGTGTTGTAGCCCAGTGATAGATAGAGCACGTGTCTGCCACACACAGAGCCCTGGGTCCGTCCCAGCACCTCATGCCTTACTTCTGTTGGCACATAGCAAAACAAAAGATTCAGAACATCAAGGTCATCCTCCAGTACATAACGACCTCAAGGGCAGCCTAGGCTGTTAAGAGACCCTTCTCAAAAAAAAAGAAAAAAAGGAGAAAGAGGGAAGAAAGGAGGAAGAAGAGAAGGAGGGGGGGAGGAGGAGGAGGGGAAGGGGAAGGAGGAGAGGGAGGAGGAGGAAGAGGGGGAAGAGGAGGAGAACGTGTCTGGAAGTTGGGGCTGGCATGTAGTATACCCTCCCCACCTCAAACCATCACCAGGGCAGGAGCAAGCCCTTCACATTCAGCATCACAACTGATCCAACTCCCACCTGAACCAAGCCAACCACACTTTACCAGACCAACAAGCGTGGAGCTATGCAAGCAAGCCAAGCTCAGCCTCCGCCCACTGTCTGTCAAGTCCTTTTTATACTCTCTCCAGACATCACGTGTCCTCCAAGGGTCCTGCCTCAGCACGTGTATCTGTCTCAGCGACATCACTTTGCCAATCAGCCCAAGTCTGCGGAAGTTGCAAGAAGCCGAGGCATAGCACCAGAAGTTTCTTGGTGCACTTCTCTCTATGGAGTCCCAACAAATGAAGCTCAACTACACAATGTAAGGCAGACCAATACATGCCTGTTGTTATTGAAGACAATCCTTCATCACGTGTCCTTGTCTGAGCAGAACATCCTTTCACCTGGGTCTGTTTCAGTCAAACAGTCCTTCATGAGTCTGCCTCAGCCTTTCACCTGTGTCCACTTCAGGAAATGTTCCTTCACATGTTTGCCCCAGCAAATCACCACCCAACACAACTGATTCTCCAAAGAACCCCTAAGTTTCCACTTCACTTATCTGCCCCCTTACATCTAGTAATAATAAAGTAATTTCTGCTACCAAACTATTTCTGGCATATTCAACTGTCTCTACTACTACCTTCCAGTCCAAATGTCGCCATTATCCTCACCCAGACCACCACCAAGGTGAAACCAGCCTTCCTTCAGCACTCCTGCCCCCCTCCAACCTGAGCCCCATTGGCTGTCCTGGTTAAAAACATGGAGCTTCCCTGCCAGCTGCTTCCCAATACTAGGAGAACGGACGCAGGCTGACCCCATCTCACTGAGGTCAAGCATCCTCCTGTCCCTGCGGCCTGCTCCCAGAGCCAGAGCCAGAGGCCGTCTGTTTCTCTAACACAGCCAAGTCCTCCATACCTGTGCTTACCTAGTGCTGAAGGCATGCACACCCTGTCCACACACGGCTGCCTTCCCATTCTCATGTCAAGTCTCCAGGGCTGTTCCCTGACACTGCTTAGAAAGCAGAACTTCTGCAGCCTACCTCTCAATGGTCACATCACTTTTAAAGAAGACTTACTACTTTTATTTTACATGTATGAGAGCTTTACCTGCATGTGTTTGAAGTGTGCTGCATGTCTACCTGGTGTCCACAGCAGCCAGGAGAGGGTGAAAGATCAGATCCCCTGGAGCTGGAGTTACACATGTGGTAAACAGCCATGTAGACGCTAGAACACTGAACCAAGTCCTCTGCAAGAGCAGTAAGTGCTCTGAGCTGCTAAGGCAGCTCTATCAACCTATAACACGACTTTTTACATAGTTTCCTGATTATCCCCTCCACAGTGAGCAGGTAACCCATGTAGGCAGCAACCCTACCTCCTGCACTGCTGTAACTCTAGCCACTCCCTACAGCATAGGAGCCTCTGGGCACTCAACATGGCTTTATTGGATAACGGAGGACCCCCTATCTCAAGCGCAGAAGTGGGCAAAAGGCTGTCAGGGCAGGCATCATGTTACAGAATTTGTATAATATAGCACTTCCAGGAGTCAACTAAACCCAATTTCATTCATAACCAAGGGGTTACTTCCTTCATTATAGCGTAGGTTCTTTGCAGAAAAAATTTGAGTCCACTCTCTTATGAACTTGCTACCTGTGTGTGGTTTTGCCAACCATGAAACTAAAAGGTAATCCCTTTAATACAAGGTAGCCATAACATTTATGGTGAACGCTAGCAATGTATGAGGCCCTCCACAGAGTTCAGGTCTAAGCACTTCCCATGTGCTCACACACATCTGTAAGAACAAACCGTCGCTCTCTCTGGTCGCAGATGAGGTTACTGACAGAGAGGCTTCACAGTCCTGGGCACAGCAAGGCTGGAATGTGGCGTCAGGGTACACGGGCACACAAAAGAGAAAAGCATAAAGCCACAAAGAATAAAACCCACAAAAGACACCGGGAAACAGAGTACGTCCTCAGGATAGACTCATGTCATGCCAAATGAACACAAGAAAGGCAGCTTCCTGACAGCTGGGGAACACTGATTCGATTCAGTAGTTTCAATGATGTCAGTTAGAACATGAGTGTTCTAAACTTTATGCTCCCTAAAGCAAAGGTCTGGATCAGTATTGATTAAATGAGTTACAATCTTACATCAATAACCAAAGCAGTCAGGAAATTCATTTTAATTATAAAAGTTGCTCAGGAGGATCAAGAGCAGAGGGCAAGAGGGCTGTGATTGCTGAGCCAGCCTACAGTCCTAGACAAGATAAATCCTATCTCAAAATAAACAAAAGCATAAATAAATAAATAGGTATTTCCCTTGCTTTAATACCTACACCCATGTTTTCAATCAAAGCCTCTTTCTGCTAATCAGGCCAGCATTCATGATGTGCTGTGTAGACTCACGTTCTAACTCACTGCGTACCTCATTCTAATGCATGTGCACAAAAGTGCTCATGAGCCAGGGCTGAATGCTGTGACTGGGAGAACACATTCTTCTGCCTTCTTTGTCCCAGCAACAAATGCACAAGGCAGGGTTGTCAAATGTCTGTGTTACAGAAGTGTTTTCTGCCACAGCTATTCAGGAACCTCACCTAACGTAGCTTTAACTCAGAACTCACTGACTGGTGGCCTTCAGCTAAGTGCATGCATGCATGTGGGGAAGGCAAAGGATGATACAACCACAGACATAAAAGTAACTCCACAGTTCCACACTGGCAGGCAAGAAAAAATAATAAGTCTTCTTAAATTTTAAAATGTGCACAGGTATTGCAGTGACTTAGTGGGCCCCACCTGATGAGATCCTCTCTGTCCCTGAAGAGCTGGGTCTTCCGGCTGATGGTGTACTGAGGAAATTCCATTCGGCCCAGATTGACCAATAGCACAGTAGACAGCTGACCTTGACCCCCACAAGCAGCTTCTTCGTCTTCCATGGAATCAGACAACGAGAACAGAAGCAAGATTCGGGAAAACACAGCCCTAGGGCCTTTACAGACACGAAGGGACCGGCCAGCCAAGTCTTTAGCTCTAAAATATGTACAACACAGAGTCATCTCTCTAGGTTTTAAGCATTTGGATATGACATTTTACAAATCATTCTCAGTTAAAACGAAGAGCAATGTCAGTCACTGTTCTAAACACGCATTTATCACTCCCTGCTTGTGACAATGGAGTGTTACCTAGCCTTACAGCTCAGAGACTTACTTAGGGACATGGAAAAATAAATAAATTTTTACCTCCAGTGGCTTCATGCTTTCTCGCCCAGGCACAGATTATGCAGAGTTTACCATGGCCACAAACACTCAAAACACCAGGGAAAATTCATAAAAGAATTTATTGCTTCTGATTATCATTGATTGATCTGAATGGGCATCTAAAGCCTAGAAACCCCTGGTCCTTAGCACCACAAACAACAGCCCCTTCCTTTGAGGCACTCACGTACCTTCTCATGACGTCAATTACTATAATACCAAGTTCTACTCAGAGAATTCTAAGACCTCAAGCTCCCCAGCAGCCTCCACAATAGGCCGTCTTAAAAACAAACAAACAAAACCAAACATGTATTTCTCTATTTGTGTGTATGCACACATACGTGTGTGGACATACACATGCTGTATGTGTGTAGAGGTCAGAGAACAACTGTCAAAGTTGGCTCTCTCCTCCTATCATGTGGGTCCAAGGAATCAAAGTCAGGTTCCTGGAGACAAGCTCTTTTACCTGATAAGGATTTAATACTTCTCTAGGTAAATACGCTCCCCCCCCCCCCCCCCCGTACTAGGGATTGAACCTGACTGGAGTCTTGCACACACTAGGCAAGTGCACCCACCCTATAACCCACCCTAAGACTTTATATGTCTTAAGTCAACTTCTCACATACATGATTTACTAAAATGGAATCATTTATAATATATGAAATATACAAGTATCTCATTTCATCCTCCACTGCTCTGGAATAATGGGCTCCATGCTAATGGAGATAATACTTTGAGATTTTATAGATTTCATGGTAATAGAACTCCACAGGTTTTGATGGCCTTCCCTAAAGTAACATCTCAAGTGCTTTCTAAAGATTAAAGAAACCACCAGTGTACTGGGTAAAACTTTTCAAAAAATGATGCATATTAAGCCTGGCTCATAACATTCCAATAATAAGCTTACTAAATTAAAAGTATGACTGCCAGCTTGCCCAAAGTCCTAAGAACGGGAGTTCCGGCTATCGGAACATCCTCTCCTATGGACATCTCAGATAATAAATTATGAATGTGGACCAAAGGCTTTTGCTTTATTGCCCATGTTGAGGCCGTAACCCCACCCCCAACCCCTGCATAGCTGTAGCCATTTTGTTCCATGCCTGCCAGCTATTTCACATTGCTGCTGTAAAATGTCTGCCAGTCACTAACACAGACAAATAACTTAAGCCAGAGCAAGGTCATCCTGTTATGTTTTGAGATGTATTAATCTTAAGAAGTTCCATGAAACTTTTCATCAGACCCATGAAATAAAGGTCAGTATGAACTGTTATGTCTAAATGGCTTGAATCAGACCAACCACTGGGCAGCACTTCCTGCACCTGAATATGAGCTCACTGAGGTCTTTGTGTTGTTTTCCTTTACAAGCTGACAGAGAGAGATGTTCTCACCACAGCCTCAGATAATTCTGAGTTATGTCTCTGATCGTTCAACTATCCCTGTCTGACTTAGATCGGTGTTTGTCTGGTTTGTGGGGCGACTCGTGGACCCCAACAGTGTACTGATTTTCTTGCTTTTAGAAATTAAGTACAGTCTTACACAAGAATTTTAGAGAAACCACCAATAAAGCACTGAGGACAGGGTAGTGAAGGCTTTCCATTGTCAATCCCAATACAACTGCTACAGTCAGCCACAGTCTGAAAAGTTACATAGTCTAGACTATCCAGTTAGTGTGCTTATCCATTTAGCAATCGTTTTCACTGATACAATAAACACAGACCTTTTTAAAATCACTCCTCCGATTCCAGCCTGAGTCTTGCCCCAAGTGCAGACTGAGCGCTGTCTGGCCAGTTTGAGAAAGGCATCTACCAGCTGCTGCTTCTGCCCACCGGGACTCACCAAGTGGAACGTTTTGGCCAGGGCTTTCAGCTCAGGAGCAGAAAGGAGTTCAAGTACATCAGAGAGCTCCTGCAACTCAGATTCTGCAACAGTTAACAACACCACAAGTAAGTTAAAAGTAGTTTCATAGAATTTACTATTATCTAGCATTATTTACTTGGAGTAGGAAGAGAATTAGCTAGAAGCAAATGAAATGAAGTTTTACTATAGAAATTGTAATAAGTTTTCCAAATCCAAGCGGAGTTCGTCAAGAGTTCACCAAACTCTTTCCATTAAAGACTATAGTCAACAGCAGGGTGGTGGGGCTCACCTTTAATCCCAGCACTCAGGAGGAAGAGGCAGGTGGATCCCTGAGCTGGAGGCCAGCCTGGTTTAGTCAGTCCAGGACAGTGAGGGCTACACATAGAAACCCTGTCTTGATAAAAACAAACAAACAAACAAACAAACCGTGCCACAGACAACAAACTATGAACAAAGTTTACTGGGATGCATCTTCCTCATCTGTAGCCACGTGAGGGGCCTCTCCAAACTAGCTCAGAGCGAAGTGGTCCTCAGCTCTCCTCCACTCAGCCCTCTGCCTATCCTATGATGCAGACTGGGAAGTCTTACGTGGGCTCAGTCCTCCGGTATCCTGCTCTGGTGCACCCCAGATACCACACTCGGGTGAGAGTACCCTGGGCTAACGCAGACCCAGCCATGTGTCACTGCAGTAAGCCAGGTAAAGATGGTAAAGAAAGACAGCTAGCCCTGGAGAGATGGCTCAGCAGTTAAGGGCACTTGCTGTTCTCCCAGAGGGCCCAGAATCGGTTCCCAGCAGCACAGTCATCTAATTCCAGCTGCCAGTGACCTGATGCCTCTGGCCTGCTTGGGCACCTGTACCGTCAAGCACACAATCACATGAAGACAAACACAGCGACACATACGTAAAAATAAACCTTTTTCCTTTTTGTTAAGGAAATACAAAATTGTTTGAGGCCAACAAAGCCTGACAGGAAGGGTGGTTGCTTTACACGGGATAGTTATGCAGATGTCTTCTGAGGATAGAATCAAATGTAATGTGGCTACATCGCCTGCACTGTCCTATGCAGATAAGAAATTAAGTCCAAGGTTCTGCAACAAGAATGCATTCACCATGACAAAGACCACAGAGGACTGCAGTGTGACTGCAGGAGGCAGAGGAGCAGCCATGAAGCATCCACGGTGAACCATCAGGGCTCTGGCTTTGTTCATTCAGGTTTAGAGGTAAGTCCCCAGCAGCAGTCAAAGGGAGTGCCCTCTGTCAAACATGTTAATCTATATGCACTGCATCTCCCAAGCAAAGATCAGTTTCCACGGAGGAATGAAAAGTCCTGTGGACCACTCAAGCCAAGCAGCTGCCACACCTCCACCTGTTCACACAGCATGCTCCGCCTGTATCCATCCAACCCCACCCTGGCAATCACCCCAACACCTTTACCTTCTGTTCCCACTATAACCTCTTCCTGCTGAAGCCACTTGCTGCAATGGCTTATTTTGTCAAAAGTATCCACGACTTGACCTCGGGTGCCCACCCCTCCTCTCCATGCCCATTTGCATCCCATACTGTAGAGGATAACCCTGGGTATCACAAGAGAAGTTGGATTCTCTAGTGTTCACACAACTCTGACTAAACTCTAATCACATTCTACGGGCAATCCACATGCAGAGGTGGCATGTGTGGGCATGGGGGGGGGGTGACAGATGTATGTTAGAGGAATACTGGTTGCATTCCAGCTGGCTTTATTTTGTCAGAGATGAGGAGTCTGAGTGAGATGAGTCAAGAGCTCGCTGGAAGGCAAGAGCTCAAGAGGAATGTCCTCTTCTATGGCACATCCCATCTCTAGGCAAGGAAACCTGCACCAGGAAAGCAATGGCAGTCCACCCTTCACGGCCCTCTCAGCTATTGCCCAAGCACCCAAGAGCCTTAAATCACATGATAACCTGCTCTCCTAAGTTAAAAGCCTCTAGGTTTTTATTTTTTTTAAAGTCGTCATTTAGCAGATACTAACCAGGAGGTACCATACCGACATTCCCATAGTCCCCTGAGAGTGAATCTTTTTGTTTTGGTTTGGCTTTATGTTTTTTGAGACAGGGTTTCTCTGTGTAGCCCTGGGTGTCCTGAAATTCACTCTATAGACCAGGCTGGCCTCAAACTCAGAGATCCACCAGCCTCTGTCTTTCGAGTACTAGGATTAAAGGCGTGTGCCAACATCCAGCGTAAAAGCCATTCCTTAAATCGAGTTTTCCCCTTCCCGTAACCTTACCTGTCTGTAGAAAGCCCGCGTCCTTCAATTCTTCAACCACAGGGGTTAAGTCCAGGGCAATCTCTTCATACTCCAGTTTACTAATTTTAATCCAGGTTAGTTTACGTTGAAAGAGCCTCACATACAACTTCTGACCACTAGCTACAACAAAGATAAGAAAAACAGCAAAAGAATTATTAACTTTCTTCTAAAAAACATACAGATTCATTCCATTTACTTTTAGATATGAGGTAAATATGTATTATTAGAAATAGACACATATGTACACTAGCCAGCCAGTGGCACATGCCTTTAAACCCAGCACTTGGAAGGCAGAGGCAGGAGGATCTCTGTGTTCAAGGCCAGCCTAGTCTACAGAGTGAGTTCCAGGACAGCAAAAAAAGGAAAAGAAAAGAAAGCTACTGCCATCATAACTGAAGTACTGCAGAGCAGACATCACTAGGCACAAAGAACTTATTTTTAATGGGCCTATTCTTGACTCAGAGTCAGCCCACAAAACTCCCACAGTGACTCCTCTTGGTCATTAGACTACTGCCCCTTGCATCGTACACAAATCAGATAAGAAAACTCCGAAAGCAAACAGGCTGAGGATACCTGACAACTGGTAGAACTTAGTTATAATCCCCTTCTCCTGGTCATCGAAGAGCTTCATGTCCTCTTCGTTTTCAAGGATGGCCTGCAGCACCACCAGGAAGCTCCTCAGGTAGTATGGGTGACTCAGAGGGGGTTGAGCTCTCTCACTGGGAACACCCCAGCTGGACGCCTGTTCCAGAGGGCTGCAAGCCCTTTGTCTCTTTAAGGTACTGCCAGCATCTCTAAGAAGCTCTCTGTTGTTACTCCAGGTAGACATGTCCTCCATTGCAGTGGTGGCAGGACTGTCTGATTCCAGCTCGCCCTTCCCTGGCACCAGCGTTTTTACCTCAGCATCAACAGTCATTTGTACCTCTTCGTGGCCGCCTGCCTCAAGCTGCTCAGCAACCCCTATATCTACCGTTCCGGTGCCTTCTTGCTTTACACGAGTATCTCCTGAAGAGGATTTCATGTTTGTGAGAGTTAAATCTGAGAACAATATGGGGGCATGCTCTGGGGATGCAGGGCTGAGGGCTGGCTCCCTGCACGAAGCTTTGTGGCTTTCATCTTCCATGATTTTACTGCTCTTTACTTTCTGTTCTGAAGCATTCTCTTCCTTTAGAGGTGCACATGAATAAATGTTTTCCTTTTGGGAACTGTTCAAAATCTCATCTTTGTCTTCCATCTCTGGACAGTTACCAACCAGGCTGGGGCCAGGTGTGGACCCAGAAGTCTGTGGGCAATGCCTTGCTAGTCCCTCGTTGTTAGCGAGTGCTTTTTTAGTTTTTATGTATCTTCTGGATAATTTCGACGACAGACTTCCCAAAGGTATAATTTTCACATTCTGATTTGGAAGCATATTTTGATTTTTGCACACCAAGGCATCTTTAAAGTAGGGGCTGGTCTGCTGTCGTATGCCCAGCTTTGAACCACATTGGACAGGGCTTAAATTGCTCTTTGGTGGTGATAACTTCTGAGGTGTCACGTCTTCTAAAGGAGTACTGGGTAAATCTGATGTAGGCACAGTTGGACTAATTAATCCAGCCTGAGCAGGCTCATCTTGAATCACATTACCATTGTTAGCACAAGACTCATCAAGGTGCCGGATTAAGTCATACCTGGGCACCATTTTATGACAAACTGAACATGCAAGTTTAGCAGGTGGTTCACTGTTAAAATACGAAATAATCGAACGAGATTGGCTTTTTGTAGTTTTGCTGGTAGATAAGCTTCTACGAGGTCTTTTTTGATCAGGTGATTTCCGTTGTGACGACATGACTTAGAAAAACTGGGCGACCCAAGAAGAAAATCAGGTAATCTCAGGTGAAGGACCGAAATGTTTTACTTTCATTCACTTGGTTTGAATTAATAAAAAGGTCTCTGCTACATCCTCATCAGTTAATACAGTGGCCACCCCGGGTGAAGGACCCTGAAGGTTTACTTTACTCTCGCCGTGAACGAATACAAAGTGAAATAACATTTGATGTCGTTATTCGTTCAACTTCTTCCAACAAAATAAAATACATGAGTTAAAAATAGTTTTATGCATTAACGGGGTCGGGCGACAACTGAAACGTGGAATGGCAACTTCTGGAATGAGAACCCTGGACTGGATACAGAACGGGGCGGTCCTGCAGCTCCACGCAGGCTCTGTGTGCCTCGCTTCGGAAGGACCAAACTGCACTTACTTTCAGGACCTTTCTAAGAACCGTTCGTCTTAAAAAGAGGACGCTGACTCGCTCAGACTCTCCTGAACTCACTGAAGCGGAATCGCCTCAGTCGCTCTCAGAGGGCCACCAGGCAGGCAGCCGCTCTGCGCAGACCCGACCAGCCGGAGCACAGGGCTACAGGCATCCCCAGCCAATCCCCGCGTCTCCACTCCAAGGCTCAGCAAGTGGAGGCCAGAGTGATCGAGCAGGCCAGAGTGATCGAGCAGGCCAGAGTGATCGAGCAGAGGCAGGACCAATAGAGAACGGTAGGGTGAAGACTGCAATGTTTCCCTCGCAGGCCTCCTCTGCTGCTTTGCTTGCTAAATGACCTATGGGTGTTTGTTTGTGTGTGTGTGTGTGTGTGTGTGTGTGTGTGTGTGTGTGTGTGTGTGTGTGTGTGTGTGTGTGTGTGTGTGTGTGTGTGTGTGTGTGTGTGTGTGTGTGTGT
>CM052703.1:125510282-125604668 GCA_028551405.1 Uromys caudimaculatus | reverse complement strand
TCTGTGTGTGTGTCTGTGTGTGTCTGTGTGTCTGTGTGTGTGTCAGTGTGTCTGTGTGTGTGTGTCTCTGTGTGTGTATCTGTGTGTGTGTGTATGTGTCTGTGTGTGTCGGTGTGTCTGTGTGTGTCTGTGTGTGTGTGTGTGTGTGTGTGTGTGTGTGTCTGTGTGTGTGTGTCTGTGTGTGTGTCTGTGTGTGTGTCTGTGTGTCTGTGTGTACAATAGCAAAATGGGTGAAAGCAGCAACAAGATTGTATTATACTACCCCAAGTGCTTTACAAGTCATAACTAGGGTAGCACAACATTAACCGTTGTGATGATAATTTCTTTTTTGTTTTGTTTTTGAGACAGGGTTTCTCTGTAAACCTATAGATTCAATCTGTAGACCAGGATCACCTCTAACTCACAGAGAACATCCTGCCTCTGCCTCCAGAGTGCTGGGATTAAAGCCATGCACCACCTCACCCAGCATTCCTAACACAACTAAAAATTAATAAAAAGAGGCATGGCTATGATATGCTAATCATAATAAATCTGTTATGATTAATTTGACTTGACAAGAAGGAAGGACCAGAGAAAGTTAGAGAAACAAAGAGAAAATAAATAGAAAAACCAAATAAATGGTCATTGATTATTATACTTTAAAAGTAAAAACTAGTCAGATTAGACTTCAAATTTAGTTCCTAACTATGTGCATACACAGGAGCTTGGTATAGCAAATTGTTAAATTTTCCATGAAAATACAAACTCTTAGGACTATGTAATAGTCAAATCACTACTAAAACTAACAACTTAAAATGTAGGGAGACCAGAGGATTACTCAAAAGTATTTATTCAGAGGAAAAGGATAAATCCTATTTTGAATAAAACTTGGGAAAGTTGCTGGGTGTGGTGGTGCACACCTTTAATGTCAGCACTCAGGAGGCAGGAGTAGGTGGGTCTGCGTTGGCGGCCAGCATGGCCTATCTATATAGGCTTCCTGTAGCTGCATAGTGTGACTCTGTCTCAAAAACAAACACCAACTTGGGAAAATTTCTAAATGTCTTATTAGTGGTGCCATAGTCAGAATATGTCCGCCAGACTCATGTGTTAAAACATAGGCCAGCAGAGAAATGGCTCAGCAGGTAAAGCCTGGTAACCTGGATTTGAGCTCCAGGAACCATTAGGAGAGAACCCACTCCTAAAAGTTGTCCTCTTACCTCCAGACCTGCGCTGATGCCTGAGGACAGAGCCCTTCAGAGAATGGATACAATTAGCACAGTGTACAAAGGGATGGGAACAGGGACTAGAGATGCTCCCAGGCTAAGAGTACTTGCTGCTTTGGCAGAAGACCTGGGTTCAACCCAAGCGGCTAGATCAGTTGGCTTACAACTATCTGCAACGCCAGGTCAAGGGGGCCAGTGCACATGCATACATGTAGGCACTCATACACACACAAGCAAGGCTGGGGCAGACACCTGCTCTTCTCCCGAACCAAGCAAGGATAAAGCAACAAAATGCCATTTTGTTCCCAATATCCCGCTCACCACACCTCTGAACTGTTAATTACAAATTATCCAAATTTAGTTCATTGCAGCAACACGAGTAGACTCAGCAAACCAGTGTTTTTAAATCTATTCCCTCATGACCTTGGTCTATCCGCTTACAGCCATGTTTAGCATTAATAAAGAACTCTAAACAGGATTTTCACCCTTGGGTTTGGCCTCTGCAGAAAAAAAAACGAACCTTTCCAGTAGTTCTTTGTTTTAGTCTAGTTTTCTACCCATCGGAAATAAGACTGGTTATTTTCCCATCAAGTCAAGACATTATCAATCAAAGACATTTTCATAATGGGTTTAGTTCAACTAAACCTATTTAGTTTTGAGTGGAGAGGTCTGAGGAATGAACTTGTGATCACAGGGGACCTGAAGACTGTCAGTCTTCATTCCAAGCTGTATTGAGCCTGTTGCCTCTGGATTCCCTTCTAGACCGTATCTGTCCACTCCGTATCTTACTATGAACTGCAGTGTCTCCCTTTGTTCAGGCATTAAGACTCTCCAAAGGGAAAATGTTGGCATATTTGTTTTATTATGTCATTAGGTTCTTCTATCTCTACCTCTCATCTCTTATTCCACCCTCGTCCCTGCAACCTCCCTAACACTAGGTAGGAGAGAAAGAATGTTAGAGGGGAAAAGGGGCACAGACCTCTATAGGATATTTTCTGCTGCTTAGGGTCGTTGGATTCCTTGGGGCAAGCCCACCCTTCATCCTCAGAATACCCAGCAGTCCAGCAAACCAGCAATAGCAAATGCAACAGCAGCAGTGGCAGCAGCAAGGGGAGCAGCAGCCGCTACAGGCCCTCTCAGGGCTCTGGCATTTAGACATTCTCCAGAGTCCCCCAAAGCAAATTATCTACAATTGGCAAAATCCCCCCCCACCCCCAACACAAGACAATAATATTTCACAGCTGTGGACAAACTGAAGTAGCCCCATATCCCACACCTGGGATTAAAACAAAAACATATTCATATAACTGGGTTTGTAAAGAAACCAAAACTTCCACCAGAGGGAAAGGTGTAAGCCACATACATAAAAGTGCTGTTTCGTGAAACAAGACACGATAGTGGGAGAAGAAAATCAAGAACTCAAAGGGCTAGGCACATTGTGATTGTGAGCAAAGCAGTTGGCTCTGGTGCTTCTCATAGCAGGAAACACAGAGAGAAAGTGGAGTCAGCTAAGGGAGTACTAAAGCAGGAAGGGTGTGGAAGCTCAGACCTGCTTCACACCCACAGAAGCCCAGACGGGCTTTCTATCATTTGGTTTTTGTTCTTTTAGGGTTTAGTGTGATCCAAGCTGGTATCTAGCACTATGGAGCTAAGGAAAATCCTTAATTTCTGATCCTCCAGTCTCCATCTTCTGAGTGGCTGGATTATGGGTATGTGCCACCCCTGGTCCCAGAGAAGCATTCCAATTAAGTTTGCCACAGCACTGTGAAGTCTCAAATAGTTCCCATCAAGCAAATATGGGTTAATTATTTTTGTCAACTTAACACAAGGCAGGATCATCTGGGGAAAAAAAGAACCTCAATTATGACAATGCCTCTAAAGACTCCCATAGGAGTCTATGCGACATTTTCTGGGCTAATGATTGACAAAGGGAGGACCTGGCCCACTCTGGGGTGGTATGACCTCAGGAAGTAGCGCTGTGTTGTAGACATAAGATGGGAAAGCCAGATCGAGCCTGTAAACGTCTTTGATTCAGTTCCCGCCTCCAAGTTCCTGTCTTGAATTCCCTCAGTGACAGACTGTCAGCTGTAAGATGAAATAAGCCCTTTCCTGCACAAGTGGCTCTGGTGATGGTCTTTATTAAAACAACAGGAAGAAAACTAAGAGAGGTCTTGGGAATTTTATTATAAAACAGAATGACAGAAACTTACAGATTATACATTAAATGTAAATATATTACAGCTTTAATTTATGAACAGAAATGTCCTGTTTTTTCTTCTTTATCTTTCCAGGTTGTTTTGCATCATTAATTTGCATTTTTACTTGATCTTGCAATTTAGAAAAGAATGCCTGAGATGACTTTAAGGGCTTATCTTTTCGTTCATCCTGCAGTGAAAACAAAACAGAGATGTTACAAAATGTGGTCAGATGAGAAAACCATGTCTGGCAGGACATTATGATTACAACAATGAACAAATGCATAAACATGAAAAGCCACTACAAGAACTCAACCAGCTACCTTAACAAATAGTTTCCATTATTACAACACCCTTGTATCTTAAGGGGGAAGAGAGAGAAGAAAACTTGCTGCCGGACCAGTTTTTGTAAAGATTATATATAGAAAGGCTACAGGGTGCTGAGGCCACCCTTGAGCAGTATGTCTCTAGAACACAGAGGCAGCTCTGACACCCTAGTTAAGAACCAGCCCAATGCCTGCCCCCCCCCCCCCCCCCCAGGCCTCGCCTTACTTACCTTTAACAAGGACACTTTGCCTGTCTTGGTCAACTGTTTGAGCTTCTCTGAAGCTGCTGCTCTGCTGGACTTAGCCTGATCTGGGTTGCTCTTTTCAAGCAATTTTCTCCGCTTCTCCTTCTCCTTTATTTTCAAGCGCTTCTGATATTTCTTTTTCCTCCGTTCTCGTTTCTTATCTGTAGCTGTTTTCTCAGCATCTGTTTTTAGATCTCCAGCTTTATTTTTCTCCTATTAAACAAACACACAAATAAATACCCAAAACCGCCACCATACTAATTGTCTGTGATGGCTATTCTTGATTGACAACTATATCTGGAATGAAGTTCAACGTCTCCTAAGGGATGAAAAGCACACAAGGCCAATGGCTGAGTGTCCGTGGCAGTGTGTGGGGATGCAGAGCGAGCCTTGTTTGGTTCCAAGGAGCTCTGGTAACTCTTAAAGCCTACACTATGTTCTTTGTCAGAACTGACTCTGAGTAAGAGTTCAGCCCCAAATGAACTCACAAAGGAAACAGAGCTAAGCTCTCAAGCCCCAGTATGGCCAACATGGGTCACGGGACATGTCTAATTAAGCCTTAACTCTAAGCTGTGAATGACAGGCCCTGGTTTTGGATCAGTACGTCCCAGATATCAAGGAAGAGAGGAAGCAGGAAATCCTGTCTCCAGCGAAGACTGACTTGCTCATTTCTCCTGAGCTGTCAACTCATTGTACTGGGTCATCATTGGCACAAGATAGCAGAGGTTCTGACACAAGTGGTAGCTATACATGTAACAACATAGATGAGACAAAAAGAGAGACCCTGATGCTATTCCAACCAAGCAGATATGAGCCTTCCAGAAGCCACTGTTTCTGTAAGGGAAGAATGTCCATGTTCAGGAGTCAGAGGATGCCAGCATCTGGTGTATCCAATGTGTTCCAGTGTCCAAATGGTCCACTGGATTCTAGACTTCAACACTACACTAGCCTTACACAGTTTACATTTCAGTTTGCAATTATTATGGACAAAACCAACACGGAGTGAGCTAACAGTAAAGTATTACTAGATTTCCGCAAGACTGAAACAGGCACTTTAAAACATCTATAATAGTCTTCCTATCTGAAACTCTGATGCTTAAATATGCAGATTGGTTTTTAGGTATTGTATAATCATTTGGCTTACAATTTGGCATCCATAGTCACAGGGATCAGTCCCAGGCCCCTGTAGATACTCCAAGTTATTACATGCTCAAGTTTTACATATAAAATGAATCATTTATATCACCTACATTCATGCTTCCATACACTTCAAATTGAGTATAGATTACATGAAGTACTAGGACAATGAAAAGACTACATACAAATAACTGTTGTAAAGTCTGCTCATAATCAATTCAGACTCAACTTTCTTTGCTGAATATTTTCAAAGTGCAGTTGGCTGAACCCATCGATGTACAACTCAGTTAGAGGAGTATGGGGGGGAATATGCATAGAAACTACTGAGATCCCTCAAGGGAAGTCACATTAAATAAATGCAGATCTGGCTGCACTGAACTTACTTGCAGGGAGCCACTAAGCATTCCCACACTGACTTCTTACCTTGATTTCCTCTGGGGCCAGGAGGGCTGCATCACTGACACTCACTGGGGCCACTTCCTCCATGGTTATGGCCGGCAGATTTGATACAACTTTAATTTCAGGAACAGGCTAGAAAAAGAGATAAGGTGTGTAGTGGAGAGAAGGAAATGAAGCAAGCATCGTCCACAGACTTTTTTTTATAGAGCTGACTTCCTTGTTGGCTCGGTGGCTTTGGAGGGATGGGGTGCCCTGACAGTGGGTGTCTCTGACTCTTTCACTTGCTCTTAGGACCCTTTCCTCCTACTGAGTTGCCTCACCCAGCTTTGATGTGAGGATCTCTAATTGCTTTTACTGCATCTTGTGCCTTGTTGGGTTGAGATGCCTGGGAGGCCTTGGGGAGATGGAAGAGAGGGGTGGATCTGGGGGAGAGGGGGGGTGGGTGGTAAACTGAGAGGGAGGAAAATTAAAAAAAAAAAAAAAAAAGCTCTCCACCAGCCAAGCAAGATGCCCAAAGGGAAGAAGGCCAAGGGGAAGAAGGTGGCCCTGGCCCCCATTGTCGTCAAGAAACAGGAGGCCAAAAAGGTGGTCAATCCTTTGTTTGAGAAAAGGCCCAAGAACTTCGGCATTGGGCAGGACATCCAGCCCAAAAGAGATCTCACGCGTTTCGTCAAATGGCCCTGCTACATCAGGCTGCAGCGGCAAAGAGCTGTTCTCTATAAGTGGCTCAAAGTACCTCCTGCCATTAACCAGTTCACCCAGGCCCTGGACAGGCAAACAGCTACTCAGCTGCTTAAGCTTGCCCACAAGTCCAGGCCAGAATCAAAGCAAGAGAAGAAGCAAAGGCTACTGGCCTGAGCTGAGAAGAAAGCTGCCAAGGGGACGTCCCAACTAAGAGACCACCTGTCCTCCGAGCAGGAGTCAATACTGTCACCACCTTGGTGGAGAACAAGAAGGCGCAGCTGGTGGTGATGGCCCATGATGTAGACCCCATTGAGCTGGCAGCTTTCCTGCCTGCCCTGTGTCGAACGATGGGGGTGTCCTACTGCACCATCAAGGGAAAGGCTAGGCTGGGGCGCCTGGTCCACAGGAAGACGTGCACCACTGCTGACTTCACACAGGTTAACTCGGAAGACAAGGGTGCTCAGGCTAAGCTGGTGGAAGCTATCAGGACCAATTATAATGACAGATATGACAAGACCCGCCATCACTGGAGAGGAAACGTCCTGGATCCTAAGTCTGTGGCTCGCACTGCCAAGCTAGAAAAGGCAAAGGCTAAAGAACTGGCCACTAAACTGGGTTAAATGTACACTAAGTTTTCTGTACATAAATATAATTACAAAATTAAAAAAAAAATCACACACTGAAAACAAAACAAAAAACCAGAAAACAAAACAAAACAAAACATTACCATGCTGACTGGAATGCTATGCCAATGGGCAACATCAAAGCCATTCCAGTAGCGTTTACACCTACAGATCCACATATCTCTGCCTCAGTCAAATCCTACTCCATGTCACCTGTGCAGACAGTCTCAAGCAATCCCATCTACTTAATAAACCTTGAGTTGTTATCATGTTGCTTTTTGTTGTGGAAAAAAAAACCCTAAGCTCTCTGAAGAAATATATGAAAAAAATGCATATGAGAAAAATACAAACTATTCAAGCTACTAGAACCCGTCTTTATGTATTATCATGAAGTGGTACAAAACTATGTATGAAACTAAAATAAGGTGTATAGGGGAATGTTCATATGCTCAATCTTGGGAGAGGCTGTATGGGTATTATATAGCTACTGTCGTTTCAAGATACCAGTGTCCAAGCCAGGCACAGAGGACAATGTTCTGGGGAAACGTCCTAAGAGCAAAGCCACATGAGAGACAGCCCAGAGTCTAAGCAAGAAGAAACTGTGGAATGTGAAAAACAATCTCCTCCAAGCATGCCAATGTCCAGATATTATGAGAAATACTGTGCTCCCCTACAGTCAAAAACAAACAGGGAGGAAATCTCAAAATACAACGCAACACAGCAGCTGAATGAACAGTTCATGTCTACAGAGACTGTGTGTAAAATACGGACGCACATATGAAAATCGAAATATTAAAAGACCTATAACAGCCACGCACACTCCTAAAGAGTAAAGTGAGAAACACAGACAATCCTTTAGATCAAGACAAAACAGAGGCTGCAGAAATGGTCAGGGGGGCAGATGCTTGCTATAAAAGTGAGATGACCTGAATTCAAGTCACCAGTTTCCATGTTAAAAATGGGCATATATATGGCGCACAAACCTGTTAAGTCCAGCACTGGTGAAGAGGAGACAGGCAGAACCTGGGAGCTCACTGACAAATTAGTCTATCTGAAACAGTGACCTTCTAATGCAATGGAGAAATCTTGTCTCAAGCAATAGGGTGGAAGCAACAGGGGAAGACAGCCGATGCTCCCCTCTGGCCTCTGCATGCTTGCATCTAGACTAGTCTTTAGTTCATGACAGTCAAAAGCACAGCAAAGGGCGACCTCTGAGCAAGCACCAACAGGATGGTTCAAGCCCGTTTCAGGGAACTAGAGACTGTAGGCTGTAAAGTCGATGGAGTTTCAGTAGATTCCCGGCTAGTCCAGGAGAGGACTGGCAAGGACACTAAGAGGGCTGGGACTGGCTGGAGCACATTCAGCATTGCAGAGCACAAGAGCCCAGTGTTAGTTCTGCCCCTCCCACTCCCAGCTTCAGTGTGCTTATCTGCAAAATGCAAACAGTTAAAACCCCGAGTGTTTTGGGCGGTGAAAAGGATGTAAGCAAAGGACCTAATATGACTTGCAGCAGCCACCAATCAATGTGAGGGACAGACACCATCACACAATTAAGCACTGAGAGTCAGGAGAGGAGGAATCACTGAGGCTCAGGGCTGAAGGTGACCAAGAGCCTGCTAGAGACCAGGGTGCAGCACGATGGAAGGCAGAATTAGCCCAGGAACAAAGTGACCCTCCCTTACAGAAGCCCTGTTGTAACTTGCAGGTGTGTGTCCTGACACCAACTGAAAAGCGAATCTCCCCAGAGCTCAGAGCTGTCCAGTTCACATATGCTGCTTTTTCTACCGCGCTGTAAATTCACATACCGGTTTGGGGATGAAGTGGAAGTTTGACAGGGCATCCAATTTTAGGAAGAGAGAATCCATCATCTTCTGAATTTCTACATGCTCTGGATTGTCTTCTTCTTCAGTTTTTTGCTAATGAACAAGGTCAACATTAGATGAAATAGCTTAACAGTGTTAGCACAGAAAAAACACTACAGGCAATGAAGGTGTCCCCAGTTTCTCAGAACCACAGCTTTACTACTCAGCAACATTCCAGCCCATCCTGGCGGCGCACACCTTTAATCTCAGCACTTGAGAGGCAGAGGCAGGCAGATCTCTGTGAGTCTGGGGTCACACAGGGCCACACAGTGAGATCTTGTCTCAAACAAAAATAAAAAACAAAAACAATGTTTTTTTGGGATGATGGTGTACCAGTAATTCCCAACACTCAGGAGATGGATATAGGAGTACTACAAGTTCAAGACCAGCTTAGGTTACATAGTGTTACCTTGTTTGTAAAAGGTAGGAGAGGACAAGAATGTCCCAAAAGTAAAATTGCAGGTACCAGCACCATGACGGTGCAGTGCCTGCCAAAGACCACAAGGGGTGCACATTTTAGTACCCATTACCTTTGAAATTTAGAACAAACAGTTTATTTAATTCCTTTGGCATTTTCCAACAAGAGTTAAGCTAACCAGTATAGGATCACTAAGTTTAAGGGATATTACCAAATGTTGGTGAGGATGAAGCAATTAGATCCCTGGGAAGTATTGGTAGCAAAGTAAAATGATGTAGCCACAGTGGCAGCAAGCTTGACAGTTCACAGATGGTTAAGGAGAGTTAACATTTCCCTCCTAGATATGGATCCAAGGAAACTAAAGCAGATACACACACAAACACCATACACACAAAAGTAGGATCTGCTGTATCCAGAAGGTGGGAACAGTCTACATGTTCAACTGAAAAATAAATCAAGGAACTGTGGCACATGTATAAATGGAATACTATCCAGCAATAAAATAGAAATGAAATGCTGATGTATGATGCCAAACATAAAGGCATAATGCTAAATGAAAGTCACAAATTACATGACTTCATTTATACAAAATGTCTCAAACAGGCAGCCTCACAGAACTAGGGCGTAACACAGCAGAGAGGGGGAAGAATAGGAAGCAGGAGATTAGTGAGCAAGGATTTGGGGAACTACAAACAGCCAGCACTTGCTTAAAACTATAGTGTTTCTGAATTATTCATTTACTTATTCTTGGTTTTTCAAGATAGTCTCACTATGTAGCACATTAGTCTCTGAGCCCTAGCATTTCAGGAGTGTACCATCATGCCTGACAAACTGTCTGTGTAAAACAAAATGTTTAAGTTTGTGTTATATGAATATAATTTGTTAAAGATTTACTCAGATTAATCACATTGATATGGGAATGACAAGCATTTAATTTTACAGAGTCAGGCTGTTTTATTTCTATTTGCTCTTCCCCAGTACCAAATGTGTACTGTGAAAGGTAAGATGGTCTTTGTTTGTTATAATTAAGACAGAGAGGTGCAGAAGGGGTGGAGGGGAGGCACCCACAGGAGTAAGAAGTGACTGGCTCTGCCTGTGGCTCAGGTCAGATAACATGTCATTAGCACTTAGCCCAATAAACCCAGATGAAGAATAAGTCTTCCCCAGGATATGGTCTTGTCCTGCGATTCAACTAGAAATTAAAAAACAAAACAAAAAAGAAGAGCCTAAAGGACAAGATCATTTCATAAAGAAATAAAATATACCATTATTTCAAATATCAAGGAAATATGATTTTTGAATTATAACACCCTATAATAATTGCTGGGAAGTGAATAGTTGATTATATAAATTATCAATGCTTTCATAGAGCAAGCTCCAACTTGCGCATACTCAGTGAGAACATTATGAGCCCTCTATTCCCACCATGTGCTGTTAAAGGGGTATCTGAGAGCTAGGGTAGATCAGGACTGACTGAAGACCTGGTTCTTCTTCAGTAGTCACATCCTTGCCTTGGAGGTCACCTTACCTGGTTGAGCTTGATATATTCCTGCTCATAAATCTCGGCAAGACTCAGCTTACTCTTCTCATGGTCTAATGTTAAACGCTTTTTATATTCATACGCATCCTCTTTAGGTTTTTCTTTTCGTTCTACATCATCCCAAGCCTGAAATGCAAATAAGTCAATAGAATAAAACATCTATTTCTATGTTCAGTACGAATTATAGCAAACAAATTAATTTTTAACCTCGAAAGTGATTCTCTGGGGCTGGAGCTCAGGTGGTAGAATGCTTAACTTCCCTGTTTAAAGCCTTGGGTTCAGTCCCTAGCCCCACAAAAACAGGGCATGGTAGTCCATGCCTGCAGTACCAGCACCTGAAAGGTTGAGGCAAGAGGATCAAAAGTTCAAGGTCACCCTCAGGCTCTTTAGTGAGTTCCAGGTCATTCAGGAGTACCTGTAACCTTATTTCAATAATAATAACAGCAACAATAACAATAATAATGATTGCTAGATGTACTGGCCCACGCCTTTAATCGCAGGGCTTGAGAGGCAGAAGCAGGTAGATCTTTGAGTTCTAAACAAGCCCAGTCTACACAGTATTCCATGCCAGCCAGGGCTACATAGTGAAACCCTGTCTCAAAAACAAGTGATCTTTTTTTAAGACACAAATAATAAAGCATGATGGAGTGCAAAGAGGACATAGCTTAAATATTCCTTCTGCTTTTGTTTAAAATCAGTTTTTCTCTCGCTACCAACTTTAATTTCCGTATTACCATTTTCTAGAAATTAAGCCAGAGCTTCATACAGTTCTACCAGAGCCACACCAGCAGCCCTTAGATTTATTTAGTTTAGAGCCATTTCCCCAGCCCATGGACTACATGGTTAAATAAACCTCGTTTTTGTACTTCACTCTAACTTTTAAGGTGCTCTCATACAGTGCTGTCTTGCTCGCTTCCCCACTTTAGACACATAAAGCAGCGTCTCTTACTACACTTGTCACTACATGCCTTTTTATTCTAGGCTTACAAAAACAGATCAAGTCCCAAAAATTCTTTGCTAGGTCATTAACATCTGAAAAGATCGATTCTTAATTGACTATAGCAGATACTGTGTCTAGACTGAAGAAGGGTCTTGGATATGACCACAGCAGGCCAGATGCCCTAGTGTCTGTCCACCACTCAATAAGATTCAGAACAGATGGTACTGGCCACCCTTCCAATCAGGCACATTACTTTCTTTTCAACAGTGAAGACAAAAATATCCATGTCCAGTCTCAAGGCTTTAAGGTCAAAAGGATCAAATAAAAATGTAAAAGAGCATCATTACTAAGAATTGCAGTGAAAACTAAAATTCACTCTGTTCTTACTGACCTGATCTCGTATCCTCTGTTTAATGATATCTTCTAAATGGAGGGTGGTTTCCTCTGTGATTACAGGGGCTAAAGAAACATAACATGTTTGTTAGAAAAACTACATGCCAGACCAGAAATTATCAAATCTTTGTTGGACCCACAACATAAGCAGTACATGGGAACTTACTAAAGAAACAAATTCTCAGGTCAACCCTACACCTTCTAAATCAGTCAGTGAAGAACTGCTTACAGTATTCTATGTGTAAGGCCAGCCTGCTCCACAGAAACCCTGTTTTGAAGGGAAAGAGAGAAAAGAGAAAAAAATTCTCTCTCTCTCTCCGTGTGTGTGTGTGTGTGTGTGTGTGTGTGTGTGTGTGTGTGTGAGAGAGAGAGAGACAGAGAGAGACAGAGAGAGAGAGAGAGAGAGAGAGAGAGAGAGAGAGAGAGAGAACGGAGACAGGGTCTCACACAGCCCAGGCTGGCCTCAAACTAGCCAAGTAACCCAAGGATGACTCTGTACTTCTGTGGAACTCTGACACTTTTGCCTCAACCTCTTAAGTACTAGGCTAGGCCACCATGCCTGGTTTCTGCGGTACATGGGTTCATATCCAGGAATTCAAGCATTTGAGGCAAGCCATTTCGCCAACTGAAGGCCCACTTGGGATTTAACAAGCCTTCTGATTGATGTTCCTCCAAGTTTAGGAACCACCTAGGACATGCCCTAGGACACCCTCCTTAACAGTTAAGTGCCATGATATTGGCAACTTTCCTTGTGCGTGAGTGAGTGCATGAGCACACATACGTATGTTTCACAGAGGCCAGAGGTCAACACTGGGTACCCTGCTGGAATGCCTCCCACCTTATCTTTTGAGACAGGGTCTCTAACTGAACCTATGACATGAATTCTACCAAGCTAGATGGTCAGCAATCTTCAGCCACCCTGCCATCACTGTCTCCTCAGCACTAGGATTACAGGAGCTTTTTGGCGGGGGAACAGGGATCCCAATTTAGGGTCACATGCTTGCAGAGCAAGTAATTTACCAACTTGGCCACCTCCCCGGCTCTATCGATTACTTTTTAATGATGAAGAGCATATACAATCACAAAGATGCTCAGGAGACCAAAGGACAAGATTGCAAACTGTTACCAACTAGTGAATTCAGTTAAATGGCACACAGATAGCCACTGTACTATACATACATATATATATATTTTAACTTTTCTGCATGTTTGTAAGTTTTTAAAACAAGCAGGGAAAAAAATGAACAGCACTCAAATCTTTCTGAAATGAACTACAGAAAAGCACCAAAGTAGACACGCTGTAGAGCTCAGCTGTAGAGCTCAGCTGTAGAGCTCAGCAGGCACCATACCCATCCTGACAGCATGGTCAAAGTGGAGGGTCTCCTCCAGCAGGCTGTTCTCTGGCCGCTTCTGCGCTGTCACTTCCCCTTGAAGCTGCCAAGGCTTTTTATCCAATAACTCTTTTTCCAAAGATGCGATTTTTTCATTCATCTAGGAAACAAGATAGGAGTTAATTTGAAATGCTATGCTTAATAATGTACTAAGCTTCCTGGAAGCACGGTCTATTTGGGAACTCTGTTCTACTCAAATGATCTAAATCTTCAAAAGCCACTGGTGCGCTGAATCGTTACAACTTCCTAAAGTAATTTTTTTTTCTGGACTATTAGTTTTGATGGAGACTAGCTCTTGACTCCACATCCAATCTTCTTATCTCTACCCTATAACAGATATTTTGAAAGACATTAGCAGACAATGCAATTTTACTTACAGAAAAAATAAAATTGTTTACTTGCCTTTCTGCTCACCTGTCAGGTCTAAACTGGACCTTCTGCAAATAACAAAGTGTTTACTTTCACCTTATCTTTTGTTTCTTTGCTGACAAGTCCAAAATAGATACTAGGTGACAGTGGGGTCTATAACAGTGGACACTCTATTCTAGTCTTGTTAAAGCAATGTTTCTAGAATCTGGCCAATAACCATGATGGCAGCTTTTGACCTGATGTATTTGTAGTTCACTGAACACAAAAAGAAATAAAATTTGGTCAAATATCTACAGCTGGTCATGTTTTACTCAAATGATCTAAATCTCAAAAACAAGAATTATGCTTGATTCCCTAATACTGAATTAAAAGACTGAGGCCCATCTGACTTTGCAGCAATGCTCTCACCAAATTAGTTTGGATTCTTGTTTCACTGCTCAAGAATGAGGCTCAAGAATGTGTGGATACTTATGTGCTGAGTCAGATTTAGTTAGTCTTGTTTACAAATTCTGCTTTACTCTTTATATGTGGCTATCAACTAAACATTAATTATTAATTCCCCAAAGGTCTGTATAATCCCTCTGTGAAACCAAGTACCTCTGGGGGTGTAGGGAGGAGTGGGGGGGAAGGCATTAAGGCAGCAACACATTATAAAGTTATTTCCTTTAGACTTTCTATCTCTTCTAGGGACAAGGGGACAATCCTAGACTTACTTCAAATTGCTTCTGAAAAGTAATTTTTTAGGTAATTTTAATTTTTCATTTTCTACTTGTTCTCACTTTTGTGTGATGTAACTTTAAGATGAAGTAATGATAGAACCAAAGGACAAGGGCCAAACTAAAGCTATTATTATTAGCTGCATATCATCTGTCTGGCACTCACTAAAGACATACCTCTTAGAGCAGCTCACAGAGTTAAGAGGGTCACAAAAGGCTAAGCAGAAGCACACCACAGACAGGAAAATAAGTACAGAGAAACAGAATTTACAAAGCAGGCTCCAAATGAAGGCTACTGGCTAGGAAATGGAGGCACTCACTTATACAAATTATAGGATGCTCTTCATGTGGTACCTATATACAGCATATATAGCCCTATCGTTATCGTTTCTATTTTATGAGAAAAAGTCAGCTATGGTTTGCTGCTTACTATATAGCCCAAATTGGCCCTGAACTTGACATAATCTTCCTGTCTCGGACTTCCAAGTGCTGGACTTACAGGAATACACCATAATAGTTCGCTCAGTCCACATACTCTTTAGGGAGCAAGGTCTTTGCTTTTAAAAGCTTAGTTGTCTGAGTTCCTACCATGTTAAACATACAACGATATTCCTGATAATTACCTTCTCCTGTCTTTTTTCAAAAGAGGATTTAACTTCATCAGATTCTTGCTTTACAGCTAAGGGACTTGTATCTTCAGCCTCATCATCTGGCAAAGCAAATGTCACTCTTTTCAAGCCTTCTTTATGTTGATCAGTATTCTCATCTTCTTCCAAGTCATTTTCTTCGTCCCTGTAACATCAAGATGGATCAAAGGAAAAATCCTACAATCTACTAGGGACACAAAGATAAATATCCCAATTATAAAGGACTTTTTAATACCTAATGTCATTCCGTAGCGAACTTCCAGGGTCACTAAGTCTCTATGGAACAAAAGACATGTTTTGTTCTTTTAATTTTTATTATTATTTGCATACATGCCATTTGTGGGCTTTTGGTAGCCCACAATGTGGAGGCCATCATAAATGTAGAGGTCAGAGAACAATTTCAGTGAGTGTAGAGGATCAACTTTTCTGATCACTTAGGTCATAAGGCTCACACGGCAAGTGCTTTTATCTGCTGAGCCATCTCAGTGGCCCAAAAGGACGAGATTTTTTTTTTTTTTTTTTTGATCTTAGTTTTCTTTTGAAACAGGGTCTCTCTCTGTGTAGTCCTGGCTGTCTTCAAACTCTCCTGGTCGACTAAGCTGGACTAAAACTCAGAGATCCACCTCTGTCTTCCAAGTGCTATGACTAAAGCTGTATATTATGATTAAGGGTGTACATCATTATTCCTGGCTAAGAAAGATATTCTTTAGGTGAAATGCTTGCTATGTGGAAACAGGGGGGGAAAAGCACTAATACACCAAATACACAAAATGCTTCCTTAAAAAAAATTAACACTGGGAGCTGGAGAGATTGCTAAGAACACTGGATGCTCTCTACAAGAGGATCAATTCCCCAGAAGACACACGGTGGCTCACAACTGTCTGGTGGCTCTGTATCTCCAGCCCCGGGGAATCTGACATCCTATTCTGGCCTTTGCAGGCACCAAATATGCATGTGGTGTGCAGGCACACATGTAAACAAAACACTCATACACATAAATTTTAAATACTTTAAAAAAAAACTGTTTTATTGGCACAAAACCCAATGCAAGCTCCTTCTTTGTAATAGAAAACATTAGCTGGGCAGTGGTGACACACATCTTTAATCCCAGTACTCAGGAGGCAGAGGCTCTGTGAGTTTGGGCCCAGCCTGCCCTATAGAATGAGTTACAGGGCATCCAGGGCTACACAAGAAACCTTGTCTCGAAAAACTAATAAATAAATAAAATAAAAGGCTGCTACTGGTGGTGCAAATTTTATTCCTTAAATGATCTCCAATGTTCCTTGAAATTCAGAGTCATTTTCTAGCTGTCTGATAGCGGAGAACCCTCTACTAGATTTAACTTGTTATGTATTTGACAACCCCAAGAAAGACCTTACAGCTCTGACTGGATCACTGCTGCTTACAAACTCAAGGATTGGAAATGCTCACGTTTCAGAGATGCTTTCTTCTGCTGCCTCAGGGAACCCTTCCTCTTCGTCTGAACCCAGCTTGCCGTCAACACTAGTTATGTCTTCATCACTCTCAACTGGATCAAAGAAGTCCTTGTATTTCAGATTTCTGCTACTTTTATTTGACTAAAAAAAAAAAAAAAAAAAACATTTTTGAAAAGTTTAAAAATAAAAAATATATAAAAATACTCAAGTGCCTATGTATATTATACACACATACAAGCTGTTCTCTAAGATTACCACTACCCCAGCAAAAAATAGTTATTAGGGAAAATGGCAACTAGTTAACCACCACAAAACTTAAGGACAACAGAAATACAACTGAGCCCAGGCTGGTTTTGAGGAGACATAATTTTCCTGTCTCAGCCCCCCACTTCTGAGGCTTACTATACTCCTGCACCACTGGCTCAGTTCTTAATTTTAATTAATTTCTTCGTGTTTGTTTTTTCCATTCTTCACTTGGGCTCAAATGAGTTTTCTCCTTAGGAAAACATGACTCGTACTTTAAAGAAACAGTTTCTTTTCCCAAAACCTTACCTTAATCTTCTGCCGCCCAAACAGCCCTCCCTCACTTTCATCTGAATCAACGTCTTCAAAAAGGTCAATGTCTTCCTCTTCCTCCTCTTCACCATCAGTTCTTTTTTCCTCTTCTTTTTCTATTTTTTCTAAAAAGCTCTCCATTTCAGATAGTTTAAAGAATTTATCATCTACTATAGACTTTTCTCTTGGTTTTCCAGGTGGCTTGATTTTCATCTTGGTCTGCTGCTCCAATTTGCTAATATCAAAGTCAAGGTCAGAATCATCATCGCTGAAAACAGGACTTTTCCTTGGGTCAGGTTTCCTTGAGCTTTTGGCTCTGTCACTCCCTTTAGGAACATCAGCACCTTTGTCTGACAGTTGTTCCTCCTCCAAGTCTGTCTCTAGGTTCTCCTGGGTGTCAGCCTCCATGTCTGAGGCATCCTCTTCACACTCATCTTCACATTCTGGGAGAAGGCTGATGTCTTCATCCTCAACTGTCTCACTAACTGCATTCTGGAAGTACTGCAAGACTGGTTCATTTTGCAATTCGAGTTGTTGCCAAATCTGCTCATCATCAAAACTGTTTATCTCAAGTTTCTGTAAAGGACTTCCAGAGATTCGGCCATTCTCTAATACTTTATTAAAATCATACAGAACTTTTGTTAAAGACGTGAAGTTTGATGCTAGTCCATTTTGAATTCTGTTGGGAAAGGAGATTGAGATAAATTATACACAATAACATCAAGCATTATTAAATAAAATCCATACCTTATTTGCAAATTAAAATGTAAATGAGGCATTAATTTTAAGTACAGATTCTAGTTCCCAACAGTATCTTGCTGATGAGCCAGACCATAAGTACCTGACTTTGCTGTATATATTGAAGGCTGGATCACTACTCATCTACTTGCCTGGGGATACCCAGGAAGTCAGTCTTAAATCCTCAAACCTTGCATTATACACACTCTTCACTTATTAGTCATGTGGCAAGTGATTCCCATCTGGCTGTAAGTTTGAGAAAAATTCTCTAAGGATATGATATCTGAAATAAGATCTTCAGCTTGAGGTCTACATATAAAATAGACTAGCTAGTACAGATGTGGAAACATGTATACTGGTTATAAGAAACATTTAGAACAAAAGAGATGAGTTCAGACAATGTGAAGAACAAAAAGACCAAGACAGCTGTAGTGTGATTAAGGAGGCAGAGTGTATGGCTGAGATTACAGAAGCTGGGGGACCAAGACAAAAACCACCACATGGGGTTCTGAGATAGGAACTTGCCACTTTAAGTGTAATGAGAACACAGAGAGTTGTAGGTCGAAGTATGAAATGATAATTTACAATTTGGAAAGAGAAAGAATGATAAAGGTAGAATTGTTAGAAAGCTGATGAAGCATTGCAAAGAATTTTTATGTTGGAGACACAGCAGTTAAGTATGATAACTAGGAAGAGGTGTCTAAAACATAGTGTAAATAGGATTCAGAGGATGCCAACAGGATAGAGAAAATACCATAGAGAAAAAAGAAAGCATCAAGTTAGTAGCCTGGCTGAATCTGGATAAATGAAATGATAAAACTGACATTTAGTGGGGCTGTAAAGGCAAGCTTAGGTAATGGAACCGGGGAAATGACTTCAGGAGAGAGGGAGAGTACAGGACAGGGGAGCTCTATTTTGGACACAATGAATCTGTGATTCTATTGCTAAGATTTTCAATATAAGTCAGAATCATAATTTTACAGAATTTAATCGAAGTGCTGGGAAGAAAGAAGTCTCTCCTAATTTTCTTTTTTCTTTTTCTTTCATACAATACATCCTAATTGCAACCTCTTCTCCCTCCCCACCTCTCCCAGATCCACAGTGCTCCTCCGTTTATCTTCAGAAAAAAGTAGGCTTCTGGGGATATCAACCGAACACAAACCTTCATATCAAGGCTGGACGAGGCAACCCAGCAGGGGTAAAAGAGCTCCAAGAGCAGGCAACCCAGGAGGAGTAAAAGGGCCCCAAGAGCGTGAAAGAATCAGAGACACCGCTACTCCCACTGTTAAAGTTCCACAAAAACCCCAAGCTAAACAACCACAACATATATGCAGAGGACCTAGCGCTGACCAATACAGGCTCCGTGATAGCCAGTAAAGTCTCTGTGGGCCCCTCCATGAGCCCTGGTTAGTTGATTCTGTGGGCCGTGTTCTTGTGGTGTCCTGGATACCTATGGCTCCTACAATCATTCCTCCCCACTCTTCCGCGGGCTTCCCCGAGCTTCGTCTACTGTTTGGCGGTGGGTCTCTGCAAACTCAGTCGTGAAAATGCATTGACAAGCAACAAGTACGTACTTTCAATAAAGCTTAATGACAGGTAAGCGGTGTGTATTTTGGGAACACAAATTCAGAAAGCGTATTCCGCACGCAATGAGCCTCTCTGGACGCGAATTAACTGGGCTTTGTTTTAGTTCAATAGCACACAACTAGGAAACCTACACTTAACCGCTTTTACTGTTAAAATTTTGACAGGCCAACGGAGCAAAAACTGAAGTTGGTTCTAAGCGACCTGTACTTCCTGGCTTTCAGAAGTTGAAGGATGCCGGTCCGCCTAGCACCGGTGAGATGTGGGCCGCTGTCTCCCAGACCTGGATCTGCACTTACGTGAGGAAACACTCGGGTCGGTTAGTGGCTTTCCTGACTTCCCTCAGACACCGGTCCAAGGTTTGTCGACGAAACACGCGAGGCGCCATAGCTACGCACTACGGCGCCACGCGAGGGCTGAAAGCCGGCCGGAAGCCGCACGACAAACACACACCTTATGCAACGTGAAGCTCAGAGCCTAAGGTTCCGCGACACACAGGTTCCGGCCCATAGCAGCAAACGCTTCTATTGGGCATGCGTAGGGGTGGGGCCGACTACCGAAAAGAGCTATTGGTCATCTCAAGCGTCTTGGCTCTTTCTCCAAATGTTTTGTATTTCTAAGAGAACCACAGTGGTGTCGCGTGATCGCTTTCTGCCTTTGCATTCGATACAATAAGTATTTTAATGTAACGGAAAAGAAGATCGTCTCATGCCGCATCCGCCACTGCCCCATTTTTCCCGTCCTCTGTAGCCGTCAGTCAAGCTCCGAGTCTTGTGACCCCGCCCCAGGCCTCACGCCCCGCCCCTTACTCGCCTCCCTCTCTTCAGTGGTCTAGCTCCCTAAAGGGTATTTCGGACCCCTGGACTCGCGCCCCGCCCCTACCCCGTTTTCCACGCCCACTTTAGCTTTGACACGCCCCGGACCTCAGTCCTCGCCCCTGCCCACTCTCCTAGTTGGCTTTTCCATGGTTCGCTGTGCAAGCTTGTAGTTTCAGGACATGAGTCGTGTAGTGAAGGCCGCGTTGGCTGCGGGCGCTGCAGGTGAATACCGGGCACTATCAGGGGCGCCGGGCGCGGGGCACGCTGGACGGGAGGCCGCGGGTGGCAAAGGCCCGGGTCTGAAGTGTTGGGCTCCCGGAGCTGCGCTCCCATAACACAGGAGTTCCTTATTGTCCTTCTCTGTGCTAAAGGGTTTTGTTGCCCTTGGCTAACGTGGACCAGACAGGAAATCTGCTTTGGAACACAAGCAAGGCAGGACTTGCAGTAAAGCAGGAGGGGACTCAAGTTATTATATGCCCGCTCAAAGAGACAGGAGGAAAAAAGCAAAGTGGCGAGTCCTGAAAGTCTCTCTGAGTCCAAGCCTGTTTTACACACTAAATTTTTTCATCTGACATGAACAGGAAACGAACAAGCAGAAGGATTTGTAAGTTCCTTGGATACCTTCGACCTCTATCTCTTTTATCGATAAGCAGAATCTTGGTGACAAGTGCCCAACTTTCCTGCCTGTCTCACTTTCTCTTCCATTTTCTAATCTGCTTCATGATGGCAGTTACTACTCTCAGTCCCAGATTTTCTTCTTGGAAGAAAATAGAAACAGTATCGTTCCAGAGTTACTCTGTTACATGTGTGACAAATTCTTTAGCTATCATACTTAAAAGGTGTTCAGGAGAATGAACTGGAATGCCTGGAAAGTTCTGTCTGCTCATCTATGGAAATTAGTCATCTTTCAAAGTCTGCTCTCAAACTGAATTTGTTGTTTGTGGAACCCTCTAGTCTTTCCAGCCAATCACAAAATTTCTAACAAACAAGTCCTCAAGGCAAAGCAAAAACAAAAACAAAAACAAAAAAAAACCACCTTAGTACTGTGTGTATGTATGTTTGTAAGAGAGAGAGACTATAGTATCAAAAGCCAGAGCACAAAAGTTAAAATGATTTTCTGATTAACAGTTAATGCTGAAGTTTTGCTAATACTTCCTGTTGTATATATGCTAGGTTAAATATAAGCCACCTTCTTAGCTCACTCTTCATAGGTTGGTGGTTTTTTTTTGTAAATATCTACTAAAGCAGAATCACTCATTTTCTCTTAGCAAGCTCACTCTTAGAAATTAGGCATTGCTCGGCAGACATATACTAACGATATTAAAAACTGAGAATCTGGGCTGAGACTGTAGCTGAGAAGCTGGAGTGCTTTCCTAATGTGCACAAAGCCCGGGTCCAGTCTTCATTCTCACGTAAACCAGCATGGTGGTGCACACCTGTAACCTCAGCACTTGGGAAACGGACATGGGATCAGAAGGTCAGCTCCATCCTCAGGTACACACCGGGTTTGAGGGCAACCCGAGATTCATGAAACTATCTCAAAGTAAAATAAGGTTTTTTTTCAATTGAGAAAAAAGGGGTTCCAAAAGACTCTGGGTATAATTTCATGGAGCAGTACTTGTCAAGCATATGCAAGGCCATACGTTTGCTGCCCAGCATGGAAGAAAAAGGAATGAGTAGAACACAATAGTGTCTTGACATCAACTCTGATGTCTGACAAACCTGGGCTCAAGGCTCTGCTTTGTCACTTAAAGTGATGTTGAAGAAAAGACCTAATCTCTATAGGCCTAATTCCATATTTCTAAAAATGGAGGCCATAATATCCAACCACAGGGTCACAGTAAAGATTAAATAACACAGGCATGCTTATCATTATCTCTATTTTATGACTGTGCGGACTGAAAGGCAAAGCCATGCTACTGTACTGCACCCTCCCACTGAAACATCTGTGCTTTCGCAACATAGTTCCAAACTACATTTTACGTTTTACGTTTGTGACTTCCCGAGAGTCTGAATATAAATATCTTTGAAAAGTTTGCTTGAGGCTGGGGGATTGCCCAGTCAGTAAAGCACCTGCAAGTGTGATGACCTGAGTGCTGGTCCCCAGCACAGGTGTAAAAATAGACACGATTGCACACAGCAGTCTGAGCTGTGTCACTGGGGAAGGAGCACAGGCAGGTCTCCAGAGCTCACTTACCAGACAAGTCTAGCCAGTCACCACGGGGTTCATTTAGAGACTTGTCTTAAAAGCAGACATATAGCCTGGCAGTGGTGGCACATGCCTTTAATCCCAGCACTTGGGAGGCAGAGGCAGGCAGATTTCTGAGTTCCAGGACAGCCAGGGCTACACAGAGAAACCCTGTCTCAAAAAAAAAAAAAAAAAAAAACCCAAAAAAAACATATAAGGATAATGTAGAGGGTACCTAATTTCATCTTCTGGCCTTTGTGAACACACACACACACACACACACACACACACACACACACGCACGGCTTGATGTGGTAATCTATAATATATACACATAGCAGAACATCACATTGCAGATTTTCAGTGTATATGATTTATATTTTTGTCGTTGTGCATAAAGTTTACTTCTATTCATTTTCTTATTTCTTCATATATTCTTATTTTTAGAATGGAAGATGGTAACCAACACTTACAGGATAGAACATAATTTTCTTCTAAAAATCCAAAATCTATTCCCACTAAATTTATGGAGATAAAATTTTCCCATGGTTTTCTTTCTAAAACTGTGAGCGCATGTGCGTGCGCGAACACACACACACACACACACACACACACACACACACAGTGTATATGATTTATACTCATCAATCATACCTCAATAAAACTGGGGGAAGAATCACACTATTTTAAACTTTTTATCTCCAGTTGCTTGGCCTACAAGATTTTAGCTACAGACTCTTACTGCAGAATCATACGTTTTCCTCCTTTAGATAAAGTTCACATAACTTTTTAAATGTACAGCATTTATTAGATTCATCATGCTGTATATATGTCACCTTGGTCATGTTGTAAATGTTTTTATAACCCAAACAGAAACCCACATGTATTAAACAGTCTCTCTCTGTCTCAGTTATATTTCTATTGCTATAAAGATACCACAACCAAGGCACTTAGAGAAGAAAGAATTTTCTGGGGCCTTTAGTTCCGGAGAGTGAGCCCATGGCCATTATAATAAGGAAGCAGTGGCGGCAGGCAGGGAGGCAGGCGTGGTGCTAGAGCAGTAGCTTAGAGCTCACATCGTTATCAACAAGTGGGGAGCAGAGAAAGAGACACTCAGAAACCTCAAAGCCCACTCCCACTGGCATAACTCCAACAAGACCACACCTCCTAACCCTTCTCACACAATTCAGACCACCACAATCCCCAGTCTCCCTCCCAGCCTTTAGTAATCCTGTCCTGCCTGTCTCTGTGCTGTGAGCTGTTCTAGATGCTTGATACAAATGAGGTCATACTGTGTATGGTCTATGTCCAGCTCTTACCGCTTAGCATGGTGTTTTAGAGGTTCTTCCTTGTTAGAGTGTCAGTAAGGTTGAATGATAGACCATGGTTTGTCTGTGGGAATATGGCTGCTGTGAACATTAGAGTATCCATTCTGTTTGAGTTTTGCTTTGCAGGTTTGTTTGTTTGTTTTTGTTTGTTTTTGAGTACTCCAGAGTAGATACTGGGTGCTGTGATAATTCTGTGTTTAATTTTTGATTTGAGGAATTGCTGAACCATTGCATGACAGCCACACCATTTTACCTTTTGTTCAACATTGTACAAGGTTTTCAATTTATTTTTTTCCCCTTGCTTTCTTGTTGGGTGTGAAGCAGTGCATCTCACTGTGTATTCCACTTGCCTTTCCTGACAATCTGAGGCGAGGTCTTGCTATGTAGTTCTGGCAGGCCTGAAACTGTGAACTCCTGAGTGTTGGGACTGAAGGTGTGTTCTCCCATGCCATCCCTGTCCCTTCATTTTTTTTAATTTTAATTTTTTTATTTGTTATTTATTTACATTTCAAACATTATCCCCCTTCCCAGTTTCCCTTCCGGAAACCCCCTTCCCCCTCCCCCCTACTTCTATGAGGCTGCTCCCCCACCCACCCACTCCTGGCTCATCGCTCTAGCATTCCCCTATGCTGGGGCATGGAGCCTTCACAGGCCCAAGAGCCTCCCCAAGAGATAAGGCCATCTTCTGCTACATATGCAGCTAGTGCCATGGTCCCTCCATGTGCTCTCATTGGTTGGTGGTTTAGTCCCTGGGAGTTCTGGGGGGTCTGGTTGGTTGATATTGTGGTTCTTCCTATGGGGTTGCAAACCCCTTTAGCTCCTTCAATCCTTCCCCTAACTCCTCTATTGGGGTCTCTGTGCTCAGTCCAATGATTGGTAAACTCTGTCACTGAGTTTTCCCTGTATCACAGTGACCTTTTGCACCATTCCTAAAATGTATGTTTTAAGGACCAAAGAAAGCCAATAAAAAGAAATATTTTTTTTTCTTAAAGCAGTTTTTCATCTCTAGAGAATCCAGTTAACACTTATTTCTAGAGAGAAGTTGGTGCCAAAAGTTTAGCAACTACAACATAGATACTATTGTCTTTCTCCCATATTAAAGAAAGTTTGTTTCTATAAAATCAAAAGAATGAGCTGTTCTATTGAATCAAATGATAGACAAGAAGCTACAGAGAAAGCTCCAATAACTGCTTGGGCTTCCTTTGGTGTGCCAGAGTGCGTGTTGTCCTTAGAGCAGACTGTATGAGTTACTGAAGTTTGCTTTCACATGGCCATCCTATCATTGGCTCCTTTGACATTTCTGTATGTTCCTATTTCAGTAGAACATTAGAGATGGGACGTGGACTCACGTCCTTGACCTTTCCCTATAATTTCTTACTGCGCACACTATCTGGAAAGCTCACTGACATTATCCGTCTATGTTGCTTTAAAACTACTGTGTTGAACGCAGTGCAAACTCGCACCTTCAGGAGAAACGTGTAGGGCAGGAGAAGGAGTTCGACCACATATGTTGCTACCGTATGTGCATTGTCCTCCTCTGTTAGGTTCTGGAAACCTGACTGGGGTGACTCATGAATAAAGAAAGGACAGACACACATACAGAAGAACTAGAATAGAGTAGGCTGTGCTCGCTCTGATGGAGGGTAGCAACACAACCTGGAAACTCAGCATGTGTTTTATGTGCAGCAAGAAGGGGGTAGGTTAGCCATTGTACTGGAGGTCTCAGTAAGGGGTCAGAATCAGGTTGCAGTCGTCTGAGAGGAGGCAGCTGCTGTTGCTAGATTTGGCACACGTTGGTCAGTTGTTCCTAAACACACTCCTACTTGGACCAGAGGAAGGCTTGGCCATTCCCATGGGTAACCATTGGGGGCTTTGACATGGCTGTGCTCATGTCAACAAAACACTTTCACTCAGGACTTCATCCCGTCCACCACACATTTGTAATACTGTGCCCTCTCCAAGTAGGTTTATGGAAAATGTTCATGCAATTCATTAGCAAGCCATCAGTGTACGTCCTTAGCTGACCCAGTTCCCTGAGTAAGTGTCCCAACTGGTGACGTATTGAGAGGGAGGACTAGGGATGAGAAAATACAGAAAACAGGGATCTGGGGCCAGGAGGCCTGGCACAAGCTGATGACTTATGCCAAGGAAGTTTATGAAGAAGTACAAAATATTATGTACTATTTGTAGCGTGAGAACGGGCCATGGTGAGGAGAAAGCTCACCAAACAAGATTGACTAAGAGAACACAGCTGCCTTAGGACTGATTACCACAGGTCTTCAGAGGAGAAATTCAGGTTCCAGGAACTGAAACATCAACTCCATGAAGGCCCTGGATCTGGTCCCAGACCCAGACCTCATCAGTTCTGCCCCAGAACAAGGACATAAACTAATATCCCTTTGTCCTATAAAGGCCTTTGTGAAGGCCATGGATTGGTGTGGCTCCCAACACTAAGCAGTGAGAATTTGGGAATTCACTGTGTGCCTCCTCTAAGTGTCTGACATTGAGTTATGGTGTTGGCACTACCTGTATACTCTTCACACTGAACCAGAAAATTAAATATTTAGTGGATGGTTCTACCATGTTTTGAAAACGGAGATAGAATAGAAAGCATTAGGGCATTTCACTTTGTAAAGATTGGATATTCTCTTTGTGGGGATTGAATTTCAATTGTACATTTCTATTTGTGTATCTTAGGTATTTATACATTTAGATTTCCTGATAAAAAGAGTACATAGCATGGACTACATCAGTCTATTGGCGATGAGCACTTTGGGGTATTCTGGTAATTTGTCATACAAACCAAGATGTAGTAGAAGACTTCTTAAGCTAAATTAAGTGATATATTTTTACAATTCAATAGTTACGCCATATGTAGTTTTCATTCTGTAGATTCTGGCTCTTATAGCCTAGTCTTTAGGAGGTAGGGAAGCAGAGTAACAGATAGGGAAAGCCCCTCCCCCCAATCATCTTCTTCAGTTGCTGAATGTCTTAATTAGGTCTCAATTGCTGTGACAAACATCACAACCCAAAGTAACTTGAGAAGAAAATGGCTTATTTTATCTTACCCTTCAGGTAAAAGTCCATCACTGAGGAAACTCAAGGCAGGAACTGAAGAGAAGGCCATGGAGGAGTGGTACTTATGGGCTTGCCTTTCATGGCTTGCTCAGCCTGCTTTCTTATTACACCCAGGACCACCAGCTGAAGAACGGCACCTCCCACATAGGCTGGGCTCGCCCACAGTAGTCGCTAACTAAGAAGATGTACCACAGGCTTCCCCAAAAGCCCATCTGGTGGGAGCATTTTCTCAGTTAAGGTTTCCACTTCCAAATGACTCTACCATATGTCTGTCAGGTTGTCATTAAACTATCCAGCACACCGAAGAGGGCTTCTTCACAGCCCAAAGTAGTTCTGCTTCTATTCTGTCAAAATTATATAAAGAAATAGTGTAAAATCCCAACATGTTATATATACCTTGATCTTGTTTTCCACCAAAAAGTTAGAATTTTTTTAGCTATATTAAATAAAATATACACCAAAAGTATGGCATAGGTATTCCGTTTGTGAATTCATTCCATGGTGTGAAACGACAATAAAAAAATGTGTACAGGTGCGAAGAAAGTTGCCTGTTCTTCTCACTGAGTGTATGTTGCCACTCTCACATTCAGATTTATGTAAAATGCAGACATCACTGAGTGTTCCTAATACACAATTACCGCTGAGTGTTAGACTGAATATAAATGACTATGAAAAGTGGTGTTCTTTGTTCAGAGTGAAAGTGAAGCTCAGAATTGGATTTTTAAAATGTGTTTTATTACTTTTAATTACGTGTGTGTGTGTGGATCTGTATACTTCAGTATACAGGTGCCCTTGGAGACCAGAGGCATCGGAGCTGAGGTTACAGGTAGTTATTAACTGCTCAAATGGGTGCTGGGAGCTGAACTCAGGTCCTCTCCAAGAGCAGTGAGTGCTCTTTAACCTCTGAATTATCTCTCTAGCCCCAAGAGCGAGATTTTAATTCTAGACAAATAGTTCCCTCTGCCCCCACTGTTTAAACCTAAAGCCTCATGCTTAATCGGTAACCAATCTCCCATTCAGTCCTCTAAATATTCTCAGTCCTCTTTATTTTGAATTTGGAGATAGTCTCACCAATCTGCCCATGCTGGCCTTGAACTCACTCTGCAGCTTACTCAGGCTTTGAACTTCAACCCTTCCTGCCTATGCCTCCAGAGTAGCAGGGATTATAGATCTGTGCTCCCAGACCTGGGTGGCACACAGCTTTTTAATTCTTGGCAGAGAAGGGTGAGTAGTTTTCACACAAGTTTTTCCAATTAACATCAAATAATTAAAAAGCATAGGTAACATAAAGAATGAGTTTTACAGCTCTTTGTTTAGTTTTAAAATTAAATTTAGAAAGACATTAATTCTCAAAAGAGAGATATCAGTTGTTGTTTGATTTTCCAGGGCTTTTCTCCAGAGTCCAAACTCCAGTTGCAACAGGGAGAAATCTTTCCACATCACAGTCCCAGCATCAAGCATCCAGTCCTGTGTGGAAGCTGGGTCGGCTCAATCATGTGGCCATAGCAGTGCCAGATTTGGAAAAGGCCTCGTCCTTTTACAGGGATGTTCTAGGGGCCCAGGTGAGTGAGGTGGTCCCTCTTCCAGAACATGGAGTATCTGTGGTTTTTGTCAACCTGGGAAATACCAAGATGGAACTGCTTCATCCACTGGGGAGTGATAGTCCAATCACAGGCTTTCTGCAGAAGAACAAGGCTGGAGGAATGCATCACGTCTGCATCGAGGTAGCCTGTCAACTCAATGTCTGCCGTTTGAAATCTCTCTCTCACATGATTTTTGTGCTGTTGCACATGTAACCAGAGTCTTTTATTACGTTTCTCTCTCTCTCTCTCTCTCTCTCTCTCTCTCTCTCTCTCTCTCTCTCTCTCTCTCTCTCTCACACACACACACACACACACACATACCCCACATACTCATTCACCTTCCTTTTTAGGAAACTATAATAATAATATTGATGAATTTTGAGGACAACTAGATCCAGTAGACTTAAAACAGGCCACCGAAGTGGTTGTGGGGATTCGGTGTGGCCTCTCTTGTACTAAGAATGTAAGTGCTTTGCACTGTCACTATGAGGCAGTTAGGCGCATGAAGAAAGTTTATAAAATAAGAATTTCATCAGTTTGCCTAGGTTTTAGTTGCAGTGCCAGGGATTGAACCGAGGGCCTCATGTAGGCTTAGCATGTGCTAGACACTGGGCTACATCCCAGCCAAAGTATTCTTATAATTCTGTTCTATCCTTAAAAAGCCGAATAACTTATTGCTTATTATAAAACCAAATCATTTTTAATTACTGATTATTTTTAAATGATCCCATTCTCAATACCAAGCCATGCATGTGGAAGTCAGAGGACAGCTTTCACGAGTTAGTTCTCTGCTTCCGTTGTGTGCGTTCTGGGGATCAAACTCAGTCATCAGGACTGGTGGCCAGCACGTGGACTCACTGCACCTTCTCTCCGGGCCCTGGATTTTAATATCTCCTAAGCTGCATTTTGCTAACAGCATCTGAGAAAACGTGAAGAAATGTTTGACAAGAGCATTCTCATTAGAGAATATTTATCTGTAGATGGTCGTGTTTGGATAGCTGACTGTTAGACTACCAGCAATGCCAATTGGGCTTTAGTTTAGATTAATTTGATAGGACAAATCATTTGCTAGGCATAATCAGAAAATTAATGAATGGTAAAGCCTCAGTCCTAATGCAGAAGAGAGCGGGATTGACAAGAATGAAGTCAAGGATATATTCATACATGAGTGTCTACATTCTGCCAAGTACCTGGAATTCAGCAAAATATATAGCATGTTCCCAGTGAAGAGGGCACTTGAACAATCAAGAGGACTGTACTATGATATGGGAATTAAGATGTATGTCTTCTCAGCAATACAAGTGAGGTAGAAGGTGATTGCTCAGGTCAAGGAGCTGGATGGTATCACAGGGCATTGGCTATAATGACTGTGAATGAATTTCCCACAGGGTAGGAGGAGAGAGCTGCTACAGCAGAGGGACTAGCAGGGGAAAGGCCAAGAGCCATCCTAACAGCTAGCAAACACATGACATGCCCTTTGGCATATATGAATTACTTGATGCACCTCATTTTCTGTCACTTTCATAGTTGCTCTATAAGGATGCCACTGTCCCATGTGTTGGGTACAAAAACCAAGGCTTGGTTAATGTGCCCACAGTGACATTAGATGTACATGGCAGGGCTCAGGTTCAAACCCAGATTTATTCTATTTCCGGAGTGTGGTCTTAGCCATGAGGCCAGTTGACTTCATTGTATGATCAGACCTTGTAATTTGAGGTTGGGGAAGCTATCCGACGTAAGACCAGGGATTACACAGGCCTAATGCCTACCTTTTCTTTCATTCTTGGGAGGTTACTTTGGCTGCACGTTTTGTCAATGGTTTGTGGAAGACCCCAGGATGAAAAGCAGGACCATCTGCCTTTGAGTCTACTCTCCTTTCTCCTTCACTGTGTGGTCTACGTTCCACATCAAGAGAGCTCATGCCATCAAAGGAGGCCAGCTGTGAGTCAGAAGTTCAGCTGAGTAGAGAAAAGTGGGAGTCTAGTAAAGTAGCAGCAAATTCAGAAGTGGGGATCAGAAGAGGGAAATAGAAATGTTATAAGCATAAAATGAAAGTGGGTGACTGGTGACAGCGTGGAAAGTGCTCAGTCACTACTACAGTTGGACACCCGTGGATTGACCTGAAGTTGCCACACGCAAAAGGGGCTTAATTACATGGATTTTATTTTCCAGTCCTGAATGGTCACTCATGGTTTATCGGACCACCTCAGATATTGCTGTTCAGCAGCCAACAGGAAGGGATATCAGAGAGAGAATAAAGGCAAGTGCCTATGAGGTCACTCAGGTATTTATCTGTCACTTCAACTTATATCCCGCTGACCTGAACTTAATCAGATGGTACATTTGGCCGCATGAGAGGCTAGGATAGACTCTGTGTGCTACTGGAATAAGAAAGTTTCTAGAATTAAAGAGAAAAGAGAGCGCGCATTTATCTGGGCCAGACTTGGCTATCAGTCTCTGCAGCACTTGGCAAGCTTACTTATTTATTATCTTTTAGAATTTATTTTATGTGTTTGGGTGTTTTGCCTGCATGTATGTCTGCACTACATGCATACATGCATGTATGCAGTGCCTGTGGAGGCCAGAAAGGGACACAAGATCCCTTGTAACTGGGGTTCCAGATAGTTGTGAGCCACCATGTGAGTGCTGAGAACTGAGCTTCAGGCCTCTGGAAGAGCAGCGAGAGTTCCTAACCACTGAGCCATCTCTCTCCAGCCCCATCTTGGCAGTTTTAAAAAAGAGGTATTGCAGAGAGAGCCTACCTCCTTTCTCAATAGACAGACACTGCAAGATTGGAGGATTGTCATTTATCTCCCTCGGAGCTGTGGCAATCTCAGTGGTGTCACAAGGTGGAGGGGACTTGGTTCCTCAGAGAAAGCAGAGCAAAAGTTCTTGCCTATCCTTGAACAGAAAACATATTTGTGAGTGTAAATATTGAGATTTCACTCAGTGTATGACAGAACTATAGCCAGTCTATTCTGGCTGAAGGACTTGGGTCCTGAACTGCCTGCTAAAGTATAAAAATGTGATAAAGTCAATTCAAAGAAAGCCTCCTCTGTGGTCAGCGGTCCAGTTCCCACAGCTGTGGGGTGGGGTGGACTCAGCAGTACTTGGTTTGCTCAGGAGCATGAGTCAGGGTACTGGAGCTCTGCTACACAGTTCCTGCTTGAAGTTTCTCATGTGACGTATGTGCTGTCCCAGACGCCTCACTCATGTGACTGGTAGTGAGAGCACTCTTACAGCTTGGAGCTCAGTTGGACTTTTTTAATAGGAGGGTCTACAGGAGACCTCTTTGACTTGGCAAGCTAATCATAGTCCTGAGGTTAGCTGGACTTCTTTCTCTCTGAGTATATATCTGTGTATCTCCACAAAACCAGGGGTGACTGTGTGGCCTCTTTTGATGAAGCCGTTGCCAGTTGGCAATAGGTAGGTTTAAAGCAGGCTTGGTTTTGTTTTGTTTTGTTTTGTTTTTTTGAGAGCAAGCCCTAGATCTTAACTTTTATTTTTTTAAAGTGAGTATAAGTGTTTTGCCTGCAAGTGTGTGTGTGTGTGTGTGTGTGTGTGTGTGTGTATTAAACACACACACACACACACACACACACACACAAACCTGGGCACAGAGGGCACTGGACTCCCTGGAACTTTAATTGCAGGTGATTGTGATCTGCCATGTGGGTGCTGGGAACACCTACATGTTCTGAAAGCGTAGCCAAATGCTCTTAACTGCTTAGTCATCTTGCTAGCTCCTAGATCCTGACTCTTAATGGTAAGAGCCATGTTTTCAAAGAACTATAACCATGAATGTGTTCTGAGGAACAGGATAATGTGAAATTTTTCAAAGCTCTAAAATGATTTGAATTTCAAAATACCAGAAAAGAGAAAGTTGAGACCAGCAGTATTCACATATGCACGAAGCAACACCATAGATGTCTAGCCCTTGTGAACATAAGAAGATTCCAGAGTGTCGAAACTTGAATGAGTGCCACATCTCAAAATGTTTTCCTCAGCTTTCTCTAGCATCTTGGTCATATACACCTTAAGATATGTATGGAGTTTTTTTTGTTACATGACTTTTCTGGGGAGACATGAAAGAAATTTCTGTCTGGATTCAAGGGTATCATCAACAGCCCAAAGGTTAACTCGTCCAACTCCACTTTGATACGTAGAAGGGCTTTAATTGGGGTTCACTTACCAGGTGGTGGATGGCTAAGGAGAAATGCATCTAATCACAAAATTGCCAGCACCCTGTCTACCAAACCCCCATTTTATATGGCTCCCATTCTACTGCAGAACTCATTCCATGGACTTAGAGCACCACCTAGTATTAAAGCCGGAGAAGTGACTATGGGCTTAGCTAACAAGGCACAAGCAAACCCAGAGCCAGCAAAGTTATACTTACGTGCAGTCTGTTCTTGCTCTTACTGGGGATTCTGTTGGCCTCAGAAAACATTGTTGCATGGAAGATGCCATTGTTTTCTGTAGTCTGGAACATAGACAGCCTAATGCAGCTGGCTGCAAAATGGCGTCAACCTGGGTGGGATTCGGAGAACCGCACTTCTGTACGTGTTCCTAGTTCTTCTCTAAGTAGTATGTCTCTTGCCATTTCTTTCATAATACCGCCCTTTCTTTTGTCATCATAAGCCTACTCACTGGAGAATTGGCTCTCTTCTATCTAGTGTCAGATATGTTCTTTCTCACCGGGACCTCATTTGAGACCTCTGATTGTGTAGTATCTGGTGGGGACACACTTTATGGCTCTGGAAGTGTGTGGAATCAGCATCTGTTGGTTGTAACATGCCCAGTTTCTGGTACCACGTGACACAGATTGAACAGATGAAACACAGCCCTGTAGAGTGAGTGGAAGCCATACATGTTGAGAGGTCTACACAGGATTGGTGTGTGAAGTAGCCTCTGCCGTTTGAGGGAGAGTAGTAAGAGTGTGTGTGTGTGTGTGTGTGTGTGTGTGTGTGTGTGTGTCCTCATGTGAGTTGGTATGGTATGGAGCACCTGAGTGTGCATTAGCCATAGGGGTAGATTCACTGGGCAGGTATTGGGAAGAAACAAACTGGATAAGGAGAGTCTATACACTGGGATTCTTGGGTACCTGTTGTTGGGACCCAAGCAAGATGAGGAGTCTGTGGTTTAAGGTGTAATTATGTATTGTCAGAGAGAGAGGCTTCCATGCAGGGAGATGTATAGGAGCGTGATGAGTGGGGGCTGAGATGCAGGGAGGAGCACAGCCACAGGCATGCTGGAGCACTTCAGCACAGACCTTGCTGGGGAGGGGTGGCAGAGACTGGCGGCCTCAAGGGGGTTGGTTAACCAGGTGAGTGGCAGTAATGGGAGCCAGGTGTTTGTTCAGGAAGACTGTTAGGTTTGATTTAAAGGTTATCTTACTTTTGTAGGTTTGATTTAAAGGTTATCTTACTTTTGTAGGTTTGATTTAAAGGTTATCTTACTTTTGTAGGTTGATGAGAAAAAGTAGATAAGAAAACTATTATTTTTGTTAGATAGGTAAACGCTTACAACATGCAGCACTAGTTACACTTTTGATGTTGACATGGTCACATAATAGATGCGCTCTTTTCCTGTTGTTGTTTTTGTGTTTTACAGGCCTTTTTCATTGAACCATATATGCCTTATGAAAATTATGTGACTTTAAAGTGAAAGGGTACTGAGCTAACTTATTTCCCTCATCCTGAGGAATGCTCTTCAACCAAGAAGCGAGAAAGTCTACTTGGTTGAATTCTAGGGACCTAGAAAGACAGCGCAGTAAGCTTGACACACGAGCTTGAAGAGCTGAACTTGACCTCCAGCTCCTTGTAAAGCCAGTGTGGTGGCATTTGTCTACAGTCCCAGCACTGGGAAGGCAGAGACAGAGGTGTCCCTGGGATTCACCAGCCAACCAGCCTAGCCTTACCTGTGAACTCTAGGTTCCATGAGAAAACCCTGTCTCAAAAAAAGGTAGAGAGTGATTGAAGAAGACATTGGCCTCTGATCTGCATATGGCCTCACAAATAATAATGTCAGTCTAGTCCAATGGTGTCACACACCTGTTTTCCCATCCTCCCTAGAGGCTAAGGCAGGAGCAATCACCTAACCCTACATGTTCAAGGCTAGTGTGTGCAGCATAGTGAAATAGCCTTTTAAAAGTCCGTTTTCTTTTTGGCAATAACCTTCTTCAGGAAATCCTTCTGCAATAGGGTTGTGCCCCTGTCCTCTAGATGCGGAGATTTCATGGGACAGAAACATTTACAGAGAACGATGCAAAGCAGACAAACAGGTGGGCAGTTTGGTGAGGTTTCGCTCATACCAACATTGCTTTATTAGTATTTTATTACAGAAAAAGATGAAAGGGCAGTATGCCATCATCCCCTCAAGAGCATAACCCCACCAACCTGGCTTCCTCCCGTGAGGTCCCACCTCCTAAGGTCCCACTGCCTCCTAATAGAGCTGTGTGCTGGAGACCAGGCTTCTGGGGGATACTCAAGAACAAAACTGGAGCACCTGTTGTTAAATATAGGCTTGAAGAGTGTTTTGCTGGCAACTGGTGGAGCCAGCATTTGGGAAATGCTGTACATAGCCTCAACCAGGCTTTACGGCAAATAAGGAAGCTTAGGTATCGAGTGTCATCAGAAGCAGTCCTAGGGATACACAGGAAGCCTCTGCAGAGACAGCGTTTAAAAGATTTATTATTCTAGGGGTCTGTGGAGGCCAGAAGGGGACACTGGGTCTCATAGAGCTGGATTTACAGGTGGTGCCGAGCCACCCAGTGTGGGTGCTGGGAATTGAACTCTGGGAACAGAGCTTGGATGTTCTAGAAAAGCAGTTTGTACTTTAACTGCTGAGCAATCAATCCTGCCCTAGTCAGAATAATGTTACGTTTATGCAGTTCACTTAGATCTAGCTTTAGGGTAGGATTGAAACATAAATATTTAATCTAGACTTCTCACGTAGCTTTAATAGATTTAAATCAGGTTGAAGATTGAATTCATTCATTATTGATAGCAATTAGCAACATTATATTTTTATGTAAAACAAAGTCTCTTTTTAAATCAGTCAAGCTATCATGAACTATTAAAAGTGGCACATTGTTACTTGTTCATAAAATTTTGCTTGTTTGTCAAACTGAGACTTATGTACCTTGCATGTACAAGGTAAAACTTGCCAACCAGCCAAGAAAATACTATTGCTATTTTATTTTCTTTTAGATTTATTTATTTTATTTTATGAGTATTTGCCAGCATGTTTGTATGTGCACAACTTGCCTGCCTGGCACTACGGAGGTCAGAAGAGGACATTAGATTCCCCTTGAACTGCAGTTACAGATGATTGTGAACCAGCACTTAGGTGCTAGGAACCAAAACCAAATCCTGTGCTAGAACGAGTGCTCTAACCACTGAGCGTTCTCTCCAGGCCCACACTGTCATTTTTAAGTGCAACCACTGAGCACTTAAGGTGATGAAAACTTACCTGAGTATTCTGAATCCTAATTATGATAATCCAAACATTTTAAAGCATTGATAACTGTCATTCTTTTTTTTTTAAGATTTATTTATTTTTATTTATATAAGTACACTATAGCTGTCTTCAGACACACACCAGAAGAGTCCATAGGATCCCATTACAGATGGTTGTGAGCTACAATGTGGTTGCTGGGAATTGAACTCAGGACTGCTGGAAGAACAGTCAGTTCTCTTAACCGCTGAGCCACCTCTCCAGCCCGATAACTGTCATTCTTAACTCAGTGTAAGACAGGAAAATCAACCTCAGCTCCGACTGACATTGACACACTCAGTTGCTGGCAAGAAGTTAAAGTGGGACTTGGACAGCCCAGGTTTACACTAATGACACTCAGGACCCCAGGGAGCTCTCAGACAGATCTGCAAGTGCTTTCGTGATAGCAAAGACACTTTTAAAAATGCATCATTATTGATCATGTTGTTTTTATTACTTAGAGGGCTAGAATTTATTTCCCATGCAAGTTTGTTTTGTTGTTGCTTTGTTTACCTTTCTTATATAGCTATTACAACTACTTTCAATTAGAAAATAAAAAGTTTTACTTTATTCTCTTTGTTGGGGTCCAGAGTTACCCCACAAACCACAGAGACACCCATCTCAGTCAGACAGGGATGGTTTATTGAACACACACCTAAAGACTAATTGACCAGGGCAACAGCTCAAAGCCGTGCTCTGGGACATTTCTCAGGGCTGGCTTATAAAGGGAAAACCCACAAAAACCACAATAAGCTCATACACAGGTGCTGGAAGTGCCGCCCAGTGGTCGGCTCTGACTCAAGCCATTTTAGACATAACAATTCATATTGCTCTTTAATTTGATGGGTTCTATGTGAAGCTTATAGTTGTGGAATTTCTTAAGATTAACAAACCTCATAACATATAGAACATAACAGAGTATGTGATCAGCATGACCCTGCTCTGAATAAGTTATTTTTCTGCGTCAATGACTGGCAGGCATATTACAGCAACAATATGAAATAGCTGGCAGGCATGGATCAAAATGGCTACAGCTATGCTAGGGGACAGGACTGAACACTTTTGTAATTGTCAAACAAAAATTCATAGTATTCTTAAAGAATTGTACATTTGGAGCTAGAGCAGTGATTCTCAACCTGTAGTCATAACCCCTACAGGGGTTGCCGAAGGAAAACACAGGTATTTACACCACAATTCATAAAAGTAGTAAAATTACAGTTATAAAGTACCAATGGAAATAATTTTATAGTTGACGGTTACCACAAAATAAGAAACTCTATTAAAGGGTTGCAACATTAGGAAGGTTGAGAACCACTGATCTAGGGAGATGCTTCAGTGGTTAATAGTATTTGCTGCTCTTACAGAAGACTTGAGTTTGGTTGTCGAAACCATTTACAACTTCCTATAACTCCAGCTCCAGAAGACCTGATGCCTCCAGCCTGCAGGCACCTGCACTCACATGCACGTACTACACTCAGACACATAATTAAAAACAAATTAATATAAAAAAAGAATTGAAAATTTCACAGCAACACTAATAGAAGGATCTTTAAAATCGGATGAGTAAATGAAAGAATTGGTAGTAGAAATAGATGCTGGTCCAATATTAAGATTTTTTTTTTAAAGTAACTTGTTATATTTTAGAAGTGTTTGCTAGTGTGCTGGCCATGTTTTCATCAATTAGAGTCACCTGAGAAGAAGAAACCTCGACTGAGATAATGCCTCCCTAAGATCAACCTGAAGGCAAACCCATGAGGTATTTCTTAGTTAATGATTGATGTGTGAGGACCTGGCCCATTGTGAATGGTGCCACATCTAGGCAGGTAGTCCCAAGGTGTATATGAAAATGACCCAAGCCATAAGAATTAGAGTCCCAAACAGATAAATAAATAAGAGGACAAAGGCAAAGCTGAGATGAGGAAGTCTTGTATAAGTGGCCAAGGTCAGCAGAAAGCTGAATCAGACACTGAACTACTATTCCCTTGGACCTTTCATCGGAGCCTCTAGAAAGACTTGGATTGGTCTGGCTGTCAACAAGAAAACAAGCCAGGAGGAACAAGCCAGTAAGCAGTGTTCCTGCCCTGACTTCCCTCTGTGATAGAGGGTGATCTATGAGCTGTAAGATGAAGTAAATCCTTTCCTCCCCAAGTAGTTTTTGGTCATGATATTTTATCTCAACCAAAGGAAGCTAATGAAAGCATTTAGTTTAGAATTGCGTCCTGAATTACAAGCAATTAAATAATATACTAGGTTACAACATCTAAACTGTAGATATTTGCACTTGGGTAGAATGTTCTGTAAATTCTTGCCATAGTTTGAATAGAAGTTATCAAAAGGCATTATACTTACATTATAAAATTTCAACATGGGAAGTAGGAAAATGATGAACCCCTAAATTCTTACCACAGATCTAACAGTTCTTAAGATCTTGTCACATCTTGATTCGTTGTTAAACCACCATGTCATTTTGCCCTTACTTATCCAACAGGCACTCATTAGATGGCATTATGCCAATCAGAATTGAAGGTAGCTCTCTGAAGTAAGCATCTACACACAGTCTATAAGTCAAACTAGAAAACTGGGTTATAAATGTCATTTTACAGTTGACTTCCTCTAACTAGTTGTACTGACTGCTTTTGTGTGTCAACTTGACACAAGCTGGAGTTATCACAGAGAAAGGAGTTTCAGTTGAGAAAATGCCGCCCTGAGATCCAGGTGTAAGGCATTTTCTCAATTAGTGATCAAGGGGAGAGGGCCCGTTGTGGGTGGTACCATCTGTGGGCTGGTAGTCTTAGGTTCTATAAGAAAGCCAGCTGAGCAAGCCAAAAGAAGCAAGCCAGTAAGGAACATCCCTCCATGGCATCAGCTCCTGCTTCCTGACCTACCTGAGTTCCAGTCCTGACTTCCATTAGTGATGAATAGCAACGTGGAAGTGTAAGCTGAATAAACCCTTTCCTCCCCCACTTGCTTCTTGGTCATGATGTTTGTGCAGGAATAGAAACCCTGACTAAGACACTAGTATTTAACAAGATCCAGTATTTGCAAATATGATTGATTTCTTCACATTTGTGTTAAAGAACTTCCCTATGTTAGTGTGATACATCTGTTAGACGTAATGAACCAAGGTTCAGCCACTATTAGAAAAGTTGAGATTTTATTCAGACTTTCATACTTTTATCCAGTATCTCTTTGCTTTTGGTTTTGTTTTTTCAAAACAGTATTTCTTTGTGTAGCCTTGGCTGCCCTGAAACTCACTCTGAAGACCAGGCTGGCCTCGAACTCACAGAGATCCACCTGCCTCTGCCTCCCGAGTACTAGGATTAAAGATGTGCACCACCATGCCCGGCTCCAGTGTACTTTTTGCTTTTGTTGTTCCAGAATCTCATACTAGATTTAGCTGTCATGTCCCCTTGGACTTCTCTTGCCCATAACAGTTTCTCAGCCTTTGCTTGGTGGTGGTGGCCTTGACACATAGGAAGGCTTTCTAGTTGCTTTTAAACTGTCTGTCATTGAGAGATGCCTGGTGTTTTTCTCCTGGTTGAACTGAGATTGTTGATTTGGAAAGACGAATGTCAGTCTCATTGCCTCACATCAATAAATATGACACAGTCAAGAAGACCCTGTTACTGTCATTGTTGACATTAACCTTGCCCATCTACCTGAGAAGTCAGTCTGTTTTACCACCGTAAAGTAACCATTCCTTTTTTCCCCACCATACTCTCTTTGGAAAGCAGCCATCATGCAAAGTCCTCCTTAATAAATGGAAACTTGCATCAACCTGAACTTATGGCTATAGCTTCAGCTCTTGGAAGCCATTTAGATCTACATGGGTTGACCTATCACACCATTTTTTAAAAAATACTTTTTGTTATCTGAGGTGAGAGAGGTTGTTTGGCAGTTAACAGTACTTGTTGCTCTTCTGGAGGACTCTGGTTGTATTCCATATCTCAGCTCACAACTATTTCTGGGTGTGCTTGTTGCTGTTGAAGTGTTGTTGATTCCAAGCTAACTAATACATACATCCATACGTCTTAGTTAGGGTTTTATTGCTGTGAACAGACACCATGACCAAGGCAACTCTTATAAGGACAACATTTAATTGGGGCTGATTTACATATTCAGAGGTTCAGTCAGTTATCATCAAGGCAGGAAACATGGCAGCATCCAGACAGGCATGATACAGGCAGAGCTGAGAGTTCTACATCTTCATCTGAAGACCGCTAGAAGACTGGCTCCTATGTGGTTAGGAGGAGGGTCTCATTGCCCGCACCCACAATGACACACACTTCCTCCAACAAGGCCACACCTCTTAATAGTGCCACTCCCTGGACCAAGCATATTCAAATCATCATACTGTTATTTCTGTATGTAACCCTGCAGAATACATGAGTTGTCACTCAAAATGTCATAAACTCTCCCAGGCACCTGCAGCCTGATCCAGTCTCACATGGAGCTCCCACTGTCACCATAACTTGTCTGATCCTCCTTTCCTATTGCAAATAACATGAGACACATTGAAGAGACTCAGCAGAGAATTGTACAAGTTTGGGGTCTTGTGATGGAGAACAGCATTTTGATAGGGTTTTCATTTATAGTTTTAATCACAAAGGTCATAACCAGGTAGGAGTTCAGTGGCAGGGAGATCAGGAAAACATTTTCTGAGTACCTACTATGTGCAAACTGCTAAGAACCTATTGGTCACCTCATTTTAATCTCTAGTCAATTCACATAGTAGATGTTTGTGCTAGTAGATTTCCTTCACTGTAAGAAATAGCAGAGACAATGAACTTGTAAAGACAAAAGGTTTATTCTGGCTCACTGACTTGAAAGTTCCAATCTATGACTTATTGTCCTCCTTGCCTGGGATAAGGCAGCACACCAAAGCAAGGAGCAAAGGACACCAGGAAGGAGGACTGACTGTGGCTCCACTGACTCCTTCAAAGGCATAGCTCAACGGCCTGAGACCTCCCTCTAAGCCCTGCTTACTAAAGGCAACAGTACCAATCTGGGGAGCAAGTGTTTTCTAGTGAACCTTTGGGGAACTTAAGATCCACACATAACGACCTCCTTTCCCCCACCCCCATTATAGATAGACTCCTTCAGAAAAAGTTTGTTCAATATTAAAAGAAATCCATAAAGAATAAAATATACAATGTAGGTTCCCAAAAGAAACTCCACCAATATAAAAAGTATTTGGTGTTGTAATTTTCATATTTTATTTTGTGGGGTGCTTTTGTATTTTGTTGTTGTTCTTTGGTTTTTTCTTTTGGTCTTCTATGTTTTTGGTGCTGAGGATGGAACTCAGGGCTGACTACATGCACTCTAGGCAAATGCTTCATGACTAAGATACCCTACCCAGCACATGTGATGATTTAAGCATAGTCCTGTCCAAAGGCAAAGGAAACAGATGGCACAAGCTCAAGCCATACAGTAGCATTCAGTATTTTATGATCTTAGATGCATCCATATTTTTCTCCTTTTCCCAGGTGGACAACATAAATGCAGCTGTGATGGATCTGAAGAAAAAGAAGATCCGTAGTCTGAGTGATGAGGCCAAAATAGGTGCACATGGGAAACCCGTGATTTTCCTCCATCCCAAAGACTGTGGTGGGGTTCTTGTAGAACTGGAGCAAGCATGATTTATATTTGTGAGAAACTTAATTAATTGACCTGAGCAACCCTTATCAATATTATCAGATGTATTGTGCTACTACTTCCACTACTTTAAAACTTTAATTGCAAAAAGGTTAAAATATATGCACATACATATACATATATGTATTTGTTATTTGAATTTGGATGAAATCTTAATTACCAAATACTTGACATTGTTAAAATCATATTATAGGCACTTCATCTAACCTCTCCACTCAGACAGATCTCCCACATCCTTCGCCACGGTCTAGTCCAGTGAGTCTCCCTGTTCTTCTCCATTCACACATTCTCCCCAAGCCACCAGATCCAGCCCAGGTCCCAAATTGAGTTTCTCAACTTAGTCAGATCTCCTCTGCCTCCCCTGTAACTGATCTCTAGGCTTTTGCTTTGACAGTCCTACCTATCTTCTAACTCACAGGCCCCTCCCATACCACATCCAGTCCTTGTACCCAGCCATATCTATCTCCATACGCCCAGCTTGGATGAGAAGGAGCACTCCATACATCACCCCAGTCCCCTTGATCCACCTGACTTGTTACACCCAATCCACTTCCAGTAACTATGAAAAACCCCTCCCCACAACACCCTCTTATCTGCCCCGACCTGCTCTGTCCATATCAGATATACAATTAACCAAAGAAACCCACATGCCCAAATCCCATCGAAGAAATACCAACAATATGGAAGATTCGACCAATATCTTCTTTCCATAACCTGCTGGCCCTGTTGAAATGTGTGTCAATGAGAATTTCCTAGATGAACTATAGGATACACAACTTAAAAGAAAAACAGTCATAAACTTGATCAAATAATTTAGGGAGTTTAAAGAAGAGACAAAATTAAAGAGAATAAAAACCTGAGTGAAGTTCAAGAAATACAAACACAAGGCCAGTGGACAGAGCAATGACAAACACAAGGCCGATGGACAGAGCAACGACGGTCCAGGACTTGAGAATGGAATTCAGGAAGGAAACAGAATCACTGACGAGGACCCAAGCTGAAATGAAGATGGAATTGAAAAACCCAATAACTTAATTTTAACTAAACAATCCAAAGAAAAGTCATACATGTAGAATGAATCAAGCAGAAGATAGAATATCAGGACTTGAAAATAAAGTAGAGGATCAAGCCCAGATAAGCAAGGAATATGTGTACTTCACAAAACCCAAACAAACAAAAGCAAAACAGGGAAAGCGTGCACAGGAAATGGGGCACCATGAAAAGCCAAACCTTTGAATTATAGGCATAGACAAGAGAGAATAATCCCAAGTCAAAGGCATAGAGCAGCTCTTCACCAAGATCATAGAAGAAAACGTCCCCAAGCTAAGGAAAGATGTTCATACAGATACCAGAAGCACCCAGACACCAAATACACAAGACAAGAAAGATCCCCACAGCATATTGTATTTAAACACTAAATTTGGATAACATGAAAAGTGTATTGAAAACTGTGAGAGAAAAAAAGTCACATCTAAAGAAAAACTCATCAGAATAACAGCTGATGTCTCAATGGAAACCCAGAAGTCAGAAGAACCTGGAGCAGTGCATCCCAAGTCCTAAAAGACTATGACTGCCAACCTAGACTAATATACCCAGAAAAACCACCTGCCATAATTGAAAGAGAAATAAATTATTTCCACAATATAAACAGCTTTTTTTTTTTTTTTTGATTTTTCAAGACAGGGTTTCTCTGTGTAGCCCTGGCTGTTCTGTCACTCTGTAGACCAGGCTGGCCTCAACTCAGAAATCCGCCTGCCTCTGCCTCCCCAGTGCTGGGATTAAAGGCATGCGCCACCACTGCCCGGCTATAAACAGCTTTTTAAAAGGTATATCTAATACACTAATCCTACAGAAAACACAGGAAACAGTTTTTCAGGCTTAAGAGAGGAATGAGTACAGCAGAGAGACTATGGAAAGAAATACAAAACCTTAATTATTAACACAAAAAAGCACTGAGAACACAACATGAAAAAAAATCAATATAATGACCACAATTAACACACACTTCAATAATGATATAAAATATCAGTAGCCTCAATTCTCAAATCAAAAACAAAAAACAAAAAACGAAAACAAAAAAAAACCCACAGACTGACTGGATAGATCAAGAAACAAAATCCATCTATGTATTGTCTATTAAAAAAGACATAGAGATGGGGGAGGGGGAAGGGATAGGTGGTCTCCAAAGAGGAGACCTAGAAAGGGGGAAACATTGGAAATGTAAATAAAGTATCAAAAAAAAAAAAAAAAAAACCTTTTAGCTTTAAAGATAAGCACTGCCTTAGAGTAAAAGGATAGCAAAAGTCCTCCAGTTAAATGGCACCAGGAAGCAAAAAGGCATTGTTACCTTAATATATGAAAAAATAGACTTCAAACTAAAACTAATCAGAAGAGACTGAGTGGAGCACTTCATTCTAATCAAGGGAACAGTTAACCAAGAAGACATTACTATCTTAAACATATATACACCAAACCCGGGGGGACCCAATAGCATTTTTTAAGCACTACTGGATTTAAGGACACAAATTTACATCAATCCAAGAATAGTAAGCCACTTTCTCCAGGAGACAAATGATCTGGACAAAAATAAACAGAGAAATATCAGAATTGACACCATACATCAAATGTACTTCACAGATATGTACAGGATACCTCACCCAAACATCAAAGGATGCACACTCAACAGCATAGGGAAACTTTTCTGAAATAGACCACATCCTGGAACTCAAAACAAATCTTTACGAATGAAAGAGATTAAAATCACTCCTTGAGTCCTATCTGATCACAATGTAATACAACTTAAAATTGACAGCCAACAAACATCTAGTAAATATACAAACTCATGAATATTAACTCATTACTGAATGAAAAATGAGGAAAATCAAGAAATAAAAAATTTCCTGGAGCTACATGAAAATGAAAACATGACAAAACTTCTAAGACATTTTGAAAGCAGTCCTAGGAAGGAAATTTATAGCTCTAAGTGAGTACATTTAAAAAATTAGAAAGAGTACAAATAATGGCTTAATAATATAATTGAAAAAGTTGGAAAAACAAGAACAAACCAAATCCAAACCCAGTTACTGGCAAGAAATAATAGCAATCAGAGTAGAAATCAGTGAAATAGAAACAAAACAGTACAAAAAAAATCAATGAGTATATTGAGCTAGTTCTTTGAGAAGACAAAAAGATTGACAGACCCTTAGCCTGACTAACCAAGAGAAAAAAGATGATCCAAATTAACAGGGAAACATTACAACAAACACTAAGGGAAGTCTGATTATTATAGGAAAATATTTTAAAACCCTGTCCTCCATTAAGCTGGAAATCTAAATGAAATTAATGACTTTCTAGATTCAATCAAACCATCAAAATTAAATTAGAAGTCAACAGCCTGAACAGACCCATAACAAATGAAGAGACTGAAAAAGTAATAATAAACAACACCTTCCAGCTAAAAAAAATGTCCAGCACTGGATGGATTCACACCAGAGTTCTACCAGACTTTCAAAGAATATTTACAACCATTCTTGGGGGGGGGGTGATTTCTACAAAGTAGGAGGGGGGAATTTCTATAAAGCCAGTATCACTCTAATATCTAATATCCAAACCAGGTAAAGGCATAACAATAAAACTACAGGCCAATATCCCTGACAAATATAGATTCAAAAATGCTCAATAAAATACTTGCAAACAGAATACATAAAAAATATTGCACACTGGGATGAAGTAGGCTTTATCCTTGAAATGCAAGGATGTTTTAACATATACAAGACGATACACCTAATAAATCACATAAATGGAATTAAAAGCATTATCATCCTCATAAGTGCAGAAAGTGTTTGACAAAAATCAAACAGATCTTCATGATAAATAATCTAGAGTATGAGGGCTAGACATAATGAGGGTTAGACATAATGAAAGTTATATATGAGAAACACACAGCCAACACCATCCTAAATGGAAAAAGCTCAAAGCAATCCCATCAAAGTCAGGAATAAACCAGGGATGACCACTATCCCCACTCCTTTCCAATACTGTGCTCTAAGGACAACCTAGAGCAATAAGGCAAGAAAGGGAAATTCAGGGGCTGTAAATAGGAAAATAAATTGAACTATTCCTATTTGCAGATACCGTGATAATATACATTAGAGATCCCCAAAATTCTACCAGAAAAACTTAAGAAATGCTAACCAAATTCAGTAATGTGGCAGGATACAGAATCAACTTGCACAAATCAATAGCTTTTCTATACATCAACCAAAAAATGTACAGACAAGGGAGTCATGGACACACTCCTATTCACAGTAACCTCAAAGGAAAAAAAAAAAGACCTATGAACAAACCTAATGAAGGAAATGAAGGACCTCCACAACGAAAACTTCAAACCTCTGAAGAATGGTTGAGAAAGACACTAGAGAATGCAAGACATTCCAGGCTCATGGATTGGTAGAATTAATATCATGAAAATGACTATTTTACCAAAGGTTATTTACAGATTCAATGAAATCCAAATCAAAACCCCTATCTTATTCATCACAGAACTATCCTAAAATTCATATGGAGCTACAAAAGATCCAAGAGAGACAAATAGTCCTGAGAAAAAGGAACAATGCTGAATGGATTACCATTTCAGATCTTAAAATATATTACAGAGCCAAAGAAATAAAGGTAATGTGAGATTGACACAAAACATCATGTAGACCAACAGAACCAAGCCAAAGGCCCAAAATGAATACACATAACTTCAGCCACTTAATATTTAACAAAGATGCCAAAAAAATGTAAGCTGGAAAAAAAATCACCTTCAATAAATGGCCCAACCTAACACTACCCTAAGAAACGTACTTAAAATATATGATATATAATGGGTTAACAGTGAAAGATCAGAAGAATAACTGCCATGCAAACACATGTTCAGGGATGACTGGAGTGGCAATGTTCTTGCAGGGTGAGTAGACTTCAGAACAAACAAAATGTCAGGAAGAGAAAGATACATTATGTAATGGCATAGAATGCTCCAAGCACAAGATGACAAATACTAAAATTATGCATACCAAATGATACGACTGGAAACACAGAACTCAACATTGGCACAATAAAAAGATCAATGTAGTAATGGTTTGTAACACCAGTGATCCTTTCTAACAGCATATAAAAATCCTAAACAAAGTGAACAACCCTGTAAAGAGCTGAACCGATCACCTACTGACGCTGGACATGCCTTCCTTTGAGCACATGAGGGAGCTATCTGGTATCATCAAACAACACATACAGAATTAGTGAGAGCCTGGAGATGATGTCCTGGTCCCAACCGAGCCAAATTGTGTCCGTAGAAGACAACAATGCTCCAATAGTTTACACATTGAGATGAAGCAAGTCTCATGGGGACATGAAGGTGGAAATGCAACAATTATTTCATAAAATTCATAAGCTAACTTATAAATTTCTACTTTTATGAGTAGAATTTAGTAATAATATGCACAAGATGGCATGCGTGCAGGTTTTGTAGCATCCCAGCACCAATCACTTTTTATGACTTTTGTTAGATGCCTGCTTTATCCTTACCCATGTATCTGAAGACTCAAGGATTCCTCCCTGTTAAACTTTAATTCCATCATTCGTGCCAGTGGTGGAATTAAGATCAGATCATCCATACCTGTACAAAAACAGGGGCAAAAAGTTCCCTAGAAAGATCTGGGAATGTTCTCTTCTACTCCTAAGTAAGAAGGTTAGAGTTGGAAGAAGTTAGATTCTCATATCAGAGGTGAACAGGAAGACAGATATCTATGGTTGCTACTAGCAACCACCCAACACCATGAAAAAATTAGAGTAATTATCCTTGTTGTCAGGGTAATGTGAAAAAGCTGACATTTAAAAATGTGTTTAGTATTGAATAGAAAATTAATTTAGTTATATTTGTGAGATGTTTAAAATTAAGAAAAAAATTCTAATAACATTATTTCTTAAAATGCTAATTATCCAATACATTTACATAAATTTAAAAAGCTTGATTAGGATTCTTTGAACATTTAAAATAAAATAAGCAAAATATTTACATCTTAATAAGTACCTTAGCCATATCTGTCTATGTTCACTCGTTCTTACATTTTCCTGGAAGATTTTTTCAGTATAGGTGTTGGGGTTCAGGAGTCACCGCACAAACAAACACCAATCTCAGTTAAGCAAGAATAGTTTATTGAGCGCATATCCCAAGATGGAATGTTCAGGACCACAGAAAGGTCTTGGAAGACTAATTGTGGCACCCATCAGTCCTGACAGCAGGCTCTCTATAGGAAATCCAGGTTCGAAGAATTTAAAGGCAAGGAGGGGAACAGTACAACATTTTGGCTAACTAGACAAAGCATTATCAGCTAAATCTTTAAGCCGATTGGTCTTGAGTGAGGTAAGAGGGGAGGGGTACAGGTAGTGAACCAGGGAATTCCGGTACACTGAGATAACAGAGCATAAGTAATTCAGCTATAACTTTTTGCTTATTAGTAGCATTCTTCAGCGTCAGCTATGGATAATTACTTCTGGGAAGCAGAATCTAAGAACCTGAACTTAATTTTACCTTATGAGCAAAATGGAGACTGAACACAAAACAGCTACAGTTATGTTAAAAGGAGCAGGTCTCAACTATAGGAATATAACTTTAAAAATAAAATGGTTTATACTTTTGTTTTTATTGACAGTTTATATTTAATATGTTGAAAATTGCTACTATCTAAATAATTCACTCTTTCTACATGTATACCCTATACTTTTTCTTTTCAAATAGACTCTACATTCTAGAGCAGTTTTGGACTTAGAGCAAAATTCGGCAGAAAGGAAAGTTTCAGCCTCTACTCTGCTCGGCAGGATGAGGACTATTTTGTTCTTTACAACTAAACCTGCGCTGCTACAGAAGTCTCCACCAGGTTCTAGGAGGTGCATGTTATATGGTTTGGTCATATGTATGACGACATATACCTCCCACTAAGGTATACAGAAAGGCTCATGGCTGAAACTCCCCTGTGCTGTCGGTCCAGCTCCCGCCCCAGCCTGTTAGCCACTGATTGTTTTAAATCTCTATAGCCCTTCCTCCCCTTTTCTTCCCCCCCTTTTCCTTCCCTCCCTCCCCCTCCCTCCTTCCCTTTTTATTTTTTATTCTATTCTTTTTTTTTACTTCAGACAGGATCTGAAGCTGAAGCCCAGGCTGGCCTAGAATTCACTATGTAGCCCACGGCTTAAGAAAATGCCAGCCACACATACTTGATGTGGGTATGGTCTTCTCACAAGAGGAATCGACTCTTTTTGAATAATTTTAATGTTCAAGGGATCTTTAGTGATGCCTCTCTTACTTCTGATAATAACACCTGTCATGTCCTTTTAATGAGTCTGAGTAAAACTCACCAATTTTGTTGATCATTTTAAAGAAGCATCTTTTAACTTGATTGACTTCATTTTCTCTTTCTGTCTCCTGTTTGTGACGTCACTCATTTCTACTCTAAGATTTACTTGTTTGTTTGATTGTTTTCTGGTTTTTCATGCAGAAATGAACCCAGCTCTCTGTTTAATGACCTCTTCTTTGTGGAAGCATAGACTGTTAGTTTTAGAGATTTTGCTTTTCTCCCCTAATGTACCCATCCAATACCATAAATTTCAACCTAATTGCAGCATGTTTATTAGTTTTGAGTACTTTTAGATTTGTCATTTCTTCACCCATCTGTGATATTTAGAAGTGCCGTGCTTAACCACTAAGCATGTTGGTGCTCACTAATTATTTCTGTCGCTGGTTTCTAGCTGGCATGGATCTGAGAGCATCGGCTACATGGTTCCCCTGTTTTTAAACTTGCCAGGCCCTGTGTCCTGGTACAGAGCATGCCCTGGTGACAAGTCCATGTGAGTTGTGGGAAAATGTAGACTCTGCTGTTGAATAAAGGGTAATGGATATCAGTTATCTCCCACTGATGAGTGCTATTGAATTTAACTATGTTTGCTGATTTTCTGCCTGTGGAGTTGAACTCTTTATCATAGTATATTTGTCTTTTTGGCCTCACTTTAAAAAAAATCAGACTTCCTCTCATGTATTGATGCTCTGCTATTAGCCACACACTCAACAGAAATTGTGTATTCTTGGAAAATTACTCTGTTATTTTATCATTCTGAACAGATCTCTTTATCTCTGAGAATTTCCCTTGCTCTACAGTTTATGCTGCCTGAAGTTAATACTGCTGTTCAGAGTTCTTGTGGTTGATATCGGTATGTCTGTCTTCTCAGAATAACTGTCTTCTCTGTAACTCTCCTTGTACTCTGAAGGTGCCTGCACATATAAAGCAGATTTCTTTTTTCTTTTTTTCTTCTTTTTTTATTGGATATTTTCTTTATTTACATTTAAAATGTTTTCCCCTTTCCAGGTCTCCCCTTCAGAACCTTCTATCCCATCCCCCTCCCCCTGCCTCTATGAGGGTGCTCTCCCACCCACCCACCTACTCCTGTCTTCCCTCCCTGGCATTCCCCTACACTGGGGCATCTAACACCCTCAGACCCAAGGGCCTCTCCTCCCACTGATGTCCAACAAGGCCATCCTCTGCCACATATGTGGCCAGCACCATGGGTCCCTCCATGTGTATTCTTTAGTTGGTGGTCCAGCCTCCAGGAAGACCAGGGGTGTCAGGCCAGTTGACACTGTTGCTCCCCCCATGGGGCTGCAAACTCCCTCAGCTCCTTCAGTCCCTTCTCCAACTCCTCCATCCAGGACCCTGCACTCAGTACAATGGTTGGCTGTGAGCACATCTGCTTCTGTATTTGCCAGGCTCTGGCAGAGCCTCTCAGGAGAAAGCCATATCAGGCTTCTGTCAGCAAGCACTTCCGGGGTTCCATAATAGCGTCCGGGTTTGGTGCCTATATCTGAGATGTATCCCCAGGTGGGACAGTCTCTGGATGGCCTTTCCTTGAGTCTCTGCTCAACACTTTCATTCCATATTTCCTTCTGTGAGTACTTTGTTCACCCATCTAAGAAGCACTGAAGCATCCACATTTTGGTCTTTCTTCTTCTTGGGCTTCATATGGTTTGTGAATTGAATCTTGGGTATTGTACTGGCTAATTTTGTGTGTCAACTTGACACAAGCTGGAGTTATCACAGAGAAAGGAGTTTCAGTTGAGAAAATGCCTCCATGAGATCCAGCTGTAGGGCATTTTCTCAATTAGTGATCAAGGGGGAGGGCCCCTTGTGGGTGGTACCCTCTGTGGGCTGGTAGTCTTGGGTTCTATGAGAAAGCAGGCTGAGCAAGCCAGGAGAAGAAGCAAGCAAGCCAGTAAGAAAGATCCCTCCATGGCCTCTGCATCAGCTCCTGCTTCCTGACCTGTTTGAGTTCCAGTCCTGACTTCCTTTAGTAATGAACAGCAGCGTGGAAGTGTAAGCCGAATAAACCCTTTCCTCCCCAACTTGCTTCTTGGTCATGATGTTTGTGCAGGAATAGAAACCCTGACTAAGACAGGTATTCTGAGCTTTTGGGCTAATATCCACTTATCAGTGAGTACATACGGTGTTCCTTCTTTTGTGACTGAGTTACCTCACTCAGGATGATATTTTCAAATTCCAACCATTTACCTAAGAATTTCATGAAGTCATTGTTTTTAATAGCTGAGTAGTATTCCATTGTGTAAACGTACCACATTTTCTGTATCCATTCCTCTGTTGAGGGACATCTGGGTTGTTTCCAGCTTCTGGCTATTATAAATATGGCTGCTATGAACATAGTGGAGCATGTGTCCTTGTTATGTGTTAGAGCATCTTCTGGGTATATGCCCAGGAATGGTATAGCTGGGTCCTCGGGTCCAATTTTCTGAGGAACCGCCAGACTGATTTCCAGAGTGGTTGTAACAGCTTGCATTCCCACCAGCAATGGAGAAGTGTTCCTTTCTCCACATCCTCGCCAGCATCTGCTTTCACCTGAGTTTTTGATCTCAGCCATTGCGTGAGGTGGAATCTCAGGGTTGTTTTGATTTGCATTTCCCTGATGACTAAGGATGTTGAACATTTCTTTAGGTGCTTCTCGGCCATTCGAGTTTCCTCAGTTGAGAATTCTCTGTTTAGCTCTGTTCCCCATTTTTAAATAGGGTTTTTGGTTCTCTGGAGTCTAACTTCTTGAGTTCTTCGTATATATTTGATATTAGCCCTCTATTGGATGTAGGATTGGTAAAGAATTTTCCCAATCTGTTGGTGAAGCAGATTTCTTATAGACAACTTGTAGTTGAGTTGTTTTCTTTTCCTTCTGAGTCAGTTAATTGTGTATCTGAATGATCATCACTGCGGTTAGAAAATACACTGTCTACCTTACAGGCTACTGTTTTCTAATTGTTGTTATTCTTTCATTACTTTTCTCTTTTATAATTTTTATACTTTTGTGGTTTTAATTAAACACATTTAGTTCTATTTTCCTTGTTTCTCCTTTCGTAGGTATCAGTGACACATTCTGAGACTTTCTTAGCAATGGTCCTGCCATTTGTAATAGCATTAGCAACTTACCTCCCTCCTTTTTCTTTCTCCGTACTTTTGAGCTTTATTGGGGCATGGCTGGTAAGATTAGATTATTCAAGGTGCCCAACATGATGTTTTGACATATCTATATGTCAAACTGTGAAATGAGTGCTGCAACCAAGATAATTAGCATATCTATCACCTCAACTGGTTCCCTGGGTGTGTATAGTCTGAACACTTAATATTCACTTTCTTTGAAATTTTATGATTTTCTCACACAGTACATTTTGATCCTATTTTTTCCCTTCCCGCCACTCCTCTCAGATCTACCCCTCTTCCTTATTATCTAACCGCTTCTGTCTTTCAGAAAGAAGTCAGGTGAGCCTGCCTTAATATGTGACTTGGCTTATTTTCTTTGCAGTTTTTAATATCCTTTCTTTGTTCTGTACATTTAGTGTTCTGATGATTATGTGTCGTGGACAATTCCTTTTCTGTTCCAGTTTATTTGGTCTTCTGTATGCTTCTTATGCTTTGATAGGCAATGTTTCTTTAGATTGGGGAAATTTTCTTCTGTGGATTTGTTTAAAATACATTTTCTGTGCTTTGGACTTAGGTTTCCTTTCCTTCCTCTGTACTTAGTGTTTATCGGCTTGGTCTTTTCACCGGTGTCACAGATCTCCCAGTTGTTTTGTGCCTGGATATACACACACAGACACACACACACAGACACATACACACACACACACACACACACACACACACACACACGAAAATTGCATACTTTTTTCTCTTTGACTGGACTATCTGTTTCTTCTATCTTGTCTTCAATATTCCATGTCTTGTAATCTGCTGGTGAGGCTTACTTCTCAGGGTTTTGTTTGACATCCTAAGTTTTTTATTTCCAGTTTTATTCCAGGTTGTGTTTTCTTTAGTGACCCTATAGCTTTGTTAGGTTTGACTTTCGTGCCTTGAATTGTTTTCGTTGTTTTATTCAACTGTTTGCTCTGTTTTCACAGATTTCACTAAGGGTTTATTCACATCCTCGTGAAGGTTCTTAAGCGTTGTCATAATGGCTATGTTGAAGTCATTGTCTTGTGCTTCCGCTAAATTGCTTTTCTCAGAGCTCATTGCAATAGGTTTCCTGGATTCTGGAATGTCTTAGATGTTCACATTTGTGTTTGTGGATTTTCCATTTGTTCAGCATTTTGATTCTTAGGGTTTACTGGCAGCACAGAGTCATTCGCTTCATAATAAAAACTGAAGTCTGCAGTTTTCAGTCATTTTAAACCACTAGATTATCCATTTCTGAAATACTTGTTTTGAACTACCTTTAAAAATCGTCTTGAGGTTCCGGAGTGATATTTTGGTGGTTAAAAGCACTGGCTGCTCTTCCATGGGACTTGGGTTTGATTCCTGGTCCTCACATGGTGGCTCACAGCCATCTGTAACTCCAGCTCCTGGGGATGAAAGGCCCTCTTCTGGAGTCTGCACTACTGAGATGTGCCTGTGGTCCACAGACATACATAAAAGTAAAACCCCAATACACACAGCAATAAAACAAAAATACCAAAAAGGTGATTTTGAAACAGGGCTACACTATGAAGCTCATTTGTTCTGAAGCTTTTTATGAGGTTCAGGTGGGCCACAAAGATCAAGCCAGCAACCCCCACCCCTTACATAGATGCTATTAGCTGTAGACAATTTCTGGGGAAAGAGAACCGTTATTCTCTGAGTGTGTGGCCATTGGTAGGCTCCCCATGCCCCAGTGGATGCCCCACACCAATCTTTGTATGAGCAGTACTGATTGAACTTACTGGGTTATTTAAAAAAAAAAAAAAAAGGACAGGAAGAACGTGGGAGGAGGATGTGTCGGAGGAAGATATTGGAAAGGTTGAAGGAGGAAATGAGGGGTGGATATAATCACATTTTATTGTGTTCCGAAGAATAAAACATCATAATAAAAAACCTTACGGTTGTCCTGCCTCCACTACCATAGTCAGCATATGAGGCAGTTGGACATTTCTTTTTCAAGCTTTTTGATTGTGTGCATGTGCCTGTGCTCTCGTGTGTGTGTGTGTGTGTGTGTGTGTGTGTGTGTGTGTGTGTGTGTGTGTATACTAGTGTGTTTGTGAAAGTCTATCATGCAGGGACACGAACTTTCCAGAAAAAGCCTTTACCTGCTGAACCATTTGGCCTACTCAAATTCCTTATTTTTAAAGCCAACCTGAGTTGAAGTTCTGTTACTGGAAATTGAAAAGATTCTAATTACATAAACATGAAATGTGCAGATCCCAATTGAAAGGACCCAGCACCCATACTGATTAAGTCAAAAGTTTTCCAACAAGAGCAAGAACCTGAAAAATATTGCTTCATGTAGTGTCTGCAAATGGGCTCTAAATTACATACTATCTTTTGAAACTTGATTTTAAATGCTTGATTAGCAGTGATTGTGGTTGATACTACAGGAGTACTTCAGGGTGTCAGTTCAGTAAAAATGTGCTATTGATGCTCACTTATTTAAGGCAAAGATAAGTAGGCCACACAATCTAGCCTTGCCCTGTGGTGAAACCTGAAAAGAAATTTCCCCTTTACAAAAGCTCTCGATGCTTCTAGAATTTGTATGTTCTCCAGTTCATCTCAGCGATGGATACAGAACGTACTCAGACATCTTCCCTGCACTTTTCTCTGGTACTAGTGATATAGTACCAGAACACACCAGGAAAAAGCGGTTGTTTAAGGCACCAGGGATCCTGGATCCACCGGAAAGAAAATGAGAAGTCACACTCCAGGACCTGGGGTGACACTCCATGAGAGAAGAAATGCCAGAGGGGAAGCTGGGCTCCTCTATTAGGGGGTCCCTGGAGAGAAGCTCAGGAGTCAGATACACAGCTCAGGGGCTAGCCACACACACACACACACACACACACACACACACACACACACACACACACACACACACACGCCCCCGGAGGCTCTGAGTGTCTGCTCTTCCCCGCCACAGAGACAGGTAAGACAATCCCTCCAGAAAGCCGGCAGCAAAACATGGCTTGGAACAGCAGCCTCCAGATTACATACCTCATAAAACCACCAGGAAAAGGCTGGCCATGTATTTCATCAGGTAGAGGCCCTTTTGCTCCTGCCCGGTGGCCTGACTTCCATCTGGATCCCACAAGGTGGCAGGAGAGAACCAGAGAGAGCTGTCCTCTGACCTTCGTATACAGTGGCTGGCATGCAACTTTTTAATCACATGATCAAACAATTGTAAAGTCTATGATTTTTGGAATACTATAAACACTGTCTTTTAAAACCAAAGTGAATTTGTCTTTTTACACTTACCAACATAATTTTAACAGACCGGAAACTGCTAGGGTGTAGAGATGCCTTACGCTAGTCCCACAAAGGTTCTTGTATTGAGGATCGCTTCTCAGTGCAGTGGAAGACCCATGGGTGATTCCGGTGCGCTCTCAGAAGAATGGCAGGACCCTAAAGAGATGGCATCCCTTCCCTCTGTACTACAGCAGTTTCCTGTTACGATCATCTCCAGGAGTCTGGCAGCTAATGGGAACCTCAATGAAGTCTGTGTCATGCTGTTTGAACTCATAGCGTCAAAGCACAGAGCTAAACAAGTCTTCTTACTGTTGATAGCCTGCTTTAGGTTGCTTATCATAGCAACAATTGAAGAGACCCATGCACGGCGGAGTGCTCCCTTCTGGACCCCCAACTAGACACAGACCACATCCAAACACCAGTTTCCAACACAAAGAGATCTTTTATTAATCAAAAGAAAGTCAAGATGGCTGAATCTGAATCGGGCAGAAACATCAGCAAATAGCTTTGCAGGAGTGACTTTTTAAAAGGAGAAAAAGGGGGAGGTCCTTAGGATGAGCTAGGATGAGTTGGTAGGTTCTGATTGGACACATTAGACAGTGTAACCAAATAGGGAATTTTGACTGCCGGACCTTGGTGATTAGCCTTAGGAAAGAGTCAGGGTTCAGGACTGGCAAAAACAAGGAAATGAACTCCGCAGGTCACCTAGCTTTAGGAATGTGGAGACCTAAATAAAGGAGTCTAATGGTTTAGCAAGGGAGAAGGGGGGGGGAGGGCAGACCTGCCGGTGCCGTGTTTGCTATGCTTGAGCCTGTTAAACCCTTCAACCACAATGTGATCTAGGAGCAAACCCCTCATTATCTACCTTAAGAAGACCAGAAGTTTGCTCTTATGGCATTGGCTGTAGGTTTATTGTGAGTAGCCTTACTATAGTGAAGCACTGTGCTTCCTTTTCCCTTCAGGCTTTTTACTACAAAAGGTGCTGGATACTGTCAAAAAGCCTTTTCTGCATCTATTGACGCGATCACGTGACTTCTGTCCTTGAGTCAATTCATGTGATGGGTTATATTTATTGATTTGCTTATGTTGAACCAGCCCTTCACCTCTGGAATGAAGCCAACTTGATCTTAGAAATGATCTTTTGGATTAGTTCTTGAATTTGGTTTACAAGTATTTATTGAGAACTTTCATGACCATGTTCATCAGGAAGATTGGTCTATAATTTTTCTTTTGTTGTTGTTGTTGTTGTGTTGTGAAACCCAAACAGATACAAGAACCATATACCTTCCAAGTTAATGGGAGACCAAAATGGGAAACATATCTTGCAAGTTAAGAGTTCTGTTTGTCAAGAATAAGTACCTGTTTGTCCAATGTTTCTTTGACCCATCTGCACCTGGTGCATTTAATCACATGTGGGAGAGAGGTTTGTGGGCAGGAAATAAGTCAGGATAGATGCTTGCACCTGATTGGACCGACAGGAAATATGGTGACCTCATTGTTTTGCCTTTTTAAGCCCCTGCAAAATGTGACTTGTGGCTATTTTCTGGGAACCCAGAGATGGACCTGGCCAGAGTCCATCCTTCTGGCCAGTATTTAATTAAAACTTGCTTCAAAGTTGGCATTAAATTGTGGTAGTTGTCTTATTCTTGACCAGTGGGATTAACAGTGTCATTTTCTGGCTTTGATATCAAGGTTAACACTTCATGCTGTAAAGCCCTCCCAGAAAGCTGCAGTGAGTCCACTAGAAGCTGGGCTTTTTTATTTATTTATTTTTAAGATTTATTTATTTATTATATATAAGTACACTGTAGCTGTCTTTGGACACACCAGAAGAGGGCATCAGATCCCATTACAGATGGTTGTGAGCCTCTATGTGGTTGCTGGGATTTGAACTCATGACCTCTGAAAGAGCAGTCAGTGCTCTTAACCGCTGAGCCATCTCCCCAGCCCCAAGCTGGACTTTTTTAAATCGGAAGATTTTTAGTTACTGCTTCAATCTCATCACTCAATGTAGATCTGTTTAAGTTGTTTCTTTCGCCTTGGTTTAACTTTAGGAGGCTATTTGTATCAACATAGCCATTTCTTTTAAAATTTCTACTTTGCTAGAATATACGTTTTAATATTTTTATATTTATTCACTTGTGAGTGAGAGACAGAGAGAGACAGACACAGAGACACGGGGGGGGGGACACACATGCATAGATGTGTCTAACCTCTGTGGGGGTCAGAGGGACACTTGCAGAGGCTGTTTCTCTCCTACCATGTGGATTCTGGGTTTGATGAAAGGTTTTAGGGCTTGGCAGCAAACACCTTTACCTCTTTTCATTGATAGTTTTATTATTTTGGGTTGTTTTTGTGTGTGTGTGTGTGTGTGTGTGTGTGTGTGTGTGTGTGTGTGTTAGCATGGCTAAGGGTTTGTCCATCTAGTTTATCTTTTCAAAGGTCCAACTCTTTGTTTTATTGATTCTTTGTATTATTTCTTGTATTTTTATTTGTTTGATTTGATTTCAATAATTTCTTCTCTGATTTTAAATATTTCAGTGTATCTGCTGCTTTGGGGTTTGTCTGGTACATGCTTTCTAAACTCTAAGGTGCATCACTAAATTATTTATTTGTGAACTGTTTTGTTTTTTATGATTTCCTTTTTATTTTAAATTACGTGTGTGTTGGCGTGGGGGGATAAGTGCAGGTGTGCCCAGAGGCTGGAAGAGCGTTGAATCCCCGGGACCTAGAGTTCTAGGCGGCTGTGAACCGTCCCATGTGGGTCCTGGGAACGGAACTCGGGTTCTCTCAATGCTTGCTCTTAGCCACTGAATCATCTGTGCACCCCTCCAGGCTCCACTCTTAACCACTCTCATTTTAAAAATATAGGCCCTTAAAATCATAAACTTCTGTATTAGGGATGTTTTTATTGATTCTTATAGGTTTGGATTATATTTATTTTTTCCTTGAAAATTGTTTGTTTGTTTGTTTGTTTGTTTGTTTGAGACATGGTTGCACTATACAGCCTTGGCTTGGCTGGGACCCCCTATGTAGGCTAGGCTGGCCTTGAATTCAAAGAGATCCACCTGCCTCCTCTTTCCAGGTGCTTAGTGGGATTAATGGTGTGCTATTTGTCATGAGTTTGCATGTGTCTGTAGTTTCTACTGCGGTTCATTTCTAGCTTTATTCTGTCATGGTCAGATTGAATGCAAGTAGTTACTTCAATTTTTCTGTATTTGTTGGGACTTGCTTTGTGTCCTAAGACACAATCAGTTTTAGAGAGTGTTCAGCGTGCTGCTGAGAAGAATGTATGTTCCGTGGCATTTGGACAAAGTGTTCTGTAGATGTCTGTTAAGTCCATTTGATCCATTTAAGACCAGCATTTCTCTGTTTAGTTTTTGTCAGGCTGTTCTGTCTGCTGGGGAGAGTAGATTATTAGTGTCACACCCTGCTGTTGTGCTGGGTTAACCTGTGGCTTTATATTTCACAGCACAGCTTTATGAAATTGAGTGAACTGAGTTGATATGAATGTATTCAGAACTGTGACTCCCTTTAATTGGTATGAAGCAACCTTCTCCCCGAATCCTCTTTTTTTATGATAATTTTAGCATTTTTTATTTCTTCCATGTACCCTCTTAAATGTATCTTTTATTCTCTTTGATATGGGAATTTCCTGCCAATTTTCCATGGAGAGCTAGCTTAGCTAAAGTCATATGCTCCTTTAGTCTTTTATCATGGAATATTTTTATTTTTTCATCAGTTGTGATAGTTTTGCTGGGTATTGTATCTTGGGTTGGCCATCGTGGTCTTTTAGGATTTGAAATACATCTTTCATTATCTATATGGCTTTTAAAGTTTGCATTGAGAGGACCAACTGTTATTCTCATGGACTTGCCTCTATGTGTGAGTTAGTGTCTCTCTAATGTAGCTCTCAAAACACTATTTTTTGCTCTGCATACATAATATAATATGATGTGCAATTTTCTTTGATCCTGCCTATTTGATATTCTATATGTATCTTAATACAAAGATGAGTCTCCCTTTCCCTAGATACAGGAAATTTCTGCTATGAGTGTATTGAAAATATTTTCTAAGCCGGGCAGTAGTGGCGCACGCCTTTAATCCCAGCACTTGGGAGGCAGAGGCAGGCGGATTTCTGAGGTCGAGGCCAGCCTGGTCTACAGAGTGAGTTCCACGACATAGCCAAGGCTATACAGAGAAACCCTGTCTCAAAAAACCATAAAACAAAACAAAACAAAACAAAAAAAGAAAATATTTTCTATACTTTATTTTGCATAGAGTTCTCTTTCCATGTCCATGATTCATGGATTGGTCTTTTGTCCTGGATCTTGCATATTGCATTCCTGTGTGTCTTTGAATTTATTGCCCCTGACTAAATGTTCCAGTTTCTCCACCTTATCTTCAGGCCCTAGTATTCCTTCCCATGATGCCCTGATTGGTGGGGCTTCCTCTGACCTTTTTTTATTTGACTTACTGAAAATTTCATGTTCAGTATAATTTCACTTTGGGGTTTTCAGTATTTCTATCTCTTTATAGAACTATATTTTTATATCCTGCATTGATTTCCCTATTTCATTCCTCTGTGTTCTTTTTAGGCTAACTCAGGAATTCTTTCATGCCCTCTTTCATGTCTTTGAACATGGAAAATAGTTTTCCATCCATCTTCTGAATTCTTTGTCTGGGATTTCATCTAAGTCATTCTCATTCCGGGTGTTTACTCTGACTTTGGTAGATCTTAGGGGAAATATGCTGTCTTTGTTTTCCATGTTGATTATGGTTTTGCATTAGGATTTGTGCGTCAAGAGTTAGACTACTGTATGAATTTTTAAAAATCACGTAGGTTACCTTTCTTCTTTCAGTTGGAAGTATTTGTGATATTCTGTAGGAAGTAGGGCATAATAGGACTGGAGTCTTATTTTCCTCTGTAAGACCAGTATTAGAGGACTCAGTTCTACTTCCTAAATTTCCCTATTACAACAGTTACTACCGGAGATAAATCCATTTTGAAACAGAATAATAGCCAACTATACAAAAATGCTCACAAAGTGCCAATCATCTTAGGGAGGAAAGGAAAGTGATAGCATTATATACACTAACATATTAGTTATTGTGGGTATTAGTAGAAAGAAATAGAAAATAGAAGAAATAGACACAATGAGACTAGTGATTAGTATTGGAATGACAGAGAGAGAGAGAGTAGAGGAGGAAATGTGGGTAAGAGGTGGAATTGTAGAATAAAAAAAAAGGGGGTAAGGGAATTCAGGCTAAAAGTGAGAGAGATACAGAGAAACACAGAAAGAATCAGAGACAGAGAGAGACACACAGGGAGACACAGAGAATCAGAGACAGAGAGAGACACACGGGGAGACACAGAGAATCAGAGACAGAGAGAGACACATGGGGAGACACAGAGAATCAGAGACAGAGGGAGACACACGGGGAGACACAGAGAATCAGAGACAGAGAGAGACACATGGGGAGACACAGAGAATCAGAGACAGAGAGAGACACACACAGAGATGTGGAGCATCTTTGGGAGGCTGAAATGCAGGGACCCAGAGAACCTAATCAGATTATGTGTGTGTGTGTGTGTGTGTGTGTGTGTGTGTGTGTGTGTGTGTGTGTGTTTAAGGGAAAAAATCAAAGGAAAGTATTAAGGGGAAGAATGAAGGAAGGAACTGCAAACTAATAAAATCCAAGAACAGAGCAGGGCCAGCCTGGCCTTGGGCATTGGGTTCAGATGAGTCAGGTGGTGAGGGAAAGCCGAGTGGGCCTGACTGTGGCTGTCTAGAGTCCGCAGCCTCTGTCAGGAGCTGGCTTCTGGATCATAGAGTACTATCGTCCCGTCCCTAGCAGTACTTCACAGATGGAGGCTCAGATGTGGTCACATCTCTGCAAATTCCTTCTGGGAGCCGATGTCAATGCTGGCCCCACCCTGTGCAGCTCTCACTAGTGTCCTGCATGCTGATTGGAGCCTGTGTGCAAGTTCCACTGTGACTTAGGTTCCCACCACAGGTTTCTGCAGTCTTGATAAGTTTTGTTTAACAGAGTTTCAGAGTTTACTCCTGTCCCACTTTGAAGTGGAAACTTGAGGGTTCTTTGGAAATTCAGTCGGATGGTGTTTTGCTGGGGCAAATAGGTGAAGGAACTTTTAGCTGAAGTGGATACAGGTGAAACACTAAGGCAGACTCTCGAAGGAATGTTTGGCTGAAGCAGACACAGGAGAGAGGATGTTCTGCCAAAGCAAGCATGTGAAAGGACATGGGATAAAAAGATTCTTTGCTAACAACATGCATTGGTCTGCATTACATTGCGTGATTGAACTGCATTTGTCAGGACTCCACAGAGAAATGCACAAAAAAACTTCTGGTAGTGTGCTGCAGTTTCTTACCACTTCCGAGGACTTGGACTGATTGGCACAGTGATGCCAGCTGAGGTAGGTGCATGTGCTGAGGCAAGACACGTGGAGGACACGTGACGTTTGGAGAGAGTATGAAAAGGACTCGACGGACAGTGATGGAGGCCGAGTTAGGCTTCTTATAGTGGGCAATGCTGTGGGTCTCTCATCTTTGCTGATGTTTGCTTCCCCGAGAGAGGCACAGCCAAGAACTTCTCCTGGCATTCCTCCTGGTCCCTCCAGCTGACTCCTGCCAAGGCTGAGGCAGTAGTAGGTAGAGCCACCACGGCAGATTCATGTTGGCTATCCTGATTCTACTGAACCGGACTGCTGGTGTATCCATGAGGTGTTTGTGAGTGGATCGAGCTGCTGCCGCCTGCTGACCTGTGAACTGAACTGCTGATTTCCAGACGACACAGATGGGAGTTGCTCCAAAGAACCTTTCCAAACAGGTCCACTTCCCCGTATCCTTTCTTTTCCATGACCTCTGATGGGTGGTGGACTACAAAGGAGGTTAAATCACTTAAGAACCATCATTAAAAATAGGGTTTGAAAAAAATTAAAGTTACACACTTGGTCTGAGTTTCTCCAGAGCATGGTTTACTAAATGTCTCCAGCTACCATAGAAGTCATTTAGTATGCTCTGTCGTGGCCAGTGCCAGGCACCCAGTGCTAGTGGGGAGGAATATTTTGGCTTCTCAATCTTCTGTTGCTGCTGCTGACCTGGGCAAGACCTTTTCTCCAGCTCTTTGGGGTGTCCGTTACTTTTCTGATAATTTATTTTTCAGCTTCCCCCAGATTATTCCCTGAAGACTCCACTTTCTGCCTGGAGTGCCATCCACCAACTTGGATTCTATTTTTTACACTCGTGTGCATGCTTCTGTGGAGGGCAGAGGTTAACCTCAGTGTTGTTCCTCAGAAGATGCCCACTTTGTTTTACTGGGACAAGGCTCCTCATTTGGGCCTGGAGCTTGCTGACTACACAAGTCTGATTGGCCGGAGAACCCCAGTGATTCACCTGTCTCTGCCTTCCCAGTGCTGAGATTACCAGTGCAGTCTCCACACCTAGCCTTTTGCATGGATTCCAGAGGTGGATCTCACACTTAGGATGAAAACGATTTCCCACTGGAGCTGTTTCCTAGCTCCTTGTTTCAACTTTTGGATGAAAGTTTTACCTGCTGTTCTGGTAGGGCAGTCTAGTACATTGCAAAGCAACAGCAAACTGGAGACTTTATTGAGGGCCAAACCATACTGCAGTGTGAGAGAGTTTCTCTTGCTAAGTGAAAAGTCCAGCCAGGGTGAAGTGGAATGGGGAGACACGTTGCCCCCATTAGCCCCCTACTCTCTTTTAAAGTAGGTTGCTTCACCCTGGTATTGAACACACAGGTTATCTGTCCCCTGGTCAGCAGAGACTTCTGATGTTTCATTGTGGCCTGGCTTGTTTTCTTGTTCTGTGGTTTTTTGTTTGTTTGTTTGTTTGTTTGTTTTTTTAAAATGATGTTCAGTACATTTGTGCTTTAATAACTATGCACATCCTACTTCCTAAAGTTTAAACTGAAGGTCGTCTATGGACTTACCACCTAGCAAAAGCCCAGCCCTCATGACAAATCTTTGAATGTTCGTAGAGAAAGCAAAGCTGTTATCTCAGCTTCTGCATCTCCCGGGTTCTGGAGCTTAGCTCTCTATTGACTTGTTTCTGGGCTCTTCCTCCCAAGGCCCTTTTGTACTCTTTGATGCTTGTGTAGCTATCTGGTGAGAAAAATTATATTTGTTGTGCACCCCCACCCGTACTACCTATGGATTTCAAACTTTTTTTATGACAATAGTGCTGGCTTTTCTAACCACACAGATTTCAACACCAGGACAGAACTACAGCATTCATTTTAAGACAGCTTGACTAGTATGGCTTTATAATAAACAGTGTGTTCAATTTCATAAGTTTTTTTTGTCTTCTGGAACCAAATATCCTATCAGGTAGATGATTTTTAAGTATTTCTCTTCCATTTCTGTGTCTTGTCTTTTAATCCTCTTAAAAATGTCTATTGTGGAACAGAGTGTTTCTCATTTTTAAAAGTTTTTATTGAGTCTTTTGTGATTTTCACATCATGCACCCCAGCCTGTTCGTCTCCCTGTCTCCTCACATCCACTCTACACCGTTGCACTCTCCCCTCCAAAATAACACACACACACACACATACCCACCCACACACACACACACACACAAAAACAAAACATAGAAAACATCTCCTCACGGAAGTGGCGGTGTGTCCCAGTGTGCTCCACAGTGCATCCCTCTGTCCACACATCTTGTAAATGTTCTTTGCAGTGAGTCATTGATCTGGTCTGAGGTTTCTGGCTTCTGTGACACCACCAATATTGGATCCTCACTGCGACTACTACTGGTTATCCTATTGTTGCCCTGTGTCATGGAGATCTTGCAGCTTTGGAGCCTCAGGACCAGCCCTTTCATGTGCCCCAACAGTTCACAGATAATGTAGATTTGGGGGCCAGCTCAAAGCCCTGGATCTGAGCCTGGGTGGTAGCCATTCTGGTCAGCCCATTGGCTCTCCCCTTATCCCAACCACCAGAGTGGGCTCTCCAGAACTGTTCCAGCTAGGCCACCCAGTGCTGCCATTGGCAGGAGGCAGGGTCAGCTCTCCTATTCTCTTGCCCTCCGGGCTGGCCCACCAGCACCCACACCCCCAGATCTAGCTCTGTTGTGCTGCCCTGTTAAGGCTTAGGTACACTCTCTCAAATACTGCAGCCTTCAAGGGGCTGAACCAGCTTTCCAGCTCTAAGACTTGAGGCTGGCTCACCTGAGCCTTCCCCAATCAGGGCCAACTGTGCACTGCTGCCCAGAGGAGGGGCAGGGCCTGCTTTACCAAGTGCTGCAGCCTTTGAGAGGCAGGACCAGTTCTGCTCTCATGATGTTGGGACCACCTTTCCTGACTGCCAGCGGGGATGAGCGGCAAGGCACACCTCCACCACCCCACAGCAGATGAATGACAGGGTCAGCACTCTTATACTAAAACCTTCAGGGGTGGCTCATCCATGCCCCTGCCACCAGGGCCAGCTCCATTGTGCCCCACAGAGCCTGCTCTCCTGAATGCTGCCACCATTGAGAGATGGGATCGGGGTCTCCAGTGAGGGGCAAGGCAAGTTCTGCTCAGTCTTGGACATCCATGTGGACCCAGCCAGCCGCCCAGATCAGGAGTGTCCTCATGGTCTCTCGGGGTAATATGAACCACAGACATCTACACTGACTCCTGCTACTGCATAGCCATGGACCCAGACATGGACCCCAGTGGGGAGGCAGGGACTTCACCATGGCCTCAGGTGGCAGGGCTGGTAACTCACAGCAGGCTAGTCCTCTCATCCCTCCCGTCTCCGGTTCCATCTTCATAATGCTCAGACTGTCCGGCTTCTCTTCCTCTCCCATCGGTCCACCATACACTTCCACATTGTAGTGGCTCCCACTGCAGGTGGACCCCATGGCTGGCCTGGCAGCGGGCAGACCTATGAATGTCTTCCCCTTCCCATGTGCTGTGACAGCAGGTGGGGCTCTGTGTGTCTCCGAGTGTCTCATTTTTCTGAAGCTTGTTTATCGGCTATTTCTTCTACGACTCATGCATTGATATAATGCCTGAAACCCTCGCTGAGCCCGAGGTCACAGTTTCATCTTAGGAATCTAGAACTTTTATGAGTTTAGATTTTACATTTAGATGTATGGTCCATTTAAGTTAATTGTCATGTACTGTTCACGATCCTACTATACTGGGAAATCCTGTTTCTAGTTGTGGTGTGGTTCAGCTCTAGCATACAGCTTTAATCCAAGAGCTTTCTGTTTATTAAATAAAGTCAACCATAGGTCAAGACTTTATTTAATAACCAGCAAGCCACCAGTTGTCAGGGATTGAACATGGGAAAAAGCCATAGAGAGTGGGAGGAAATCAGAAGGCTAGAGAGATGCACAGGAAGTAGAAAGGAGGGGCATTCAGTCTGAAGGGTTTTAAAGACAGCGTGGAGAAGGAGAAGGAGCATTTCCCCCTGAGATGTTGGTTGAGGAGGAAGGTCAGCTAGGTGCTTTCTCTGTCTATCTGAGCTAGTAGGCTTTCACCCCAACCTCTGGCTCCTGAGTCTTCATTTGGTAAAATCAAATGATTGAGGTTTTGTTTTAAAACCAATGTACAGTACATGATATGGCTTAAAGTCCATTTTTTTGGTGTACAAATGCATATTTATTCAAGCAATATTTTTTTTCAAATTTGTAAAAAAAAAAAAAATCAATTTCCTACAAGGAGAAGTATAGACTGGTGGATTCCTGGGGACTTGTTGACCAGCCAGTTTAGCTAAAATAGAAAGCTTCAGATTGTAGTGGAAAACCATGTCTCAGAAAACGGTAATAATGTGAAAATAGCTGGCCTTCATATATGCTCCTATGGGCACAGGCAACACACACACACACTCAGAAAGAGAGAGAGAAAGAGAGAGAGACCGAGAGACAGAGAGAGAGAGACAGAGAGAGACAGAGAGAGAGAGAGAGACAAAGAAACAGACACACACAGAGTCAGAGACAGAGACATAGAGCGAGAGACATAGAGAGTGAGAGAAACAAACACACACACACACACACTCAGAGAGAGACAGAGAGAGACAAAGAAACAAAGAGAGATACACACAGAGTCAGAGACAAAGACAGAGCGAGAGACATAGAGACTGAGAGAAACAAACAGACACACACACAGAGAGACAGACAGAGAAAGAGACAGATATGCACACACAGTGAGAGACAGAGACAGACAGACACACACACATTCAGCCCATTGCCTGTAGATGTGTGGTTCCATTTGGGATCTGTTTCGGGTTTGTTGTTCTCTCTGTCTGTCTGCCTGTCTGTCCTTATGGCCTGCTTAATTTTTGTCACCTTTGTGATTTCTTTCTAAAACATACTTTTAAAAAAAAATTTCCCTATTTATGTATTTATTTTTGTGGGTCTCACTATGTAGCCTTGGCTGGCTTGGAACTCACAAAAAACTGCCTGACTGCCGACTAAATGCTAGTTAAAGGTCTAGGCCACCATTCCTGACAAAAGTACTACTTGATATGAGGCAATATAAAGCACCGAGCCCCTGTGTCAGAGCCCTATTGGCTATTGTAGTCCCTCCTCATATAAGTTAGATCAGGCTGTGTCTGTGTCCTGGGAGCAACAGCACCTGCTCAAAGCTGACACTGCTTACCGCTCTTGAGGCAGCATGACCTGGGAGAATGGAGCCGATTAATAAGGCACACCAAAGTCTCATGCAATAGCCAACTTTATTCAGAGCAACAGATAATTTACGGTAAGGAGAGTCACACAAGTAAAGTGTCCAGTCACAAGGGTAAGCCACAGATGGCGAGACCATGCCTTTTCATGGAGGTGTATAAACAAAGAACAATCTGAAGTCAGCTGACTCTCCTCCACGCCACCTGGGAGGAGCAAGAAAGCGTCACCTAAGAACAGTTGCCTGCGTTTGAAGGAACTGAGATCACTCTTGCCTTAGTCTGCTAGAGTTACAAGCACTCAGAATTCTTACACAACTCCCTTCCTGTATTTCAACAGATACAAACGCTGCTTTGCTTTAACTATATAAACGAACCAGCACACTTTACTAATTAGCTGGTTATGTAAGGAAAAAGGCTTCCTTGAAGCTCTCTGTTTCTGAAATACAGTGGTCACTGTATCCACACTGTACCGCAGCATGAAAACAGTAAATAGAAAATTTCAGAAATAAACAACTTCTGACTTTGAAATTGTGTCTGGCCTGAGCATCATGATAAAACTTGGTATTGTCCCTCGCTCAGGCGCTGATGTGACTTTCCTAGCCTGGCCAGGTTGCCTGTGTACCACTTGCCAGTCACTTTGCAGTGCTCAGTGTTTTCTGCTGAGCCCCCGCTATGAAATGTGATCTTCTCTGTCTTTCTCTTTCTGGACACCCACTTACTCCCCCCCCTTTCTGTCAACGTTACATTTTCCCCTCTTTCAAACACAATTTCATGTAAATAAAAAAAAGCCACAGTGTGATCAGGTATCCTGCATCAGTACATGACAATTAGCTCAAACGGACCATCCATCTCAATGTAAAATCTAAACACATAAAAATTCTAGATTCCTAAAATGAAACTGTGACCGAGGGTTTCAGGCAATATATTAATGCATGAGTCATAGAAGAAATAGCTGATGAACAAGAAGCTTCAGAGAAAGAAACTCGGAGACACGGGATGTGGCAGCAGGTGGGCCTCTACTGTCTCTATTGTGTGTCTATTGCTGCAAGCAGGTCTCTGGTCTCTTCCTCCTCCAGCACTGCACTGCGTGGCAGCAGGTGGAGCTCTGTGTGTCTCTGAGGTTTATTTTGTCTCAAAGATCCCTAGGGGTCCAGTCTATCATGGTTTGAAAGGACAGCTGTCTGAACTTGAGGACAGCCTGTCACATCCCATCCGCAGTCTGGAAGCATACAGAGGACAGGAAGCAGGGCCATAATACAAAGCCTCAAGTCTTACCCCCAATGACTTATTTCCTCTAGCAAGTTTCTGCCTCCGGTAGGTTCCATGGTTTTCCCAAGGTTGTCCAGCAGCTGGGGACCAAACACCCACGCCTGTGGAGAGACATTTCATATTCAAGCCACAGCAGTCATGCTATTAGAACATGCAAAGTCAATTAGGAATGGTTTCAGCTGCAAGCGACAGACACTGTGAAGTGGTTTGCAGACCTGGAGGTTAATGTCTCAGGTAAGGAACACATCTGAAGACATTGGCTGAGAGAATCCATGACCTCAGGTGAGCCATTCTCCGGCCTCTTTCCATGATTAGTACACAGCTGTACAATGACCACATCTGTACACGCAGAGGAAAGATAAAGGAAGGAGATGTGGGAACAGACTTTACAAAGAAACAAATACCAAATAGACATAGTCTTTTGACATCATTCTAAGCCTTGACCATGGGGTCAGTGTGGCTTCTGTGCTGTTAGGCTAGTCTGTCCCAGGCTTCCACAGTGAGCAGTAGGTCCCTCTGTGGCATGCAATTCTGTAGAGGTCATCATCCTCAGCTTCTCCTAGAGCAGATCTCTAGAGAAGGAACCACTGATGACATGATTTAAAACATTCACATTTTTGCTAATGTCAACTTTGCATTCCTGCCTGCCATTTACAGAAAAAATGACTTGTTTCACTGAAAATCTTACCAAGACATAGTGTTGTCTGAGTTACTAATGTGCCAGTGTGATGGCGGAAAGTGGCAGTTTATTTTAACTTTAATTTCTGTGATTACTGGAAAGGCTCAATCACCTTTTTTGCTTTGTTTATGGTTAAGCCCAGGCCTTATGCATGCTAGGCATGGACTCTCCGCTCCCACTTAGATCAGCAGCTGAGTGTAAGACTGCTGAACAGGTCTGTGGTTGGGTGTTTTGTTGTTGTCGTTGTTGTTAATTACCAGCCATGTTCCTGGTCATTTTTTTCCCCCACCAGCAGGCTTGTCTTTTCCAACCGACTGCCAGGAGTTAGCGCTGTGATTGCTACCCTAATTATGGGCCTGGGAAGTATTTTGAAGTATTTCTGTTTGTGATTTGTCATCTATTTTAGTGTGCATTCTCTCACACTGGAATTCTTTTTTATTTTTTTTAGAATTTTATTTTTAATGAAAATATAATTATATCACTTTCCCATTCCCTTTGCTCCATACAATCCCTCTCATAGCCTCTTCATATTTTATTATCATTGTTAAAAACAGACACGCACACACACGTACACACACATATATATGCATGTGTATGTCTATGTATATATATGTGTGTGTGTGTGTGTGTGTGTTTGTGTGTGTATACACATACTATATGGACTCAGCAGGTTGTATGTATCTGTGCATACAATATATATATTAATGTATATATTGTATGCACAGATACATACAACCTGCTGAGTCCACCTAGTGTGGTCAGTGCATGTGTATAATTACAGGGCTAACCACTTTGTATTGGATAACTACTTAGGAGGCTCATTACTGAGGAAGACTAGTTGTACCTCTTTCAGTGGTCCTTAGCAGCCTGTACACTTCTGTCCAGGGCTGGGATGAGGTGACATTCCCTTCCACATTAGTATGTCCATTGGTGCTGTCACCATTCACATCTTGTTTAGGCAGCCATGTTGTTCAGGTATCCTGTCACGTGTTTGCTTGTTTGTTTTTGAGACAGGTCTCACTGTGTGGCCCTGGATAGACTAGAACAATGCAGGTGAGTTGGCTTGGAACGTGGGGAAATCTGCCTGCCTCTGCCTCCCTAGTGCTGGATTGACAGTGTGTACCATCATGAAGGGCTCCCTGTCACATTAGACTTCCTGGTCCCCTGGCTCTTACAGTCTTTCTGAGACGTTCCCTGAGTCTTGGGTACAGAAGTTGTGTTGTAGATGTGTCCGGTGGGACTGGGCACTCCACGATCAGCTGCTCTCTTCATTTGGGCCAGTTGTGGATTTTTGTGATGGTCTCTGTCTGCTGCAAAGAGAAGAAGATTCTCTCCCATGACCACAAGTTAAGGCTTTGGGATGTAAGCTTTAGTAATGTTGTCTTTTTCCGTTGTTATTGTGCGAAGTGTCATGCATTTGAAGGCACTTTCTTCATGCAGGTTGGGTTTAGTTGTCTCCTTAATGAGTTTAAGACACTCTCTTGTATTTTTTCTAATTATTTAACATTACTTTTATGGATTTTTTCTCAGAATTTTATTTTAAATTATGTCTACAGGGTTCAGCCAATTTCCCCTGTACTGTTTATTAGATAAGAAATTATTTGTCTACTGATTCCAAATATTCTTTCCAGTAGCTAAAATAACATCTATCTGCTATTGAGTATTTTATATATTTTCTGTTGGCCTAACCTGTCCCTGAGTTAGTATTATAGCATTTATTTAATGTCTTTGATAAGGTTTGAAGGTATAGCTCAGTGGTACAGCAAGTGCTTGGCATCCATGAGGCCTTGGGTTAAATTCCTGACACGATCACCAAAAGCAGCAGCAGCAGCAGCAGCAGCAGCAGCAGCAGCAGCAGCAGCAGCAGCAGCAGCAACAACAACAACAACAAGGGATATAGTAAGAGACCAAGTTGGTAAATCCATTTCTCAGAATCAGAGTGACTATTCTTGAATGCACTCTCAAGGTGACTGTTAAGATAATTTGTTTCACACAAATCCATTGAACTTTGACTGTGGTTACGTTGAGATGTGGATGAACACCAGAGCCGCTGACCCTCACAAAGCAGATGCTTCTGGCTTGGACACGGTGTATTTGACTACTACTGTCTTAGCTAGGGTTTTATTGCTGTGAAGAGACACCATGACCACGGCAACTCTTATAAAGGACAACATTTAACTGGGTCTTTTGGGGCTGTGAAAGGCAGTCTATTTTCTGGTAGAGCCAAGGTTTAAACCGTGTGGGCCCAATAGGGGATAAAAGCCCTATAAGGAGCAATGACAGACATTTGCCAGGCTCCTAGAAACAGCTCCTGATACACGCCTATATCTCTCCATAAGTCTTTGACATTTGGTCACATAAAAAAGGAAACGTCCCTCAAGTCCCTCCTCAGGTAGAGGCATAGTCACATAGTCTCAAGATATCCCCATGTTAATGAGGCACCTAGAGGCTTAGCCACGCCCCTTCCCAGTTACTATTTCAACTTTGCCCCTCCCTGAGGGCACAGGGGTATGGTCTCACCCACACCACTCTCCACAATGACAATAAATGCTCTGAAACTCTGGACTGTCTCTCTTCATCTGCCGTGGGAAACAATGGAATTGATCTTCACCTAAAGGGTGGTGTCTAGCCTCCCATGCATCTCTGCCTCTCCCAGGGCCATGAGCACCCGGGGCAGATGTGCGGGACTTCACTCTCTCTACCACACCAGTTGTATCCAACAAGGTTTGGCTTAGAGTTTCAGAGATTTAGTCCGTTATTATCATGGCAGAAAGCATGGTATCATCCAGGCAGACATGGCACTGGAAAGGTAGTTAAGAGTTCTACATCTGGATCTGCAGGCAGCAGGAAGTGACAGTGACTAGTGCTTCTGAGACCTCAAAGCCCAACTCCTAGTGACACACCCACTCCAACAGGCTATGCCTCCTAATGAACCTATGGGGGTCGTTTTTATTCAGACCACCAAAGCCACTCACCAGGCTAAGCCTTTGTGTCCCTTAGTTAACATAGGTTCTATTACTGTGCCTTCATTCATCTTATTTTTCATTAATCATAGCTGTAGCATGTGAAACCTTTTGAGTTTTATATATCTGGTATTGTATCGGATCATCTCACTGAATCCATTTGATAGTTTTTTGTTGGTTTTCTTAGGATTTCCAGGAAATCTATTGCCTGTGAATATTAACAAGCTCCCCACCTTCCATTCAAATATTCATTCACCAATTCTTTTTTCTTGCTTGGTTACAAATCCAATGTGAGTTGATAGCACTGAAAACCAGCTCCATTTTATCATTCCTGATTTCGGGTGAGAGGATCGAGCCAGTTTGACTCCTTCACAGGTTGCAAGGTGGCAGCTCAGGGAACTAGGCTTAAGTATCTGTTTCCCAGAACTGAACAGGCCAGTTCTAGGAAAATCTAGCCTTCCATCTGGCCTGAGCAAGAACAGTTACTCAGCAAATGGTTCTAGAAAGTACCCAGGCCCCCAGCAAAGATTTTGGAAAGCCCTTAGAGCCCTGACCAATCCCAAAGCCACCCATACCCCTAGAGTTAGAGCTAACCAATCAGAATAAAGGTCGCCTACTTCCCGGAATTTCCCTAATCAGCTTTAAATTGAGCCTGTGAGCTCATCACAGGATTGCCATTTTGATGAATGGTAGACCTTTGTAAGTTGGATTTCTTCAAAATAAATGCTCTTTGCTTTTGAATACTATTTGAGTCTGGGGTGTTAGTCTTTGGTGATTCACAGACCCTTACATGGAGAGTTTGTTATTTTTATTTTCAGTAAATGTGATGCTTGCTATAGATTTTTGGTGGGTTTATCAGTTAGACCTGGATAACTAAATAACTAGGAAACCCATTCAAACATCATGTAGAACCACAGGTTGGGTGTCTGTCATGCTGGTGTGCTAAGAGCTCTTGAGACTCCGCAGCTTTCTGGTTCTATCCTAGGTGGCCCCTGTTTTTATGATGGCAGGGTGGCCACTCTGGTTGTATTGCAAACATGGTGAAGAGGAGAGTCAATAGGCATGCTTCCTCACCATCTGACAGGTCCAAATATTTCAAGGTTATACTTTAATTTTCATCTTTTGGTTAGAGCTTTATCATGGTAGCATTCTTGCCTACCTGAAAATAAGTGTTTTTAGGTATGTGGTGGCCTCATCTGTAATATGGAAAAAGGGATAAGATATATCATATTAGAAACTAGCAGTTCTGCCAGAAGGCTGTTTTCAGGTGAAAGATGCCCTTAGCTGGCTCAGCAATCTTGCTTATGCTTATTGATCACTAAGCATGAAATTTAAGGAGTTTTGTTTTTAATAACATCAGTTGGATTGCTTTTACTGTGTCATAAATTTTATAATGTGACATTATCTTCACATTTCCAGGATGAAAGAAACACATTTGGTCCCCTAACACAATTCTTATTTTTAATAATCACTTTTCTGAAGTACGCACACATCACACACTTTGAGAAACTCCACAAAGCAAACCCATCCACATCCTCCTAATGACTTTTCCCAGGCCCCTTTCTTCACCAGGTTTTGAGGTGACAACTTCTAATACTACTCATAAACTCTGCTTTATTTTGAGTTTTAACTTCCTGTAATTTTACAGAACAGCATACACTGTGCATGGTTTCTTTTGTTCTTAATGATTGTGAGCTTCACCCTTGTTATTATGTAACACTTCAGCTTGTTGGTTTTCATTCCTGTATAATATTTCATGATAGAAAATGTATCAAAATTTGCTACTTGCTACTTAGGTTGTTCTTAAATCATGGGTATTATAATTAATATCAGTAAGAACATCCCCCATATAGTTTTGAGTTATAGGATATGTGAGTCTCTGGCTTTCACAGATATTGGCAAACAGTTTGGTTTTGTAAAACATTAAATTATTTATTAAATAGCCCTATTGTATAAGGGCTAGGGAGATGGCTTAGCGAGTAAGAATCCTTACTGTGCAAGCTTGAGGACCTGAGTTGGGATCCCAGCACCCATATCATATATGTCAGGTCTGGATGCATGTGCTTCTGTAAGCAGTGTGTGGCAGGGCCAGGAGGATTCCTCAGGATTGCTGGCTACCAGCCTTGCTCCAGGTTCAGTGACAGATCCTGTCTCTAGGGAATAAGGCAGAGAAAAGAATGGGGGGGGGGAGAACAGGACACTGGAACCCCCCTTGGCTTCTGTAAGTGCATAGACACGCACACTCACACACATGTGCACATACACTGCACAGCCTGTGTTCACAATTCAACCTGCCTCCCCCCCCCCCACAATTATTGTAGACTTTCATCCCCTAGCCTAGTATGATTTAGGACTAATTTGATTCATGTCCTGGCTAGTACTTGGTGTGTGTTATCTGTCTCTTTGATTTTAGCTGTCCTGAAAAGTGAATGTCTCAATGTGGGTTTTGCTTGCTTTTGCAGTGTCAGAGGTGAAGTCACTGCCCAAGGCCTTGCTTGTAGTGTTTGCCTACAAGGTAGGCAGTCACTCTACCACAGGGCACACCTGCAGCCTCCTGCTGTGGCTTTAATGTTCATTTAGTTGATTTTTATGCACAAGTATCATCTTGTGTGTTTCTAATATTTTGAGCATTCTTTTGTTTATATGTGCCTGTCCAGTCTTTTTTCTGGTTGTTCCTATTAAGTGTCTGCCTTCTTTTTGTTGAGTTTCTAGACTATCTATAAATCTCAAGTGTGACACCTTTGTCACTCTGTGCCTTGCCTGTCTCTTCTTGAGTAATGGTTTTCTGACCAACACAAGTCCTCCCATTCAAACGATCAGAGCTGTCTGTGTGCACAGAGGATGTAAGAGTTCCTGCCCACCTCTACTCTAGGAGAATTGTTTTTATTTTATTTTATTTTATTTTATTTATTTTATTTTATTTATTTTATTTTATTTTATTTTTTCAAGGTTTCTCTGTTTAGCTCTAGCTATCCTGGAACTCACTCTATAGACCAGGCTGGACTCACTCAAACTTATGGGGAAGTTTGCCTGCCTCCGCCTCCGGAGTGCTGGGGTTAAAGGAAAATGGCTTAGTTTAATGTTTTAAAATGATTCCTATTGTTTGCTAGTTTAAAGCTACAAATGGAATTAACGTTTGTGTGTAGTACAAATAGAGAGAGCTTACTTTTCCATAGTCGACTGAATATCATTTATTTAACTAAGGCGCCCTTGACCCATCTCCTGCAGCCTTCTTTTCTAAAGACAATGGGATGACTGTGGATGTGCAGTCTACTTCTGGACTTGCCCTTCATCATACTGACCCATGCCTGTGACTGCAATCACTAACATGCTGACTTAGTTACAAGTTGTAACTTCTCATAATTAGCGTGCCAGTATGCATGTGTGTGGTCCACATGCTCACACACAACTGCCTGGATTTTGGTTGAATTCTATTGAATCCCTCAGATGATATTACATACCTTTATATCTTCTGATCTCCACAGAGTTTATTCCTATGTATGGGGTAGTTTTTGGTGCTATTAAAAATGGAATTATTCTACTTGTCTCTCCCAGTACGCTCTTCCTCTGCCCTCCCCACACCCAACCCCTCCAATTTCCCTGCCCCCCTCCTCCCCCAGCCAGTCCTCCCCTCCATGCACCCACCATGTCTATTCTATTTCCCCTTCTCATTGAGATTCACAGATCCCCCATTATCCCTCCTTGTTATTTAGCTTCTTTGGGTCTGTGGATTGTAGTATGCTTATCCTTTACTTACAGCTAATAGCCACTTATAAGTGAGTAAATACCATGTTTGTCTTTCTGGGTCTGGGTTACCTCACTTGGGATGATATTTTCTAGTTCCATCCATTTGCTTGTGAATTTCATGATGTCATTGTTTTTAATAGCTGAGTAACACCCCATTGTGTAAATGAACCACATTTTCTTCGTCCATTCTTTGGTTGAGGGACATCTAGGTTGTTTTCAGTTTTGGTTATTACAAATAAAGCTGCTATGAACATAGTTGAGCAAGTGTCCTTGTGGTATGATGGAGCATCATTTGGGTATATGCTCAGGAGTGGTGTAGTTGGCTCTTGAGGTAGATCTATTCCCAATTTTCTCAGAAACTGCCAAATTGATTTCCAAAGTGGCTGTACAAGTTTTCACTCCCACTAGCAATGGAGGACTATTACATCCTTGCCAGCATGAGCAATTGTTTGAGTTTTTTTATCTTAGTCATTCTGATGCATGTAAGATAGTGTTTTAGTCAGGGTTTCTATTCCTGCACAAACATCATGACCAAGAAGCAAGTTGGGAAGGAAAGAGTTTATTCAGCTTACACTTCCAATTGCTGTTCATCACCAAAGGAAGTCAGGACTGGAACTCAAGCAGGTCAGGAATCAGGAACTGGTGCAGAGGCCATGGAGGGATGTTCCTTACTGGCTTGCTTCCCCTGGCTTGCTCAGCTGACTTTCTTATAGAGCTCAAGACTACCAGCCCACAGATGGTACCACTCACAAGGGGCCCTCACCCCTTGATCACTAATTGAGAAAATGCCTTACAGCTGGATCTCATGGAGGCATTTTCTAATCCTGAAACTCCTTTCTCTGTGATAACCCCAGCTTGTGTCAAGTTGACACACAAAACCAGCCAGTACAATTGACCCCTTGTCAACTTGACACACAAACACATCACCAATAAGCTTCAACGCTTACTTTCTTACTCATTCCCAAGATCTAAATAACTTTAAAAGTCCCACAGTCTTGCATGTTAAAAGTTTAATACCTTTAAAATATCCAATATCTTTTAAAATTCAAGGTCTTTTAAAAATTCAGTCTCTTATCTGTGGGCTCCACTAAAATACCTTCTTTCTTCAAGAGGGAGAAATATCAGGGCACAGTCACAATCAAAAGCAAAAATTAAACTCCAACTGTCCAATGTCTGGGATCCACTCACGATCTTCTGGATTCCTCTAAGTGCTGGAGTCACTTCTCCAGCTCTGCCCTTTGTAGCACACATCTTGTCTTCTAGGCTCCAGATGCCTGTACTTTGCTGCTACTGCTGTTCTCGGTGGTCATCTCATGGTACTGGCATCTCCAAAACACTGCTGTCTTCTGCTGTAACTAGGCTTGACCAATAGCCTCTCATAGACTCTCTTCATGGTGCCAAGCCTCACCTCCTTTGCATGACCCCTTCAGTCCTGAGCCATCAATTGCAACTGAGTCTGCACCTTCACCAACAGCCTTCCATGGCCTCTCACAGTGCCCAGGACTCAGCTACTCTTCATGACTCCTTCATGCCTTCAAAACCAGTACCACCTGAGTGACTCTTACACATTACCAAGTCTAGCCACAGCACAAGGTGCAACCCTGGCTATCTCTGGAATGCAGCCTCTGTGTTCTCAGAAAACACTTCCCAGAAGATTTCACCTCAATGATGCTAGTCTCTTCTTAATTACCACTAATATCTTAGCTCTAGCTAACCAGCATCAATAGCCCCAGTAATGTAATGGTTTTACTTTAGTAGTTCTGGTATCTTGTTAATCACAACTGACTCTTCAGCCCCAGCTAACCAAAACCACAGAATCTTCACAATCAAAATAGCAATGGCCCTGATAAGAGTCTTCAATCTTTCCTCTGAAATTTCACAAGCCAGGCCTCCATCTTCTGCACTGTTCTCAACATTATTTTCCAAGCTCCTACACAACATCCCACAGAGCTCTTAACACCGAATGGCTCTTCTAACCCAAGGTTCTTCCACAGTCCTCCCCAAAACATGGTCAGATTGTCACATAAATACCCCACTCCTGGTACTAATTTTTCTTAGTCAGGGTTTCTATTCCTGCACAATCAGCATGACCAAGAAGCAAGTTGAGGAGGAAAGAGTTTATTTGGCTTATACTTCCAATTGCTGTTCATCACCAAAGGAAGTCAGGACTGGATCTCAAGCAGGTCAGGAATCAGGAACTGATGCAGAGGCCATGGAGGGATGTTCCTTACTGGCTTGCTTCCCCTGGCTTGCTCAGCTGACTTTCTTATAGAGCCTAAGACTACCAACCCACAGATGGTGCCAACCACAAGGGGCCCTCCCCCTTGATCACTAATTGAGAAAATGCCTTACAGCTGGATCTCATGGAGACATTTTTTCAACTGAAACTCCTTTCTCTGTGATAACTCCAGCTTATGTCAAGTTGACACTCAAAAACAGCCAGTACAGATGGATTTGCATTTCCCTGGCAACTGAAATGGGTGGGATCTCTGCAATGAGCTAGAAACCCAGGGCAATGGAAACTCCTAGGCATCTAGAGGGTGACCCTAGCTAAGACTCATAGCAGTTGGGGATATGGAGTCTGAACCAGCCATCTCTAGCAAGATTTCCAAAGGAGGGATTATGATACCAACTCAGCCACAAAACCTTCAATCAACAGTTTGTCTTGCCTACAAGATGTACAGGGGTAAAGGTGAAGCAGAAATTGAGAGAATGGCCAACCAATTATTGGTCCAGCTTGAGACCTATCCATGAGAGGGAGCCCATGCCTGACACTGTTAATGATATTCTGCTACACTTGCAGACTGGAGCCTAGCTAGCATAACTGTCATCAGAGATGCCTCACCCAGAAACTGATGGAAACAGATGGGGAAACCCACAGCAATGTTAGGTGGAGCTTGGTGAATCCTGTAGAAGAGGGGAGGAAGGATTGTAAGAGCCAGAGAGGTCAAGGACCCCACAAGAAAACCTACAGAACCAACTAACCTGGGCCCATCGGGGCTCAGGAAGAACTGAACTGCCCTCCAGAAAGCATGCACAGGACTGACCTAGGCCCTCTGCACATATGTAACAGTTGTGTAACTTGATCTTCATGTGGCACTACTGACAGGCACCACTGAGAGCAGAGCCTGTCTCTGACTCTGTTGCCTGCCTTTGGGACTCTTTCCCACGACTGGGCTGCCTCTTCTAGCCTCACAAGAGGAAGATGCACCTAGTCTTACTGTAACTTGATATGCCAAGACTGGTTGAAATCTATGGGAGGCCTTTCTTTTTCTAAAGAGGTGTAGATTGGGGTGTGTGTGTGATTGACTGAGAGGAGGGAGGGGAAACTGGTCAGAATGTAAAGCAAGTTAATTAATTAATTAAAATAATAAATAAAATGCCATTTTAAGATAAAGTAGAATTATTGCGAAATTTTACCTAATTGTTTCTGTTAGTAGAGAATTATGGTTGACTTTTAGCAATATTTTCCTCATGGTATTACTATAAGTAATTGTGTTAGAACATGTATTGCTTAAACTTTTTTAAATTGAATTTTATTTGTATGGATGAGTTCTTTGTCTGCATATGTGTCTACACACCATGGCCTGATACCCTTGAGTTTAGAAGAGGCCATCAGATCCCCTGGGACTGAGGTTGTAGGTGCTTGTGATTTGCCATGTAGGTGCTGAGAGTTGATCCTGGCTCCTCTGGAAGAGCAGCCAGTGCTCTTAACCTCTGAGCCATCTCTCCAGCTCCTCATAGATTATACATATGTTTCTTTGAATTCTATATATCATCTGTGAATAGTTACATTAATTAAACAATCTTTAATAATTATATAATTTTATAATTACTTAATATCCAGTTCTAAAAACACTGAATTTGTTTATATGTCCTCAGTCTCTTGGAGAGAGCTGTGAAGTATATTTTGAACTGAAAGTAGATTGTGTTGATTTTTATAGGCATTGTCTGGTCTGTTGTTTTGTTTTATTTATTTTTTCTTTTGAGAGAGAGAGAGAGGGAGAGAGAAAAAAGAGCAGGTACCAGCATTCCTTCATGAGTTTATGTGCATCTTGTGTGTGCAGTTGCCCAGAGAGGTCAGAAGAGGGCGCCAGATCATTGGCTCTGGGTTGCAGATGCTTGTCAGAGGCCTGACATGAGTTCTGGGAACCAGACTTGGGATCTCTGGGAAGAGCATCCAGTGTTCTTAATCTCTGAACCATCTCTTCAGACCCTTGTTTTGTATTTTTGAGAGAGTTTCTTTATGTAGCCCAGACTGGCCTTAAACTCACTACCATCCTCCTGCCTCAGTCTCTGAAGTGCTGGGATTACAGACACTTGTCTTCTTTTTTAAAGAAGAAAATTACTATTTTAAGTCCAAGGAGGACTCTTCCTCATCCTCCTCCTCTTCTTCCTTCTCCTCCTTCTTTCCTCCTCCTCTCCCTTCTCCTCATCTTCCTCTTCCTCCTCCTCTTCCTTGTCTTCTTCCTCTTCCTTCTCCTCCTTTTCCTCTTCCTCCTCCTCTTCCTCCTCCTCCTCCTCTTCTCTGCCTCCTCCTCCTCTTCTTCCTCCTCCTCCTTCTTTCCTCTTCCTCTGCCTTCTCTCTTCTCTGCCTTATCCTCCTCCTCTTCCTCTTCCTCCTCCTCTTCTTCCTCCTCCTTCTTTCCTCCTCCTCTGCCTTCTCTCTTCTCTGTCTTCTCCTCCTCCTTCTCCTCCTCCTCCTCTTCCTCCTCCTCCTCTTCTCCTTGAGACAGGGTGTCTCTATCTAGCCATGGCTGTTTTGAAACTCAAAATTTAGAGATGGTTGGCCTCAAACTCAGAGATCACCTGCCTCTGCCTCGTGAGTGCTAAAATCAAGGGCACATGTCACCACTCCTGGCTTCAGGATTCTGTTTTTTATCGCTAGTCTCAAGCATGAATTCACTACTTTTCCTTTAACATATTTTACCTGCCATATCTCTGATGTCCCCTAGAGGGAATGATTTTATTATGTGAACACAATGTTGTATTGATAGTAGATGCTTCATGACTCCATAGAGTGGATAAGTTCCATAGGCCAGCTCCTAGGGCAGGAGCCAATGCAGAGCAGAGTGGGGAGAAGGCTCTGTCCTGGGCCCTAGCTGGGTCCATGGGCTCATTCCAGCATCTTTGTGAGGGTCTTCTCTCCTGTCCTAAGTCCTCCATACTGCTACCTATTGTGGTGCCATGTGTCCTAGGCTTCTGCTGTCAGTTCTGTATGTCTCATCACCAAATTGTCCACAGCTCTGAGCTCTCATCTGGTTGGGTTGTGTCTGCTTCTACAAGACTTCTTTCCTCAGGGTGTTTTGATGGCCCTGCTGTGGCTTGTCTCTCAAGGGTTTATGTGATGAAATTTTTGCCCCCAGTGTGATAGTACTGAAATATGGTGGGGCCTTTAAAAAATAGAACCTTGTATGTGAGAGCAGAAATGCCTTTGTGTGAGGATGGAGGCAGGTCTCCGGACGTGGGCTGGGTCTCAGGAAATTCCATACAACAAGCTGCTGTGACTGAGCCTGGCTCCTCCCTGGTCTCCTGCTTCCTCTCTAGTCCTGCATCTCAGTCTCTTCCCTGCTATCCTTTCTGTGTGATGCTATCTGCCATGAGAGTCTTGCTGCATCCTTGGATTTCAACAACCATGAGGAAAGAGAACCCATTTTCTTTCTAAAATACCAAGTCTTAGTTATTTGGTTATGACAGCAGTAGCTAGCTCCTCAGCAGCCTTCCTTATCCTCTGTGTGTGGTCTGTAGAATGCACCTAGGTTCTCAGTGGCTCTCAAAGGCCAACATTTCTCAGCCTTGAGTGTACAGCAGAATCACACGGTGGGCTGGTAGGCAAGTTAAAGACTGCACTGCACTGAGAATTTTTGGGTCAGCGGATCTGGGGTGAGGTCTGGGATTTTGTCTGTGGAATCAGCTGTGAGGCTATGCTCGTGCTGTGATTGGGAAGCAGTGTGAATCCATTGACCAAGGCACTGAGCTGGGAACCAAATGGGGCTCACTCTTTTTGTCTTTCATTTCTGAAGCGTTAATTGAAGCAAATTTGAAGCCAGGAAATTGTTTATGCTCTGATCTTTGCCAATTTTGGGATAGTACTCACAGCCAATAATCTGAGCTGGTACATGGGGAGAAGTGCGGGGTTTCTGGGAAATACCACATGGATGGGTACAAGACCACCCATCTGACTTAGCTGCCGTCGGGAGGTGAGAGCCTGCTGTTCCAATAAACATACTATGTCACTGTGACCGATGTGTTTTCTTCTCTGAAGTTGTTTTTCTCACTACCCAGACTCTGGGACTTAGCTGGAATCTGGTGCAGCCACCCAGAGAACACAAATATCACACACTGTGGCTCAGAAGGACCTCAGAAGAGGAAGATCAAAGAACTTCAGATATCTCAAGTGGGCAAAGATGGAGGAAAACCAATGCCAAGCAGCCTGGCCCTCTCTACCCTCAGTTAGCAGGAGTTACTCCAGCATTACATCTAGGTCAGAGGTCCCTCTGGTGATCCTAACCTCTACCCACTACCTTCTCATGCAAATGAGCCCTCACACACTAGAGATGGCCTGGCAGATCTCTGTGTGTGGTTTACTGGCTTGGATTCCGAAATATGTTAAATCTCAAACATGTGTTAAAATGTGAAACTCCACTAAGGTGTAGGAGGAAGACAGGATGTAGTAAATGCAAGTTCAGGGTTCTCATAGCAACCATGGAAACATACGGGAGCACCTCCTCCTCAACCTGGCCCTCCTTCAGCTCTGCCTGTCTCCAGGAAGGCCACCATCTACCCTCTCACTGCAAGAGCCAGAGAATGGAGAGGAATCCTGGCAGGGCTGCTCCCTCAGCAGACCTCCCGCTAAGAGCCTGCACACACTCACACGCAGGCAGCTGACAAAGGCCTCTTTCTTTAGCTCTCAGTCCATCTGCCATCTGAGATATCCCCCATCCCCCTTCATCTGGGCTTGCAGCATCCGCTCTGGTCCCCACAATCTGTTCTGCACTTGGCAAAAAGAGTGTTATGCACTTGCCTGTCTGTCTGTCTATCTATCTATCTATCTAAAGCACACCTGTGCATCATAGAAGCACAGCAAAAGATTCTCTGCCTCACACACAGTGAAGCAGACTGGCCCCAGGGCACCCTGAGCTTTTATTTCTTACTGACCAGACTGGCAGAGAGGAGAATGGTTTTATAACACTGTTGATGGTTGATAGGGGGGCAGGGGGAGTGGTCAACAGACACTGTTATATGAATCACGACCTGTAAACAGGGAAGTTTCTGGTCCACAATGCTGTTGCTATGGTAATTGGCAAGTTTGGTCCAAGTTACACTTCCTGACATGGCTTGACCCACTTCTAGGTACTTACAGGGTGGAGTGTCGGTGATGACAACAGTTCATGATGCATGTGGGTATAAACAATCTAACATTGAATCACGAGGTGCTGGGTGGGGGCACATCTGTTCATGGAATTCTATAGTGCTGTAAAAACACCCAAAGAAATCCTCTGTTCCTTACCATATATGGGTATGTGGAAAGGCAACTTTGCAAAGGTGATGTGAACCTACATATCTTTTTATCAGGCTCTTCTGAGGGAAACAATAGGACCTGGCGACATAAAACCCTAACAAGCTAATCAGTCACCCGCAGGGAGGAAACCACTCCTTATGTCCTCTGTTGTTCCTTCAAATCTTCAAACTAGACCCCTGCACTACCCATTCCAAAGCGTTTTGCAAGTCGTTTCAATGCATGTGGTCAGCACTGACCAGGTACCTGGCACTTAGTGCTGTGCTAGCTACTACTGTGATTTCAGGGGCGTTTGTTCCAGGCCTGACTGCCAGCCAAGGGTACTACTGGGAATCTGAGGGATTTGGGGATCCCAGCTCTTTTCTGTCTTTCTCTTTGCTTTCCAGCCTCTATAAAATGAACAGTGTGTTCACACAATGCTCCCTGCCATGAGGTACTGCCCCCACCACAGGGCCCTAAACGGCTGAGTCAGTCAGTCACAGGTGGAAACTGTAAAACTCTGGGCCCAAATAAACCTTTCAGCCCTCAAAGTTGATGGTCTCCATTATTTTCCAGAATAATTCTTTGCATAAAATGTTGCTCCCAGAGTTGGCAGGCTAACCAGCTCAGCTGCCACCCAGGCCCAGATCCAGGGTTTGAGTTGGCCCACCCCAAAATCTACATCATCTGTGAACTGTTGGGGCACTTGAAAGGGCCACTCCTGCTGATCCAAAACTGCAGGATCTCCATGACACAGAGCAGCAGCAGGATCAAGTATTGATGGTGTCGCAGAAGCCAGAGACCGGTGACTCATTGCAATAAACATTTGCAAGGGAAGATGTGTGGACAGAGGGGTGTACCATGGGACACTATGATACACTACAGCTTCCATACATTCCAAACAGATGTTGTCTGTTTTGCCACTGTTGTTTGTTTGGTGTGAGTGTGTGTGTGTGTGTGTGTGTGTGTGTGTGTGTGTGTGTGTGTGTTTATTTGGGGGAGATTACAAGGGTGGAGGGGGCATATGAGGGGATTGGGGTACATGATGTGAAATCACAAAGAATCAATAAAAAGTTGTGTTGTTTTTTTTTTTAAAGAGGTACTACCAAATTTGACAACTCAAAAGAACCAATATTTATTATCACCACTTTCTATGAGACAGTGGCCTAGGCATGGCTACCTTGGCTGGGCATAGCTTGGTTAGTGCCATGGCTTTGGTCTCCCAAGAGATGGCAGTTTGGTTACAGAGGGTCCTTTTACAGCCACTGGAGAACTCAGCTTATAAATGTGGGTCATCAGGTTCACAATCGTGTTGCCATTAGGCCTGGATATAAGAGAGGACATCACCTCTGTTGCCTGAGTGCTTTCTCAGTGTGTCAGCTGGTCAGCAAGAGAGAAAGAATGGAAGATCACCCCAAACAGAAGCCATAGTCCACTTGTGAAACCTAGAGTCAAGAGGGCCACCCCATCACTGTTCCTATTCCATTAGTCAGAATTAAGTCAGAGGGTCACCACACTCAAAGCAGAGGACTGTTGAAGGGTATGGGTCTCAGAAGGCACGAGCTTAAATGGTTTCCCGTGTCCTTCATTAAAATAAAGTTTTTGCTGAGCTGTATAGGCCTGGCCTACTCCTTGTATACCCACCCTCAGTTTCTCCATCCTCTTCCATGTGATCTTTTCGTTAGGTGATGTATTTTTGGACAGTTCCGGTGCCTCTGTAGGTGATGTCCCTTCTGCACAGGCCCCTCTGCTACCAGGAACCTTCCTAACATGGAGCCATCCCTCCTGTGTTTGCCCCATTTGACATCTCCCTCTGTTAGAGTGACTTGTGCATTTACGCCCATCTCTCCCACAAAGCTTCAGGGAAGGAATCTGATGACTGAAACTGAAGCAGAGTTCATGGAGGAATGCTTCTTACTGGCTTACTCTTCATCACTTGTTCATTCTGCCTTCTTACACAACTCAGGACCACTACCCAGAGATGGAACCATCTACAACTGGCTCTTCCATATTAATCATTAGTCATAAAAATGTCCCATGGACAGACTTACCTAAAGGTCAATCTGATGGAGGTATTCAATATTTTCAATTGAGTCCCCCGTCCCAGACTGTGTCAAGTTGACAAAAATCTAACTGGCTCAGAGCCTGTTATCTTCATGGATATAGGGCATGGTAGGGAAGGGGGCAGAGTAATCCCAGAGGAACAACAAAGAGACCCTGTGCAGCTCACTCCTACTCCTCCTGCTGTTCCCAGGAGTGGAGAAATCCTACCAGCAGCCAATATACAATTATGGTGACTCAGCTATAGTTTTGCTTGGAACCTAAGATGCTCACTTATTCCATCACAGGAGGGAATGAGAGAAGCAAACAGTTAATGAATGCAAAGAAGGCCGGGTGCCAAGGACTACGTTGTACGCTGTAGTCTGGAAACACATCTGGCATGTTCTGGAGCCACATCTGTAACAACAGGTGCAGTTGAAGTCATATCAAATGTACAGAAGTCCTTTGTCATTCTCCATGTCTCATAAGACATCTATCCAGAGTGGAGTGAAATCAGGTGGGAAGGATGGGATGTCAGTCCATTCTCACATCCCACTAACAGAGGTCTCTGCAGCTTCCTTGTGTGTCTGCTTGTGGTGAGAGGGCTGGGTGTGGGGGCCTCGGCCCGCCCTTCCTACCAAGACAGGAGCTTGTTTTCTGTGGGTATTGAAATAAGAGAGCCCACAGTGAAAGCTGCAAGCTGTTCATAAATTTTGTGGTGCAAACAAAGGCTGGGATTAAAAGGAAGAACAGGGGTTAAAACAGCAGAGTCTGGAGCACTGAGGAAAATGAAGAAAAGGGCTCTAGCAGGGAGTGAGATAATCAAGCTAGACAGATAACAGGAGGGACAGGGCTCTGAGCCAGTGATAAGCAGACCAGCTGTCCTTCAAAGCCCCCGAGGAACATATATTAGGCATCTTGTCTTTATATTGCTTCTAATGCAGCTCATGGTGACAGACTCCACTGTAGGGATGGCTGTTAACAAGAAGTCTCCATGTAGGACACTATCCCCGACCATCCTATAGACAAGGAACTGAATTTGATATAACGAGAAATGCTGCAGCTATATCCTGGAGACTGGGTGTACTGGCTGGTTTTGTGTCAACTTGACACAAGCTGGAGTTATCTCAGAGAAAGGAGCTTCAGTTGAGAAAATGCCTCCATGAGATCCAGCGGTAAGGCATTTTCTCAATTAGTGATCAAGGGGGAAGGGCCCCTTGTGGGTGGTACCATCTGTGAGCTGGTAGTCTTGGGCTCTATAAGAAAGCAGACTGAGCAAGCCAGGGGAAGCAAGCCAGTAATGAACATCCCTCCATGGCCTCTGCATCAGCTCCTGCTTCCTGACCTGCTTGAGTTCCAGTCCTGACTTCCTTTCGTGATGAACAGCAGTGTGGAAGTGTAAGCCAAATAAACCCTTTCCTCCCCAACTTGCTTCTTGGTCATGATGTTTGTGCAGGAATAGAAACCCTGACTAAGACACTGGGATAGAGCTAACTTTCTGCCATGGTAAAGCTACTTGCTGATCCAGTAAGTGTGACAACGCAAACAGTACTTGAGATACCTCTAAGGTAGAACAAGGAATGCTGGCCTAGTGACTGAGAGCTAGCAGACACTGAAGTAAAAACTTAAGCCAGAGATGGACTGAGTATGGCTTCAGACTCCTGAGTGGGCAGCTCATGAGCAGCACATGAGTACCATAGAGCACGTGGACCCTTCCTTCCACTGGCTTGGTTCATGATAGTCTAGAGATTAACCAATCTCTAAAGTCATTACCTCAGTCTTTTGTCCACTTTTCCCCTTGCTCTGTAGAGACACTGGGCAGAAGGGATCCGAGGACTTTTCCTTCCTTTAAACCCCTCCCAACTCTTGGGAGTTTCTCACAGTTTTTTCCCTCACTTAATTTCTCACTTTTCCTCAATGTCTCACTTTTATGTAATAATTCTTCATCAAGCCTGGTTCTGTTTTGCATACTCCCACGAAGAGCTGTGCCATTCGCTTTCTTTGGAATGAGACAATGAACTTGGAGCCACTGTCCTAGATCAATTTTGATGGCTCTGCGGGTCTGCCATCTTTGGTACTTGCTCATATACAACCAGGCTTTGAAGAAAGATCTTGTCTAACTAAAAACACTGCATCACTACTGAGCTGGCTCTCGACCTATGGATTGGGAGGGCCTATAGAGAGGGTGAGGGGCTTTGAATGTCTGTCCCTATCACATGCATCAAAACTGGGAGTAACTCCTGGGTAATGCTTCAGCTCCAGGCTTGGGGCAAATGTCACCCAACTACCGTGAACCATCTTGGTAGCTGAGCATGATGACCTTTTGTTCGTCTAAGGATTTTCTAAACATGTCCTCAGGCTTAATGTCATTTTAGAGCCCATGTCTGAAAGTCCCTAAGAGGTTTTGACATTTCCCTTATCCCAGTGCACATGTGTTTCTAGTAAAGGACCAAAGGCGTCTATAGGGAGGAAGTAAAGGGGAAGATCACAGCATGTAACCGTGACAGTGTTGCAAGGTCTTCCTGGGGACACCCTGACTCTCTCTCTCTCTCTCTCTCTCTCTCTCTCTCTCTCTCTCTCTCTCAAATCAATATACCCTAGGATTTTTAAAATTTTAAAATTATTATCATCATTTAAATTTTATATGTATGAGTGTTTTGCCTGTCTTTGGAGGGCACTGGATCACCTAGAATGGGAGTTACAGATGGTTCTGAACTGCCACTGGGTGGTGGGAATTGAACCTGGGTCCTCTCGAGAGCAGCCCATGTGTTTAACTGATGAGCCACCTCTTTAATTCTAAGGCTCTAGTTTTCAACTTTGTCTTCAATCTGGAGATTTGGCTGCTATTCATTCCATCCCTGGATGAACTCTCTTTTGTGTGTGTGTGATTGGAGGTTTTGCTATGATCTATGTTTTGGTTTGAATGTTGTGTGCCCACAATATCCATAGGCTGAAACCTAGTGCCCAGAATGCTGGTATTAGGATGGCCTTAGTGCGGTGATTAGGTGATGAAGGAAGAGCTCCAAGGAATTTAATTAGCACCCTTATAGGGGGTTGCTTCACTAGTTTTCTCTTTGTGTGGGACACTGCAAAGGCAGGCCATTTGCAAAGCACGAAGACCCGACACCAAATCTGCTTCGACCTTGATCTTGAACTAGCTTTTAGAACTATAAGAGACAGATGTCTGTTATGTATAAGCCATTATGTTTCTTATTTTATTTTTTAACTAATAAAGTAAGTTAATTCATGTGAATGCACATACGACACAGCATATATGTGGAGATCAGAGACAACTTGTGGGAGTCAGTCCTCTCTCTCCATTATGTGGGTCCAACTCAGGTCATCAGCCATGGCCACACATATCTTGACCTGCTAAGCCATTTCACTAGCCCTCTTCTTTTGTTATAGCATCCTCCAGAGACTCAAGTAAGCTGTTTGGTCTCTTCAAAAGATCCTGACTTGTCAGGATCTCAGGCCAGCCTCTCCTGATAGTGATATCAAGAGAGATATTACTCCTTAGCAATGGTAAATGTTTAGCTAGCCCCACTGTGGTGGCAGCCCAAACTCTGCTAGTAAGCACAGCCTTCTTCCCACTCTCCCCAGGTCCCTTGCAACAGCACTTAGCTTCCCAAGAACAAACAGTGGTAGTCATCCATCAGACGAGCCCTCTGGCTTTCTCGTGGTTTCATGTTTGTTCTATACCGTGTGCTCTCTGGTGGGCATCAGTGTGAAATACCAAAATCTTGTCCCATGATACCCACTCTCATGCTCTCATGACTCTATCTACTGTGTAGGATCCCACTATGGAATACCCAATCTTGTTTCTTAGGCCACAATCAAGCAGTGAAGCCATTTGCTACTTCGCTTAAATATTTAAGCCTGGGTCCCTTCTCTTCTTCAAAGTGAGGGACCAGCTCTATTGCCTGAAATTCTGCCCATGAGAGAAGTTTTCTTTTCCCCACTCAGGAATCTTCTTCCTGGGGCCTACTCCTTCCCTATCAGGGCCCTGACTCTGACTCAGTACTGCTAAGGTTGTGAATCCAACCACCTCCAAGGTCCTGAGCCAGGTCTTCAGTGGTTTAGGAAGGTAAGAGTATATTTTAATGCTGTCACTTGACTCAACTTGTCATCAATCAACCTGCGTTACTTTCTCTCTTCTCCTCTTCCAGTCACCAGATGCTCACAATGCAGTCATCAGACCTTTCCACTTGTCTTGTGTTTCCCATAGGTGGAGACCTGGGGAACTTTAGAACTATGTGACATGGACCACAAGTCTCAGGGTGCCTCTCCTCTGCCCCTGCTGATCAGATGTGTTCCTCCAAATTCTAGCCTCGGTGCTGGCCTCCTCAACCACTTGACTATCATACCTTCTTAATGTGCTCCAGCACACCCAAGATAGAGTCTCCTGAACAAGCACCTCCCTGCACAAGCATGGCCCATAAAGATGGCAGGACAGGGCAGCAGAAGATGTTGAACTGAGTGATTCCTAGTGACTTCCTAACTGTGGCTCAGTGCCATGGGTCACTATCAGGCAGCTCTGGTTGTTCTACCTCAAGGTAAGAGGGCTCCCAGACACCTATACATGCTGAGACTTGGCATAGGGAAGGTGGCTAGTGACAATTCCAGGTCTGGGCTTGAGAAGGCCATGTGACTCCAGTGATAAGAAGGCAAATGCTCTAACAGTCTAGGCAGAGGCCTAGAAGACAGCCTAGTGCAGTGGGTTGAATGTGAAATGTCTCCCATTGGCTCTGGGGGAACTTTGAGGAGGTGGAGCCTCCCTAGACGAAGTGAGTCACTGGGGGTGTGAGCCTTGAGACTTTGTAACCCAGTCCCATTTCCAGTTAAGTCTCTGCATCCTGAATGTGGATAGCATGTGTCTTAGTCAGAGTTTCTATTCCTGCACAAACATCATGACCAAGAAGCAACTTGGGGAGGAAAGGGTTTATTTAGCTTACTCTTCCACATCACAATTCATCATGAAAGGAAGTCAGGACTGGAACTCAAGCAGGTCAGGAACAGGAGCTGATGCAGAGGCCATGGCGGGATGTTCCTTATTGGCTTGGTTGCTTCTGGCTTGCTCAGCCTGCTTTCTTATAGAACCCAAGACTACCAGTCCATAGATGGTACCACCCACAAGGGGCCCTCCCCCCTTGATCACTAATTGAGAAAATGCATTACAGCTGGATCTCATGGAGGCATTTTTCTCAACTGAAACTCCTTTCTCTGTGATAACTCCAGCTTGTGTCAAGTTGACACAAAACCAGCCAGTACAATGCCCTTCACCAATCCTATAAGATGCAAACTGGTGAGAGGGGCACCAGCACATTTGAAGAGTTTTGTTCTTGCCTTTTTCCTTGTGCCAGACCTTAGGGTTGGAGATGCTGCTGCTCAATTAGATGAATTAAATGCAATGAGTTTAATTGGGCCTCAAGGTAACAAGGGTCAGGTGGCAGCATTGAATCGCTGGAGACAAGGTGCTCATAGATATTATAATGGACAGCATAGACAAAACAACATTTATAATGACATATACTGTGATGGTCGGCACAGGAGAAGTGAAATTTATAATGGCATGACTCGTTCAGACCTTTGGTTCTGGCTAATCAGTCATGGTGTCTCCAGGTGTGAAATACGTAGGAAACCTACTGCATATCTGTTTGATCTGTATAATCAGAAAATATTACAAACAAATGAAAGAAAGGCTACATTGGATCCTGGCAAAAGGCAATCTTGGCCAGTGAATCAATTTCCAGACTTGAGCCAGTTTGCAGACCCAGAATTCCTTGAATGAAGGGGTAGCCAGGTTCCCCTAAGGAAGGATCTTGATAAGACACCTAAAAGTTTTGCTGTTATCCTTTCTCCAGTCCTTCCCCAGAGGGACCTACGACTTTTACAAGGGTAACTGTACACTGGCAGAAAGGAAATAATCAAACTTTCAGGGGTCTGTTGAATACTGGTTCTGAATTGATGTTGATCCCAGGAGATCCCAAGAAACATTGTGGCCCTCCAGTTAAAGTAGGGGCTTATGGAGGACAGGTGATTAATGGAGTTTTGACTGATGTCAGACTTACAGTAGGTCCAGTAGGTCCCTGAACACATCCTGTGGTCATTTCCCCAGTTCCAGAATATATATTTGAAATAGTTATACTTAGAAATTGGCAGAATTCTCACATTGGTTCCCTGACATGTGGAGTGAGGACTATTATGGTTGGAAAGGCTAAATGGAAGCCATTAGAGTTACCTCTGCCAAAGAAAATAGTGAATCAAAAACAGGACCGTATTCCTGGAGGAATTGCAGAAATTACTGCCACTATCAAGGACTTGAGAGATGCAGGGGTGGTGGTTCCCACCACATCTCCCTTTAACTCTCCTATCTGGTCAGCACAGAAGACAGATGGATCATGGAGAATGACAGTTGACTATCGAAAACTAAATCAGGTAGTAACTCCGATTGCAGCTGCTGTACCAGATGTAGTTCCGTTACTTGAGCAAATTAACACATCTCCTGGTACCTGGTGTGCAGCTATTGATCTAGCAAATGCCTTCTTCTCAGTACCTGTCCATAAGGACCACCAGAAGCAATTTGCTTTCAGTTGGCAAGGCCAGCAGTATGCCTTTATAGTTTTGCCTCAAGGATATATTAACTCTCCTGCCCTGTGTCATAACTTGATTAGAAGGGATCTTGATCATTTGTCTCTTCCACAAAATATCACATTGGTGTACTATATTGATGACATTATGCTGATTGGATCAAGTGAGCAGGAAGTAGCAACCACTTGGACTCATTGGTAACACATATGCGTATCAGAGGATGGGAAATAAATCCAACCAAAATTCAAGGACCATCTACCTCAGTGATTCTTAGGAGTCCAGTGGTGTGGGGCTTGTAGAGATATTCCTTCTAAGGTGAAAGATAAATTATTGCACCTGGCCCCTCCCACCACCAAAAAAGAGGCACAACGTTTAGTGGGTCTATTTGGATTCTGGAGACAGCACATTCCTCACTTGGGTGTGTTACTCAGGCCCATTTACCAAGTGACTTGGAAAGCTGCTAGCTTTGTGTGGGGCCTAGAACAGGAGAAGGCTCTTCAACAGGTCCAGGCTGCTGTGCAGGCTGCTCTATGACTTGGACCATATGATCCAGAAGACATGATGGTACTTGAGGTGTTGGTGGCAGATAGAGATGCTCTTTGGAGCCTCTGGGAAGCTCCTGTAGGTGAATCATAGAAGAGACCTTTGGGATTTTGGAGCAAAGCTCTACCATCATCTGCAGAAACTATTCTCCCTTTGAGAAACAGCTCATGGCCTGCTATTGGGCCTTAGTGGAAACTGAACGTTTGACAATAGGACACTAAGTTACCATGCGACCTGAACTGCCCATCTTGAGCTGGGTGATATCAGACCCTCCAAGTCATAAAGTAGGATGTGCACAGCAGCAGTCTATTATCAAATGGAAGTGGTACATCTGTGATCGAGCCCGAGCAGGTCCTGAAGGCACAAGCAAGTTACATGAAGAAGTTGCTCAAATGCCTATGGTTTCTACTCCAGTAACAATGCTATCTGCTGCCAAGTATGTGCCAATAGCCTCGTGGGGTGTTCCCTATGATTGGCTGACTGAAGAAGAGAAGACTAGGACCTGGTTTACTGATGGCTCTGCACGTTATGCAGGCACCACTCAGAAGTGGACAGCTGCAGCATTACAACCCCTTTCTGGGACAACCCTGAAAGATACAGGTGAAGGAAAATCTTCACAGTGGGCAGAACTTCGGGCAGTGCACACGGTATTACAGTTTGTTTGGAAGAAGAAATGGCAGATGTATGATTGTTCACTGACTCATGGGCTGTAGCCAATGGATTGGCTGGATGGTCAGGGACTTGGAAAGATCATGATTGGAAAATTGGTGAGAAAGACATCTGGGGAAGAAGTATGTGAATAGATCTCTCCAAATGGGCAAAGGATGTGAAGATATTTGTGTCCTACGTAAATGCTCACCAAAAGGTGACTTCAGTCAAGGAGGAGTTCGATAATCAAGCGGATAAGATGACCCATTCTGTGGACAGTCAGCCTCTTTCCTCAGCCATCCCTGTCATTGCTCTGTGGGCACACGAACAAAGTGGCCATGGTGGCCGAGATGGAGGTTATGCTTGGGCTCAACAACATGGGCTTCCACTCACCAAGGCTGACCTGGCTACAGCTGCTGTTGAATGCCAGATCTGCCAACAGCAGAGACCAACACTGAGCCCCAGATATGGCACCATTCCTCGAAGTGACCAGCCAGAAACCTGGTGGCAGGTTGACTACATTGGACCACTTCCTCTGTGGAAAGGACAACGTCTTATTCTTACTGGGGTAGATACTTATTCTGGTTATGGATTTGCCTTTCCTGCACGTATTGCTTCTGCCAAAACCACCATCCGTGGACTTACAGAATGCCTTATTCATTGTCATGGTATTCCACACAGTATTGCTTCTGACCAAGGAACTCATTTCACAGCCAGAGAAGTGTGACAGTGGGCCCACGATCATGGAATCCACTGGTCTTACCATGTTCCCCATCATCCTGAAGCAGCTGGTCTGATAGAAAGATGGAATGGCCTTTGGAAGACACAGTTACAGCACAAATTAGGTGGCAACAGCATGGAGGGTTGGGGCAGAGTTCTTCAGGAGGCAGTATATGCCTTGAATCAGCGTCCAATATATGGTACAGTTTCTCCCATAGCCAAGATCCATGGGTCCAGGAGCCAAGGGGTGGAAAAGGAAATAGTTCCACTCACTATCACTCCTTGGGACCCTCTAGGAAATTTTTTGCTTCCTATCCCCACAACTCTAGGTTCTGCTGGCCTAGAAGTTTTGGTTTCAGAGGGGGGAGTGCTCCTACCAGGAGCCACAACAAACATTTCATTGAACTGGAAGGTCAGACTTCCCCCTGGTCATTTTGGGCTTCTAATGCCCTTAAACCATCAGGCTAAGGAAGGAATAACAGTGTTAGGAGGGGTGATAGATCCAGATTACCATGGGGAAATTGGATTGCCTCTCCACAATGGAGGTAAGAAGGATTATGTCTGGAGTGCAGGAGATCCCTTAGGGCGTCTCTTAGTACTACCATGTCCTGTGATTAAAGTCAATGGGAAACTACAACAGCCTAATTCAAGCAGGATGACAAAGGATGTGGACCTATCAGGAATGA